>OZ023265.1:185573373-186773373 GCA_964006375.1 Tillus elongatus | reverse complement strand
GAGTCACTCAGACAGTGCTCAGGACTGGTATCAGGGGCGGCTCCTCAATAAGTGCGCCCGTGCACGCACAATGCCGCCGGCCGTGGAAAAAATAATATTTTTGCCATGCTATATTTTAATAAATTTTTATTTACTTTTTAGTGAATTTTCTTAAAAAAAATTCACTAATGAGGAGATCCCGACTTTTGAATTTTGAAATAATTTCTTCAAATGAGCGCTAATTAGGACCCCCAGAACACATATCCGGGGTCAGTTTCAATTTTTATATGTTTATATATATATATATATATATATATATATATATATATATATATATATATATATATATATATATATTATATATATATATATATATATATATATATATATATATATATATATATATATATATATATATATATATATATATATATATATATATATATATATATATATATATATATATATATATATATATATATATGTATCACAACGATAACTCAAAAAATAATGGGCCGATTTTGATCAAATTTGGTGAAAAAATTCCTTTCACAAATGGCTTGGATGAGTTCGTTAGTCAGGAAAATCTGCCCAGGTTTTCCCGGAAAATTTTGTGTTTTCTTTCGAAAAAAATTTATATCTCCGGAATTAACAAAGTAAGAGCAACCAAATTTGGTACGCAGGTTTACATCCTTATAGGTAAGTTACCTACCAAAATTTAGCTATGTAGGTCAAAAGACGAAAAAGTTATAGGCATTTAAAAATAAATAAATTGGGGTTTTCCTCAAAACGTCAAAGTGGCGATTTAAAATGTCAAAATTGGCAACATTTAGGCAAATAACTTAAATCTAATACGGGCTATAGAAATAAATTGGCTCAAGAAGAATGTTTCACAAACCCTAAAGTCTTAGTTTCAACCGTCATTGTCCTTCATTTTACTAAAATATTTGCAGAAAATTCATTTCAAATAGACCCTTTCACTGATACTTTGGCAGTAGTCTTAGCTATAGAGTTTATCATTTAATGGTATATAATTTTTGTCGAATTTTCGTAAAAAATTAATAAAGCTCAATATATCCGTTATTATATAAGATATGAAGAAAATTTGTATATATTAATTATAGGGTGCCTTGAGCTACATCTTAAAATAATATTTCTACAATCACAGGCTGGCCCATAAGTCGTTGGTGATACAAATTTCCTTTTTTTAATCAAACACGCCTTATGTTATTGCATTTTTGCATTTTCCATCGAAATATAATGCATGTTTGTAAGAAAATAAATTCTGGACGCAGCAAGTGCGTTATGGTAGCGAATTTTGATCAAATGTTTCATATTTGAACAGCTCAATTTGCTATTAACCTATAAGGTTGACCAAGAAACGTGTTTTTTTCGGGAACATTTTAAGTTTACTTTTGGAAATTTTTGTACATTTTCACACAATAAAGTTATTTTAATGGAACATGGCACATTGTTTTTACTATATAGGTTATACCGGTAACCAAATTTGATGCCTGCTTTCTTAAAAAAACACACATATTTGTTATTAAAAAGATTTTTATGAAAATTCACTACCATAACGCACTTGCTGCGTCCAGAATTTTTTTACCTCCTGCATTCAACAAACAAAATTAGTATATCGATGATCGCAGAGAGTCGGCAGCCATTAATACAGAATACAGAATAAGTATAGTGTTAATCGTTTCAGACGTTATATACATCCATATAAAGCAGTCGGGTGGCGGTGTGTATTTTTCGGCACTCTCAGGAAATGCGATACTTCAGTGCGAAATCATCGCCCATCTTCGTCTAAAACAACCGAATAAGCAATCTGTTGTGCGCTATAAAATTACACACTTCCAGTTTGTAGTGGACTTTTGGCAGAGCGTGTGTACCTACTACCTAGTAATTTTCGTCTTCGCGTCGGATTGATTTTTAATTAGATCATTTCGTTGTTGTTAACATGTTCCAACAAGACAATTATTATTATTGGGGGGGTTGCTTAATAAGTGGACAAAATAATTGTGATACTGTGATTAATTCAGTGGATAATATTACAATATTTTAAATTTAAAGGTTAACTTTTTAAGGAACTTTTTAACTACTATAACGTATAACTAACTAGAGGAACTTGGTAAGTAGTTAATAATTATTAAGTTTAGTAAGTAGGTTTTTTTATAATACATTTTCGGGGAAAAAATAGGCGATAACTCAAAAAATAAGCAACTGATTTTCTCGGCAAGTGCCTTTCTTTTATTATTGGCTTGGATGAGTTCGTTAGTCAGGAAAATCGGATAACGTTTTCCGCGAAAATTTTGAGTTTTGTTTTCAAAAAAATATTTTTCTCCGAAAATTACAAAGGTATTTAAATGAAATTTGGTGGATATGTTGCCTTTTAAGATACCTTACTACACACCAAAACTCAACTTTCTATATTTTTAGAAAATTGAGTTATTCAAATTTTGCGTTTTCTTTTGAAAAAAAATTTTTCTCCGAAAATTACAAAGTTATTTTAATGAAATTTGTTGGATATATTTCTCTGGGTAAGACCCTACTATACACCAAAATTCAACTTTATAAGTTCGTAGAAAGTTGAGTTATTCAAATTTGAAGCATTTAATAAAAATTCACTACCATAACGCACTTGCTGCGTTCCGAACTTTTTTTTCTTGCGCACCCCCAATGCATTAAGGCACGAGCCGCTACTGACTGGTATAAAGAGTAACTGATAACTCATACATAATAGCAGGCGACTTTTAGCAAAATCGTCTCGGGGCAATATGTCTGCCAAATTTCACCAAAATAACTTTGTTATTTTCCGACATACAATTTTTGGTCCGATTAGGCTAACTAACGAACTTAGCCAAGCTATTAAAAAAGTCTGTATGCAGTGCGTTACGGAAGTGAATTTTCATGAAAACGTTTTTAATGGTAAATATATCTCTAATGCAAGCAGGCATCAATTTGGCCACCGGTATAACCTGTATAGTAGAAACAATGTACCATATTTTATCAAAATAACTTATTGTTTGAAAATGTACAAAAATTTTCCAAAAATAAACGTAAATGTTTCCGAGAAAACTAGTTTCGTAGCCAACGAACCTTAGGTTAATAGCAAATTGAGTTATTGAAATTAAAACATTTAGTAGATCTATTTAGACGCTACATATCACAGCCCCCGTACATGCTAGAAGAAAAAGTTTTGAACCAGACTTTGTCGGTTTAAAAAACTGCTTTCAGTAAGATTTTACTTAGATGTACAGAGTGGACCAATTGTACTTTTTGACATAAACTTCATTTTTTAAATAGAACACCCTGTATTTTATGTATTTTATTCAAGATTTGGACTCCTTATTTCATTCTTAATAATGTGTAAAATATTTTATCTCATTTCAATAGTTTTCGAGTCATTGTCAGCAATGGCAGTATCACAGCTGTCATGCCAGTGTCATAACTGTTCTTATAATGTCCATGTCCAATTTTTTAAACAATAAATTTGGAACAAACTAGATAGGGAAGGCCAGTCAGGTGGCCCGCGAAATGGACTGACCTGACGCCATTAGATTTTTATGGGGTTATGTAAAAGATGTGGTCTATTTTGTTCAGCTAAGAAATTTAGAGGATTTGAGAAACAAAATTACTCGGGCCTGCAGGAAAATTTCACCTCAAGTTATTCGAAATGCATGCACTGTGGATGCATTAGAAGATATGACGTTTACCAAACAGAAAATGGTCTTCAGTTTGAGCATCTTTTATAATTTACTTTGTCATCGCTGGCAATCTTAATTAACTGTTCATTATATTTTTGTGATTACTTTTTAACATGCATTTTCCTTTGCTGGATTTTATCGAAAACTATTGAAATGAGAAAAAATATTTGACACATTGATTAAGAATAAAATAAGTAATCCAAATCTGAAATAAAATTCAGGTACTCCGTTGAAAAAAATGAAGTCCATAGTGTATATTTCAGTAAAGTCTTATTGAAAGCAGCCTTTGTAATCAACAATTTTGTTTTGAAACTTTTTCTTCTAGCATGCATGGGGACAGTGTTATGTAGCATCTAAATAGATCTGAAACACCCTATATACATATATATATATATATATATATATATATATATATATATATATATATATATATATATATATATATAAATATATACATATAAAGTTAAACGGACCTTGGTTTTGGGTTCTAATGGCCCTAATTCACGCCAATTTGAAGAAATTGTGTTTATTTCTTAACTATGGCCAATCACCGACGCCAAGGAGCAGTTTGACCTCACTATCCTGTAAATTTTGTCGAACCCCCTTTCTTTCTGTAACAAGGGTATGGATCTTTAACGTGCCCAACATCCCATGGCATAAGAAATATAGTGATTTACACCCCCTCCGAAGGGCGGAATGTGTAGACATTGAACGTGATCAAACACATTGCCACAATCTGCAAATAAGTTCTTAGCATTAGGTAACGTTAAATGCATTCATTCTAAAATCTATATATTAACTAATAGAATTTAGACCAATGCATTTTTGGAAAAAAAATTTAATAATGTTTCTTTTGTGATATCATTTGCTGTCAATCTTACAATGTGAAAGTGGTTATCTCCTTAAGTGGTGTCTAGAGATTTTAGGGATTTTTTTCTGTTTTAATTATTACAGGAAAAACAACTGGCAACCTTTACATCAGAACTTTTCAGTAGACCGGACATTGCATTACTATTTACACGATGCTGTGTCGAAATTCTGAAGTTCAAAGACCTTTACAATCCTCTTTTTCGGTGTTGTTCGCGTCGTTTTGGTCAACGACACTCTCTCTCATCGGATACTTTATCGTAGGTTCATTCTGAAATTTCTTGGAGCAGTTTCCTTTTCATCGAGATTATAAATAGAGGATTGTATCTCCTCATATTTTAAACGGCTACTTTCTTTCCCCCGTTATTGTAAAATATACTGACTGACAATGGATGTGGGCCTGTAAAATCTATACAAATACAGAGGCATTTTCCCTAAAACGAAAATTTTCTGAGATTAATAAAACTGAAACTAAACAAAAATTAGATAGTCTTAATTGTTACGTTGCCAAATTACTTCCGATTATATCTATTTGACAAAGGAATATGTAATATATATCCTAATGGATATTTTCCTCTATAGGTACAACCAAATAAAATGGTTTAAAACCACCCGTTGGAGTATTCCATGTTTCTGAGTTTTTGAGGCAGGTTTTTGTATCATATCCAAAAGGGTCTGTACCAGTCATATAATACTGTCATTTCTTTTCGTTGGCAGATTTATGAGAAATGTTATTATCAACACAATATCTGAAGACAACTCTTCTTAAAGATTTGTTATGAAAGGTGTCTCGATATCTGATAATTTCAAAATTCTAGCCACAAGTTCATGCTTCTTTCTGAAACAGAATACCTCTCCTTCAAAGTTTTCTTTTGCGCTGCCTCTGTTCTCAAGCGGTTGCCAAGTGTTGTTCTGTGAATCACACACTTCTACTTCTCTTTGAAACACTCGTCTTTTCGACAATATAAGAGCTTCACACGTAATTTCTTCATTCCAGTTAGCACGAATTCATCTAGTCCGCTTCTCTCATCCTGACCTCTCTGATATCCCACAAAACGTCACCGAAATTATCCAAGCTGGCATGGAATTATTTATTCAACGTACACAGAAAACCTCTTCAGCCACTCAAAAGCCCTGGTACTCTAAATCCTGTGACAAGGCCAGACTTGAAAAGGTCAAAGCTCACAAAACGCTTCTACACAATCCCAGTTAAGAAAACCGTCAAGCATTTAACGAAGCAAGAGACCGCTATGTCCGCATTCTTTCTGAGGCAAGAAACTCGTTTAATAACCACCTCAAAAACAAAGTTCTCTTAAGCTCTAGCGGCAGCAAACCCTTCTGGACTCTTGCTAAATCTATTGGGAATAATTTCTGCACCTCTTATCTCAGGGGATGAAATTGTTTCTACCGCCCTGGGAAAGGCCGAACTTTTTGCCTCGTTGTTCGCCGGCAATTCTACTCTCAACCCACCTCCAAATGTTCAACCAACAGTCCCCAATGTCGCGCATAAAATGACGGATATCATTTTCAAAACTAAAAAGGTACGAAAGATGCTCTCTTCTCTTAATACTAGGAAAGCCTCTGGCCTTGACGAGATCCCAGCAATTGATCTCAAAAAATGCATACCCGAACTTGCTCCTGTCCTGACTCGTCTGTTTCAGACATCTTACAATAGAGGCATATTCCCTAGTAACTGGAAACTGCTCGATTACAACCCGTTCCCAAGAAAGGATCCAAAGTGCTTCCTAGCAACTACAGGCCTATTTATCTCCTTTCAGTCGTCTCTAAAATGATGGAAAAGTATATAAACACAGAACTACTAAAATTTCTTGAAAAACACAGTCTAATACACGACAGGCAGTATGGATTCCGTCAGCGCAGATCAACTGCCGACCTCCTTTCCTTTGTCACCCATTCTTGGAACAAGTCTATGGAACTACACGGTGAATCCCAGATTGTCGCTCTATACATATCCAAAGCATTCGACCAGGTCTAGCATGCTGCGCTGCTTAATAAACTTCCGGCCTATGGCCTACCACCAAAACCCTGTACCTGGACAGCAAATTTCCTCTCCAACCGGAGCATTTCTGTTGTCGTGGATGGTCATTCCTCTTAACTGTATCCAATTAATGCAGGAGTTCCTCAAGGTTCAGCTTTAGCCCCTACTTTGTTTCTTCTCCACATCAATGACCTCCTCTCTAGCACATCCAACGCAGTTCACAGTTACGCGGACGACAGCACCCTCCACTCAAATATACAATATTCTAAGCCTGCCTCTTTAGCCCAATTAGATGAGGATCGCAGACTCTCTCTCTGTGGATCTCCAAAAAATATTAGACTGGGGAAGTAGAAATCTTGTACAATTCAACCCTACCAAATCTCAGTCTTGCTTTCTTTCTCATAAGAGATACACCAGCCCTAGATCCATCACAATGAACAACCAAGTTATTCAAAGTAATGAGTCCTTTTCACTTGTTGGCATTTATGTGGATCGAAATCTCAGTTGGCACCAACATGCCACATCAATTTCAGAAGCGGCTGCTAAGTTTCCTCTTCCGGGATCGCAAATTATTTTCACCAGCTAATCTCTATACCTTATATACTTCACAAATGAGGCCAAACCTCGAATACTGCTCCCACATATGGGGTGCTGCTCCTACACTCGCTATCCTGGACTCCATTCAGAAGAGAGCTATACGTCTCATCGGTGACCCTACTGTCACCCAAAGGCTGCCATCCCTTGGCCACCGACGGTCCGTTGGTGACTTCTCCCTGTTTTATAGATATCTGCACGGGCAGTGATCAAAGGAGCTTCCCTCCATAGTTCTCCCACCTGCTGCCCCCAACAGATCTACCAGGGGAACAGAGCGAATGCACCCTTTTACTGTCCAGGTCACCAGACATAGAACATCTTGTTATGCCCGCTCTTTTGTCCCGAGGACTTCCAACTTGTGGAATTCCTTGCCGGCACATGTTTTTCCTTCTCCTCCGAACCTTCAAGTCCAGAATTAACAAGTTGCCTCTTTCCTCCTTGTCAACACCCACAGTACGATAGTATTTAGGCTGTAAGCCCTTGTGGTGTGTTGTTGAAATTAAAAAATATAGGGTGTCTCTAAAAGGTCTGTACAAAATGCTATGACAGATTCCTTAGTCTAAAATATGATGATCTAGCCCAATTTACCTTAGTCCAAAAGTTGATAGTTTTCAAAATACAGGGTGTCGAATTTATTATTTGTTGAAACTCCTTTTTCAAATATCTATCTTAGTAATAACAGGATTTGCATGAAATTTTGTACGTAGAGGTTTTTTAGGATCAGCAATCCACGTTTGATCATAGTTTTGATGTAACTTGCAGAGGGCGCCACCAGCAGTCCTTTGTCTACATTTATAGCTCAATAACTATTTTCTGCTAATGATGGGATCTCAGCGAATCGAGGGAAATCCTCAAAAATTATTTTTCTTATCCAGATATTTTTCAATTGTTCTTCTAAACCGGTAAATATTCTTTTTACATTAATTATTAATTTTATTTATTAGTGAATTTTCGTAGAAAAAATTCACTAATGGGGACATCCCGACTTTTGAATTTTGAAAAAATTTTGCAAATGAGCGCGAACTAGGACTCCTAGAACCCGTATCCGGGGTCAGTTTCAATTTTTATATATATATATATATATATATATATATATATATATATATATATATATATATATATATATATATATATATATATATATATATATATATATATATATATATATATATATCACACCGATAACTCAAAAAATAAAGGGCCGATTTTAATAAAATTTGGCATGTACCTTCCTTTTGTAAATGGCATGGATAAGTTCGTTAGTCAGGAAACTCGGACGAGGTTTTCCGGGAAAATTTTGAGTTTTCATTTGAAGAAAAATTTCATCTCGAAAAATTAAAAAGCTATGATAACCAAATTTAGTAGGTAGGTTTACGATATAAAAAGTAAGCTATATACCAAAATTTAGATTTCTATGTTACAAGAAAAAAAAGTTATAATAAAATATTTTGTGCCAGATCATTTCTATGAAAATTCA
Organism: Tillus elongatus; assembly: GCA_964006375.1. Taxonomy (NCBI): domain Eukaryota; kingdom Metazoa; phylum Arthropoda; class Insecta; order Coleoptera; family Cleridae; genus Tillus; species Tillus elongatus. The sequence goes on along the minus strand of OZ023265.1, from coordinate 186,764,747 downwards.
CTGCCAGAACGCACTTGCTGCGTCCAGGCTTTTTTTATTTATTTATCCCAGTAATGCCCTGAATTATTATACTGCCTTGTCTATTTTATATACAACTTTGATAAAGTTTTGCAGGCTACGTGTTCGCTTATCGACGTCTCTATACGTCTTACCTAATCCAATTGAACGGTGCTGTATTCACTAACAACTTTTGTTTGTTTCAAAGATATAAAACTTGTAGGAGTTTTCTTTGTCTTTGTATCAAGAACAAAAACCAATCAAAACTCTAAATAGCAGGAAAAAGTTTCTGTTAACCACATAAATAAATTGGTAAAACAAATAATGCTTATTCACAAATAGCGGTACTTAGCCATTATTCCAGTAAAAATACTAGAAAAGTTAAAGTGATAGGATGCACTAGTTTGATGATAGTAAAAGTGAAAGGCGGGGTGGTTTCATGGCAACCCCCCATTGTATTATATTATCATGGGCCTGTGACCACTCTTGCAGAGCGTTCAGCTTATTGATCAGAGCAGAGAAAGGCAGGCAAAGTGGTGAGTAGGACCCTCCTCCGAAATTCGGCACTGAGGTGAATGAACTGTGTGCTTCTGCACGTGGACCTAGCACTACACGTGCCCTGCAACACTGTGCACTGTTGCCAATACTAATTTTAGTTTCACACTGTTAATGTAGTTGTGTATTTCAGTATGTATAATATATACGGGAGGGTGTCATTTATGTGATGTGCAGCATATACAGTACGTTTCAAAAATAAGGAATAAATTAATTTTCCGTGTTATCGGTAATTTTGATAAATGATGAAAGGGATCAAACAAAACTATATTTCCGTAACCCAAATTGACTTTTCTGTGTATGACATTAAATGAATGTACTTATCACACAAAAACGTATCTAGACTTAATTTGTATGTAGTAGAACATGGTTTTTATCATTCTTGGTGCATCCACTAAGGATGTTGTCGTTTATAAATCATAATTTGTTAACCTTTGGTTCTGGAAATTTCAGCCCACAAAATTGTTTTGTGTTAAGTCAATAAATGTAATAAATAACCAATTATAGGTAAGAAAAATTCCCTGATGATGCCATAAACGGCGAAACCAGTTGCAAAGAGAGGGAAATGCTGAAAAGGGCCAAACTAAGTTTTCAACTGGCACTTTTTTAAGTAAAAATCTTTCTACTCACACCAAAACCAATCCTCTTTGGAAGGTAGCTACCCTCAACAATTTTTATACAAAGTGGGGTTGTGTTATATATATTTATATTTTTAGAGGAAAATGAATTCTCTTTTCAGGTTTTAAAAAAATGGGTTTCAAAAGGCAAAAAATTATGTATTATGCGTCAAAACTAATACAAAAACGTCAAAATGTGCTGTGCTGGGCATTTTTTACATACTGATACGTTCTTTGTGGTCCTGGATTTGTTGACTAACAAAACACAGCTTTTTAAATTACTAATTTATTGTAACCAACTATTTTCCAACACCACTATCAACTAAAATATTTCTCTCTATTATTAAATGTCCATAGAACTATATTCCACTAGGCGCCTTCTATTACCGCTCATTATACACCAACACTAACTTACTACTGACAGACTCCCTCTATCTTCAGCTCGCCTATTTATAGTTTCCATAGAATAGTTCTAGACCTTTCTACATTGTTCTATATCTGTCATTTCTAGTTCATTCTCGAAATATAACCCTAGAGTATTAGCCGTTACCAACACACTTTACAACCTGTCTGTGACCATAGAAGTAACATGGTTCATAAACATAAATCTCATAGAGAGGGGTGTGACAATAAATTTACGTATCCGACTGGATACGCAGCATTTTTAAGTAGAAACAGTGTAAAACCGCAATGGATACAAAAACTTAAAATGAGAGGAAAGAAAATCAACGTAAGCTAGAACTCAAATTTATATTTTCTTCATACGTCAAACTTCTTAAATGCAAGTAACAAGAACGAAAACAAATAAATTGCACTTCAAATACATATCTTACAACTAAAAACACATATAAAAAATCTTGGTAACTACTGATTTCTTAAAATTTCTGTACAAATTCACGTCTTCGCTAGATGTCAACTTTCTGTTATCTAAATCGTCTCCCTTTGGTGCTTAAAAGTTCTGCGACTGCTGGCCGCGGATCGAAGTCAGCGGTACATTTTTTATTTAAGATAATAAGGAGGCGATAGTTTAAAGTTTTTTAATTCGAACACCAGTTTTTTTTCAAGAAAATAACAAAAGAGTGTTTCCCAGTCTATTAAGGCGTCTCGTCTGGAGGATAACATCTTTCAAATTTACATATTTCTTAGGAGCCTTCTTTGTTATAATATTTACCATCTGTATTTTAAGGGCGATTAGGAATAACCCAACAAGGGTCATTTCTTGCTTACCATTGACCACGAGTATGCTAATATCTGGCAGGTAGAATTATATAGCATTTTTAGTTAGTTCTTCTTTAGACTCGAAACAAGCAATAAGCTTGTCTAACATAATCACTACTCATTTTGTTGAGTTCTTATGGACTCTAAAGCATACCATAATATAAGTAATTTTGTATAAGTTTACAGCTGCTATTAAACGTTAAGTGTTACTAAAATCAGCGTTTAATTTAACAAAACATAATCAGGTCCTTCGAGTTAACCAAGAAACAAAAACAAATAAAATGTGGTACATCAGTCCAAAACGTTATTAAAGTCAAGGAAACCCCGGTCGCAATGCAAGTTTTTACGAACCGTTTTTCGACCAAGTCGATATTTGATATTTAAGGACAAAGTACTTAACTACCAATTAATATGGAACAACCCAATTTATACAGTCTAGTACTAAACCTGCCAAAATAACAAAAATAAAGTATTGATAACAGATTAAAATTGTAAACAAACAAGGAATCGACGTAAGGTTTTATCGAATATAGCATCGAAAAATATTATGTGAAAAGGACGACCGGAAACGACGTCTGCCATCACCCGTCTGCACGCATTCGGGTTGCTGGCTCAAAACACACTTCACCTCTAGCCACGCTCATTTTTCCAATGTAATTTGGGCCGACTAGCCAGACTGTTGCACTAATATAATGTAAGTGAATTTTTGAAAACATTATATTTGCATACCTTCTGATTGAGTGATTTGATTGAGGTTAAATGAAAACTAAATGTTATTTTAAGTTGTCTGGAGAGTGTGGTTTAATAACGTAGATTACTAATGACAGTCCAGCATTGTTGATCTGCTTCCTTATTTAGAAAAGGTTTGGTAGGATAAACAAATGTCGCCAAGGAATATCTTTGAGCATGCAGAAGATATGTCAGATTTTGTGTATAGCGATAGGAGAGCGGGTGTATTCTAGAATAGATAACTGGAGTAATTGATTCTTATCTTTTTTACATGACTTTGCTGTCTCCCTAATCTTCTGTTGATGAGTAAGTGTTATTAGTTAGGTTATTGCCCTGTTAGAAAGGCTTGTTATTAGTGAATTTTCTTTAAAAAAATTCACTAATAAGGAGATCCCGGCTTTTGAATTTTAAAAAAAATTTTGCAAATGAGCGCTAGTTAGGACCCCTGGAACCCAAATCCGAGGTCGGTTTCAGATTTTATATATATATATATATATATATATATATATATATATATATATATATATATATATATATATATATATATATATATATATATATATGTGTCATACCTATAACTAAAAAAATAATGGACCGACTTTGATAAAACTTGGTGAGTACCTTCCTTTCGCAAGTGGCTTGGATAAGTTCGTTAGCTAGAAAAATCCGCCGAGGTTTTCCCGGAAAATTTTGTGTTTCCTTTCGAAAAAAATCGAAAAAAATTTATATCTCCGGAATTAACAAAGTAAGGGCAACCAATTTGGTACGCTCATTTATATTGTAAAAATTAAACTCTGTACCAAAATTTAGGTCTCTAGCTTCAAAGACAACGGAGTTATGGGCAGTTAAAGAAACAAATTTTGGAGTTTTCCTCAAAACGTCAAACTCGCAATTTTAAACGTCAAAATTTCATACGCGGGTTTATATCATTATAGGTAAGTTACCCACCAAAATTTAGCTCTGTAGGTTAAAGAACAAAAAAGTTACAGGCATTTAAAGAAATTTAAATTTGGGTTTTCCTCAAAACGTCAAAAGTCGCGATTTTAAACGTCAAAATTGGTAATATTTAGGCAGTGAACCTGAAACTAATATGAGCTATGGAAGGAAAATGTATCAAGAATAATGTTTTACAAAGCCTGAAGTCTTAGTTTCAATCATCATTGTCCTTCATTTTACTAAAATATTCCCAGAAAATTCATTTCAAATAGACCCTTTCTCTGATGCTTTGGCAGTAGTGTTGGCTATAAAGTTTATCGGTTAATGGTATATCATTTTTGTCGAATTTTCGTAAAAAATCTTTTAAGCTTAATATATCCGTCATTATGCAAGATACGAAAAAAATTGCAAACATTAATTATAGAGTGTCTTGAGCTACATCCTAAAAAATATTTCTACAATTACAGGATGGCCCATATGTCGTTGGTGAATGAAATTTATTTTTTTAGTGAATTTTCTTTAAAAAATTCACTAATGGGTAGATCCGTGTATATATATATATATATATATATATATATATATATATATATATATATATATATATATATATATATATATATATATATATATATATATCGTACGGATAACATAAAAAATAATAGACCGATCTTGATCACATTTCGTGAGTACCTTCCTTTTGAAAGTGGCTTGGACAAGTTCGTTAGCCAGCAACATCGGATGAGGTTTTCCCGGATAATTTTGTGTTTTCTTTCTAAAAAAAATTCATATTTCCGGAAATAATAAAGTGAGGGCAACCAAATTTGGTACGCGTATTTGTATTATACAGAGTGAAGCAAGCACTAAAATTTAGGTCTCTACATTGAAGGACAAAAAAGTTACGGGCACCTAAAGCAACAAATTTTGGAGTTATCCTTAAAACGTCAAACTCGCACTTTAATACGTCAAATTCACAATTTAAAATGTCAAAATTGGCAATGTTTAGGCAAAGAACGTGAAACAAATACGGATTGTGAAAAGAAAATGTTGCAAGAAGAGTGTTCTGCGAACCCTTAAGTTTCAGATTCAACCGTCGTTGTCCTTCATTTTACTAAAATATTTACAGAAAATTCATTTCAAATAGACCCTTTCTCTGATGCTTTGGCTGTCGGTTTAGTTAAGTTGATGCTTTCGCTGTAGATTTAGTGAAGTTTATGGTTTAACGGTCTATAATTTTTAGCGAATTTTCGTAGAACAAATTCGTTACTGCATTTTAGCATTTTTATCGAAATATGATGCATGTTTGTAAGGAAAAATCTGGACGCAGTAAGTGCGTTTTGGTAGCAGATTTTCATTAAATCCTCCAAATTTCAATAACTCAATTTGCTATTAACGTAAGTTTTGTTGGTTAGGAAACCAACATTTAACTTTATTTTCGGAAAATTTTTGTATGAACGCAGCAAGGGCGTTTTGGTTGCGAATTTTCATTAAATGTTTCAAATTTCAATAACTCAATTTGCTATTATCCTAAGGTTCATTGGCTAGGAGACCAGTTTTTCTCAGAAACATTTAAAGTTTATTTTCGGAAAATTTTTGTACATTTTCAAATAATTATTTTGATAAAATATGGTACATTGTTCCTACTATATAGGTTATACCGGTAACAAAATTGATGCCTGCTCGCATTAGAGCGATATATTTGTAATTAAAAACATTTTAATGAAAATTCACGTCCATAACGCACTTGCTGCGTCCAGAGTTTTCACATTTCTTCTTAATATAACCTGAAAACAAGACTACAGGAATTTTTACGTAATACGTGTACAAACAAAGAGACAAAAATAAATTCCAAAAATGATTCAATGCATTCTGTCGCTTATCCTTTATCGTCACAATTATTTTTTGCAAATATTTTCTATGTGCAGACACACAAAGCTTACAGTTTTATTATAAAAAGTATATTTATTTATGTGCTCTTCATAATTATACAGTCTTACATGTAAGCGTCCGCTTGGTCATGTAAAGTAACATATTTTGAATGGATGTGTCTTGCTAAATATTTGAGTGTCAAATAGTCCGTTCCAAGTGCGACTTTCAAAATTATTCTTCGCCTTGATTTTCCAGCAATGCAATTCACACCAACACTCCTAACATATGTATTGGTCATAATCTTGAATTTGGAGACACAATTGTTTTTATCTGAGGCATGATGATGGCTCCTCCTTGTATGAAATATACCGGAGGCAAAATACCCCTCCATTCGGATCTCCGGGAGAGGGGTGTACAGGGGGCGCCAACATCAAGATGTAACATATCCTTTTCGAATATATGTGGCCTAAATTCTAACCTAAACTCCGTCCACCATTTCCTCCAGGCTAACAGGCCCCAACTCCTCTTCCTCACCGAAACCCAAATAAGTGCCAAAACAGCCACTAATCACCTTAATTTCCCGGGGTATGAGCTCCTTACTTCCTTTATATTGCATGGAGGCGTGTGCGCATACGTCCGTAGCAATCTACCCTGCACCAGACTCCCCAATTTAGAAGCTGGAAGAAAAGACATACTATGGCTAAAACTCTCTCTCTCTCTCAGGGCTGCAACTAAATTCATCTGTTGCATTTACCGGTCACCTTCTGACAACCACTTTGTCCAGCACTTTGACTACCTTTCTGAAAAAACCGACCATCTGATTTCCGAATATCCTTCCTCCGAGGTCACTATTCTTGGTGACTTCAATGTCCATAATAAGGAATGGCTAGGATCTTCAAAAACCGATCCACAAGGGAGAGCAGCGGAGGCCTTTGCAGTCAGCAATACTTTAGCCAATATGGTTCAGCAACCTACTTACTTTCCTCGTATCCCAACACACAGCTCAAATCCCTTGGATCTCCTTCTTACTACACAACCTGAATGCTATAAGATATCAGTCACCGCCCCCCTTGGTCGCTCAGACCACGGCATGGTCACTGCTTCCTGCGCAATGCAACCCGAGGTAACACAGTCATCGCACCCACGTATCGTTTGGCACTACAACTTCGCAAACTGGGACGAAATGCGGGATTACTTTTCCTCATTTCCATGGGCGTCTGTCTGCTTCTCTCATCCTGACCCCTCTGATATCTCACAAAACGTCACCGAAATTATCCAAGCTGGCATGGAATTATTTATCCCACGTACACAGAAAACCTCTTCAGCCACTCAAAAGCCCTGGTTCTCTAAATCCTGCGACAAGGCCAGACTTGAAAAGGTCAAAGCTCACAAAACGCTTCTACACAATCCCAGTCAAGAAAATCGTCAAGCATTTAACGACGCAAGAAACCGCTATGTCCGCATTCTTTCTGAGGCAAAAAACTCGTTTAATAACCACATCAAAAGCAAAGTCTTCTTAAGCTCCAACGGCGGCAAACCCTTCTGGACTCTTGCTAAATCTATTGGGAATAGTTTCTGCCAAAGCACGTTCCCACCTCTTGTCTTAGGGGATGAAATTGTTTCTACCGCTCTGGGCAAGGCTAAACTTTTTGCTTCGTTGTTCGCCGGCAATTCTACTCTCAACCCATCTCCAAATGTTCAACCACAAACAGTCCCCAATGTCGCGCATAAAATGACTGATATCATTTTCAAAACTAAAAAGGTACGAAAGATGCTCTCTTCTCTTAATACCAGGAAAGCCTCTGGCCTTGACCAGATCCCAGCAATAGTTCTCAAAAAATGCGCACCAGAGCTTGCTCCTGTCCTAACTCGTCTGTTTCAGATATCTTATAATAAAGGCATATTCCCTAGTAACTGGAAAACTGCTCGAGTATAACCCATCCCCAAGAAAGGATCCAAAGCGCTTCCTAGCAACTACAGGCCCATTTCTCTCCTTTCAGTCGTCTCTAAAGTGATGGAAAAGTATATAAACACTGAATTACTAAAATTTCTTGAAAAACACAGTCTAATCCACGACAGGCAGTATGGATTCCGTCAGCGCAGATCGACTGCCGACCTCCTTTCCTTTGTCACCCATTCTTGGAACAAGTCTATGGAACAACACCGTGAATCCCAGATTGTTGCTCTAGACATATCAAAAGCATTCGACCAGGTCTGGCACGCAGCGCTGCTTAATAAACTTTGTACCTGGACAGCAAATTTCCTCTCCAACAGGAGCATATCTATTGTTGTGGATGGCCATTCCTCTAAACTGTGTCCAATTAATGCAGGAGTTCCTCAAGGTTCAGCTTTAGCCCCTACTTTGTTTCCACATCAATGACCTCCTCTCTAGCACATCCAACCCAGTTCACAGTTACGCGGACGACAGCACCCTCCATTCAAATATACAATATTCTAAGCCTGTCTCTTTAGCCCAATTAGATGAGGATCGCAGACTCATGGAGGGTTCTGTCTCCGTGGATCTCCAAAAAATATTAGACTGGGGAAGTAGAATTAACAAGTTGCCTCTTTCCTCCTTGTCAACACCCACGGTACGATAGTATTTAGGCTGTAAGCCCTCGTGGTGTGTTGTTGAAATTAAAGTAAAAAAAATCTCTTTAAAAAACATATACACTTACCTAACTCGTAAATTTCAACATTTATATTTACTTGTATGGATTTAAATTGTGTTATATACATTCACAGGCTATGGTTATTTTGTATAGCACGTTGCATAATTATTGATACGGATAAATAAATAAATAAACGAATTAATTATTAAACATACAGTGTGGAACAGCCAAATGGAATAAATTCGATAACGGATAAATGAGGGCGTGTTGGGAAAAACGCTTGGACACGTCGATTTGTATTTTTAACTGCGCATCTTTTTCAAGAAAAAAAAATTATATAGGGTGCGTCATGTGACAGTGGCCAATACCAACTTTCTTATTTTAAACACAAGCCCCTGTATATTATAAATTTTTTTGATTCTTCAGAAAATTCTAGACATAATTCATGTACAATGTCCTATACCTATCTTCAACTGTTTCGGAAATATTAAGTATTTTCAGATTTATTACAAAAATTAACATTAAAAATAGAAAATTATTTTATTTCACAAATTCTAATAAGAAATACTGATTATTTCTTAATAATTTAAAAAAACAAAAAAAAATTAATGTCAATGTAGTAAATGTTCAAAATGCTCGCCACGAACATCTTGGCAACATGCTAATCTGGTATAGAAATGTCTTCTAACATTACTCAACATCTCAGGCGTGACTGATCTAATCGCAAGCGTGATTCGTCTTTTTAAGTCATCTAAGTTGAGGGGCTTAGTTTTGTATACAATACTTTTGACATATTCCCACAAAAAGTAGTCTAATAGCGACAGATCAGGAGATCGTGCTGGCCATTCTATCGATCCGCGCCTCCCTATCCACCGATTTGGAAAAATTTGGTTCAGGTACTGCCGGACATTGATTTGGTAATGGGGCGGTGCTCCATCTTGCTGAAACCATATTTTATTGGCAGGAACTTGTGGGTTTGCTGGATCTGGATATAAGTTTGTCAAAGTTGGCACGACATTATTTTGGAGCAGTTCTAAATATTTATCCCCATTCAAGTTGCCATCAATGAAAAAGGGACCTACGATATGATTTCCAACAATTCCTGCCCAAACATTAACTTTTTCAGGATATTGCGTATGTTCCTCTCTCATCCAATGAGGATTCTCATTAGACCAATAGCGGCAATTTTGACGATTAACATGACCGTGAAGTGTAAATGTGCTCTCATCAGAAAACAAAACATCTTCTAATTGGATCACATTGTTATCTAACATTGCCATCATTTGTTCACAAAAATACGTTCTCCCATCGAAATCGTCCTCCATGAGCTCCTGAGTTGGTATCATTTTATAGGGATGCATTTTACTTTCCTTTAATGTTCGAAAAATTGCTGTGTGGCTAACGTTGAATAGTTGGGCTGCTTGTCGACCAGAAGTATGTGGGTTTTCTTGAAACTCAAGCGTAATATCCAATTTCGTATCATCACTTACTGCATTGGCAGCTACTTTTTTTATCTGTCTCACATGACCAAGCTCGCGAAACTGCTTTTCTATTTTGCTAATTGTTCCTTGGGATACAGGCGGCAAATTTGGAAATTTTTCGTGAAATAAGCGAGACACTTCCATCTGTGTCCGTGTGTTATCTCCATAACCAATCATTTGTAGAATGGTTATTTTGTGCATCTCTGTTAAATGAACCATTTTTCTGATATTATTACGTACAGTTAACGAAATTCAAACGACAATAGCACTGACACTAATCACTACTGTCATGCAGGCAGACAACAAGTTGCTAAGGCTACGAGTTTTATACGAACAGAAAGAAAACTGTTTTTGTTTTTGTTTCATTTCATATCAGTAAAAAGAAACGCAGGAATGGTTTTTGTTTACTTTCTCATTATCAAGAGCTGAATGGGAAATAAGTATTGAATGCAATGTAGCGAATTTGTGAAATAAAATAATTTTCTATTTTTAATGTTAATTTTTGTAATAAATCTGAAAATACTTAATATTTCCGAAACAGTTGAAGATAGGTATAGAACATTGTACATGAATTATGTCTAGAATTTTCTGAAGAATCCAAAAAATTAATAATATACAGGGGCTTGTATTTAAAATAAGAAAGTTGGTATTGGCCACTGTCACATGACGCACCCTATATAATTTTTTTTTCTTGAAAAAGATGCGCAGTTAAAAATACAAATCGACGTGTCCAAGCGTTTTTCCCAACACGCCCTCATTTATCCGTTATCGAATTTATTCCATTTGGCTGTTCCACACTGTATAAAAGTGATAGAGTAATCGAAAAGCCACCAGATCTGCTGCTAACATGCACATAATGGCAACACGCTCTTGCAACAAAAGCACTGTGAGCTGTTTGTGTTCGAACCCGGGCCAATACTGCTGGTGCTTACCCTAGTTTCTGAAGATTGGACAAGACAGAGTGAGGGACTAGGGTTCAAACTCCTCAATTGCACTCTTACCATGTGGCGATGTGTAGCCGCTTTCATCCATCATAGTGTGTGTGTGTACACCACATTCATTGTTGTACACATTCTTCGTTTCGACGTTTTATGTTGTCCTTGTAAGTAGATGATGCTTATGACAGGATGTAACACTCATTTGTTTTTTTGGTCACGGCTAAGCCACACATTATTTACTTTCCATCGTGAAAAAGTGTTCACACAAAAATAAAAATTTCTTTACATTTCCATTCAAAATTGCAAACAAAATCTAAGAAGGATTTTAATTGTTATTTACTATTTTATTACATTGTTACGTTAACTTTTTTTGGCAAATTTTCGTGAACAATCCCTTCAAGTAGAAAAATTTAAAAAGTTCGGGACGCAGCAACTGCGTTATGGTAGTGAATTTTCATTAAACCCCGCAAGTTCTAGAGCTGGTCAGCTCTTTAATAGTTGGCTGGTGTGGTATACTTGCAATATGGTAGGTGGTAGTGGAATTTTCCTTTACGTGATAGTAAAGGATTTTTTCACGCCCGAGGAGGTACCACTCCATACATCAAGTCCCAACGGACGTTTCCGGTTCTGGTGTATGAGTCGGTTTCCCTTATAAGCAAAAATGATGATGGCTCCTCCTTGTACAAAAGATTACAGAGGTAAAATACCCCTCCATTCGGATCTCCGGGAGAGGGTTGTACAGGGGCCGCCAGCATCAAGATTTAACATATCCTGCTCGAATATATGTGGCCTAAATTCTAACCTGAACTCCGTCCACCATTTCCTCCAGGCTAACAGGCCCCAACTCCTCTTCCACCGAAACTCAAATCAGTGCCAAAACAGCCACTAATCATCTTAATTTCCCGGGGTATGAGCTCCTTACTTCTTTTAATTTGCATGAAGGCGTGTGCGCGTACTTCCGAAGCAATCTACCTTGCACCAGACTCCCCAATTTAGAAGCTGGAAGAAAAGACACAGCATGGATAAAACTCTCTATCAGGACTGCAACTAAATTCATCTGTTGCATTTACGGGTCACCTTCTGACAACAACTTTGTCCAGCTCTTTGACTACCTTTCTGAAAAAACCGACCATCTGATTTCTCCTCCGGGGTCATTATTCTTGGTGACTTCAATGTCCATAATAAGGAATGGCTAGGATCTTCAAAAACCGATCCACAAGGAAGAGCAGCGGAGGCCTTTGCAGTCAGCAATTCTTTCGCCAATATGGTTCAGCAACCTACTTACTTTCCTCGCATCCCAACACACAGCTCAAATCTCTCGGATCTCCTTCTTACTACAAATCCTGACTATTATAAGATATCAGTCACCGTCCCCTTGGGTTGCTCAGACCACGGCATGGTTACTGCTTCCTGCGCAATGCAACCCGAGGTCACACAGTCATCACGTATCACGTATCGTTTGGCCACTACAACTCCGCGAACTGGGACGAAATGCGAGATTACTTTTCCTCATTTCCATGGGCGTCTGTCTGCTTCTCTTATCCTGACCCCTCTGATATCTCACAAAACGTCACCGAAATTATCCAAGCTGGCATGGAATTATTTATTCCACGCACACAGAAAACCTCTGCAGCCACTCAAAATCCCTGGTTCTCTAAATCCTGTGACAAGGCCAGACTTGAAAAGGTCAAAGCTCACAAAAAGCTTCTACACAATCCCAGTCCGCTATGTCCGCATTCTTTCTGAGGTAAAAAACTTGTTTAATAACCACATCAAAAACAAAGTGCTCTTAAGCTCCAACGGCAGCAAACCCTTCTGGACTCTTGCTAAATCTATTGGGAATAATTTCTGCAAGAGCACGTTTCCACCTCTTGTCTCAGGGGATGAAATTGTTTCTACCGCCCTGGGCAAGGCTGAACTTTTCGCCTCGTTGTTCGCTGGCAATTCTACTCTCAACCCATCTCCAAATGTTCAACCACCAACAGTCCCCAATGCCGCGCATAAAATGACGGATATCATTTTCAAAACTAAAAAGGTACGAAAGATGCTATTTTCTCTTAATACCAGGAAAGCCTCTGGCCTTGACGAGATCCCAGCAATTGTTCTCAAAAAATGAGCACCAGAACTTGCTCCTCTCCTTAATCGTCTGTTTCAGACATCTTACAATAGAGGCATATTCCCTAGTAACTGGAAAACTGCTTGAGTACAACCAGTCCCCAAAAAAGGATCCAAAGCGCTTCCTAGAAACTACAGACTTATTTCTCTTCTTTCAGTCATCTCTAAAGTAATGGAAAAGTATATAAACACCGAATTACTAAAATTCCTTGAAAAACACAGTCTAATCCACGACAGGCAGTATGGATTTCGTCAGCGCAGATCAACTGCCGACCTCCTTTCCTTTGTCACCCATTATTGGAACAAGTCTATGGTACTACACGATGAATCCCATATTGTCGCGCCTAGATATATCCAAAGCATTCGACCAGGTCTGGCACGCAGCGCTGCTTAATAAACTTCCGGCCTATGGCCTACCACCAAAACTATGTACCTGGACAGCAAACTTCCTCTCCAACCGGAGCATTTCTCTTGTTGTAGATGGCCATTCCTCTGAACTGTATCCAATTAATGCAGGAGTTCCTCAAGGTTCAGCTTTAGCTCCTACTTTGTATCTTCTCCACATCAATGACCTCATCTCTAGCACATCCAACCCAGTTCACAGTTACGCGGACGACAGCACCCTCCACTCAAATATACAATATTCTAAGCCTGTCTCTTTGGCCCAACTAGATGAGGATCGCAGACACATGGAGGGTTCTGTCTCCGTGGATCTCCAAAAAATATTAGACTGGGGAAGTAGAAATCTTGTACAATTCAACCCCACCAAATCTCAGTCTTGCTTCCTTTCTCATAAAATATACACCAGCCCTAGAACCATCACAATGAACAACCAAGTTATTTAAAGTAATGAGTCCTTTTCACTTGTTGGCATTTCTGTGGATCGAAATCTCATTTGGCACCAACATGTCACATCAATCGCAGAAGCGGCTGCTAAGAAATTAGGTTTCCTCTTCCAGGCTCGCAAATACTTTTCACCAGCTAATCTCTATACATTATATACTTTACAAATAGGGCCAAACCTCGAATACTGTTCCCACATCTGGGGTGCTGCTGCCGCTTCTACACTCGCTATCCTGGACTTCATTCAGAAGAGAGCTATACGTCTCATTGGTGAGCCTACCCTCACCCAAAGGCTGCCATCCCTTGCCCACCGACGTGCCGTTGGTGACCTCTCTCTCTTTTATAGATATCTGCACGGGCAGTGCTTAGAGGGGCTTTCTTCCACAGTTCCTCCACCTGCTGCACCCAACAGATCTACCAGGGGAACAGAGCGAATGCACCCTTTTACTGTCCAGGTCACCAGACATAGAACATCTTGTTATGCCCGCTCTTTTGTCCCAAGGACTTTCAACTTGTGGAATGCCTTGCCGGCACATGTTTTTCCTTCTCCTCCGAAACTCCAAACCTTCAAGTCCAGAATTAACAAGTTGCCTCGTTCCTCCTTGTCGACACCCATTAGTCTGTAAGCCCTCGTGGTGTGTTGTTGAAATAAATAATAATAATAAAAAATATATAAAAAGAACTGCTGTTAGATAACGTTTAACATCTTACATGCACGTTGACACTATTTTTACCTTTTGCTTCCTTGTCTTCGCTAAGTTATTTACATTTAAACTTCTTCGCTGGCCTGGTGCGGTAAGTTAAAAATGATTTTTTCCACAATTTTTCTATTTTTTCGGGTCCTATGTTACATGTTCCCCTCGCGGTACACTCCTTCCCCTGCAGTAACATATCACTATCTATTTCTCAGATTACACCCAGCCGTGTTTTGACTGGTGCATGGGGGATGGTGTGTGGGAGGATTGGTCCGCTAATTCGTCGTGGAGATTTTCCTACCCCCCCCCCCCCTGCATGCCTACAACCACCCTCAATGCACAAACCACATAAAAAACTTCTTCGGAACAAACCCTAGGAAAGTTACGGGACCTGCAGCCAATGTGGGGTAGACAGAATTTAAAGGAGTTATGGAAAAAGGGCAACTTCTAGAGGAACGACTTTTTATCTTCTCCGCCCAGCAACCCTATGCACTCCTGGTCCCGTAACTGTCCTGTACGATGTTTACAAGACATTTTTCTTGTAGTTGGCGCATCCTGGAGGGGATACAAGCATGTTTCTGAAAAAAATTAAAAACCCTCCTTGAGGAATCTGCAAATTTACCGACCAATGTTTATTTCAACTTATAGCGTGCGCCAGAACTACATTATTAACTTTTTAAACGACCATCGTATATGACAAATCAAGCAGCGATATTCTTTAGCATCTCCAGAGTATAAATTTGGTGATGTTGGTCGCGGAACCAGCCGAGACGGCCGTTGTCCATCAGCTAATTTGGTATGTGTAATGCCTGAGTAGAAAATGAACTGGAAAAAGATTGTGCAACACGTGCATTCCTCAAATGACTCTCTCCTTCTCTCTGCAGTGGAAGCCCCATTAATGCACCATCTCTTGTCTTAGTGCATTGACCGACGCTCTCTTGACGTCTGATGCATCTTACCAAAATCCTGTAACGACTAACGCATATTAAACAGATATACGTTTGTGCACACATGAGCTATAACTATATTCACTTTATAGTGAATTAAATTTTTTCAATCTTCAGATAAAAAAAGTCTGGACGCAGCAAGTGCGTTATGGTAGTGAATTTTCATAGAAATGATCTGGCACCAAATATTTTTTGATATTTTTTTTCTATTAACATAGAAATATAAATTTTGGTATATAGTTAGTTTCCTTGTGATATCGTTAAGTTACGTACCAAATTTGGTTACCATAGCTTTTCTATTTTTTGAATTTTTTTTCCGAAAGAAAACACAAAATTCTCCCGGAAAACCTGGTTAGATTTTCCTGGATACGTAGGTATATCCTACTGAATAATCCCAAAACATTTATAAACTAGTAGTGTTTGTATTTTTAGCGAATTAAAAAAAAATCGCTAATGAGGAGATCTGTGTTTATATATATATATATATATATATATATATATATATATATATATATATATATATATATATATATATATATATATATATATATATATATATATATATATATATATATATATATATATATATATATATATATATATATATATATATATATATATATATATATACTCATTTATTAGTGGTCAAAATTCTACATTATGTCTTACAAAGAAGCTGTGCTTGTGTTTGTATCAACATAATTTTGTAAAAAGCCTCAAATAATCAAACTGTCAAAACAATTTTATTTAATGTCAGTTTCTGAATTTTGGTCAATCTTGCTTTTTCTTCTCTTTCTTCTTCCACAAACATTTCTATAGCCATTACAAAGATTTATTTTCACTCTCGCCTCAATATTTCTCTTCATATATATATATATATATATATATATATATATATATATATATATATATATATATATATATATATATATATATATATATATATCCGACAGATAACTCAAAAAATAATGAACTGATCTTGATCAAATTTGGTTAGTACGCTGCTTTTGCAAGTGGCTTGGATAAGTTCGTTAGCCAGGAAAATCTAACCAGGTTTTCCCGAAAAATGTTGTGTTTTCTTTCTAAAAAATGTATATCTCCGGAAATAACAAAGTAAGGGCAATCAAATTTGGGTCACGTGTTTGCATTATAAAGAGTACCCTTTGTACCAAAATTTAGATCTCTAGCTTTAAAGACAAAGAAGTTATGGGCAGTTAAAGAAACAAATTTTGGAGTTTTCCTCAAAACGTCAAACTCGCAATTTGAAACGTCATAATTGGCAATTTTTAGGTAAAGAATGTGAAACAAATACGGATTGTGAAAAGAAAATGTTGCAAGAAGAGTGTTCTGAGAAGTCTTAACTTTCAGATTCAACCGTCATTGCCCTTCATATTACTAAAATATTTACAGAAAATTCATTTCAAATAGACCCTTTCTCTGATGCTTTGGCTCTCGGTTTAGTTGAGTTGATGCTTTCGCTGTAGGTTTAGTGAAGTTTATGGTTTAACGGTCTATAATTTTTAGCTCATTTTCGTAGAACAAATTCGTTAATGCATTTTTGCATTTTTTATCGAAATATGATGCGTTTGTAAGAAAAAAATCTGGACTCAGTAAGTGCGTTTTGGTAGCGAATTTTCATTAAATCCTTCAAATTTCAATAACCCAATTTGCTATTAACGTAAGCTTTGTTGGTTAGGAAACCAACATTTAACTTCATTTTCGGAAATTTTTTGTATATTTTCAAACCATAAGTAATTTTGATAAAATATTGTACATTGTTTCTACTACATGGGCTATACCGGTAATCAGATTGATGCCTGCTCGCATTTGCTATTAAAACATTTTTATGGAAATTCACTTCCACAACACACTTGCTGCATCCAGACTTTTGAAAAATGTTTATATAATTTCAAACAATAAAGTTATTTCGATGAAATATGGTACATTGTTTCTACTATATAGGCAACCAAGTTTGATGCCTGCTTTCATCAAAGAAAGACATTTCCTATTAAAAACATTTTAAAGAAAATTCGCTACCATAACGCACTTGCTGCGTCCAGACTTTTTTCTTTCAATAAACGATATCTAACGTGAATCTGCCTGTGTTCACATTAAGTTACACAATACTGTGTGTTTTAGTAAATTTTCTTAGAAAAAATTCACTAATGGGGAGAACCCGCCTTATGAATTTTGAAAAAATTTCTTCAAATGAGCCCGATCTAGGACCCCTAGAACCCATATCCGGGGTAGTTTCAATCTTTATATGTTTATATGTTTATATATATATATATATATATATATATATATATATATATATATATATATATATATGTATATATATATATATATATATATATATATATATATATATATATATATATATATATATATATACATACATACATACATACATACATACATACATACATGCATACATACATACATAAATACATACATATATTTATATATGTATCACACCGATAACTCAAAAAATATTGGGCCGATTTTGATCAAATTTGGTGAGTACCTTCCTCTTGCAAGTGGCTTAGCTAAGCTCGTTATCCAGGAAAACCGGCCAAGGTTTTCCGGAAAATTTTGTGTTTTCTTTCGGAAAATATTTATATCTCCGGAAATAACAAAGTAAGGGCAACCAAATTTGGTACGCGTGTTTGTATTATAAATAGTGACCCACGTACCAAAACTTAGATCACACAGGGTGGTTTATATGGCGTTGGTGATCCCTACAATTGTTTTTTTAAACACCCTTATATTATTGCATTTTGCATTCTTTTATCGAAATATGATGCATGTTTGTAAGAAAAAAATCGAGACGCAGTAAGTGCGTTTTGGTAGCGAATTTTCATTAAATCCTTCACATTTCAATAACTCAATTTGCTATTAACCTAAGGTTTGTTGGCTAGGAAACCAGTTTTTTCGGAAACATTTTAAGCTTATTTTCGGAAAATTTTTGTACATTTTCAAACAATAAGTAATTTTGATAAAATATGATACATTGTTTCTACTATATAGGCTATACCGATAACCATATTGACGCCTGCTTGCATTGGAGTGACATATTTGCTATTAAAATAATTTTTATGAAAATTCACTTCCATAATGCACTCGCTGCGTCCAGACTTTTTTTGCTTAGTCATTTTATTTACAGCTCACAAGCTCACGTAACACTCACTAGCAATGACTCTTTGCGTCATGGATGTGTGCTCACTAAGTGAATTAAAGTCTTTTCCTTGGCTTTCCTTTTCCATGATGCCCTAAAGACGAAAAATTGACTAAAGCGTGCTATTTCTCTTAAAACCACAAAAACACGTGTAACTTAGTCACAATAACTCGCAAAACGACTGACATAGACAATAACTTAATGCAGAATGACAGGTTATGGAATGTGTCGAAAAACACCTGTCAGAATTGTCATAGCAGTGTTGCTGTTGTGTCCTAATATTGTTAATCCTCACCTTCAATCTCCCCGAGTCCACCCTGTCCATGTTTAGTCGTAAAACCTCCCTGATGTCCCCCACAGCAACTAGAGGCACAGAGACGATATTGGCATACATGTAACCGTTGGCAATAACAGCCACCAAAGGCGCAAGTACAACCAACATTGAGACAGGTGTCATCAAGCGTCAGAAGCTACGAGAGATCTCAAGACTCAACCACTTCCATCTCATCCAGCGTCCAGTCAGGTCGTTCAAGACAGGCTGAACCGTGAGCGGTAGTCAAGGCACAGCATAATACCCGATTATGCTGTGGGCACATCACAGTTAACTCCGTGCGCGTTCCAGCGGTCAGAGAGCATCACAGGGAGATCGCCTGACCCGCGGCACGGAGCCAAGAACCACGGTTGTCTCCATAGACACGTGGATAGGTTCGTCAGCCCCGTATTGGAAGAGCCAGTCTTTCGACGAGCAACGGACCCGTGCTCAGAAATCCATTCAACCACGGCATCAACACACGGTTTGCACGGTCGTCACTTGGACACGTGAAACACCTTGGCCCTTTTGGACGAAGCCACAGGTCCCAGCGGCAGCCTCAGCGTGTCGGGTACGGCAGCCTACAACCTACCCAGCTCCAATTGTCCAATTGTAAGTCACCTTTTTTTTGTATTCTTGTTAGATCACAACATTCATTTCTCTGTATTTAACTTGTAACTCATATTAAATTGTTATTACTTTTACAACGTGTATTCATAAATCTCCCCTCAAAACGATTCTTCTGGTCCTTTACAGACTCTTAAACGGGTAATTAGAACCACGATGCTAGTCTCTAGAAACTAGTAATGTTAATGCGCGCATTTTATTTTTATTCAAACATTTAAGTATTTCGCGGCATTGCATTTAACCCATTCCGAACCGTACAGTTGCCTTGTTAAAATAATACCAAAATTCCAAATGTTTCCATTAATTCGCACAATGCTGTACGAAAAGAATTGGATAAATTCTACACAGTAAATTTGAAAGCTGGTATTTTTTGTAAAACTCTGTGTCTATGAATGAAAATCAAACCTGTTTTGAAACTTCATTCTGTTGTAATGAGTAATACGGGGTGACTTGAATGATACACCAATATGCCTTCCCCCCTTTTGCAATTCGACATGATGCAAATTACTAAGATACATTATGTAAATCGTTGCGCTATACATTACAACGAGGTGGATCCCTAGTGATTGCAAACCTCTCATCATTTCAAACTAAATTAAGTCTCCACTTTCCGGTGCTTTGATAATTTATCTGCCGATGGATGAAAGTTTAAAAGCGTACGCCATTCTGATGCAATAATAATCATGACCACCACAGTCTAAGGGCGATGTCGCCCAGTCATCACGACCATGACTCTAAAGGCCCGTATATGTGGTCAGTTGATTGCCATTCCACAAGCCTATAGCTTTTATTGCTTAGGAACCGTGATTACACGAGTCAGGGGTGCTACACGGCCTGTTTATCCTCTAGATTCTTTATTCCGCAAACAAACATATATAAAACATGATTTGGAAACGAATTTTTTTTTCTGTCGGTCTGTATGTCTGTTTGAAGCCAGGATAACTTTAGAACGAATCGAGATATCGTCTTAAAATTTGTTATGTAATTAGCACCCAACAAACGAACGGTTCGGATTGTTTTTTGGTAAAATCGCTCCAGGGGATAGGGGATGAATGGGGGGGGGGGGGTGATATGGTGAAAATTGACATTTTTTTCGTTAAATCTCGAGTAATATAACGTTTTAGGGTTTGTTTATTAGAAAACTTTCAATTTCATCAAACAACTCCTGTGTGTCCGGGGACTAACTAAAAGAATGGGCCCAAGCTAACTCCTGGCAGTCGTACGAGACGACTAATAGGAGTCAAGCAGGTGGTAGTGGATTTTTCCTTTACGTGATAGTAAAGGATTTTTTCACGCCCGAGGAGGTACCACCCCTTACATCAAGAGGCCGGTGAAGTCCCAACGGACGTTTCCGGTTCTGGTGTATGAATCGGTTTCCCTTATAAACAAAAATGATGATGGCTCCTCCATGTACAAAAGATTCCGGAGACAAAATATCCCTCCATTCGGATCTCCAGGAGAGGGGTGTACATGGGGCGCTAGCATCAAGATTTAACATATCCTTCTCGAATATATGTGGCCTAAATTCTAACCTGAACTCCGTCCACCATTTCCTCAAGGCTAATAGGCCCCAACTCCTCTTCCCCACCGAAACCCAAATCAGTGTCAAAACAGCCACTAATCACCTTAATTTCCCGGGGTATGAGCTCCTTACTTCCTTTAGATTGCATGAAGGCGTGTGCGCATACGCTCGTAGCAATCTACCCTGCACCAGACTCCACAATTTAGAAGCTGGAAGAAAATACATACTTCAAAGTTGTGGAATTCCTTGCCGGCACATGTTTTTCTTTCTCCTCCGAACCTCCAAACCTTCAAGTCCAGAATTAACAAGTTGCCTCTTTCCTCCCTATCGACACCCACGGTACGCTAGTATTTAGGCTGTAACCCCTCGTGGTGTGTTCTTGAAGTATTAAGAAAAATATCTATTCGATTATCGTGTCTTTATAAAGCTCAATACAATTACTATTTTGAGGTTGAGTAGAAGTTTAATAACATTTAGAAAAAATAACTTTATTACACTTTTTGATATCACCGTTATAAATCTGCTGTGTATGTATTAGCCAGTCATGCCAGAATATGACAAATTTGTTTTATACAGGTTTTATAAGATCCAAAATGGTATACCCAACCGAGCTCACTTTTACGTTTTAGAAGCTTTATAAACACCTGTATAAACGTTAACAGAATGTCGCTGAGAAGACAATATTGTGGTATTAACATTGACATAAACAGTACTTATACAATAAAATCAAGAACCTCGGTGGTTCAGGGGTAAGAACGTGTGCCCCTGGACCGAAGTGTACTGGGTTCGATCCCAAGGTACTCCTTTCACTTTTTCAGTACAAACTGTAAAATTAACATCAACCAAGGTTCTGGCATTGTATTTGAGCAAGTTTAATGTCTGCACGTTCCGCCCTTCCACGTTCCGCCATTCGGAGAGGGCGTAAAGCCGTCGGTCCCGTGTCTATGCGATGTTGGGCACGTTAAAGATTCCTACCCTCCTTACAGAAAGGCAGGGGTTCGGCAAAATTTCCAGAATAGTGAGGTGGAACTGCTCCCTGGCGTCGGTGATTGGTCATAGTCGCGGAAATTGGAGAACATTAAACAAACAAAACACACACACACACAATAAAATTGTTGTATACATTTGTGCCCATTTTGGACATAAAGGCTGTATTAATACTGGGAACAAGTTTTCTAAGTTTAATTATAAAACTTTAATACATATTAAAAAATTCTGGACGCAGCAAGTGCGTTATGGTAGTGGATTTTCATAAAAATCTTTTTAATAACAAATATGTGTGTTTTTTTTAAGAAAGCAGGCATCAAATTTGGTTACCAATATAACCTATATAGTAAAAACAATGTGCCATGTTCCATTAAAATAATTTTATTGTGTGAAAATGTACAAAAATTTCCAAAAGTTAACTTAAAATGTTCCCGAAAAAACACGTTTCTTGGTCAACCTTATAGGTTAATAGCAAATTGAGCTGTTCAAATATGAAACATTTGATCAAAATTCGCTACCATAACGCACTTGCTGCGTCCAGAATTTCTTTTCGTACAAACATGCATTATATTTTGATGGAAAATGCAAAAATGCAATAACATATGGCGTGTTTGATTAAAAAAAAAAAGGAAATTTGTATCACGAACGACTTATGGGCCACCCTGTGATTGTAGAAATATTATTTTAAGATGTAGCTCAAGACACCCTATAATTAATATATACAAAAAATTTTCATATCTTATATAATAACGGATATATTGAGCTTTATTGATTTTTTACGAAAATTCGACAAAAATTATATACCATTAAATGATAAACTATATAGCTAAGGCTACTGCCAAGCATCAGAGAAAGGGTCTATTTGAAATGAATTTTCTGGAAATATTTTAGTAAAATGAAGGACAATGACGGTTGAAACTAAGACTTTGGGGTTTGTAAAACATCCTTCTTGAGACATTTTATTTCTATAGCCCGTATTAGATTTAAGTTATTTGCCTAAATGTTGCTAATTTTGACATTTTAAATCGCCACTTTGACGTTTTGAGGAAAACCTCAATTTATTTTTCTTTAAATGCCTATAACTTTTTTGTCTTTTGACCTACATAGCTAAATTTTGGTAGGTGACTTACCTATAAGGATGTAAACCTGCCCTTACTTTGTTAATTCCGGAGATATAAATTTTTCTCAAAAGAAAACACAAAATTTTCCGGGAAAACCTGGGCAGATTTTCCTGGCTAACGAACCCATCCAAGCCATTTGCAAAAGGAATTTTTTCACCAATTTTGATCAAAATCGGCCCATTATTTTTTGAGTTATCGGTGTGATACATACATATATATATATATATATATATATATATATATATATATATATATATATATATATATATATATATATATATATATATATATATAAACATATAAAAATTGAAACTGACCCCGGATATGTTTTCTGGGGGGCCTAATTAGCGCTCATTTGAAGAAATTTTTTCAAAATTCAAAAGTCAGGATCTCCTCATTAGTGAATTTTTTTTAAGAAAATTCACTAAAAACTGAGTAGAGGTTCTCACAGCTTTTATAAAAGCAACTCAGTTAGTAGGGCGGTGACGTTAATAAAAATAATTAATTGTTCCTAGTCCTCCACGATTTAGATAAGATGTGGAACATAGGGATCTGCTCTCGTATTGCATGGATGTAATTATCTGTGTTGAGAATTTTTGTGTATGTTTTATTTCTTAATGCCACCTGCAAATTTTTTGAAAAAACAACTCAATGTCAGATATGCAAGGTACACATATTTCTGCAACAAAATATTATCAAATATAGAACGAGAAATTACGAACTTTCTAAAGCCACGCGTTGTTTTTGCCGTACTTTCACGATAACCTGAAATGAACGACCTTAATTCACCGAGTGGGGCTTAGTGCAAATTTTAAATAGGAATATCATATCCTACCACAGTTAAATAACAATATATCAGATTGGCACGTGCTAATGAGAGTATAAAATATCTTGTTTGTTATTTAATGGTCTTGGATTATTAATGGCGTTACTAATTAGCTTTCCGCATAAAGCAGGGGAGATTAATTAGGTATGAAATTCTTATACCGATTTGATGCAACTCATAAGCCTGGGGAACAAATGAAATATCATGAAGAACAAGTAAATTGTTATTACTTTTAGTGAATTTTCGTAGAAAAAATTCACTAATGGGGAGATCCCGACTTTTGAATTTTGAAAAAAATTTTGCAAATGAGCGCGAACTAGGACCCCTAGAACCCATATCCGGGGTTAGTTTCAATTTTTATATGTTTATATATATATATTTATATATATATATATATATATATATATATATATATATATATATATATATATATATATATTATATATATATATATATATATATATATATATATATATATATATATATATATATATATATATATATATATATATATGTATCACACCGATAACTCAAAAAATAATGGGCCGATTTTGATAAAATTTGGCATGTACGTTTCTTTTGTAAATAGCTTGGATAAGTTCGTTAGTCAGGAAAATCGGACGAGGTTTTCCGGGAAAATTTTGAGTTTTCATTCAAAAAAAATTTTTATCTCAAAGAATAATGGGCTGATTTTGATAAAATTTGGCACCTACCTTCATTTTGTAAATGTCTTTGATAAGTTTGTTAATCAGAAAAATTGGACGAGGTTTTCCGGAAAAATTTTGAGTTTTCATTTAAAAAAAATTTTTATCTTAAAAAATAAAAATTCTATGATAACCAAATTTGGTAGGTAGGTTTATGATATAAAATGTAAACTATACACCAAAATTTAGATTTCTATGTTACAAGAAAAAAAAAGTTATAATAAAATATTTTGTGCCAGATCATTTTTATGAAAATTCACTACCATAACGCACTTGCTGCGTCTTCGACTTTTTTTACTTGCCCCTTTTTTTAATAAAAAAAAGGAAAAAAAGAATAGAATTGTGACTTTAAGAACGGGCTCATTCAGTCACTGTCACAAATATTTGCTTATAACTTTTTTTCTTGTAAGATAATAATAATAATAACACTTTATTAGCCCTTTCGATACAAAAATGTACCTAAGGCAAGTCAACCAGTATACACATAGGTACACATAACACATAACAATAGCAAACAAGTCTCTATAAGTAAAGAAAAACAAAACAGAAATATCACAGTTCATTATCACACAAATACTCGTCAATACTGTAGTAACACCTGGGGAAGAAAGAGCTTGTTTACTTTTATAACTCTAGGTGCAATGGATTCCAGAAGATTTCAATAATACACTTTTATATTTATATATGTTGTATTGTTACTATATACACTTTCAACTTACATTTATTTACAATTTGCGGTTTTACACTTGAAATAATGGGTTACCTATTCAGGAGATTTCACAATCTTATTAGCTACTTGCTATTGCATTTGACTGCGCCTATACTTTCTAATTTCGAAGAAAACACTGACTTTTCACTGTAATACTGTACGAACGGAATTTCTGTATGAATATTGGAGCTTGAGCTGAAGTGGCGTAATCACACTAGCGATGTTTAGGTAGAAGATCGGGATCTTAGAAGTCCCAAAAAGCGATGAAGATGAGAGCTGGCGTAGAACTCACTTAAACACGCGAGCGGTGTTTAAGTAGAAAGTTGGGAACTCGGAGTCCCAAGAATTTAAGAAGAGAAGATCGAACGTAGAACTGGTTTGTACCTTGCGAAAGGCTTGCTTTTATCAAGCTTTCGCGTAACGCTAGGTGACGTAGTTGACATAACCTAATGTCAGTAATACAGAATGGCTAACTAGATAGAAGCATTATTCCTAGTGAATAAAATCTACTGTGTGCATCTAAAGAATATGTCAACGACAGCTAAAGTTATTTACAATAAAGGACCTAACGGTATATAAGTATTCTTTGTATGGCATTGTTCACTCGTAAACGTAATGCGATACAGACGGCCAGAAGATAAGATTACCATCAAACTGGAAAAGATTGTGAAATCCAGAGATAAATAATTTCAGGTAGAAACTTAAACGATAGTGCACCCGAATGAAACTAAAGAGACAGGGGCGTACCAATTATGTTTCTCCAACAACACCTGGACGCTAGGAGTGCCTTTGAATTATTTTTAAATATCCTGAACTCAGTATGTTCCCTACACCTATTTGGTAATTTATTATAAAATTTAATACCATTAAATATAAAAGATATTTCATATTTCGCTGTATTATGGGCCACCGAACGCAAATCACCACGGCCACGAGTATCATAACTGTGATTGAAAGAATTTACATCAAAGCGGTGAATATTTTTCTTTATATATAAAATAGTCCTATAAATGTAAATAGTATAGATAGTCATGACCCTGCTTTCCGCAAAAAACGACCGACAAGTGCAACGAGAAGGCACGTCAAATATAAGTCTTGTAGTATTCTTTTTTGAAGGATTAGCACATACAGAGCCTCCCCATAGAATAACGTTATAGGCTAACACCGATCCCACAAATGCATTGTAAACTGTAAGCTTTCAGTGTTCAGTGTATACTTTAGCTGTAGTAGAACAAAAAATGCTTTGTTCAAGCTCCGACAAACATACTCAACGTGCCCATCCCATCGCAGTTCTTGATCAATCAAGACTCCAAGAAATCGTGTGCACCCAGTGGAACCAACCTCAACGCCATTCGCCGTGATACTATTTTGAAAGGGCAAACTGGATAGTTTGCCAAAGCGCATTAAGACCGTCTTGGAATTGTTCACAACCAACTTATTTGTCCAACACCAATCCAACAAGTCAGAGTATGCAATGCGTAACTTCTTTTAAAGAGCATCAACATCATCATCCACAACCACCAGGGTAATATCATCAGCAAACAATACTCTAAAGTCATTTACGAATAAAATAAATATTAAGGGACCAAGGACTGATCCCTGCGGTATTCCATACTCCATGCATTTCTCGTTGGAATCATGACCTGCAACAGATACATACATCCTTCTCCCCCCAAGGTAAGATATAAATCTAAATTTTGGTATATAGTTTACTTTTTATATCGTTAACCTACCTACCAAATTTGGTTACCATATATTTTGTATTCTTTAAGATAAATTTTTTTTTAGAAAGAAAACTCAAAATCTACCCTTTACAGAGGTCATAAACAAAGAAGAAGAAGAAGAAGAAGAAGAAGAAAAAGATAACCTCGAAATCGACTCCACTGCCGCTAATATACCTTAGAATCTTAGAATAAGGTACTTATTGTTTACTTTTAGTTTTTATTTACTCTCCATCTCGTATATGGAAAATTTGAGATAAATCAAACTACATAATATGCAGTAGTTTAAAGTATACCTATAAACAGATGTTCAGGGTAAATTATTAAAATTTTAATTTCATAATTTTGTATTGTTTATATTTATTGATTTCATTTTCAAAAAGTGTGAATACAGCAATAGTAAATAAGTTTTCAAAAGAGTTCAGGTGCAGCAAGTGCGTTATGGTAGCGAATTTTCGAAAAAATATTCCAAATAGTGATAATTCGGTTAATTATTTTTTGAGTTACCAGACGGATATATATATATATATATATATATATATATATATATATATATATATATATATATATATATATATATATATATATATATATATAACATATAAAAATTGAAACTGCCCTCGGATATGGGTTCTAGGGGTCCTAGTTCGCGATCATTTGCAAAATTTTTTGCAAAGTCTCACCATCGATACGTCTCTATTAGTTAATTTTTTTAAATAAAAATTCACTAATAACATAATGAGTTTCGCGGATCACTACAAGTTGGTGTTAAAAAACCTTTTTTGTTGTTTTGTTTGCAAAAACTAGTTCGATTGGGTTGACTAAAACAAAACCATCCAAGCAAATAAAAGGAAAATACCTACCATACTTATGGTATGGCACATACATTCCCTTTGTAAATATTTTTTTTTTCTAGAAAACTTTTGTGACTCATGAAATTTGTAACACAATTTTTAGTGAATTTTTATTTAAAAAATTCACTAATAGAGAGGTATCGATGGTGAGACTTTGCAAAAATTCTTTCAAATGAGCGCGAATTAGGACCCCTAGAACCCATATCCAGGGTCAGTTTGAATTTTTATATGTTTATATATATATATATATATATATATATATATATATATATATATATATATATATATATATATATATATATATATATATGTATCCGTCTGATAACTCAAAAAATAATTAACCGATTTAGATGAAACTCGGCAAGTGCCTTTCTTTTATTAATGGCTTGGATGAGTTCGTTGTCCAGGAAAATCGGACGGGGTTTTCCGGAAAAATTTTGAGTTTTCTTTCAAAAAAAAATTTTTTTTTCCGAAAATTTCGATAAAATTTGGTCTACATATTGCTTTGGGAAATACCTAACTATGTGCCAAAATTCAGCTTTCTAGGGTTACAGAAAATTGAGCTATTCAAATTTGAAACATTTATGTTTAAATCATAAGTACATATGTGGTTGCTGTTGGTTAGTCAATGCTTCTCTTATTGACTCATGAAATTCATTTGTAAGTTTCCGAGAAATATCAATAATACTGAATTCACTGATTGTTAATCATTGGAAGCATTTACGATTATATATAACCCTATTGTAATTTATTATCATTTATCACCTCTGTAGTATAATTATTTTTTCCTTACAACTCGCAGCGTTGTTAGTCAATTGTTGTTATTAATAGTCAATAGTTTCTTTCCAAATACACACACCTTCCATTGACTTCTGCTTCTGCCGCTGTTACAGTCCTTTTATTTAGAGGTAGAGTTGTAACCACTCATACAAACAGTGTTTTTTAACCACGTGGCTGGGGGACTGACCGAATTCATTCCCAGTTGCTGTTGATTTACTCATATTCTCTTAATATGTTTGAAGATGTGGTGTCTACTTCATTCCAAGTCACTATTAACCGACTATTTATGAAATCAAATAAGTAAATTAAATCGATTGTCATAAAATATGTAGTGTATTAAGACAAGGGAAAAAGAAATAAAACATATATAACTGTGCACATTTTGATTATATTTTAGGGTGCTTGAGAGAGGTATTGTCACAGCATAATATCTTATTAAAGTTCATTTGTAAATAGGTTTAATTTTTATATGTTTATATATATATATATATATATATATATATATATATATATATATATATATATATATATATATATATATATATGATAACTCAAAAAATAATTAACCGATTTCTATGAAACTTGGCAAGTGCCTGTCTTTTATTAATGGCTTGGATGAGTTCGTTATCCAGAAAAATCAGACAGGGTTTTCCGAAAAAATTTTAAGTTTTCTTTCGAAAAATTTTTTTTTCTCCGAAAGTAACAAAGCTGTTTCAATGAAATTTACTATATATGTTGCCTCAACCTTACTACGTACCAAAATTCAGCTTTCTAAGTTTAGAGAAAATTGAGTTATTCAAATTTTAAATTTTCTTTCGAAAAAAATTTTTTTCTCCGAAAATTACAAAGTTATTTTAATGAAATTTTGTGGATATCTTGCCTTAGGAAAAACCTTACTACGTATTGAAATTAAACTCTCTAAGTTTATAGAAAATTGAGTTATTTAAATTTGAAGCATTTAATAAAAATTCACTACCATAACGCACTTGCTGCGTCCCGAGTTTTTTTAAAGAGACTTGCAGAACTTAGATATATCTCTACCAAATTATAATTTTCTAGCTCCATAGTAAATATAAACTTTTTCAAATAATCGCTAACTAGGATCTCTAAAACCGGTCTCCCAGGTCCATTGAAATTTAAAGAATTAGTTTTAATAATATACCTTACTAATAGTGTATATTTCAAAATTTACTACTATAATGCACTTGCTGCCTCCCGAACATTTTTTATATAATAGCTTATTTTCCAGTTATGAAATTTCGCTACCATAATAAACCATGTTTTTTTAGTCCGATAACTTATATTTAAAACAAAACTGTACTAAATTTAGGGTACAGAGTTTAACGGTGTTATCTATGCTTGGTGGTAAAATTGGTAAAGCAATAAGTGGAGAAAGTAACGTAAATTCGAGCTGAATTAGACCTCTTTGAAGTGGGGTATTTTTAACATCATCGAGATAACGCATCAATATCCCCGTCCTGCACCCTTTTTCACACATACTGAGCGAGAGCGGGAGCAAAAGCGAACCGAGGATATACTTGCGCTCTCGTAATTTTCATTCTTTCACGAGCTCTGGACTCTCACTTTCCTTCCTTTGCATTGTTGAAACTGAAAACATGCCGGTTTTACAGTCACTTTTCCCCTTAAGTTTATTCACTAAAACCAACCCTTTTTGGTCAAGGTTTACGTGCACTGAAACTGAAAGTATTGTTCATTCAATGTACTTTAACAGGTATTTTGGCTATATGGGGTGATTCGTACGCAAATACATACAATTGGTGAGAAGTTTATAGAAGAGGCTAAAAGCATCGATTTGGTATCACGACTAACGCTTATTCTACCCATTAGAGCCACTAGAAATTATATCTATAGTTTGCCAAAACGTAATAAAGATTTAATTTGATGAGAAAATTAATTGTTGCTTGGCTTTTGGTAAAACAGTAGTTTAAATAAAAATGTTTGGAAGCACCAAGCGCGTAAGGGTAGCAAATTTTCATACGTTTTGCAGTATAAACGCCACTTACCCGAACCTGCTTAAACTCACTTATGTTAAATTTAGTCTGTGGTTGATAGATAACCTTCCAATGCCATCCCTTTCTCTACGCACACACCTGTTAAATTAAAGTCCACTTAAAAGTATCTGAATTTTTTCTATCTATCAATTTCCTGTCAGACGAATTGATTGTGACATTCTATTGATTAGAAATTAATGAACGTAAAGTACTATATCCATCTTTGTTTAGTCTATTTAACTTTATAACACGTAGTGGTGTCATAACAACAGGGAATATATTTCGCGGCCTTCTTCAAATTATGTTAAATTTAATTTCGGAAAAACTTGGATTACAATGATTTAACTAAACCGAATTTTAGCATGTTGAATTTGTAGTTTATTGTATATGAGTTGATTTTGTAAAAAAAGTCTGGACGCAGCAAGTGCGTTATGGAAGTGAATTTTGATAAAAATATTTTTAATAGCAAATATGTCTCTTTAATGCAAGCAGGCATCAATTTGGTCACCGGTATGATCTATATAGTAGAAACAATGTACCATATTTTATCAAAATAACTTGTTTGAAAATGTACACAAATTTTCCGAAAATAAACTTAAAACGTTTCCGAGAAAACTCGTTTCCTAGCCGACGAACCTTAGGTTAATAGCAAATTGCGTTATTGAATTTTGAAGCGTTTCATGAAAATTCGTTACCAAAACGCATTTCTGCGTCTTGATTTTTTTTACAAACATGCATCATATTTCGATGAAAAATGCAAAAATCCAATAAGGAATGTTAAAAAAAATAATTGTAGGTATCACCAACGACTTATGAGCCCTCCTGTGATTGTCAAAATAATAGTAGAAACAATGTACCATATTTTATCAAAATAACTTATTGTTTGAATATGTACAAAAAATTTCCAAACATAAACTTAAAATGTTTCCAAGAAAACTGGATTCCTAGCCAACAAACCTTAGGTCAGATTGAGTTATTGAAATTTGATGCATTTAATAAAACTTCGCTAACAAAACGCACTTACTGTGTCGCGATTTATATTCTTACAAACCTGTATCATATTTCGATAAAAAAAGCAAAAAGGCAATAATATAAGTTTGTATAAAAGTATATGTATATGATCGAAAACAAAAATTGTAGGTATCACCAACGACTTATGGGCCACCCTGTGATTGTCAAAATAATTTTATAACATGCAGCTCAAGACACCCTATAGGTCGTGTATACAATTTTTTCTCGTATCTTGCATAATAACAATTATATTGAGCTTTACTGTAGAAATGCGTCACCCTGTATATATGTAAACAGAAAGTAAACCCGGATGTGGATTCTAGGGGGCCTAGTTTACGCTCATTTGAAGAAATCTTTTTAGAATTGAAAAGCCGCGGTCTCCTCATTAACGAATTTTTTCTACGAAAATTAGCAAAAAATTATAGACCGTTAAACCATAAACTTAACTAAAACTACTGCCAAAGCATCAGAGAAGGGCAATGATGGTTGAAGCTGAAACTTGAGGGTTTGCAGAACACTCTTTACAAGATCCGTATTTCTGTCAGGTTTTTTGACTAAATGTTGCTAATTTTGACGTTTCAAATCGCGACTTTTTACGTTTTGAGGAAAACCCCAATGTTTTTTCCTTTACATGCCTCTAACTTTTTTGTCTTCAAGCTTACAGACCTTAATTTTGGTAAATTGTTCACCCTTTGGTTCTAGGGGGCCTAATTCGTGCTTATTTGAAGAAATGTTTTCTAAATTCAAAAGTCGGGATCTACTCGTTAGTGATTTTTTTAAAGAAAATTTAAGACAATTCACAAAAACAAGCACTTGTTAAGCCAGTCTACGACTGTATTAACTATGGAACGGTTTCACTAAGTTAGGGCAAGAACAAACAAACAGATATGCTATTCAAATTGAATTAAGTCTTATAACACTCATCTCCTCTTTATCAAATTATTTGTTATACAAAAACTCGCTAAACAATTCATCGGAATAACAACAATCTGATTAGATAACTGTAAAGTGAAATGAGAATTAAAAAAATTGATAAAAAGTAAGGTAACCAACTAGGATTAGAACTCCTCATGTAGGAGTCGATTATACGATGTACAAGGACCTAGCCCACTGAGCTACGCTCGACATGTATGTACTAGCAGGTATATCCCATAATACCTGTTAATTGTTCAACGTGTTACAATTTACACAAAACCATTTTGATTTACAATCGATTTTTTGCTCATATTTTAACGAAATCAAGGAAAATAACGACTTAGACATATATGTAGGAGTTTGTTAGTCATTTTTTGTAGTATTTTTCACTCACATTCTGATCAATCAATTTTGACGTTTTAACTTTCTTGAATCAGATTTAATTAATTAAAAATGAATTTACCTCTAACTTTTTTGTCTTTTAAGATAGAAATCTGAATTTGAGGACATATGATACTCTTTATGACAGAAACCAGAGTACCAAATTTGCTTGCCCTCACTTCGATATATTCGAAAGAAAACGCAAAATTTTCCGGGAAAACCTGGGCCGATTTTCCTGACTAACGAAGTTATCCAAGCCAACATATAAAAATTCTAGGGGGCCTAGTTCGCGGTCATTTGAAGAAATGTTTTCAAAATTCAAAAGTCGGGATCTCCTCATTAGTGATTCACTAAAATAAATTAACAACTTTTACAGATAGCATTTTCGACAAGATAATTTGCAATTTTCCATGGAAAAACTTGACTCTTAGAACCTCAGGCCCACAAATTTAGAAGTTTCTGGTGTAATGAAAAAACTGGAAATCTCTAGGTGGCGTAGAAGCTTCGCATATATATATATATATATATATATATATATATATATATATATACATATATATGTATTTTCGCTATAGAGAACGTGCTTCTATTGCTGTTTTTGTTAATTAATTATTTTATTATTATGTACTAATAAATATAATAATAATAATAATACAATAATAATCCATGTTGTGGTTATTATTGTTATGAATTAATTTTATTTGTATGTTAGATATTGACGTACATCAGATAGATATTATAAAAAATTCGGGACACAGCAAGTGCGTTATGGTAATGAATTTTCATTAAATGCTTAAACTAAATTTCCTATTAACTTACAAAATTCAGTTTTGGTACGTAGTAAGGTCTTTCCTAGGACAAGATATCCATTAAATTTTTTTAAATAACTTTGTAATTTTCGGAGAAAAAATTTTTTTTCGAAAAAATTTTAAAATATGAATAACTCAGTTTTCTATTAGCTTAGAAAGTTGGATTTTGGTACCTTGTAAGGCCTCTCCCAAAGCAATATATCTATTAAATTTCATTAAAACAGCATTGTAATTTTCGGAGAAAAAAGTTTTTTTCGAAAGTAAACTCAAAATTTCCCCGGAAAACCGCGTCCGATTTTCCTGGCTAACGAACTCATCCAAGCCATTAATAAAAGAACGGCAGTTGCGGAGTTTAATTGAAATCGGTTAATTATTTTTTGAGTAAACGCATATATATATATATATATATATATATATATATATATATATATATATATATATATATATATATATATATATATATATATATATTGAAACTGACCCCGGATATGCGTTCTAGGGGCCCAAATTCGCGTTTATTTGAAAAAATTTTTGCAAAGTCTCACCATCGATACCTCTCTATTAGTGAATTTTTTTTAATGAAAATTCACTAAAACGTCAACTACTGTTTTTATGTTATGTTTCAAAGACATTTTGATCAAAATACAATACCGTAGCAACGAATGATATTTATATTGTGTGTTTTTTAAAGGTAGAGGACTTTTAATAGAAATAAAACAGGTAAAAATCGTGATAATGGTCATGAGCTTGGCTTTATTGGAAAGATAATTTAATGCCATTATTGTTTAAATATGATTTTCGTTATATGGGTCCGAAGAAAGAGCAATCTGGAAGTCCAATTTTCGACATATCAACTTTTAGCTTTTTCCAGCACCTGTGACAGTATATCGGCAATAACGTGTCGAATGTTGGCTTCCAAGTCGTCCATCGTCTGTGGATTCTTGGCGTAGACTAGCGACTTAACATAACCCCACAGAAAATAATCTAGCGGCGTTAGATCGCAAGACCTTGGAGGCAAATTCACAGGACCATTACGCGAAATTATGCGTTCATCAAATGTTTCCGGCAATAAATTGATTGTGGCGTGCGCTGTGTGACATGTTGCGCCGTTTTATTGAAACCAAAGCTCTTTCACATCAATGCCATTCAATTGGGAAACGAAAAAGCCAGTAATCATAATTCTGTAGCGCTCTCCATTGACTGCAACGTTTTGTCCGCCATCATTTTTGAAGAAATATGGCCCAGTGATTCCACCATCCCATAAAGCATACCAAACAGTTACTTTTTGTGGATGTAAAGATGTCTCAATAATGGCTCGAAATTTCTCCACTCCAAATTCGGCAATTTTGTTTATTGACGTGGTCACTCAACCAGAAATGAGCCTTGTCACGAATACAATTTTGTGGTGAAAATGAGGATCAGCAGCAATAACGTTTTCAACTCATTCACCGAACGTACGACGCACACGATGGTCTAATGGCTTCAATTCATACACGAGCTGGGTCCTGTAAGCTTGTAAACCAATATCGTTCCGAAAAATCTTCCATAAAGTGGATGGGCACAGCTCCAGATGCTGTGTACGATGGCAAAACGACTAAGTAGGGTCCTCCCCAATACTACGCTCCACAGCAGCAACTTATTTGGTGCGCACTGCACGGCGTGTCTGCGGATGCGCATTATCAATTAGAGTAGGTTTGGTGCGAAAACGATCCATGGTTATTCGAATTACTTGCTCGGATGGACAATTATGTCGACCGTAAAATGGATGTAACGCCTGGTA
The DNA here is from genome assembly GCA_964006375.1 of Tillus elongatus. Classification (NCBI taxonomy): domain Eukaryota; kingdom Metazoa; phylum Arthropoda; class Insecta; order Coleoptera; family Cleridae; genus Tillus; species Tillus elongatus. The sequence goes on along the minus strand of OZ023265.1, from coordinate 186,728,951 downwards.
AATTTCGCGAACTGAACCACTATTTTTGAAATAAATTTACACTTTCTGCAAGTGTTCTTCTGGCGTAAGTCTATTTCATAGCGAAATGGGAAACCAAACTGAGCACAAATCAGCTGTCAGCTGTCAAATTGGCTGTCACTGCAAAAAGCGCTGCCAATTCGAAAAACAACCATCTAAAAGACAAGTAGCAGTTGTCATGAATGCGTGTAAATAAATCCATTTTCTCCTGCTGTAAAAGGACGAAACCAGTTACAGAGAAGAACACAAGCAACTGTAAACTCAGAGAACAAGTTTCAACAACTATATTTTTCATTTATATCCACGATGGACTCGAGATTGTGTTAGTTGTTTAGGTTTTGATTAAGAGTGGAGTGTATCAGTCCTTAGTTAATAATGCGAACATTAACCAAACAGAGCAGGGTGTTTTATTGAAAGATGTAACACAATGATACATCACAGCAACCCCAAGTCATTTTATCTTATAACCCAGGGGATGCTGTCTCCCTTTCGGAATCCTAAGAGAGTGTCTTGCTTTATGTTCGACATAATTGCCTTGTCAGATTGTCATGAAATACTTTAGGGTGCCTCGAAAATTCGAACGGGACGAAACGTTTTGACATCTGGAGCAGTAGAATACTATTTTAAAAGCCCCAATGGTCCAGAATCATTGAATAAATTATTCAACCTATCAGAAGAATCTTAACTTTTTGTATAAATAAGGATTTTAGATTTTTTTTTCCAGACTAGTCATATTCAGTTAGAAATAAGCGGTCAATAAAAAATAATTAAAACGTTTTTATAAACTTACTAAAAAGAAAATGTTTTTTTTCTGATCTTAGAAAACCTTATATATATATATATATATATATATATATATATATATATATATATATATATATATATATATATATATATATATATATAGATTATTAAAACTAAAAGCATTGAGCCCGAAAAGATGCTGTAGAAGTTGTTTTAATCGTTCCAGATCAGAAAAAAATTAATATTCTTTTTTTAGTAGATTTATGAAAAGGTTGCTTTTAAAATTTTTCTTAAATATTTTGTTAAACTCTTTTTGGCGAATTTTTATTAAAAAATTCGCTAGTAAAGAGGTATCGCTGGTGAGACTTTCAAAATTTTTTCAAATGACCGCAAATTTGGGCCCCTAGAACCCGAAACCTAGGTACGTTTGAATTTTTTTATGTTTATATATATATATATATATATATATATATATATATATATATATATATATATATATATATATATATGTATATATATATATATATATATATATATATATATATATATATATATATATATATATATATATATATATATATATATATATATATGCATGTATGTACCCACACGATAACTCAAAAAGTTATTAACCGATTTTGATGAAACTTGACAAGAATCTTTCTTTTATTAATGGTTCGTTAGCCAGCCCTATCGGACCAGTTTCTCTAATTTTTCCGAAGAAAAATTTGTATCTCAAAAAATAACAAAGTTATTTTGGTAAAGTTTGTTTGGTATGTTACCCTCCTAAATACTTTACTACATACTAAAACTCAACTTTCTAGGTTTATGTAATATTGAGTTATACAAATTAAAAACATTTAATGAAAATTCGCCATAACGCACTCGCTGCGTCCCGAAATTTCCGGGCCTTCCTTAAGGACGGTCGCTGATCTCATATTATAAACTACGGCCAAGCCAAAACGATGTAGCGGCCTGTAGCACCAACAGCAATCGTGGTATTTAGTATGATTGTTGTTAATGATACCTCTAAGCTTATTTAGGTCATAGATTCTAATTACGATGTTAATTAATATGGTTATAATAAAACATACCTTAATATACGTTAAGAAAAAAATTACTAGCCACAATGAACCAGTAAAATTAAACTATGAATTTAAATGTAGCCAGTACAGCATATCATCATCATCATAATCACAGTCTAGAGGCGATGTCGCATTGTCGTTCAGCTATGACACCGTGTTCAGCAGCTCTTTTAATTTCATTGTATCATAATCAATTGGGCCAGGTTTTGCAGAAGTTACGCTCTTGGTCTATACCTCTTCCCTTTTCTTCCAAGTATCGTAATGTGGGGTTAACTTACCATGATTTTAGACATGTTGCTGATAATTATTTTAGTATGTATTCGCATAAATTGGCTGTAATAAAAGAATGTGATAATATTGCAGGTAATTTTGCAGATTATCCCACTGTCAGTTTGCAAAATTTATTTTTCAGAAACATGCTTAGAACCACCCTTATAAGCACCAACTACAAGAGAAATGTTGTGGTTTCAACCACCAAGAAATTTACGAGACTCGAAGCGAACAGGGGTGTTGCGCGGGGTAAACACGATTAAAAGAAAGTATACTAGCAAAATGTAAACAAAATCAACTGATAGGTGGCCAACTTAGCTGTTTCTATCGCAATTAGCATTTATATTTCCATTTAATATTCTTCCCTATCCAGCACCCTTGGGTCCCGTAACTTTCTTGCAGGTTGAAACCACAACATTTATCTTGTGGTTGGTGCTTATAAGGGTGGTTCTAAGCATGTTTCTGAAATATACCTTTTGAAAACTGACTGTGGGATAATCTGCAAAATTACCTGCAATATTATCACATACTTTTATTACAGCCAATTTATGCGAATACATACTAAAATAATTATCAGCAACATGTCTAAAATCATGGTAAGTTAACCCCACATTACGATACTTGGAAGAAAAGGGAAGAGGTATAGATCAAGAGCGTAACTTCTACAAAACCTGGACCAATTATGATACAATGACATTAAAGGAGCTGCTGGACACAGTGTATTAGCTGAAGGACAGGGCGACATCGCCTCTAGACTGTGATTATGATGATGATATGCATGTACTGGCTACATTTAAATTCATGGTTTAATTTTACTGCTTTATTGTGGCTAGTAATTTTTCTTCTTAACGTATATTAAGGTATGTTTTATTATAACCATATTAATTAACATCGTAATTAGAATCTATGACCTAAATAAGGTTAGAGGTATCATTAACAACAATCATACTAAATACCACGATTGCTATTGGTGCTACAGGCCGCTACATCGTTTTGGCTTGGCCGGAGTTCATAATACGAGATCAGCGACCGTCCTTAAGGAAGGCCCGGTGGGTTGAACGACCTCAGAGCTGCACGTGGTACTGACTTTCCCTATGTTGCCCTACAAGACGGGGTCTCCCCTACCCTACCCCTACTCAGAGCATCGCTCTGACGAAACTGAGAGTGAGAACGAGAACACTCACCCACCCACGCATAGAGAAGTCATCAAACACTTCTCTAATCTCTAATAACGATGATAGTAATAGAAACTGCCTTGCCCAGAACGAAATAAAATGGATTAAAATACTATACCAGGGCCTTACTAAAAATTCAGGAATATGTCAAGAATACCAGTCAGTTCTTTTTGATATCATCATAGCCTGAAGGCGATGTAGCCTTGTCGTCTCAAGCTCTGTCTCCAGCACCTATTTTCATTATAACTTCCACACACATCAATTCATCACAGATTTTCCAGAAGCTTCCCCCTTGGCCTACCTCTCCCCCCGTTTCAAAGTACGTATGTGTTTTCTAAATAATGTTCTTATCTCAGAATTAGAATATGCCCAACAAATTTTTGCATTCATCCTTTTAATTTTTTTTAGCTAGTATCTTTCTTCTCGCACCTCTTCTAGCACACTGTCATTTGTATTTCTATCGCTGTATCTTGCATTTGTCATTTTCTTTATGTCCACATCTCAAAAGCTTCTATTCACCATTCACCTCAGGTACTGCTTATTCAAAGCTTCCACCCTCTGAAATGAGCAGGTTCTTTTGGGTTTTATGTTAAGTTTTTTAGTTATTTTGGAACATATACGATGAAAATCTTGAAGAAATTGAACAAACAATCCTCAAATATCGACCACGAACCATAGACGAAGTTTTGGAGCTATCTGGAGGGACTTAGAATTCAGTCTTTCAACGGGAGATTTGGTCAGTCAACCTTTTCATCCCCAAAACTTCCGTTAAAATCCGCTGAACTAAACTTCAAGTCACTCTAGACAGCTCCACAACTTCGTCAATGGCCTGTCGTCGATCTTCCAGAATGATTTATCGAATTTTTTCAACATTTTCATCGGTTCGAGCAGTGGAAGGACGACCAGCGCGAGGTTTGTCATCAATTGACATTACACCTCTTTTGAAACAGGAAAATCACTCCAACGCTTGAGTTCTCTCAATAGCATCATCCTTGTAGGCCGCTTTCAGTATTTCAAGAGTTTCTGTGTCTGTTTTTCCACGCAAGAAGCAAAAATTTACGGCCACACGCTGTTTAAGGGAATCAGCCATTGCAAAAACGTCGAGCACAAAAAAAAACTCGCACAAAAAAATACACAAGCCGAATAGGCCTTTCTTTAGCAACGACGCTTGTCTTACTGCACGTGACACGAGATCTCGCGACTCGGAAATGGTGCAGTGACTTGATAGAGACAGTGTGGCCGCCATATTTTTTCCAAATTTAACATTGCGCTTATGGACCAATAGTAAAAAGTCTGGACGCAGCAAGTGCGTTATCAATGTGAATTTTCATAAAAATGTTTTTAATAGCAAATATGTCTTTCATGCAAGCAGGCATCAATTACCAGTATAACCTATATAGAAGAAACAATGTACCATATATAATCAAAATAACTTATTATTTGAAAATGTACAAAAATTTTCCGAAAATAAACTTAAAATGTTTCCGAGAAAACTGGTTTCCGATCCAATGAACCTTAGGTTAATAGCAATTGAGTTATCGAAATTTGAAGCATTTAATGAAAATTCGCTACCAAAACGCACTTGCTGCGTCACCAACGACTTATGGGCCACCTGTGATTGTCAAAATAATTTTATAAGATGATTCTCTAGACATACTATAATTAACGTATACAATTTTTTCTCGTATCTAATCTTATATTGAGGTTTACCTTAGAAATGCATCACACTGTATATATGTAAACAGATTAAAACTGATATTAAACCCGGATATGGATTCACACTCATTTGAAGAAATCTTTTTAAAATTCAAAAGTTGCGGTCTCCTCATTAACGAAAATTAGCCAAACATTATAGACCGTTAAACTATAAACTTCACTAAAACTACTGCCAAAGCATTAGGGAAAGGGTCTATTTTAAATGAATTTTCTGGAAATGTTTTAGTAAAATGAAGGACAATGACGGTTAAAGCTGAAACTCAAAAGTTTGTAGAACACTCTTTTTGGGACATTTTCTTTACATAAACCGTATTCGTTTCAGGTTATTTGCCTAAATGTTGCCAATTTTGACGTTTTAAATCGCGACATTTTGAGGAAAACCCCAGATTTTTTTTCTTTAAGTGCTTATAACTTTTTGTGTTTTAACTTACAGAACTAAATTTTGGTACATGGTTCACTTCTTATAATACAAACACGCGTACCAAATTTTGTTGCCCTTACTTTGTTATTTCCGGAGATATGAATTTTTTCCGAAAGAAAACACAACACATTCTGGGAAAACCTTGGTCGATTTTCCTGGCTAACGAACCTATCCAAGCCACTAGCAAAAGAAAGGTACTCACCGATTTTAATCAAAATCAGCCAATTATTTTTTGAGTTATCGATTGATATATATATATATATATATATATATATATATATATATATATATATATATATATATATATATATATATATATATATATATATATATATATATATATATAAATTGAAACTAACCCCGGATATGGATTCTAGGAGACTTAATTCGCGCTCATTTCAAGGAATTTTTTCAAAATTCAAAAGTCGCGATCTCCTCATTAGTGAATTTTTTAAAGAAAATTCACTAATGCAAATAATAATGAATGGATATATTTTAGAAGAAAACTGTATAGGATCTTTTATGTAGAGAATTTTTTTCTATCATAATAGACTAGTCGCAATGTTTCCTATTCAAATAGGAAAACTGTAAAATTGTTATAAAATAAATTCTCCAGTCAAGCTATCTTATAGCAAATTGTTAATAACAATTAATCGGTGAATTTTAGAAGGAAACTGGATTTATGCTTTTTGTGGATCATAATTTTTTCATCATTATAGACTGATTGCGATGTTTCCTACCTAGACAGAAAACTTTAAAATTAGTTCAAACGGAATTAATTATTTAGTTAGTTTGTATTTTTGCATATAAGAATATTATGATTAAGCCCCAGAAACCCAAAATTCAGGGAATTTATAACATTGGGGCAAGCACACGGTGAGAGTGAATATTCAAAGTATTTAATCTCACTGCGCCCCTGTCTATGTGTAATCATACTAGGAATTTTCAGTTTTCCTTCATTTTTTCAATATTACAAACAAATGTGTAAGGTAATAAATCAAATATGAGGGGGACTGCATTAATATCCAAGACATTTCGTTAGCCGTTTCTCAATAACTATTCCGATTTTAAAATTGAAAATTCACACGCATACGTTTGAGACAAATATCAGTTCAGAGAAAATAGTTTTACTTTATGACTTCCGGTTTAACCGGAAATGACCATCAATATGCTTATTTTAAATACAACATGGCGACTTTCATTATATTTTTGAATTCTACGTTGAATTTTAGATAAATTATTACTAACATACTATATGTGAAAAATCAACAATTTTCCAAAATTTTCGACTTTTTTGAAAATTCCTAGGTGAACGTTACACGTTATATCTCTGTGGAAATACAACTGAGAAGATTCAGTTTTTGCACAGATGACCCTCAGATTGGCACCCAAACGTCAGGTTTGATAGCGTTTCTTTGAAATATACAGGGTGATGAGAATTAGCCGTGCCATTTGGTAAAATTGAAATCACAATTACTCGCTTACTTCAAATAGAACACCCTATATTCTATGAGCTATTTCGGTTCGCACGCGGTTTTCCTTTCAACGTGTATTACCATTCCCTAGACCCAAATTCCACTGTTTCCCGAATATTTCAGTTTTATTGGATTCACTCAATTCAAATTGTCACAATAGATTTAAAACAGGCTTTGGAACATAATAATATGGTTGTTGAGTTCCACATGTCAAGTCCCACCTCTTACAAATAAATGCGAACATAACATTTGTTGAGAACTTGGCCTTATCGCACCAAATAATTCCCTTGTAGAACTCATCATCTTCTTGTGTTTTCAATAGGAACCATTCACAGAACTCAACACGTCTAGGAAGATCGTTTGGTTGCAAACCATGTATTGGGTGGTACGAGAAGGGCGTCCAATGATACTTTTTCAAAATTGTGTGAATCGTTCTAGTTTGATGCTCTTTTGAACTGTAGACATCAACAAGCATATTATCAAGTTCCAAAGTCTGCTTTAAATCTATTGTGACATTTTGAATTAAGTGAATGCGATAAAATTGAAATATTCTGGAAACGGTGGAATTTGGGTATAGGAAATGCTAATTTACGTTGAAAGGGAAACCGGATGCTAACCGAAATAGCTGATAAAATATAGGGTGTTCCATTTGAAATAAGCGATTAATTGTGATTTCAATTTTACCAAATGGCACGGCTAATTCTCATCACCCTGTATACTTAAAAGAAACGCTATCAAACGTGTCGTTTAGGTGCCAATCTGAGGGTCATCTGTGCAAAAATCGAGTCTTCTCAGTTGTATTTACACAAAGAGATAACGTGTAACGTTTACCTAGGTTTTTGAGAGAATTAAAAAAAAATGGAAAAATTTCGAAAACGGTTGATTTTTCACATATTATGTATATATGTTCATAATCATATATCTCAAATTCAATGTAGAATTCAAAAATATAATGAAAATCACCATGTTGTATTTGAAATAAGCAAGTTGATGGTCACTTCCGGCTAAACCGGAAGTCTGACATAAAGTAAACTATTCTCGCTGAACTGGAATTTGTCTCAAACGGATGCGTGTAAATTTTCAAATTTAAAATCGGAGTAGTTATTGAGAAATGGCTAACTAAAAGTCTTGGCACCACTCCCTGGATTGTACAAGTGGTTTTTCAAAATATTAGCCTTCAATTTCAATCACTGCTATTAGTCTGTACTTTGTATTTTAAAAATGCTAGTAAAATTTGAGAATAAGCAGTTCTATTAATCATTCAACATTCTGAAGTAAAACTTATAGTTTATGATCTTAATACAAATAATAATAAAAATTCAGGGATGAGAAAACAAAAATGTTTTATATTATACTTTTGCTAGCATCTACCTTTTGTTCGAAATTAGCACTTTACTTGCTATTTTTAGCCTGGATATAATAAACCTATTCACAATTTTTTTCAGGTCATGGCAAAGTAAAATATGCCCGACATCTGAACAATCACTCAACCTTTTCTTAACAAACAATAACTTTAAATTCTTATTTTGTCTTAGAACAAAAAAAAAAACAACTGGAGGAAAATAATTTCCAGTCTTGAAAAAATGTTAAATGTTTGTTCCCTTCAATAAACTAAAGACTTTATTTTGAAACATAAATACCCAGCTATACAGTTGGTTCCAAACTGGATGATGGGAAGGTGTTGCTATCTCCGTTATTATTAGAGATAGGGAGACGGTTAAATTAGCAATGTTTTGTAGAATTTCATGCTCGTTCCAAATATGACTTGTATTTTCGAGTTATTTTGAAAAAAACAAAATTTGTCGATTTATTTTTTCTTCAATATCTAAGTAGGCGTTGATCTGACATGTCTAAGACTTGCACATTATCAGGACACTTTTTACAGATTAATCTTTTTGTGCTATTCTCAACTTTGGATTGTCATTTGTTTTTGAGCTACAAGTATCAACGTTTGTTGGCTTTCCAATGATGTACAACATGCTTGAGAAATCTTGTAATTGCAATGACAATTTTGAAAAAAACCGTTTTAAGGATAGTAGGCTATGAAATCCAATACCAGAAAACAAATGACAGAAAAAAAGTGTTCAAAAAGCAGTAGGCCATGGAGTCTAACAATAGACCTCTACTTTTAACATAATTTTCCGTAATGATTCACGATAAAAAAATATTGTGATTTAATTTACAATACTTAATTAGGTAATAATGCTAGGTAATATTATGTGAACCAGTTTAATGACGAAACCCGGCATTAACAAATAGAAACTTAAACTCCACAAAACAACACAATTAGAAACGGAACTCAACAAATAATAAAATAGAAACTTAAAAATACACTGAATAGAAAATTGTTCAATATGGCCACCATTTTGTTCAATGCATTTTATACACCTCTTTGAAACATGCCTGCAAACTCTGGTGAGGGTGTTTTGGTTAATATGATTTATAGCTTCCGTGATTCTGTTTCGTAATTCATTGATATTTTGCGGTGGATGGAATTTATACACATCATTCTTCAGAGTACCCCAAAAATAAAAATCCATGGGTGTTATATCAGGACTTCGAGCACACCAACGAACCGGCCCATTGTTACAAATTACACGATTATTAAAATTTTGGTACAAAAATTCTTTGACGATCCTAGCATTGTGAGCTAGACAACCGTCTAAATTAATCTAAATTATTATGAACTCTTCTAATTGTTGGTAAGATATCATTTCTCAATAGATTAATATACCTTTCCCCAGTTAAATTATTTTCAAAAAATAACGGACCAACAATGAAGTTACCTGAATTTTTTAAAATTAACTGTCTAATCTACAAATAAAAATAACAGTTTTTTACCTAATAAGCCGCATCAAACATTAATACCAAATCTGTCTTGCAATCGTCTTTCTTCCTTTATATGGGGATTTTCATTTGCCCAATAATGCCTATTATGGCGATTATACACACCACAATTTGTAAATCTGGATTCATCAATCCATATTATTTTTACATGAAAATTTTACGTACTCGCCCATATACTTGCACGCCTCACGTACTCTCTCTCTCTCTCTCTCTCACACACACACGCGCGCGCACGCTTACTCATTTATTAAGCGTACACAAACTCATTTTCCCAATAAATACACCAATGTCTCTATTTTTTCCGAAAATAGTAAACATTTTTTATATCTATGATACCTACTGCGAATCTCCATTCTGGATTTAGCCTTGATCCACTCTGGGATTTTTAGTGAATTTTTATTAAAAAAATTCACTAATAGAGAGGTATCGATGGTGAGACTTTGCAAAAATTCTTTCAAATGAGCGCGAATTAGGACCCCTAGAACCCATATCCGGGGTCAGTTTGAATTTTTATATGCTTATATATATATATATATATATATATATATATATATATATATATATATATATATATATATATATATATATATATATGTATCCGTCTGATAACTCAAAAAATAATTAACCGATTTAGATGAAACTCGGCAAGTGCCTTTCTTTTATTAATGGCTTGGATGAGTTCGTTGGCCAGGAAAATCGGACGGGGTTTTCCGGGAAAATTTTGAGTTTTCTTTCAAAAAAAATTTTTTTTTCCGAAAATTTCGATAAAATTTGGTCTACATATTGCTTTGGGAAATACCTAACTATGTGCCAAAATTCAGCTTTCTAGGGTTACAGAAAATTGAGCTATTCAAATTTGAAACATGTTTAAATCATAAGTATGTGGTTGCTGTTGGTTAGTCAATGCTTTTCTTATTGACTCATGAGATTCATTCATCAACCTTCCATTGACTTCTGCTTCTGCCGCTGTTACAGTCCTTTTATTTAGATCTAGAGTTGTAACCACTCATACAAACAGTGTTTTTTTTTAACCACGTGGCTGGGCGACTGACCGAATTCATTCCCAGTTGCTGTTGGTTTACTCATATTCTCTTAATATGTTTGAAGATGTGGTGTCTACTTCATTCCAAGTCACTATTAACCGACTATTTATGAAATCAAATAAGTAAATTAAATCGATTGCCATAAAATATGTAGTGTATTAAGACAAGGGAAAAAGAAATAAAACATATATAACTGTGCACATTTTGATTATATTTTAGGGTGCTTGAGAGAGGTATTGTCACAGCATAATATCTTATTAAAGTTCATTTGTAAATAGGTTTAATTTTTATATGGTTATATATATATATATATATATATATATATATATATATATATATATATATATATATATATATATATATATATATATATATATGATAACTCAAAAAATAATAAACCGATTTCGATGAAACTTGGCAAGTGCCTGTCTTTTATTAATGGCTTGGATGAGTTCGTTATTCAGAAAAATCAGACGGGGTTTTCCGGAAAAATTTTGAGTTTTCTTTCGAAAAAATTTTTTTTCTCCGAAAGTAACAAAGCTGTTTCAATGAAATTTACTATATATGTTGCCTCAACCTTACTACGTACCAAAATTCAACTTTCTAAGTTTAGAGAAAATTGAGTTACTCAAATTTTAAATTTTCTTTCGAAAAAAATTTTTTTCTCCGAAAATTACAAAGTTATTTTAATGAAATTTAGTGGATATCTTGCCTTAGGAAAAACCTTACTACGTATTGAAATTAAACTCTCTAAGTTTATAGAAAATTGAGTTATTTAAATTTGAAGCATTTAATAAAAATTCACTACCATAACGCACTTGCTGCGTCCCGAGTTTTTGCTTTAAACAAGTTAATTCCATTTATTCTCTTATATTCGCTCGGTATTGTATTATAGTTGTAATATATTGTGTTATAATATATAATATATTATATTATAATGCGCACAGATATTTTATCATTCTTTCGTCTATACATAACCTCTGCGAAGCCTGCCTTGAATTCATTGGTTTTTGCTTAACTGATTATTATGCGAGAGCCAATGTTTTTGGTACAGCTATAGTTGCCAAAATATGCAAATAAAAATTGATGTCCCCTCTTCGGGTTTCGTATACAGTTATTGACAAAATGTTTCCCCGTTCCCTCGGTTCTATGTTCTAAATGAGCATGTATTTAAAATGTAGGTCATCGAAGGGTCGCCTATCTGCATATCCACTTCCCTCGACCATCAACTCTTGCTGTGATCTGCGCATTGCATACGTCACAATATAAATAGATATGTACCTAATTGGCAAAGTAAACATATATGTATTTTTGTACATTAAATAATAATGTTCAATCAAAGAAACATAGGTACATAATATTCAACAAGAATTTCATGACCACAGCAGATATTATGTATATACCTAGGTAAAATAGCATTTTTCATTAGATGTAAGCATATTTATGTCTTCTATCTCTTGTTTTCTCTGTGTTTACCACTAAGAACTCAAATTCAAATTTAACAAGCAATAAAAATAATGCCTGTAATTTTATTCTGAACATGACCTACTTTACGTTGAAACATTCTAGCATTCAATTGTTTCCTATCAAAGACAACCTGATTGAGCGGATTCGGAATTAAATAAGCAATTGTTGAAGCGTGAGAAAGTGCGAAGTACAAGAGAGATGGACCCATCCAAAAATACTACAAATGTGGGTAAAATCAATATTTAGGTAAGGGTTCAGGCTTGCAGGAGAGCGAAGAAGCAGGCACTATAATGTAAATATTAGGCAAAATCAATTTTCAGGCTTGGCGGTCCTGCGTTCCCGAAATATAACACAACGACCTGCGTGGCTGCGTGACGTCCCGACGCACAACGTCAACTTACGCGTACTTACACTGTTGCCACATTATGGGGTATATCACAATCCTGACCAACTTTTTCGTTGGCTTTGCACTTATAGAATACATAAATGGTGTCGTTTTCTTCTGTTTTTATTATATGTAGTTAAAAAGAATGAATGCAAATGAAAAAAATTCGGGACGCAGCAAGTGCGTTATAGTAGCGGATTTTCATAATAATTGTACACTATTATTATACGGCATATTAATAAAGTTAATACTTCAAACTTACACAGACCTTGAAGATCGGTTTTACAGGTCCCAGTGAACGCACATTTGAAGAATTCTTTCGAAAGTGTTACCATCAATATCTCTCTATTATCAAAATAAAAAAGTCTGCACGCAGCAAGTGCGTTATGGTGGTGAATTTTTATTAAATGCTTCAAATTTGAATAACTCAATTTTCTATGAACTTAGGAAGTTTAATTTCGGTATGTAGTAAGGCCTTTCTTCAAACTCTAGGGGTGAGGCACTTTTACAATTCTTTATGAAATTTAATTTAGACATATTGAATAGAGGTAATAAACCGACCTTCGTCACAACAAGGCGTGAGGAAGTTTTAGATCTAACAGTTTCCACCCAGTTTCTGGGTGACTTTGTTAAAAGCTGGGCTGTGGCCCGGGAAGTGAGTAGCTCAGACCACAGATACATCCGGTTTGAAATCGCCAAAGTCGAAAGAGAAACGGTATGGTACCGGGACCCCCGCAAGGCGGACTGGGAAGCCTACAGGGCAGACCTGGCTGTGGAACTGCGGGGGGTTAAGAGTACCATAAAAAATTCAATAGACTTCGAGATTGCAGCAGTCCAATTGCGAGACGCAATTACCTCGGCCTATAACGCCAACTGCCCCCTGAAAATGAGGGTGTCCACCAGGAACGTCCCGTGGTGGAACGAGGACCTCAGGCAAAGGAGGACGCAGGTTCGTAAGCTGTTTAACGCGGCCAAAAGGTCGGGAGCATGGGATGAATATAGACAGGCCCTATCGACCTATAACAAAAGACTGAGGGACGCCAAGAAAGAGTCGTGGAGGAGGCACTGCGAAGAAGTGGAAAACACGTCCGAGAGTGCTCGACTACACAAGATCCTGTCTAAGGGCCCTCAGACTAACATAGGCTCCCTTAGAACACCCACGGGAGGCTTTACAAGCTCGGGGGAGGAAACTATGGAAATTTTACTCCAGACGCACTTCCCCGGCTGTAACATAATCAACCAATCACCTCCGGACTGGGAACACTCAGAAATAGAGGCGCCTTATAGGCGGGCATCTAGAGTAGACTGGACAGTCGCTAAAGAGGTGGTTACCTGGAGCAAAATCAGATGGGCCATTAACAGCTTTAAGCCATACAAATCGCCGGGATTTGATGGAATAATGCCCATCATGCTACAACAGGGGATAGATATACTGGCGCCGGTGCTTACCCTCATTATGAGGGCCAGCCTGGCTCTGGGGTACATTCCGAGGGCATGGAGACTGGCCAGGGTTGTATTTATTCCTAAACCTGGGCGTCCAACAGACCAGGCAAAGTCCCTGAGGCCAATAAGTCTCATGTCCTTCTTGTTGAAAACAGTGGAAAAACTGCTCGACCGGCACATTAGGGGCGGTGTACTGGAAGCATATCCTCTACACTGCGGACAATATGCATACAGAGCAGGATTCTCAACAGAAACAGCACTGCACCAACTGGTGCTGAAACTGGAGAATACGCTGGAGAACAAGGAGGTGGCGCTGGGGGCCTTCTTAGACATAGAGGGGGCCTTTAGCAACACCTCGTTCGGATCGGTTCTGGCAGCTGCCCGGGAGCGTGGAATAGAGGAGACCTGCTGCAGGTGGATCGGTTCCATGCTCAGGGACAGGGCGGTGTTCACCTCACTCGCGGGAGGGACTCTGCTGGCGGGGGTCGCGGCGGGGTGTCTGCAGGGGAGCGTTCTGTCTCCCTTGCTCTGGTGTCTAGTCTTGGACGGCCTGCTGGGGAGGCTCTCGGGAGGGGGGTATGAGGTACAGGGCTATGCGGACGACATTGTCATCATAGTCCGAGGAAAGGTCACACATGCAGTGTGGAAGCGTATGCAGACTGCACTGAAAGTGGTGGAAGGGTGGACGGTTGATCAAGGGCTCGGGGTGAGCCCCGAGAAAGCAACCGTCGTGCCGTTTACGAGGAAGAGGAAGTGTGAAAGCCACAGAACTCTCACTCTATACGGTAGGAGCGTTCCAATCGCCAGGGAGGTAAAATATCTTGGGGTCGTATTGGACTCTAAGCTAACCTGGAATGGTCACATTGGAAAAATACTGCGTAAGGCAGTCATGACCTTAGCCGTCACTAGGCGGCTATATGGAAAAACGTGGGGACTAAGACCTAGTATGGCCCACTGGCTGTACACAAGGGTGGTCAGACCATCGTTAACATATGCGGCACTGGTCTGGTGGCCTAAGGTGACACAATCCAGTGCCAAACAAAAACTAGGCAAGATCCAAAGGATAGCTTGCCTAGGCATCACAGGGGCCATGTCTTCAACCCCAACAGCCGCCATGGAGGTGTTGCTGGATCTACCCCCCCTACACTTAGTTATTATGGGAGAGGCCAGGACTATACAGACTAGCCTGCAATGGTAGACTGAAGATCAACCCAGGCTTCAGGGGCCACTGCAAAATTCAGGAGATAGTGAAGGAGCCCATGCTTGAAATGAGGTCAGACTTCGCGAGCCCGCGAATGTGCAGGGAAAACAACTTTACAGTGGAAATCCCTGATCGCGAGGCATGGCGG
Source organism: Tillus elongatus (assembly GCA_964006375.1). Lineage (NCBI taxonomy): Eukaryota > Metazoa > Arthropoda > Insecta > Coleoptera > Cleridae > Tillus > Tillus elongatus. Next base: position 186,713,513 of record OZ023265.1, on the reverse strand, counting down.
GAGGAGACGCCGGACATGCCACGGGATGCGCTCGTCTGGTTCACGGACGGATCTGGCGGGGAGCGTGGGACGGGGGCAGGTGTTTACTCGGAAGGACCGAGGGTAAGTCATAGTATTTCCCTCGGAGCCCATGCAACGGTGTTTCAGGCCGAGATGTACGCCATCCTGCACTGTGTGCGGGAGAACAAGAGGAGGGGCTACACCAACAAGCGATCCTCATAGCCACAGACAGCCAGGCAGCCCTTAAGGCACTAAGTAGCCCACGGGTAAATTCCTGGCTGGTGAGTGAGTGCCGAGACGAGACGAGACGAGCGACCTGGCTGGGCAGAATGAGGTGACCCTCATCTGGGTGCCGGGTCACTCGGGGGTTAAAGGCAATGAAGAAGCTGACAGTCTCGCGAAGAGAGGGTCAGCAGAACCATTTATGGGACCAGAACCGGCTCTGGGCGTGTCAAAGAGCACTGCCAGGGGAGCCATTAAGTCCTGGGTCAGAAACCAACACAAGGTGTACTGGGCGGACTGTCCAGGGCTCAGACATGGGAAGTCAATAATTGACGGACCCAGTTCAAAGAGAGCTGTGGAGCTGCTAAACCTTAGCAGAGGACAGCTCAGAAACACAACAGGTCTCTTGACGGGACACATGGCCGTCAAGAAACACTTGCATAAAATGGGGCGGTTCGAAGGGGACCTCGCATGCAGACTCTGCGGCGAGGGGGAGGAATCAGCCCAGCACATCTTGTGTGAGTGTATAGCTCTGGACCAGAAAAGACAACTGATCTACGGTCACTCTAGACCGGATACAGAGCAATATAAAACTTCACCCTACCAATCGCTGTGCAGACTAGTTCAAGGCACAGTGATCTTGGAATGGGTGGAGTAAGACTAAGGGTATGCACAATCAACCAAGGGTTGCGGTGCTATCGGGGCGGCAAGGCCGCGGACGAGCCCTGAGGGAACAACAAACAAAAAAGGCCTTTCTTAGTGAAAGACATCCACCAAATTTCATTAAAATAACTTTGTAAATTTTGAAGAAAAAAATTTTTTCCAAAGAAAATTTGAATAACTCAATTTTCTATAAACTTAGAAAGTTGAATGTTGGTACTTAGTAAGGTCTCTCCCAAGGCAATATATGTTGTAAATTTCTTTAAAATATATTTGTTATTTTCGGAGAAAAACATTTTTTTTTAAAGAAAACTCAAAATTTTCCTGGAAAACCCCAAGAGATTTACCTGGCTAACGAATTCATCCAAGCCATTAATAAAAGAAAGGCACTTGCCAAGTTTCACTGAAATCGGTTAATTATTTTTTGAGTTATCAGACGGATACACACATATATATATATATATATATATATATATATATATATATATATATATATATATATATATATATATATATATATATATATATATATATATATATATATATATAAATTGAAACTGACCCCGGATATGGGTTATCACCATCGATACCTCTCTATTCGTGAATTTTTTTAAATAAAAATTCACTAAAAATCGTGTGTTCTAACTCCTTTCGAGAAAAATGCCCAAATCTCAATTTTCTATGAAGCTAGAGAATTAGATTTTGCTATATCTGTAGCTGGTGTAAGTCTCTTTAAAAGAAACTTGTATCTAGCAGTTATTTTTCCTTATTAATCGCCAGTATGATTTCGTTTTAGTCAACCTAATCAAACCGGTGTTTTTCAATATCAACAATAAGAAAATTATAATTTCAGAGTCAATGGTGACAAACTTATTTAGGCGTTTTAAACAAAAATGAGATCTGGTTCAAAACGTATGAAATCTGTGCACTATTGTTTCTCCAAATGTCAAAGTAAAACATAAAAAACATACATTCATCAAGCTGGACTCGATCGCGTAACCTTCCGCTTAGGAGACAAACTCAATTTCAATTTCAAAATATTTATTCATAATTCATAGGTTAAAAATATTACAATATGTTAGGTAGAAAGTTTTAGTCTATAAAGAGAGAAAACTAGACATCTAACAATATTATTTTACAATTTCCTTAGTATAAACATGGCTCCTATCTTAAGATTTATCCATGGTTTATGTTTACATATTTTGAATATAATAAAGAACATATATGTATTCTTAAGAAAAATGCTATCTATGGTTTTTATGTTGTTCCTAGTGTGTTTTTAATTTTGTTAATTTTTATTAGCAGGAAAATTAGGAAAACCTTATTGTTAGGAGGCAAGGGTAAAGTCCCCGGCGCCATCTAAGTATACTCCAATCAACGTTTTATTTGCATAATACTTTAGATCGGCTTCATGCCCGGGATATTATATTCAAAGTATACGTAATTAATTACATAATTAGTAGAATTACCATTGAAACACATCCCACGACTTTTTCGGTCTTGTATGACGTCTTATGTTTAGCTTTAAAGATAAAAGAAACTATTTTAGAATCATTTTTATAGATACTTGGCTTGATTTTGTTTACATTTCCAGTATAACGACAGCATAATAAATCTATGCTGCACTAAAACTGCATTTGGGGCCGTTCGTAAAGATACAAATATACTGTCTTTTAATAATTGATTGAATCCCCCAGTTAAATAAAGCTTGGCAAATTTTTAATTTCATGTCGTCTGTCATTTTCGATAATTGCGGCCGAGATTTCAAGATTGTTCGTTCGGGTAGTATGGTTTATGCCTGGTATATATTTAGTTTGGTTACCGCTGATGTATGGTTTATACCAGTTGTATGAATCAATCTACGCGTAGCAGTTAACAACCCTGTCTGTCAGGTATTGGACTTTAACCACTAAGTCGTCTCAACCCATGTCTTTGGAATGTTATTTTTAATTTGAAAAAAACTCTAAATATTGTGTACTAAAGTACTTTAAAATCACAACATAGGTTTATTTGAACTATTTCTAGCCACCTAACCTCAAATCGACTTCCTCACAAAACATTAGCATCCAAAAATGCCAAAATAAACAATACCTAGTAGAAAAAAAGTATTTCTGTACTGCAGCAGTTACCGTTTAATAAGGTTTTAAGGTGGATTTATTATATTTTCTATGCAAAATGATTCTGGAAGACATGACTGTAAATTTAGGAATTTATTTGGCAACGCTGAATGGGATAACTGATCTAAAGCTCGCACTTGCACACGCAGGTTAATCAATTATTCTCTACGATGCTTGTACAAAATTCAGAGCTGTTGCTAGGAGACAGTTACTTTGGATCCTATCAAAACCATTTGGCGAAATCCAAAACTCAAAATACATTATATATATATATATATATATATATATATATATATATATATATATATATATATATATATATATATATATATATATATATATCGCTGGAAGCGATGGTATTTCGGCCAATATGATAAAAAATTGTCATCTGTTTTTGGCTAAACCTTTGACTCATTTAATGAACACTATATTTCGGACAGCTATTATTCCATTGCAATTGAAAGAGTCTATAGTGCTTCCAGTTTATAAGTCAGGTGATCATAAAAACGTTTCAAACTACAGACCTATTAATCTACTTAGTGTGTTTTCAAAAATTTTTGAAAAACTATTAAATATCAGATTAAATGAATATTTGGATAAACATAGCATGTTGTCCAAAAGGCAATTCGGTTTTAGACGAGGACTATCCACTCAAGATGCATTGTATGAATTGACAAGTACTGTTGTTCTCGGAAGCTTTAATAGCAATATGAAAACTCTAGCTGTGTTTTTGGACCTAAAAAAGGCTTTCGATACAGTTTGTCATAAAAAGTTGTTGGCTAAACTAGAGTTGATTGGGATAAGAGGACATACGTTGTCACTTTTTGGTAGCTACCTTCATGAGAGAATCCAGCGTGTGAGAGTGGGTGACTGTGTGAGTGAGGGACGAGTGGTTACGTGTGGTGTACCACAGGGAAGTATATTGGGTCCAATATTGTTTTCTATTTATGTAAATGATATAATTGAAGACCTAACTTTGGACTGTATACCTATTGCTTATGCAAATGATACCGTTCTGGTGTTTGTGGGAAATCAATGGGAAAAATTGTTTGAAAGAGCGGAGACAACAATCAATCATGTGAAAGAGGTACTAGACAGTAACCTACTAGCGCTGAACCTAACAAAAACATCATATGTGGCTTTCTCACCGACAGCAGCCGGAAGACCATCCTCCAGTCTATCAATTAGTATACATGATGATTGCTGTAAAGTGACTGAGTCTCACAGTGTCAAATATTTTGGTCTGCTGGTAGACAATAATTTAAAATGGCACGAACATGCAGCGTATATGAATGCAAAGGTGAAAAAGATTATATACAAATTCTATACCCTGCGAAATATTTTAACAACAGAAAACCTAATACTGGTTTACAAGTCTCTCGTGGAGTCTTTTGTGGGGTATGGTATTATTTTCTGGGGGGCGTGCTATGAAAATGCATTAGCTGCGCTTCAAGTTACTCAAAATAGTATATTGAGAGTCATTCTTCATAGGGATTCTAGGTCTAGTACGAACTTTCTTTATAGTAACGACTATATTAAATTACTCGATATAAGAGGAATGTTTATATTAAATGTACTAAAACATATGCATCATCATTTTCGGGCAATAAATGTGGTGGACCACACATATGGCACAAGTTGTAGAATAGGTGAAAACTTGACTATTCCACCGGTAAATAGGAGCGTTTATAAAAGATCGGTTTTATTTTGGGGTCCAAAGTTATATAATCAATTACCAGCAAATTTGAGGATTTTATCTAAATCTAAATTTAAAAAAGAAATTTTTAGCTTTGTTATTTTGAAACAGGTCGAACTGAAAGCAATGTTAAAGTAGAGAGCAGTATGATAGTTGAGTGGTATGGAGAAAGTGGAGTGGATGTGTTGCCTGGACAAGGTGCAGGTAAAGTAAGTGTGTGCTGTGTGGGAGTGTGCTGTCGTGAGTGCGTGTCTGTGTGCATATGTATGTAAATATAATATGCATGCGTGGAGAAATGGGTGGGTGAGTACTATGATGTGTATGAACATTTTGGTTGTGGGTGGTATAGAGGTGTTGGTTGTATGGATATCATATATGCAGAAGAAAGATATGAAAAAGGGAGACTAAGGGTTGACAAAATGAACTATATTGAGTGTAGGATATGCTGTTGATTCCCCTACTGAGGTTAACACTAAGACATTGTTTTGGTTTAAAGTTGCATCTCTCATCTTTTGAGGATCGGGGCACATCTGGTTAGATAGGGGCACAAAAAAAAGAGGGAAAAAAAGTAAATATTGTGGATATTAAGTGGTTTAAATTAATGTACTGGCGATTGTGTGGAGTTAGCTGTAAGGGATACAAACAAGTCATGTTGACTTAGGTATCCAAGAAAATATATTTTAGTTGTATTAAGAAATGTCTGATATTTGGAAGTGTTTAGAATGTTAAGTTCTGTGTATGATCACGTGTAATGGTGGATTGAATTGAATAAATAAAATAAATAAAAAAAAATATATATATATATATATATATATATATATATATATATATATATATATATATATATATATATATATATATATATACAGTGTGAAACACACTTATGGAATAAAATTCATTATTCAGCAAAAAATATTTTTTGTGGAAAACGCTGAGATACGTGAAGCCATAATTAGATACACATTGTTAAGTCCATTGGCGTTAGGGGGTGCACCTCAACAAAATTTAGTGACATAAAAATGTACGCCACTGACTGCAATATGATTTGTATATTATTTTGAGATAAAGAAACTAAAACTACAAGTTTTTTGTCTGTTGAAATTTCTCCGTATCTTGAATCGTTTACACGATAAAAAATAAAAACCTTCTTATGGCATGTCCATTTATCATACAGAAAATCACAAACACGAACAATAATTTTTGTTGAGGTGTCCCCCTAATGCCAATGGACTTAACAATCTTTATCTAATTAGGATCAAATCAGCCCATTATTACTACAAACAACGCTGCCAAATTTCAAAACAATCGGTGAGGAGATATTTGAATTATTTTTAAAAAATCGTTATTTTACAAAAAAATTTAACACCTTGTATCTTGGAAACAATGCATTTTAGCACCTATGTTTATGGGAACTTTTGTCATAAAATGACCTGGGAAATCAACCCCTTAAATATTTCCCCGAATTTTTAAACACCCTGTATATATATATATATATATATATATATATATATATATATATATATATATATATATATATATATATATATATATATATATATATATATATGTATCCGAGCGATGACACAAATAATACTAAACTGATTTCAATCAAACTTGGCAAAAATATTGTTTGGGCGAAAACCGACCTCGAGTTCGTTATCAGCCTTTATCTCAAGTGGAAAATCGGGGAAAACTTTTTGAAAGCGCTATATGTTTGTGAGTATCAGAGTAACTGGAATGAGACTTTACCTGTGGCTAGAAATAGTGCAAATAAACCTATGTTGTGAATTTTAAGTAATTTGGTACACAATATTTAGAGTTTTTCCAAATTAAAAATAAAATCCCAAGGTAATGCGTTGAGACGACTTAGTGGTTAAAGTCCAATGCCTGACAGACAGAGTAGTTAACTGCCACGCGTAAGTTTTTTCATACAACAGGTATAAACCATATATCAACGGTAACCAAACTAAATATGTACCAGGCATAAAACATACTACCCGAACCAACAATCGTAAAATTTCGGCCGCAATTATGGAGAATGACAGACGACAGGAAATTAAAAATTTGACAAGTGATTGTTATTTAAATGAGGGATTCAATGGATTATTAAAAGACACTATATTTGTAGCTTTATGAACGGCCTCAAATACAGTTTTAGCGCAGCATAGATATATTATGCTGTCGCATAATATAGTATAAATGTAAACAAAATCAAGCCAAGCCTCTATAAAAATGATTCTAAAATAGTTTCTTTAATCTTTAAACTTAAACATAAGACGCCATATAAGACCGAAACAGTCGTGGGATGTGTTTCAATGGTAATTCTACTAATTCTGTAATTTATTGTTACGTATACTTTTAATATAATATGCGGCATGAAGCCGATCTACTGTATCATGCAAACAAAACGTTACTTGACGTTTATAATTTGGCAGATACTTTACTTTTCTAAATATGGATAAAGTTTCCTTCTGGAAATCTTCTGTACAACTTTAATGAAATTTGCAATACAAGTTTCTTTTAAAGAGACTTACACTATCTACAGATATAGCAAAATCTAGTTCTTTAGCTTTATAGAAAATTGAGTTTTGGCATTTTTCTCAAAAGGAGTTAGAACGCAAGATTTTTTTGATAATAGAGAGATATCGATGGTAACACTTTCCAAATGTGCGCGTACTAGGACTTCTAAAATCGGTCTTCAAGGTCTGTGTAAGTTTAAGGTATTAACTTTACTAATATGCCGTATAATTATAGTGTCCAATTCTTATGAAAATTCGCTCCTATAACGCACTTGCTGCGTCCCGAATTTTTTTTGCTGTGCTTGTCAGTTTTGCTCAGATATTATAATTCACTTTTAACTGCATGTTTAGCTTTGTTTTAGCTGTTTAGTTACTGTAACTGCTTTTATTGTATTGTAGCTTAATTCGCTTTTACTGTGCCTTTTTGGCTTGTTTTTTTTTACTGTTTGACTTTAGATTTTAGCCTTGACGTTTTTTGTATTGAGTGTCTTGATACCATTGTGCTCGGAACAGCACAATTTCCTACCAGAAAACAATGTTTTCTGGCAGTCTTTTTATTGTATTTTCTAGATTTACCCCTGAAGATGGCTGTCTAAACGGCCGAAACGCGTAGTGAAACTTAATATTTTTTCTGGAGAAGTCCAGATTGTGTGATTGTGTGAGAAATAGCATTCTTATGTTATCTGGATCCCGCGCGAAAGTTACTCGCTACAAGTCCAAAACCGGAACAGATGATAGCAGAAATAATTCATTGGACGAATGTAAAAATAACTGAAATCAGACAAAAATACAAAATCCCAAACAGCCCTGCATTAGCCACAGTTGATGAAATCGAAATAAAAACCTTCTTGGGTATTTTGATATGCTCATCTGTTTTTAATGAGGAAATGAAAGCGGCGATTCTCTATTTTCCACAGGGGGTACAGAACGAGATGTTTTCACTGTACAATGTCAAAAGGAAAGTTTGAATTTATCCTTATAGTTCTTTGGTGTGATGATGCTACAAGTCGAAAAGACAAAGAGGTCCAAGGAGATCCAGTACCTCATATTTTAAAGATCTTTAATAAACATATTGTTACGTTCTACGGAGTTCTGGATTTGTTGACTAACAAAACGCAGCTTTTCAAACTACTAATTTATTATTACCAACTATTTTCCAACACCAGTATCAACTAAAATATTTTTCTCTATTACTAAACGGTATTTTCCAACACCAGTATCAACTAACATATTTTTCTCTATTACTGAATGTCAATAGAACTGTATTCCCCTATTCGCCTTCTATGATCGCTTCTTATACACCAACACTTACTGCTGACTCGCTTAATACACTATGATCACTGATTCTGCACCACACTGACTTAATATTGAACTGGCTCACTCTATGTACCGTTCGTCTATTTATACTCTCCATAGAGATTCTAGACCTTCTATACTTTTCTACATCTGTCACTTCTGGTCTCTTCTAGAAATATAATTCCAGAGTGTTCGCTCTTACCAACACACTTTATAACCGACATATAACCATAGAAGTAACAAAATCCATAAACTTAATTCTCATAGACAAATGTGAAAATTTGCAAAGTGCCTTTTCTCTTGAAACAAGTGTAAAAATTGACGAGATGCTTGTACCTTCAGAGATCGTTGTAAGCTTAAACTTATGTAGATACCCGCAACCACAGAACATTCACTTTTTTTGAAGAGATGACAAAATATAAATTTTGTATAGTATGTCAACATCTGAAGTGTGTCCAATTTGAAAAAAAACTGTATCAAATATTATTTAGATCAATCCATTTTAAAATTATGTCATTATACAACACAAATTACATTATATTTTGTGTATAGATGTACTGTACATTTGTCGCCAATAAAATATATAGTATAAATATAAATATGCAACCTAAATATTCTAAACCAACTATCTGCCGAACATGAAATTAGCGCTGAAATAGCCGCGTGCTAAAGCTGACAAAAATTTTGTACAATATCAAATATACTTAAAGACTTCTAAAAATAATGTTAGTTAAGACAAGAAAGAACTCAAAAGGTTCTGGACGCAGCAAGTGCGTTATCGTAGCGAATTTTCATTAAATGTTTCAAATTTGAATAACTCATTTTTCTATAAACCCAGAGATTTGGGTTTTGGTACATAATGTCACCACTAGGGCAGCATATTTGCCAAATTTTATCAAAATAGCTTTATTATTTTTTGAGAACCAATTTTTCTTTTGTAGAAAAACTGGTCCGATCGGGCTGGCTAACGAACTCATCCAAGCTATTAATAAAAGAAAGGTACTTGTCAAGTTTCATCAAAATCGGTTAATTACTTGTTCCGTTATCGGTTGGATATACACACACACACACACATATATATATATATATATATATATATATATATATATATATATATATATATATATATACTATCGTTTATTGTTTCAAATTTTACAGTATGTCTGGTACAACTTTTAAAAATACTTGATATTGAATTTTCTAAAGTAGACTTCAAATTTTGACGTACCAAACGAGATTCACATTTTTGCCATTTCTACTGCCATCTAAAGTTTCCAATCATTGCCATTATTTTCTGATAATCTCACCATCGATACCTCTCGATTAGCGATTTTTTTAAATAAAAACTTGCTAAACAACAGTTTTATTCTTTAAGAGGAATCAATTTTAGTTATATACTCTTTCTAGGCGCCTCATTTGGATGTAACATGTGACAAATCTTCATATAAAGCTTCCTTGTGCTTTTTTTAAATCTATGAAAACTGATGTAACGAAGTTCCCTCATCAGTTTAACACATATGGATATCTTTCCTTGTATGTTTGACATTGCAGTATCAATAAGTTACTTTAATTAGAAAGACTAATAAACAGTTTTAAAACCTAAATAAGCTTTAAGATTCGTTTCTCATTATAACGTTAATAAAAAGGTTATATATATATACATATATATATATATTATAAATATATAAATGAGAGAGTATGTTAATTCCATGCTAAAAAGCTACACTGATTAAGCGAAAGTTATACTCATATTTATACACATCGTAGTTAAATTCGTTAAAAACTTGCCTGTATTTTCTAAAAGCCAAATCGTATTTCACCATTTAAACATATAAACAAATCTTTGAATGTTTGAACGGTTCCTAAGCAATTTTTCTTTACCGATGCGTAGTTTGATTATTTTTAGCAAATTTTCTTTAAAAAAGATCACCTATAGAGAGATAACAACTTTCGAATTTTCGAATTTTTTCGAAGTTGTAAACCGGTTTACAACTGAAAACCAGAATTACCCGCAAAGCGATCGAGATCGAAAAACGCCCCGATTGTTTAAATAGGAGAGATGATGGTCTTCGTCTTCCGATTACGTGGAAACCTATTATATCTTCGTTACAAACACACAAAAGGACAATAAATTCAATAGACAATTTTATTGCCCGATTACCTGACGTAACAAATACCTGCAGTCCTCTTAATCATTTAAGTACGGTGACGAAGCAGGTAGAGGAAACGGTACATACAAGACTTGCAACGAACTGCCAGATCTCTCTTGGGTCTAGGGTTGAACACACTGAGACCTTAGAGACGATCTTCGGCGAGATTTGGGTAGTAGGCAGATTGAGGCCCCGTAATCGAGCTACAACAACCCAACCCACCTTTGTCCACCGCTCTAAGGAGTAGGCAGATTGAGGACTTAGAGTTCAAACACAGGCTAATCCACGACAGGCAGTATGGATTCCGTCAGCGCAGATCAACTGCCGACCTCCTTTCCTTTGTCACGCATTCTTGGAACAAGTCTATGGAACTACACGGTAAATCCCAGATTGTCGCTCTAGACATATCCAAAGCATTCGACCAGGTCTGGCACGCAGCGCTGCTTAATAAACTACCGGCCTATGGCCTACCACCAAAACTCTGTACGTGGACAGCAAATTTCCTCTCCAACCGGAGCATTTCTGTTGTCGTGGATGGCCATTCCTCTAAACTGTATCCAATTAATGCAGGAGTTCCTCAAGGTTCAGCTTTAGCCCCTACTTTGTTTCTCCTCCACATCAATGACCTCCTCTCTAGCACATCCAACCCAGTTGACAGTTACGCGGACGACAGCACCCTCCACTCCAATATACAATATTCTCAGCCTGTCTCTTTAACTCAACTAGATGAGGATCGCAGACTCATGGAGGGTTCTATCTCTGCGGATCTCCAAAAAATATTAGACTGGGGAAGTAGAAATCTTGTACAATTCAACCCCACCAAATTACAGTCTTGCTTTCTTTCTCATAAGAGATACACCAGCCCTAGACCCATCACAATAAACAACCAAGTTATTCAAAGTAATGAGTCATTTTCACTTGTTGGCATCTCTGTGGATCGAAATCTCAATTGGCACCAACATGTCACATCAATTGCAGAAGCGGCCGCTAAGAAATTAGGTTTCCTCTTTCGGGCTCGCAAATATTTTTCACCAGCTAATCTCTATACTTTATATACTTCACAAATAAGACCAAACCTCGAATACTGCTCCCATATCTGGGGTGCTGCCGCCGCTTCTACACTCGCTATCCTGGACTCCATTCAAAAGAGAGCTATACGTTTCATCGGTGACCCTACTCTTACCCAAACGCTGCCATCCCTTGCCCACCGACGTGCCGTTGGTGACCTCTGTCTCTTTTATAGATATCTGCATGGGCACTGCTCAGAGGAGCTTTCTTCCATAGTTCCTCCACCTGCTGCCCCCAAAAGATCTATCAGGGGAACAGAGCGAATGCACCCTTTTACTGTCCAGGTCACCAGACATAGTACATCTTGTTATGCCCGCTCTTTTGTCCCGAGGACTTCCAAGTTGTGGAACTCCTTGCCGGCACATGTTATTCCTTCTCCCCCGAACCTCCAAACCTTCAAGTCCAGAATTAACAAGTTGCCTCTTTCCTCCTTGTCGACACTCACGGTACGATAGTATTTAGGCTGTAAGCCCTCCTGGTGTGTTGTTGAAATTAAAAAAAAAATGTCTTTACATATTTCCTTTACCTCTTGAAAATGGCTCCAAAACAGGAGGCGAAACGTCGAGTTTTAATAAATTCTGGACGCCGTTCAACCTGAGAACCAAGTATGTCTCACATTAAAGACCACGGAAATCTTTCCAAATATATATATATATATATATATATATATATATATATATATATATATATATATATATATATATATATATATATATATATATATATATATACGGGGTGTTTCACGGGTAACAAATCGGTCTCTTACGTGTAAACGGCACACTTTTAAAAGATTTTTTTGAAGTAACTTTATGTAGTCAATAGTAGCTTCATTTTAAAAACACTTTTTAGTATACAGGATGTTCCAAAAAAGTGTGGCACATCAAATTTATGATTTTTTATGGAACGGCACTTGATAGCAATTTTGCGATCTACGCAAAAAATAAGATCCATTTCTATAAGGGGTCCCTATACCTATCTATTACGGTTTTTAAGATATTTTGATTTTTAGGTATTTGTGAAGCTTTAAAAAATATATATTTACGTACAATAACAAAAATATTGTACGTTCTTTTGTAACATGGAATATTAGGTTAATTGCTCCCTACCAGCTGCTGTGCAGATTAGTTCAAGGCACAGTGATCATGGAATGGGTAGAGTGGAAAAAGGATAGGGTATGCACAATAAGCCAAAGGCTGCGGTGCTATCGGGACGGCAATCGCGGACGGGCCAAAAAAACCTGATGAATACTTTACACTGATCGAATAACAAATGCCGACGCCAACACAATGATAGTCCCCATATAGCAAATACATTTTAGGTTTTAAATATGTCTTTACCGTTATTGGCAGGTACATTTACACAAATAAGTCTACTATATTTTAGGAGGCTGTTTTACCCATTTGCGGGGGTGTTAAGGTCACGCTCCCAAACTGTTTGAGTCTTTTGCAGAACTGCGCCAGGCAGTCCCATAGCAAGTGTTCTGTTGTTTCTGCTGCTTCAGTGCAGTTTTCACTGCCCGCTTTACCGATCTTCATAAAGTGGTGCCTTTCTGGGGAAGCCTGTGATTATTCTCAAGTCGTTCCTCTTCAATTCAAGAAACAATTCTCTGTTGATGTGGTGATAAATCGTTTTGTCTGGCTTAAGCCTGGCGTTTTTCTCCAGCATTTGGTATTTCTCCCGCAAGCATCAAGATCAATTCCTACATGGCTTTTTGTTGTTTCTGTCCCTTTTGCAAGGCTGTTTCCTCATTTCCTTCAATGCCTTGATGCCCTGGTACGTATATAACAGTCCCAGGTCAGTTTAGGCTCAGTTTTGAAATATTCCAGAGCCTTCACTACTGCCTGACCGTCTGAGAGGATGAAGATCTCTCTATTTTGTTGTTTCTGTCCCTTTTGCAAGGCTGTTTCCTCATTTCCTTCAATGCCTTGATGCCCTGGTACGTAGATAACAGTCCCCGGCCAGTTTAGGCTCAGTTTTGAAATATTTCAGAGCCTTCACTACTGCCTGACCGTCTGAGAGGATGAAGATCTCTCTATTTTGTTGTTTCTGTCCCTTTTGCAAGGCGGTTTCCTCATTTCCTTCAATCCCTTGATGCCCTGGTACGTAGATAACAGTCCCAGGTCAGGTTAGGCTCAGTTTTGAAATATTTCAGAGCCTTCACTACTGCCTGACCGTCTGAGAGGATGAAGATCTCTCTATTTTGTTGTTTCTGTCCCTTTTGCAAGGCTGTTTCCTCATTTCCTTCAATGCCTTGATGCCCTGGTACGTAGATAACAGTCCCAGGTCAGTTTAGGCTTAGTTTTGAAATATTTCAGAGCCTTCACTACTGCCTGACCGTCTGAGAGGATGAAGATCTCTCTATTTATGAGTCTTTGTTGTATGCACTCCTATGCACGTAGATTTATAGCAAGCATTGGAAGATGGTGGAAGCTTTTCCTGGCGAAGCCACGTTTATGTTCAATGTTTTCGTTAATAGACATAACTGTATATATTGGCCTGCAATGATCCTCGGTGGCTTGAGTAAAGTCATTCATAAAACCGAAAAAACCTAATCTCTGGGTAAGTGTTATTCGTCGGAAGGTAATTGGTCCCTTTCCTAGTGATGGCAATCTTACATCGGATATGTATTTAGGTCTGCTCCAGCAACAAGTAATGCCGAATTTTGAAGCTATTTTCCCTAATAGTGCAGACGTCTGATTCCAAAAATATAGTGCCCCGACTCACTTTGGACTTTGTGTGGATAGGTTGGCGAGGTAAAATTGAGTGGTCTGCCAGATCACCTGACCTGACTCTATTACACTTCTTTGCAGTGCAAGAAAATGTTAAGTATATCAAAATAAACCAATGGATATTGAAGAGCTGTAAACTCGTATCACTACTGATAAAGTTTGGTATTTTACATGCACGTTGACATCATTGGCTTTCTTCTTTTTTCTGGGTTATTTACATTACAACTTGTTAAACATTTAACGTTTTTTCAATAGTTTTCCAGTACGGTTTTGTCCCGTTACACCTCCTTCCCCTCCTTTAGAATAAAATTGACATAAACTTAACAATGGGATTCACTGGAAGCCTTATTACACGTGGGGCTTTTCCATTGGTACAGCACATATTGTTCTTTGGGCTATTGGCTTGTATTACCAGTTCGCTTTTAGTACGCACAACTCGGCATGTGGTTATTAATTATTCATGTATTCCGAGACCTTATTTCTAAAATTGTGCATTGTTTACCTTGTTTTCTTATAATGATCCTTGCGTTGCAGTGGTTGAAGCGTGTTTATGTAGCGATTTCGTGATCCGTGACATATTATTTCCTACGGGACAGACACGGGGGGCTGTCTTGTCGTGGGGGGTTCTCGTTCCCCTTCCACATGTCTATAAGCACCCTCAATACATAAACCACCAAAAAAAATCTTGGGAGCACCCCCACAAAAGTTACAGGACCTGCGGGGAATTGGGGTTCTGTGCGGCGTAAACAGGATTTTAAGGATGTATACCTGCAAAATAGGATAAAGACAGCTAGGCATCTAAGCTGTGTTTTTTCACATTTTTCGTTTACATTTCCTTTTTTTTATTTTTTTTTATTATTAAATAAAAACCTGCATCAGCCTCGAGGGCCATTAGCAGGCTGACATGTACATTATAGTTCTATAAGCTATCCACTTAATGAATATTATGACCATATCTAATATTAAATATTATATAAAACTATTAGATTACATCAGGTGTTCATTCATTTATACATCGGCATATATACATCATAGCAAGTTTTATACTTGACTTAATAGATTGTTGTCCTTTAGAAAATCGCACAGTTCCTGTATCTTCAGTGTAGGGCGCAGTATATTTATGATACTTCTTGATAGTTTATGTAATTCTCGTAGGTACTGGAATTTTGGACAATCACATAATAGGTGTTTTACCGTCACTATCACATTACAAATATCGCACTTAGGCGGAGTTTCTCTTTTAGGTAGATGACTGTGGGTAAGCCTTGTATGACCAAGTCGTAGTCTATTCACTAGCACTTGTTTAGAGCGTGATGGAGGAAGCGGTAAGGGATGTTGACTGGATGGCATCACTAACTTGAGTTCGCTGTTCCTAGAGCTCCATGATTTTTGCCACATGTCACTGATGGTTGCACAGATTGATCTTTTAAGATCTGATAAAAAGCAGAGGTTAGTTTCTTGAATAACTGGAAATTCAGTAGCCTCTTTTGCCAGTTTGTCCGCTTGATCATTTCCCTCTATTTCTACATGTGATGGGGTATACATAAAAGTTATTAAGTCCATTTGACACTTTTTTTGAATTCGTGATAAAGTTGATTTAATTTGTTCAATGAGAGGGTTCTTTGTGTAGATGTGTTTAACAGCTTCCAGTGCGCTGAGGGAGTCGGAACAAATTACATATCGACGAGCACTGTTATTTTCCACATATTCGGTTGCTTTTAGGATAGCGTATAACTCCCCTGAGTAGACTGATGTTGTTTTTGGTAAGCGATATTGTTCCGATCCGCTCGGTGTAAATATTGCTTATCCAACTCCAGAATTGCATTTTGAAGCATCGCAGTAAATAAAACCATGTTCAGGGTAGTCTGACGTTATATTTTTAAACGTTGCATGTATTATAGATTGTGGGGTGTTTCTTTTGTCGTACTGGGCTAAGTCCAAAATAATGTTGGCTTGTGTGTCAGTGTCCAGGGAAGGTACTCTCGTGGCAAGCTATGTACTTCGTTGGGCCATGTAATGGTGGATTCCTTTAGAATATTTACTACTCCCCTGGAAAAAGGTAGCTTTACATTTGCTTTTTTGTCAAACAGGGTTTTAAAACTGGTTGGAGTAACTATGTCACTGTCTGGGTGTGTGGGGTCGCTCATAATCTTGGCAGCATATGTTAAGGTCAGTTGCTTTCTCCTCTGGGTTAAAGATTTTTCTCCGCTCAAGACCCGTAAACTCTCAACTGGTGTAGTTCTAAAAGCCCCCAAAGCTATTCTTAAGGCAGTGGTTTGAATAACATCTAATGTTTTTAGGTTTTTCTTGCTTGCTGTAGAGTAAGCTATGCACCCGTAATCTAATTTACTGCAAATTAAGCTTTTGTAGATACGAAGCAATGATTTCGTATCTGCTCCCCACTGTTGGCTTGCTAAAGTCCTCATCAAGTTGATAGTTCGCACACAAGAATTTTTTAAATTTGTGATATGTGTTTTCCATTTTAGTTTGTGATCGAAGACTATTCCCAGAAATGTATGCTCTTTGATATACTGCAACTCATTTCCCAATAACTTTAAACTTGGGATTTCTCGGATTTTCTTGTTTGTAAAAAGAACACATTTAGTTTTAGTTGGCGAAAATTTAAATCCACACTTCAGTAACCAGGTGGATAATCTATTTAAGGTGTTTTGCAACGAAGCTTGGATGGTTTCCAAATTTCTACTTTTACAGAAAATCATCGGCGTACAGATTTGATTTAACCAGTGGATCTGTTGCATCTGTTATGTCATTTATGGCGGCAAGGAAAAGGGTAACACTTATCACCGACCCCTGTGGTAGTCCATTTTCAAGAGTTCTAGGCCGTGATGAAATTCCATTCTGTTTGGTACAAAAACTTCTTTTGTTCATGAAGTTTTGCAGGAATGCAATCATGTTCCCTTGAATTTTCCATTCTTCCAACTTTTTAAGGGTTCTGTGTCTCCAAGCCATATCATACGCTTTTTCAATATCAAAGAATATCGCTAAGACATGCTGATTGTTTGCAAAAGCCTCATTTATTTCCGTTTCTAAACGAACAATGTTATCTGTCGTTGATCTGTTCTGACGAAACCCATTTTGTGCTGCAGCAAGTAGGTTACGTTGTTCTAAAATATGTAGCACCCTTCGATTTATAATCTTTTCCAGTATTTTACACATCGTACAGGTGAGTGAAATCGGTCGATATGAGCTGATTTGGTCTTTAGGTTGATTGGACTTGAGAAAAGAAATTATTATGGCTTCTGTCCATTTTCCTGGAAAGACTTGTTCTATCCATATTGCATTATAGATGTTTAGAAGAGTGAGTTTGGCAATGTCAGGAAGGTGCCTAAGAAATGAGTATGGTATATTGTCAGGACCTGGTGCTGAATCTTGGCATGATCTTAGTGCTTCATTTAGCTCATTTAATGTAATAATATTATTGATAGGGTCAGAGTTGTTCGGTACAGTATCTATAACGATTTGTTCTTGTTCTTTTTTATATTTTAGAAAATCCTCATGATAGTTTGTGTCACTTGAATTTGATTCATACTTATCTGCAAGCAGTTCGGTTATTTATTTTGAGGATGTTATAAATTTACCACCATGTTTTAATAACTTAATATCATTGTAAGTTGAAATACCGCGAACTTTCCGAATTTTTTGCCAGACTTGTGAGGCTGGTGTCAAGTTATTAATGGAGGAGACATATTTTTTCCAGGAAGCTTCTTTACTTTGTTTGATGATATATTTTGCTCGATTTCGAAGTTGTTTGAAATTTTTGAGGTTTTCAGCATTATTTTGCCTTTTGAGTTTAGTGAGCGCACGTTTGCTTTCTCTTATAGTTTTGCAGTCGTTGTTCCACCAGGGTACGACCTTGCGCCTCGCCTGAAATACCTTTTTTTTTCACTGTTTTTTTCTGCAGCTTCTAGAATTATGTTAGTAAACTGTTCTACCTTGTTATCTATATTTCCATCTTCATTATATTTGGTCATTAGAATCTCAGTAGTAGACTTAAAATTTTCCCAATTAGTATTTTCCAGGTTCCATTTAAAATGGTCCCTTTGTGGTTGTTGATTTTCAGATTGGGGATAATCAATTTTCACTGGAAAGTGATCACTTCCATATAAGCAATCTAATGGATTCCATGATGTAGTAGTAGCAGTGGTGGGGAGGCCAACGCCAAGCAAGTAGGCCACAATGGGCCCTTTTTGCCAACCCCAGCAACCCAGCAACCATGCTCTACTCTTCCTAGGTTCCGTCGCCAAACCGCCTCGACCTCGAGATGAAGGCCGTGACGGTCTTCAATTGGACGGTACTTACCTGATTCCTCTGCAGAGTCCTTGATCCGAACAATTCTGCTCGAAGACTCCCAAAAGCCTCGCATTCACACAGGTAGTGGTAGGACGTTTCTTCATCGTCGCCGCATTCCTGGCAAATGGGATCCCTCTCTACGCCTATCAATGTGAGGTGTCTTCTAAGGGCGCAGTGGCCTGTCAGCACCCCGAGGATGCGGCGAAGCGTAGGTCGACTCCTTCCGAGTAGCCAGACAGCTTTATCTCTGTCCGGCCCCTCCACGAAGTCCCTCGCCTGCCTGCAGCCACCAACCGACCCCCAGTGCCTCTCCATTGCTTCCTCAGTCCACCTGTCTAAGACGACAGAGACTGTCTTCCTACTTATGCCTATCGCAGGCTCCGGGCCACAGAACGGCCGCCGGGAACCGAGTTTTGCGAGATTATTCGCCACCTCATTCCCCGCCACGCCACAGTGTCCCGGAACCCACACCAGTTGCACCTCCTTCGTCCTGGCTAGCCCTCGGAGGGCGTCAGCGCACTCCTGAACCAGGGGTGACCTGATTCTGGCCGCGCAGACTGCCCGGAGGACCGCCTGGCTATCCGAGCAAATTCACACACATTTCTTGGGACTCATCTTCACATCCTGTCTATTGGCCAGACAGGATAGCATACGCCTCTGTTTCGAATGCCGTGGTGTATGCTCCAAGAGCATAGCTCTCGCGCACCCCCAGGCCCTCGATGTATATTCCTGCCCCGGAGGATTGCTAGTCCTCCAGCCGCGATCCGTCGGTGAAACAGACCAGGCTTGCGGGCTGGAATGCAACCTCATTTTCCCTCCACTGATCCCTACTGGGGATCCTGAGGGTGTATGGCCTAGTCAACCTAATATCGTCCTCGGCATCCCTCACCTTTATGGCGGAAATCGGAATTTCCTTTTCCACCTCTTTGGCGACTCTTGCATGCCCTATTACTGCTCCCTCTCCGCTCCAGTTACCTGAGTCCCGGATTCTAAGATGCGACGCCATAGCCTCCCTTATGATACAGATGGGAAGCGGTGGCAGCATCAACAGGACCTCTAGCGCGGCTGAGGGTGTCGTCCTCATAGCGCCTGTGATACCCAGGATAGCCAGCCTTTGGAGTTTGGCCAGCTTCCTGCTGGTAGTTTGGTTCACACCACACCACCAGACCAACGCCCCATAGAGGATTCTCGGCCTGACTATCGCAGTGTAGATCCAATGAAGGATCCGGGGATTAACTCCCCAGGTCCTCCCTATCACACGACGCAGCTGCCAGAGGGTCGCTACTCCCTTCCTCACAACTCGTTCTATTTGCGACCCCCATCATAGGCATGGGGCTAAAACGGGAGAACATAGTGCTATATCTATAGCTGAGAAACTGCCGTTGGCGGAATTAAATCTTGTAGCCTGTCCGGTATTCAGAACAGTTAACCCATGATTGTCAATTATGTTTTCAGTAAGTTTCTCTCGACGATCGGAATACCTCGATCCCCACATAGGACTCTTGCAGTTAAAATCCCCCAACAGGAGATATGGCTTTGGTAGTTGAGTTAAGAGGTAATCCATTTTATTATATGACAAGGGATGATCAGGTGGTAATCTATTACAAATTACATTTCCTTTTGATCTTCTTCCCGCCCAGCATCCCTATTCACTTCTGGTACCGTAACTTTCTTGGAAGTTGTTTGCGAGAAATTTTCTTCGGTTTATGCATCCAAGGGGGTTTTAAGCATAATTATGATTTGGTTTTTCTAAAAGCCCTTCGTAAGCCCATCTGCAAATTCACCCTATGAACCTTATATCGTTGAATTTTACGAGTAGGTAGTAGGTGTCGAAATTCATGAAAATATATGGGATGTTCGATTCGAAATAAAAAAGTTGGTCATCGTCGAACACCTGTATATCTATGCACATGAGAATACATTAATAAATTCGTCGTAATTGGCTCATCCGTTTCGAAATATATGCACCTCATTGGTGAAATTACAATGAAATAATTAAATGTCAATTGTCACACAGTTTCTCTCTTCAGAGCCGTCTCCGCAGAGCACGTATCCGACAATCCATAACACGTTACATAATTAGCATTTCTAATGTGTTCATTCCAACCATAATCCGCCAGCCAAATTAATTTATTCAACATACCTACATAACCAAAACTAAAATTGAAATCGGCTGCCTAAAAATTAGCCGAAACAGCCAGCGCCACACTCAGTTACGTTGAGATTGGTCAAGGTGGCCGTGCCATGTCGGCAGTCCTCGATTGTACTCGCGCGACCTCGGAATTGCATACTTCCACTTTCTACGTCGGATTGTTATAATTGACATGCAAATATTGCAACTTTATCTGCAATTCTATGGCCTTACATTGCACGTGGAGCAGTTTTATTAACTAATATATCAGAAAACAATAACGTTCGAGTTAATATTGCTCGATTATTTGCGCCATGGATCGATGTTTACCGCGCCGGTGGCGTCGCGAGGGACGAGGAGAGGGGTGTTGTACGTTGGCCTCTAAACGTCCGCACAAGGAGGCGAAGTACTGCGGATTTTCATTTAGGAGACGCACGTGGAGTCACTCGGGTTAACGTTCCTAAGTTAAGATTTTCAAAAGAATATCTGACCGGCGATAATAATAAAAAAATAAATTGTTGTTAAGATAGGTAATAACACAGTCGTTGCACTTTTTTGAGGTCAACACTGGCTCACTTGGGTTATATTAGTGAAATTTTATCGGTCCAAGAATTGAAGACAGGGCCGTAATCTAGAGGGCATTGTGGGTTGAATTAGCACGATACGATTTTTCTAAAATCTCAACAAGGAAATCGATCTTAAAACTGTCCTAGTGTTTTTCTAAGTTTTATCTATTGACTAGACAACGTAAATAAATAACGTGCTTGTGATAATAACAAATCACATAATATTATCAGACACTAGGCGATTGACAGGTGGACTATAGGTGCTATACGCTTTTAATTACCTAATAGACAACGAAAAAGGATGGAGCAAGTACTTTATGTTAGCGAATTTTCATAGAAATGTTATAATATATATATAGTAGAAACAATGTACCATATATAATCAAAATAACTTATTGTTTGAAAATGTACAAAAAATTTCCGAAAATAAATGTTTCCAAGAAAACTGGTTTTCTATCCAAGGAACATAAGGTTAATAGCAAATTCATTTGTTGAAATTTTAAGCATTTAATAAAAATTCGCTACCAAAACGCACTTGCTGCGTCTAGATTTTTTTTCTTACAAACATGCATAATATTTCGATGAAAAATGAAAAAAATACAATGACATAAGGGGTGCTCGAAAAAAACATTGTAGGTATCACCAACGACTTATGGGCCACCTGTGATTGTAAAAATAATTTTATAAGATGCAGCTCAAGACACCCTATAATTAACGTATACAATTTTTTCTCCTGTCTTGTATAATAACAGTTATATTGAGGTTTATCGTAGAAATGCACCACCCTGTATATATGTAAACAGATAAAAACTGAAAGTAAACCTATCATCATAACATCAGAAGTATTTCCAAAAACATAGATGAGCTAAAAGTTCTGCTGGAGGGATTTAACAGTGAATTTGACTATATAGTACTAACAGAAACATGGAGACTTAATAATCCAGAAATATATAATATTAGGAATTATAGAATTATCTATAATTGTGGGGAGGTAAATCAGAACGATGGGATCGTAATTAAGTTTTTTTAAATTTTATTTCAACACACCACGAGGGCTTACAGCCTAAATACTATCGTACCGTGGGTGTCGACAAGGGGGAAAGAGGCAACTTGTTAATTCTGGACTTGAAGGTTTGAAAGTTCGGGGGAAAAGGAAAAACATGTGCCGGCAAGGAGTTCCACAACTTGGAAGTCCTCGGGACAAAAGAGCGGGCATAACAAGATGTTCTAGGTATGGTGACCTGGACAGTAAAAGGGTGCATTCGCTCTGTTCCCCTGGTAGATCTGTTGGGGGCAGCAGGTGGAGGAACTGTGGAAGAAAGCTCCTCTGAGCAGTGCCCGTGCAGATATCTATAAAAGAGAGAAAGAGAGGTCACCAACGGCACGTTGGTGGGCAAGTGGAATTATACTGTCAAATCTGACAATTTTTAAACACTACTTTCGATGAAAACATTATTTTAGATAATATGCTTTAAAATTGTACATTTAGTACAGCCACAAGCCTAAGCTTATTTGTATTGTACCTTGTAAAATTTATCACAAGAAAATAAGTTATATATATATATATATATATATATATATATATATATATATATATATATATATATATATATATATATATATATATATATATATATATATATCGTATCGATAACTCAAAAAATAATAGACATATTTTGATGAAATTTGGCACGTACCTTTGCTTTGTAAGTGGATTGGATAAGTTCGTTAGCCAGGAAAATCAGACGAGTTTTTCCCGGAAAATTTTGGGTTTTATTTCGGAAAATTTTGGTATCTCCGAAAATAACAGAGCTATGACAACCAAATTTGGCACATACGTTTCTACTAGCAAACTTACCCTACATGTCGAAATTCAGATCTCTAAGTTGAAAGAAAAAAATTAAGAAAAAAAATGTTGGTGCCACTGGTGATCATCAGAGGAAAGCACAAGAATAAAATATTTTGTGTGACTCACAAAACCAATTGAATATTACATACAACCGTTAAGTTTTCTTGAGGCAAAAAGGTCAAGAAGTAGCAGAAAAAATATGTTGAAAATTTTATCAGTTTTCTTCTTAAAACGCCAAAGTCGCGATTTCAAACGTCAAAATTTGCAACTTTCAGACAACGAATTTGAAACAAATACGGATTATCTGAAAGATATATCGTACTTAGTGTGTTTTACAAAGCCCTAAGCTTCAGCTTCAATCATTGTCCCTTATTTTACTAAAATATATTCGGAAAATCCATTTCAAATAGACCCTCTTTCTGATGCTTCGGCATTAGTTTCAGATTCAGAGTTTATGGTTTAATAGTCTATATTTTAGCAAATTTTCGTAGAAAAAATTCGTTATCGAGATGACCACGACTTATGAATTTTAAAAAGATTTCTTCAAATGAGCTCGAACTAGAACCCCTAAAACCCATATACGGGGTCAGTTTCAGTTTTTGTCTGGTTACACATATACAGGGTGGCGCATTTATACAGTAAAGCTCAATATATCCGTTATTATACAAGATATGAGAAAAAAGTATATACGTTAATTATAGGGTATCTGGAGCTGTATCTTATAAACCTATTTTAACAATTACAGGGTGGCCCATAAGTGGCTGGTGATACACACTTTCTTTTTTTAATAGGACACCGCCTTATGTTATTGCATTTTTGTGTTTTCCATCGAATTATAATGCATGTTTGTAAGAAAAAAATTGATATCGTTCATCGCTTTTGCCACATATCTCAAACACATTACAAATTGTGATATGGCGTTTTTATCAATAGATAGCGGAGCCCCATGGAAATGACGCATTCAGAGAGCTCCTTGTTTGTATTACTCGTCGAAAAAATGCAGCTGCCGTATACAGGAACTCTCAAATAGTGGCTGGATTTAAAAAGTTTTCGCAGAAATGTTTTTAGTGTTTCTATAAAAATTATTTTTGTAAGATTTTTGTGATATGTTGGTAACAAATGGTTAGTAATTTATTGTAAAAAAAAGTTGTCGAATTTTTGTGAAAAATATAATTTAGTGTAACATTACTAAAGGCAATTTCTGATTTTTATAAAAGAAATTTTTGCAAATTATCATTTTTTTTTCAATTTTGGTCCTAAAGCTGTTTGTGAATAATTATATCTTGGCAGGTGTGTAAATAGCTTAAAGAGGTTTGTTAGCCAGGAAAATTGGACCAGTTTTTTCTAAAAGTTTTAATGTTTATTTTCGGAAAATGTTTGTATTTTTTGAAACAACAAAGCTCTTTTAATGAAATATGGTACATTGTTAGTACTATCTAGGTTATACTGTCAACCAAATGTCCTTCTTTTAAAAACAAGACATATTTGCCATTAAAACATGTTGACGGAAATCCGCTACCATAAGGCACTTGCTGCGTCCAGACTTTTATTTATTAGCGAATTTTTCGTAAAACGAAATATTATTATTATTATTATTATATATATATATATATATATATATATATATATATATATATATATATATATATATATATATATATATATATATATATATATATCACATCGATAACTCAAAAAATAATTAGCCGATTTTAATAAAATTTGGTATGTACCTTCCTTTTGCAAGTGGCTTGGATAAGGTCGTTATCCAGGAAAATCGGAACAGTTTTTTTGGGAAAATTTGGGGTTTTCTTTCGGAAAATTTTTGTATTTCCGAAAATAACAGAGCTGTGACAACAAAATTTCACATATACATTTCTAGTATCAAACTTACCCTACACACCAAAATTCAGATTTCTAAGCTAAAATAGAAAAAGGTATAGGCATTTAAAGAAAAAAAATTGGGTGGCACTGGTGATCAGAGGAAAGCACAAGAACAAAATATTTTGTGTGATTAACAAAACCAATTAAATATTACATACAGCGGTTAAGTTTTCTTGGCGCAAAAGTGTCAAGAAGTAGCAGAAAAAATATTTTGATAATTTTATAATTTTTCTTCTTAAAACGTCAAAATCGCTATTTGAAACGTCAAAATTTGCAATTTTCAGTCAACGAATTTGAAGCAAACACGGATTATGTCGAAAAAATCTCTTAATAAGTGTGTTTTACAAAGCCTTAACTTTCAGCTTCAACCATCACTGTCCTTCATTTTACTAAAATATTTTCGGAAAATCCATTTCAATAGACCCTCTTTCTGATGCTTCGGCAGTAGTTTCCGCTATAGAGTTTATGGTTTAATAGTCTATATTTTAGCAAATTTTCGCAGAAGGAATTCGTTATTAAGAAGGGCGCGACTTATGAATTTTAAAAAGATTTCTTCAAATGAGCGCGAACTAGAACCCCTAAAACCCATAAACGGGGTCAGTTTAAGTTTTTGCTTGTTTACACATATACAGGGTGACGCATTTTTAGGGTAAAGCTCAATATATCCGTTATTATACAAAATATTAGTAAAAAGTATATACGTTAATTATAGGATGTCTCGAGCTGTATCTTATAAACCTATTTTGACAATTACGGGGTGGCCCATAAGTTGGTGATACACGCTTTATTTTTTTAACAGAACACCCGTTATGTTATTGCATTTTTGTGTTTTCCATCAAATTATAATGCATGTTTGTAAGGAAAAAAAAAAAGATATCGTTCATCGTTTTTGAGTTATTTTAATTGTTTTCAGCTTTTCACGTTTTTGGCACATATTTCAAACGCATATCACAAATTGTGATATGGCGTTTTAGTGAATTTTCTTAAAAAAAATTCACTAATGAGGAGATCCCGACTTTTGAATTTTAAAAAAATTTCTTCAAATAAGCGCTAATTAGGCCCCCCAGAAAACATATCCGGGGTCAGTTTCAATTTTTATATGTTTATATATATATATATATATATATATATATATATATATATATATATATTTATATATATATATATTTATATATATATATGTATCACACCGATAACTCAAAAAATTATGGGCCGATTTTGATCAAATTTGGTGAAAAAATTCCTTTTGCAAATGGCTTGGATGAGTTCGTTAGTCAGGAAAATCTGCCCAGGTTTTCCCGGAAAATTTTGTGTTTTCTTTCGAAAAAAATTTATATCTCCGGAATTTACAAAGTAAGGGCAACCAAATTTGGTACGCAGGTTTACATCCTTATAGGTAAGATACCTACCAAAATTTAGCTATGTAGGTCAAAAGACAAAAAAGTTATAGGCATTTAAAAATAAATAAATTGGGGTTTTCCTCAAAACGTCAAAGTGGCGATTTAAAATGTCAAAATTGGCAACATTTAGGCAAATAACTTAAATCTAATACGGGCTATATAAATAAAATGTCTCAAGAAGGATGTTTTACAAACCCTAAAGTCTTAGTTTCAACCGTCATAGTCCTTCATTTTACTAAAATATTTGCAGAAAATTCATTTCAAAGAGACCCTTTCTCTGATGCTTGGCAGTAGCCTTAGCTATAGAGTTTATCATTTAATGGTATATAATTTTTGTCGAATTTTCGTAAAAAATTAATAAAGCTCAATATATCCGTTATTATATAAGATATGAAGAAAATTTGTATATATTAATTATAGGGTGTCTTGAGCTACATCTTAAAATAATATTTCTGCAATCACAGGATGGCCCATAAGTCGTTGGTGATACAAATTTCCTTTTTTTTAATCAAACACGCCTTATGTTATTGCATTTTTGCATTTTCCATCGAAATATAATGCATATTTGTAAGAAAATAAATTCTGGACGCAGCAAGTGCGTTATGGTAGCGAATTTTGATCAAATGTTTCATATTTGAACAGCTCAATTTGCTATTAACCTTTAAGGTTGACCAAGAAACGTGTATTTTCGGGAACATTTTAAGTTTACTTTTGGAAATTTTTGTACATTTTCACACAATAAAGTTATTTTAATGGAACATGGCACATTGTTTTTACTATATAGGTTATACTTGTAACCAAATTTGATGCCTGCTTTCTTAAAAAAACACACATATTTGTTATTAAAAAGATTTTTATGAAAATTCACTACCATAACGCACTTGCTGCGTCCAGAGTTTTTTATCAATAGATAGCGGAGCCCCATGGAAATGACGCATTCAGAGAGCTTTTTCTTTATATTATTCGTCGAAAAAAATCGAGCTGCCGTATACAGGTACTCTCCAATAGTAGCTGAATTTAAAAAGTTTTCGCAGAAATGTTTTTAGTGTTTCCGTAGAAATCATTTTGTGTAAGATTTTTGTGATATGTTGGTAGTGAATAATAAATGTTTAGTAGGTTTTGTAAAAAAAAAGATGTCGAATTTTTGTGAAAAATAGAATTTAGTGTAACATTACTGAGGGCAATTTATTTAAAAGAAATTATCTTTTTTTTCAATTATGTTTCTGTTCTTTGTGAATAAGTAGGTATATCTTGTCAGGTGTGTAAATAGCTTAAAGAGGTTCGTTGGCCAGGAAAATCGGAGCAGTTTTTCTGGAACTTTTTTATTATTATTATTATTATTATTATTATTATTATTATTATTATTATTATTATTATTATTATTATTTATTGGCAAAAATTCTACATTCTGTTAATACAATAATTCTTATGTGAGTTGTGGTGTATCATATAACACAATTTACAAGGTTGATCCTAAAAGTTTCATAGTCCTACACCAAATTCAATAAACTTCAAATTTTGACGTACCAAATTTAAATTCTTTTTGCTCTTCTATTTCGCACCTTCTAACACTTCAACCATCACCTTCATTTACCATAAATCTCTGCGATTCCATAATGCCTTTCTAACTGCTAATCTTTCCAAACAACCCATATTTTCACCAAACTTTTAAATTTGTAGGAGATAAAAATTACTCCAGTTTGACAAATGTCAAAAAAATGGTTTAAGTTTAAGTTTATTTTCGGAAAATATTTGTACTTTTTGAAACAACAAAGCTAATTTTAATGAAATATGGTACATTCTTAGTGCTATATAGGTTATACTATCAATCAAATGTCGTTCTTGTAAAAACAAGCCATATTTTCCATAAAAATCATTTTTACGAAAATTCGCTACCATAACGCATTTGCTGCGTCCCTAACTTTTCTGTTATGGGACTGATAGAAGCAAAATCGGAATGAAGATTTATTTCGGTACAATAAAACAATACATCCGGTTGTGATCTGACATCTTTTCGTTTCAACGAGTTTTAGTAACCTGTCTTTTGGAAAATGATTTGTAAAAAGTGCATGTTTCCTTAAGATTGTTTGCAATTAGCAACGTGTCCAGAAAGAAACGTATCAATTTCACAGAAAGCGTTGATTTGCAAGCTGTATTATTAGAACAATGTTGACCATTCAGCTATTCCTTGGCTAAGGTCGGCAGGTCAGAATAACAACAAAGAAATGCCAGAACGACACGTGTAGCTAATAAAAACAGTGCATTATCGTTTTAAAAACAAACACGTAAAAATTGCACTGATAATGCTGCATTAACATCGCACTATCCTCTAAATAAAACACTATCATCGCCCATCTCCGATATTTCACCAAATAACAATTTGGCAATTACGAAATCTTGACCAACGACACCATGAAATTGAAGCAACCCCGGGACGCAATGTTGTTCGTCGCCGTGTGCTATTTTTATACGACGTTACATCCAAATTTAAACAAATTGTTTATCTACACGATATTTGCATATTTACATATTTATCCACTACTTAGATCTGTAATTAGTGACATTCTATTTATCAGTATAGACGTACATAATTGGAAAAGTCGAAATCTCCATTATAAACTCTAATCAAAAGTCTGTTTATAGCTTGCTTATTGTGTGAGAATTAAAATCCGCAGTACTTCGCCTCCACGTGCCTTGAGCTCCACGGGCCAGACTTGACGGCATTACCATGGGGAGGGGCCACAGACGCGAAGGGGGGCGATACGATCGGACGGTTTCGACGTTCGTCGTTAACGGCGAAGTGTAGGAGGTAAACAGTTTAGTTTGATTTTGCCCAAACCGAAGTGTGGTTCCAAAATATTATACTGTTAATTCTGTCAAGTTTTGATTGATTTCCAGTCCTGTTCTGAGACGAATTTAAGTTGTTGGAAGCTTTTCCTGTCATCCCAACAGTAGACTAATTCATCTGAAGAGTTTATGATAGAATGAGAAAAATTCGCAACTAGATTTATTGTATCGCTTTCCAAATCTATTAAGTGGTAAGCATTTTTTTTTGCTAACTATATTATGGTTTTATGTGTTATAGTCTTTAAATTTGATTCGGGGAGCTTTGAGTTTTGTTTTATTTGCAACGTAAAAGCAATAGCAGTAGAATAAATAGCAGTAATAATATTATTTGGTATTTTTCTTGATCGGTTTACTCAAAATTCAATATTGTACGTCCTTAGTTTTTTTGTAGCGTGAAACCTTTGATATCTATTAATGTTTAGCTTAAAAAAGTTTGTTTTAGTTGCTTATTAAAAGTTTGTTAGATATTAATTATTAAATTATGTTTCCAAATGTAGACTTATGTGTACCTATATTCTCACATTACGTTTGTTTTTTTAAATTTATTTTTACTCTTATGTACCTGTAATAACAATATTTGTTGATTATATTGACATTTAAACATGTTTAAAATACGAATAATCTAACATTTTAAATAACCTTCCCTAACATTTCGAAATCGCGCAGTGTTGAAAATGTTCTTTGCTGTTTTTCTGTGTCACAATCAATATTAATGTCTTATTCTAAATATATTCAAAAATCGTAACATTACTTATTAAAATGTCATCTAAATATGAAATTAGATGATACCACTGAGTAAATAGATGCATGTTTGGGTATCGTTTGCGGTGCGCGGGGATCAGAGGGGTCTCTAATTCACGACCTACGGCTCTCTCCACATTGTCGAGGTCGGTGATCGGTGTAAAAAACCGACACGATACTCCACGTGGAGGCGAATGACTGTGGTACACGCGCTCGTGCGCTATACATTGAAAACTCCATAAGCGAGCACAGCGACAGAATGAAAATCCACAGTCATTCGCCTCACTGCAATACGCCTCGTGCCGTTTGATATCGTTTGTTTTGTTCTCGTGAGCCAATCCTACAAGCGATTATATACTTGCTTATGTCGTAAACAATTGAAAATCGCACACAGTCTGCTATTTATCTAGCCATTATGGTTGGTCATGCAATGGTCGTATAGCAAACGTTGCGTATTTGTTTCGGGCCTTGTCATGACCTACTCAAGATTATGTGAATTTCTTCTTGACATGTACTGGAGATTCGGTGAAATTTACAGTGAAATTGGCTAGACGGTGTTTTAAGACATCTCACACCCAGTTGCGTTTATTAAATTGAATGTAAAAACAAATATCAAGGGTAATTTAATTTTTTTTGCCTCCAAACGAATAAATTTGCTACCTACCACCCACGCAAGTTGGGTCAGAATTTGCACTAGACAGGTTTAAATAATGACTGTAAAAATAATAATAGACAACCTTGATCGAACTGACCTTGTTAACTATAGAAAAAGTTATCACATCATTTGTAATGCAAAATAGATTGCCGGCACGTGTAATATGCTTAGATTCCAGTTAGGTGACGCAAAAAATAATCACAGTCTAAAAGCGATGTCTCCCCATCCATCTCTCCTTTTTCCAGCATTTTTCCATTTCAATGTAGCTTACGCACTTTATAAGGTGTGTCGGGTTTCCAGAAGTGTTTCTCTTGGCCCAACTCTTGTCTTGTTTCCAACTACGCTCCTTCAAATAATACCAGAAAGTACAGCAAGCATCTTTCGTCTCTAGCACGCTTTTTTCCTCTCTCTCTCTCTCTCTCTCTCTCTCTCTCTCTCTCTCTCTCTCTCTCTCTCTCTCTCTCTCTCTCTATCGCTGCACCTTATCACTTTTCTCCTTGACCACATTCCAAAAACCTGTAGCTATTCTCTTCATTCCTGCTAAGACTAGCTTTCGCACCATACATTCTAACGCTTTCATACGTATGACTTAATGAACCCCTTCCTCACTACTTAAAGTTTTTATTAGTGACAAGTAGTACTTTGTCCATTGGAGGCTTGCTTTGTCATCACCTTTCTTCTTCTCAGGTCTTTGCGACATTTACAATCAACTATAATAATAATCCCAAGGTACGTGAATATTCTCTCAGCTCTATTCTAGTTATCTTCATTACTTTTATTTAACAAAGTACAGATTAATAAAGGAAATTGAATTTTCGCTTATATATTGGTAAAACATCTTGCTCAAGTAAAGAAAAAACAATTGATAAAAACCTTACAGTAGATATTTTGGTAAATTTGCAGTTTAGTCCACGGGGGTTCTTAGATATTTTTTTGCAGAAGCATGCTAAGAACCCCAAGAAAAATTTCTTGCAAACAACCCTCAAGAAAGTACATCTCTACATTATGGTTTTCATTCCCCTACCTTTTCATTTAAGCAAACTGGCTCAGTGAAAATCGATTGGGGGGGGGGGGGGGTATTTAAATGGACTGGGGTGCTTGAAGTCCATTTCAGGCAAACAGCTTAGTCGATCCTCGAAAAGCTGCCTTTTTCACATTTTGAATCCATACCTCCTTTAAACCCTGCCTACCTCATGCAGCACCCCTATTTGCCCCAGGTCTCGTAATTGTCTTGGGGGTTGTTCCTAAGAAATTTTTCTTGTGGTTTGTGCATTGAGGGAGGTTGTAGGCATGAATGAAGGGAAGGATAATCCCCGCCATGAAATAGCCGTGTTGAGTTTTTACCAAGTGTTTTTGCCAACCATGAATTTTAGATTTTTTCGTTTCTTATGTATATACATTTATTTATACGGGTCAATAAGTCCGTGACTTTTTGAATGAAACACAGGTTTTTCGACAAACAATCATTTTATTTCGCAACATAGTCTACTTTGAGCTCTATACCCTTCGTCCAATGTTTCTCCAATTTTTTTATCCCTTCCAAAAAATAAGATTTGTCGAGGTCCACGAGATGATTTCATCATTGGAGTCAAATCTCTTTCCGCCGAGCCATTTCTTTAAGTTTCGAAACAGGAAATAGTCACCCGGGGCTAAATCCGGAGAATATGCAATTTGCATTGTCTTGGTGGAAAATAACTTTTTTCTTGGCCATATGCGGTCGTCTTTTCTTCAAATCGTCATTGAAACGGTCCAATAAATTGGTATAATATTCGCCATTGATTATTCTTCCCTTTTGAGGGTAATAAATGTGCATCCCAAAAAAGCGGTGTCAATGACTTTATTGGGTGACAGACCCACCTTGACCTTCTTCGGCGCCGATTCGCACGGAGAAACCCACCGTTTTGACTGCAGCTTGGTCTCTGGTGTGTTGTGGTGAATCAATGTTTCGTGCACGGTTACGAATCGGCTCAAAAACTCGTCCATATTGCGGTTGAACAACTCCAAACACTCCTTCGAAGTTGTCACACGATTGCATTTGTGGGCGATTGTGAGCAAACGCGGCACCCATCTTGCGGATAGCCTTCTCATACCCAAGTGATCATGCAAAATCGAA
The DNA here is from genome assembly GCA_964006375.1 of Tillus elongatus. NCBI lineage: Eukaryota > Metazoa > Arthropoda > Insecta > Coleoptera > Cleridae > Tillus > Tillus elongatus. Next base: position 186,680,559 of record OZ023265.1, on the reverse strand, counting down.
ACCACTGAGCCATGTGAAATGCCTATGGCTCCCACAATCTCCCGCACTTTCAATCTCCGATCGTTCAACACCATATCGTGAATTTTTTCAATTGTTTCGGGTATAGCGACCTCGACTGGGCGTCCAGAAGGTTCGGCGTCATTTGTGTTTGTACGGCCGCAACGAAATTCAGTAAACCACTTTTTTACCATGGAAATTGATGGTGCAGAGTCCCCATACAGGGTTCCCACTCGCCCGGAAAACAGGGAAAACTCAGGAATTTGTAGAAGGAAAATTTGTGTCAGGGAAATCAGGAAAAAATTGAGAAAAGTTGTGAAAATTTACTAAGAGTCAGGCAATTTTTGTCCATGTCAGGGAGAATTATATGTATCTGTTTCATTAATTTATTTAATAAGCTTAGCCTTGGTTTGAGTGATGGTTTTTTTCCGCAAAAAGTAACGTTTGTTGAGCACACGAATTTCACTTTTTTCCATTTTCGTTATAACTCAAGAGGTTGTGTGCTTTCAGTGGCTATCTAACACAAACTAAATGACGCAGGTTGTTCAAAATTTGACATGAGTCAACTGACAGATGCTTGTTGACAGGAGCAATATTTCCCCTCCTGTGAAGAGGCAGGAAATTCAAAAAGTCACGGACTTATTGATCCGCCCTCGTATTAAATAATAAGTAAATACTTACTTATTAGGTGTCGCATCATTCGCGCAAGCTGCAGATAATTAACGCCCTTTGATTTTCACAAGAAAAAAATAACACGTATCAACGATTACTTTATTGATAAGTGTGTTATTTATTTTTTTATCTTTGTATTATGTATTATTCTTTTATCGTGTTTTTATACGATTACGTAAATCTTATGATATTAAAAGCTTCACATAAGCTATAAGATGACAAATTTAAAAATTGAGTAATGAATTATTTTTTTCCATACTACTTGAGTTGTCTATCTTCAAGTAAAGGAAATGTTTCCAAGAATAAATTGTTGCAAATGATCGCTGCGTTTAGTTGCAAAAATTATTAGAGCGGGCATGTCTAGTTTTTTGTTTTAATCTCTCAGTTTCTTTAAGATTCTTTACCGATTTTTTTCTAAGCCATTAAAAATTCTTAAAGCTGACATGTAATGACCGACGTTTTTAGTTTGCTGGTTCTATGTAATTACAGACCTTTCTAGTTTGTTGGCTCTGTGAGACTGTCAAGAAATGTCTGCAAATTATCCACTATAGAACCCCCATGAAACGTCACTTTCAATTTTTATATCTGAAAACCACCTCCTTTAAACCATGCCTACCCGAACAGCATCGCCCTGTTCGCAGCAGGTCGCGTAACTGCCCTGGAGGGGGGTGGTGCTGGTGTTGTCCCAAGAAAATTTTCTTTTGTGGTTGTGAATTGTGGGTGGTTGTAGGCATTCTGGAGGAGACGGAAAACCCCTACGATGAAGTACCCCTCCCCCTCTCCGTTAAAAACACGGCTGACTACAATCTTGAGAAATAAATAGCGATAGGTAACTGCAGGGAATGGGGTGTATCGGGAATGGAATCTGTATATAGAAACCGGGAAAGGAAATTCTGAAGAAAAAAAAATATCAAAAGGTCAAAATAGTGTCAACGTACATGTTCGTTAGCCAGCCCAAATTAGTTTTTCCGGGGAAAATTCATTTGACTTTCGGAAGATAGTAAAATTACCGTGGCGATATTTAGTAGACAAATTGTTTTTCCGGGGAAAATTCATTTGACTTTCGAAAGATAATAAAATTACCGTGGCGATATTTGGTAGACAAATTGCCTATTCTTCGAACTAAATTTCAAGTTTTTATCTTTAAGGAAAATTGACATATGGGCTTCAGCTTAATGGAGAATAGAGTTATGAGCATTGAACATTTTGTATTGCTATTCCAGGTCTAAGAAGGGCACAAGAGTAGGCTTTTCGTACGATATTGTTAAATTTTATACACAAGAAAAGCTTTTCGGTTAAAAGCAATAAAGTACCAAACTATTAAAAATCAAATATAGATGCAGAGACTATTTATCTCGCTTTATAAATGTTAATTTCTTCTCTGTAACCGGTTTCGCTAACTGGCAGCATTATCAGGCAGGATGATGTTGCCAATCAGCGAAACCGATTACAGGGAAGAAAACGGACATCGGTGAAGTCGGAGAAATAGTCTCCACATCTGTATTTAGTATGGAACGGTTTCACTAAGTGAGGGCAGCAACAATCCATTAAAAACAGTTTGGTACAGAAACTAAAATTGATATAGTATTAAGTAGGCTAAGTGTAGTTTTTGTCATAAATGATTGTCAATTTTTTTTAATCAAATATTACAACCAACGTCGAACGGACGGATGAAATAACAAAACAGATTTAACAATACGATGTACCTCTTGTTCACGAAAAGTACTCGAAAGGCTACACACAATTTGTTAATTTTATTTTTCCAGCTTTTATTAACGTTTTTTCCTTTAACTAACAATTAAATAATATGAGATATTTTTATTAAAAGTTCGGTACCATAACGCACTATGCTTCATGATTTTTTCTTATCAGCTATAAAAAAATCAATTTGATGTAGGTATATGTTTATAATTACAAAATACATAAAAATATATAAAATAAAACAAAATAACTTATGTTAAGAAAAATTCCTACCAAAAAAAAAATTATACTTATTTTTATAGATAAAAAATAACTATGCAATTGAGATCTTTCTTTCATCACCTTATCCTTTCAAATGTTACCAACTATACCCATAGTGATTTTTTGATAACTATTAATGTTTCTCTTCATGACATCAATGCAAGGTCCCATTAGCCTTTCAAAGGCATCACCTTCTAGAAAAGCCGCTTTCACATCTTCTTTGGCATATACAGATGCAATTCTCCGCTTAGCCGTTACCAATTCCAGCTCACCGAAATAACTGCCTGGTTCTCTTCTGCAAATCTCAACCTCATCGCCTTGACGGACTTTTATTTTTATAACAGCTGTTCCTGTCTCCATGAAATACATACCATCTGGTTCTTCACCTTGTTTAATTATAGGCTCACCTGCTTTGTATTTGCGTGGTATTAAAACATCACAGAGATTGAGTTTTTCGTAGGAACCCAACGACTGAAGAAGTGGTACAGTTTTTGTGAACTTTTCGTACATCTGTCTTTTTTCAAAAGCTGCTTGGACCACTATTCGTTGAAATGTCCGGCGATCTAAAGCCCAAATTATACCATCGCTCTCTGCGACGACTGTAGCTGCTCTTGGTTGATTGTACAAAAGAGCTAGTTCTCCAAAACATCCTCGATCATTATATGTGAATACATGTTCCGGTTCTTTGCCACCCTTGGATATGTAAACGTTATAAATACCACTTTCTATGGTATAAAAATAATCCCCATCATCACCTTGACGTATAATCACTTCACCCAGACTTACTTCCCTCCTAAACATCGCTTTTAATATATCCTCTCGCTGTTCCTCATCAAGCGATTTGAATAGGAAGACATGTTTTGCAGCATTTTTCAGAACTTCCATTTCCAAATCAGTTTTTTGATACACTGGTTTTGTGAAATTTGTAGTTGATTCGGGGCGATAGCTTTCTCCAGAAACTGATTTTCGTCGTTCTCTTGTTTGGGGTTCTGCATGACCTGACAAATAATTTTCAGAATAGGTCCCATCATTTTCTTTTATGACTGGGTGTTCGATTACTGTCCGCCTGGAGTTTTGAATTTCTTCGTAATGACGCATCGCAAAATCCAAAACGTTCTCCGGTTGTTCTAGTAGATATGTCATCGTAAATTCAAGCAGTGTGTCTGTTAGAGGTCCAGGTGTTCGATTTTTTATCTCATTTTGGCTAGAGCACAATGTTTTTGAATTCATTAAAATAATTTCTTTTAAATAATTTCTCGTGGAAAAACAAACTTAAAAAAAATTGTATATGCTAAGTCTCAAATTTGATAGTTGATACACGCATTGTCATTTTGACGTAAAAATAACAGTCAATAAATATTCCTTTGCACTTCCTTGATACCCAGAAAAAGTATACTGCAAAAAGAGATATATAAATTTGTGAATAATACACATAGGTATTAAAAAAAAGATATCTAAAGTACTCTTATACAGTGTGCTGAAAAGGATTTGAACAAATTCGCTTAAAATTTAGACTTAAAAAGTCTGGACGCAGCAAGTGCGTTATGGTAGCGAATTTTCATAAAAAATGTTTTTAATAGCAAATGCCTTTCTTTGGTGAAAGCAGGCATCAAACTTGGTTGCCTATATAGTAGAAACAATGTACCATATTTCATCGAAATAACTTTATTGTTTGAAAAATACATAAACATTTTTCAAAAGTCTGGATGCAGCAAGTGTGTTATGGAAGTGAATTTCCATTAAAATGTTTTTAATAGCAAATGCGAGCAGGCATCAATCTGATTACCGGTATAGCCTATGTAGTAGAAACAATGTACTATATTTTATCAAAATTATTTATGGTTCGAAAATATACAAAAATTTTCTGAAAATAAACTTAAATGTTGGTTTCCGAACCAACAAAGCTTACGTTAATAGCAAATTGAGTTATTGAAATTTGAAGGATTTAATGAAAATTCCCTACCAAAACGCACTTACTGCGTCCAGATTTTTTTTACAAACGCATCATATTTCGATAAAAAATGCAAAAATGCATTAACGTATTTGTTCTACGAAAATTACCTAAAAAAAAAAAATTAAAGACCGTTAAATCATAAACTTCACTAAACCTACAGCGAAAGCATCAACTTAACTAAACCGACAGCCAAAGCATTAGAGAAAGGGTCTATTTGAAATGAATTTTCTGTAAATATTTTAGTAAAATGAAGGGCAATGACGGTTGAATCTGAAACTTAAGGGTTCACAGAACACTCTTCTTGCAACGTTTTCTTTTCACAATCCGTATTTGTTTAACGTTCTTTGTCTAAACATTGCCAATTTTGACGTTTCAAATTGCGAGTTTGACGTTTTGAGGAAAACTCCAAAACTTGTTTCTTTAACTGCCCATAACTTCTTTGTCCTTAAAGCTAGAGACCTGCAGGATTCACTCTTTATAATGCAAACCCGCGTACCAAATTTGGTTGCCCTTACTTTGTTATTTCCGAAGATATAATTTTTTTTAGAAAGAAAACAAATTTTCTGGAAAACCCGGTCCGATTTTCCTGGCTAACGAACTTATCCAAGCCACTTGCAAAAGGAAGGTACTCACCAAATTTGATCAAGATCGATCCATTATTTTTTGAGTTATCGGTGGGATGGATATATATATATATATATATATATATATATATATATATATATATATATATATATATATATATATATATATATATATAGGCTGTTTCAAAAAACATGCACCATCGCTCGTGGGGCAATTCCTTACTAAAAAATAAGAAAAAAAGTTCCTGTGCACATGGACCCGGAAACGCATAGTTTCTAATATACAGGAGTTGAATTTTTTTTTTTAAATTTTTTATAAATAATTTCAAAACCACTGGATTGATTTTAATGAAACTTGGAACCTGAAAGTGCATATTTTCAAGTGAGAATCTACTTACAACTGCGTCAGTGGCGTGCGTACTGTAAAAATTCATTTGGGGAAAAAATTTGTGCGCCACTGTCTTTTTCCAATTGTGATACATCAGTTATGAAGCTTATTACATAAACCACAAAAGCTGCCTCTTGGTATTTTTTCGTTCAGGGTATCCCTTAGGAGATATGATTAATTTTATAAAAAGGGGCAAAGTACCGATTCGTTGGAGTAATGAAAACAGTAATCGTAAAGTGCCATGAAACTATAATTTTTGGCAGTTCTCTAAATTCTACAATTTTGAAGTGCTTTGTAGGCGTCAAAAGAGTTTTCGTGCTATTCTTTAAATTTTGATACGGTGCAGTATTTTCGTTTTTAGTTATTTGTTGATACTGAGCTGCTCATTAATATTATTTCCTCCTCTCAAGATGGTTTTCATTAAGTACACTTCAGCGGATTTGACTGATATGTTGTTAATTTATGGACAAACAAATCAAAATGCTAGACAAGCTGTGCGAGTTTATCAGGAAACTTATCCGCAAAGAAGAATTTTTACAGTTACCCCGTACGCACGCCACTGACGCAGTTGTAAGTAGATTTTCACTTGAAAATATGCACTTTCATAATACACTTTCAAGTTCCAAGTTTCATTAAAATCAATCCAGTGGTTTTGAAATTATTTATAAAAAATTAAAAAAAAAAATTCAACTCCCTGTATATTGGAAACTATGCGTTTCCGGGCCCATGTGCACAGGAACTTTTTTTCTTATTTTTTAGTAAGGAATTGTCCCACGAGCGATGGTGCATGTTTTTTGAAACAGCCTGTATATATATATATATATATATATATATATATATATATATATATATATATATATATATATATATATATATATATATATATATATAAACACAGATCTCCTCAAAAACATTTTTATGAAAAATCACTACACACTCAAGTATGTCGACCGCAGATGTATTGTAGTTTAAAATTATGTCATTTGCTAGCACAAGCCAAGCTTTTTTGTAAGACATGCTGTATAATTTAATCAACGGTAGTAAATAAATAAAGAAATAAAAGTACAGTTAAAGTTAGTGTATATATTTACTACAAAATACATAAAATATGTAAAACAAAACCCAATTACTTATGTATATGTAAATCACACAAAAAAATAAAACTAAAAAAATTATACTTATTTTTAAAGATATAGAAGAGCTATGCAAGTTACATTTATCTTCCGTTTGTCGCTCCAAATGCGTTACCAGACACACCCAGAATCACATAATTTTCCATGTTTCTCTTCATGACATCAATGCAAGGTCCCATTAGCCTTTCGAAGGCATCAAATTCTAGAAAAGCGACTTTCACATCTTCTTTGGCATATACAGATGCAAGTCTTCGCGTATTCGTTACCAATTCCAGCTCGCCGAAATAACTGCCTGGTTCTTTTCTGCAAATCTCAGCCTCTTCGCCTTGACGGACTTTCACTTTTACAACAGCCGTTCCTGTCTCTACGAAATACATACCATCAGGTTCTTCTCCTTGTTTAATTATAGGCTCACCTGCCTTGTATCTGTGAGGTATTAAAACATCACAGAGATTGAGTTTTTCGTAGGAACCCAACGACTGAAGAAGTGGTACAGTTTTTGTGAACTTTTCGTACATCTGTCTTTTTTCAAAAGCTGCTTGGACCACTATTCGATGAAATGTCCGGCGATCTAAAGCCCAAATTATACCATCGGTGTCTGCGACGACTGTAGCTGCTCTTGGTTGGTTGTACAAAAGAGCAAGTTCCCCAAAACATCCTTGATGATTGTAAGTGTATACGTGTTCCGCTTCTTTGCCTTCCCTGGATATGTAAACTTTATAAATACCACTTTCTATGGTATAAAAGTAATCTCCATCATCACCTTGACGTATAATCACTTCTCCCGAAATTACCTCCCTCTTAAACATCGCTTTCAATATATCCTCTCGCTGTTCCTCATCAAGCGATTTGAATAGGAATATATATTTTGCAGCCTTTTTCAGAATATCCATTTCCGAATCAGTTTTTTCATACACTGGTTTTATGAAATCTCTACTTGGTTGGGGGTTGTAGCTTTCTCCAGAAACTGATTTTCGTCGTTCTCGACCTTGAGGTTCTTCATTAAGTGACAAATAACTTTCAGAATAGGTTTTTCCGTCATATTCACTTCCGAATCCGTGTTCGATTACTGTATGTCTGGATTGTTGAATTTTCTTGAAGTGGCTGATCGTGAAGTCCACAACATTGTTTGGTTGTTCTAGTAGATAGGTCATTGTAAATTCAACCAGTGTGTCTGTGAGAGGTCCAGATCTTAGAATTTTCATCCCATTTTGGCCACCGCACAATGTTTTTGATTTCATTAATTTAATTTCTTGTAGCAAAACAAAGTTTCCAGTACTTAGTCGATAAAAAACGTTTGTATAAACTGTGTTTCAAATACGATATGTTTGATACACGCGTTGTCTTTTTGACGTTAAAATAGATGCCAATAAATATTCGTATACGCATCCTTGATACCAAATTGCACAAAAATAGTATATTAAAGTTTTTCAATTATATACGCGCGCACACACACACACACATGCATATCCATTTAAAAAAGTATGTGTAAAATATGTTTCGTTCAAAGTTTTCTTCGTTATTTAACAATTAATTGCTGGAAAGTTTTTGAATTTGTGTTGGTCTTAACCCACTAAATTATATGCTGTCGCTTTTTAGTGAAATTTCGTAGAAATTTTTTTGTTAAACTAGATCGTTAAAACATTTTAAAGAAAATTCCTATCTTTGCGATGGCTCCAAAAAGAATTGACGGCTTTCCATCAAAATTGGCGGGTGCCTCCCTTTTGTTACAAACTGAATAGCAGTATACCGTCGTACCTATTATGGCAACATGTCAATTTCATTAAAGTAGGTATTTACAATATTTTCAGATATGCAAGAGTTTTCTGAAAGATTTAAGTTTTTCCTGTAAACTGAAACGTACCAATTAAGTTTGATAAAAATCGATAACTTAATTTTTTAAGTTCCCGCATGATATAAAAATTTTAGCTAACGTGGGACATGGTTCTAATAACCCTAATTCGAGCTCAATGAAGGGATTTTTGGAAAATTAAAATCAAGATCTCTAAAAGCAAATTTTTTGTACAAAATCTCAAAATGACAAAGACTTGTTTTGCTAAGACGACCAGTTAAAATTAATTAAATTCCAAAACCAGTAAAATGTGAAAAGTTGATCAATTTTTTATCATTTTGAAGCTTTCGTTTATCAGGATTATTTTTATACGTATGTAATGATATCAAGTCCAGTTGAGTGACATCATTAACTGGATAGAAGTTTTTATTGTATTTCATTAAAAAAAACCTTGTGATTAAAGCCCATTCATCTTTTTAGTGAGTTGAATCGAGCAATGCGTCTGTACATACAAAGGGCATTCACAGGCCTGTCAATAAGTCATCGGCCTGTCGTAGATAGTGAAGTATTTGCAGTAGATATGCATAGGAAGCTAGATGCTCGCCTTGTTTGGGGACGTTAGAAAGTTCGGCAGATCATTGACACCACAACAGAGGGTCCCCTCTGTTTCGTTGGCCCGGGGTCAAAAACCGACCTAAAGCCCCCCACCCACGCATGCACACGCACTGGGCGGGGCGTAGGCTCAACATCAACGCACTCGCACTTGTCTTGCATTGGTGCAAGAAACCAGAAACCCTTCACGCATTTTCCGTTGTGCCTTTAACCTGGGAACAAGTGACAGGTTTATTCTGCGCCGCTGTGCCCGTGTATAACGCGTTGTGTTCTATTCTGTGCCTCAGCGGATCGTGCGTTACTTTGCGACCGACTGCGTTTTTTTTAATAAATGCCAGTTAGTGAAATATGGCACAAAAAAATGTGAAGCAAAATAAAATCAGCGAAGCTCAGGAGGTTTTCATTAAAAGTCTACTTGTGAAGTGCAAAAATGAGAAAAATGGTTTGTGGATTTCTGTGATTATTTTGTTGTCACATCCCTACTTTCAAATAATTTTAGTATAATTAACCAAATGAAAATTGTTCCCAATTACACCAGCCTTCGGTTTGAAAATAAATGTAAATTTTTTATCTGACCTTAGCATGAAGTAGAAAAATGGTTTTAAATTACGAAAAAATACATACTTGCTAGGTTGTTTCGTAAATTTCAAAAATAGTGAAAGTATTTTACATTTTCCTATTTTAACTTAGTTGCAATGTACATCCGTAAAAATATTTTTTTAATTTGTTTACATTTGCGGGGCTTTTAATTATTTTTTTTTTGTTTCCGGTTTATTTGAAAAAAAGCATTTAGATTATTGCTTTTTACCGAACTAGTTTTGATTTTCATAATTTTTTTCAATTGCTGGCAAAATTATATACTGACATATTTTTTATTCAAATGTGGAAAGATATTGATCTTTATCCCTTCGAAGGAAGAGGCCCTTTCTGCGCCCTAATCTTGTTTTTCTGTGTTTGTATTGCGCAGCTACAAAAGGGGGCAGAACCAAAGTTTTATTGGTCAAGCCCTTTACGTGTTTTGTTGGAAAAATATGAACCTGTTATGTTACACCAATAGCAAAATCGAAAAGACGTGATTGGAGTAGCTTATTTTTCGGAATAATTAGATTTTTAATTTGTTTTTCAAAACTGATTTTTTATTTTATTAAGCTAAGTCTTTTTGGCTTCATATAAATTTATCAGCTACACATAATGTATATTTGAAAATAATTCAAAATTTACTGTTTTTTAAAATGTAATATTAGCGAATTTTCATAAAGAAAATTTCGCCTTGGAGAGGTAACTACCATCGAGTTTCCGATTTTTTTTAAATACTAATTTTTTTTTTCAAATTAATTACCTATACAGTGTATTATACATAAAAAGCTTCACGTATATGTTTCAGAATTATTAGATTTTTAATTTCTCCTTTCAAACTGATTTTTCATTGTTCTACGAAAGTAGTCTTTTTGGCTCCATATAAATCATCAGCTGCACAATGTAGGCATCCTTCAGAATTAAAGTTATTGTTTTTTTTTTAATGGAATTCTAGCAAATTATAAAGAAAATTTCGCTTATGGAGAGGAAATGACTTTCGATATACGATTTTTTTTTAATAGTTATATATTTTTTGCAAACAATTTATACGTAAAAGCATGGCTCGTGCAATATAAGCAATACAATTTTTGATATAAATGCCCAAATAAAAATTCCACAATTCTTCTAAACTGTAACTACCAAATTTTCTGGAAAATTTCAATTGGAAAAACACTATCATCTTTCCCAATACTTGTACGAGATTCATATTATTCCATCTTCATTCTGGACAAAGCGTTTTCTTATTTATGGTGTAGTTAAAAAAAAGTATAAACATATTATCTTACAATAAATTTTAATGCCTGCTTGACAAGATCTGTGTGTACATACATTATGCTTTAGGAAGCTTCTACACCACCTACAGACTTCCGGTTTGTTTCACTTCATTACACTGGAAAAGTGCACTTTTCTTCTCGAAAATGCTATATCTTTGAAACTCGCCAATTTGTTTTTACAAAATTTAACGCATATATTGCCGTTAAAGTGCAGATTGAATGTGCCAAAATTCCGTTTTGTTGAATAATTGTCATCCAAGTTTTTCCGGAATAAAATTCAGTAGAACTTGGAAAATACTGCGAATGATATTCCTATTTGTTAGAAAAGGACATTATTATGCAGTATTATTTTAAATAGAATAAACAAAGATAGATATAGGTGCATGCAGACTTGGAGAATACTTCTCTGGCTTCACTGTTGGTTTTTAGTGGTGAAGGACGTAGCCAGCGCGTGAGCTAACTGGAGCAAGTGGCCCTTTGAATTCTGGAAGTTCTAGGATGTTCTTCAATGCCTCTGTGACTATAGTTTCGCTGCTTGACAGCATTTTCAGACGAGGTTTTCCGGGAAAATTTTGAGTTTTTATTCGAAAAAAAATGTTATCTCAAAGAATGATGGGCCGATTTTGATAAAATTTGGCATGTACCTTCCCTTTGTAAATGGCTTTGATAAGTTCGTTAATAGAAAAAATCGGACGAGGTTTTCCGGAAAAATTTTGAGTTTTCGTTTGAAAAAAAATTTTATCTTAAAAAATAAAAAAAATATGATAACCAAAATGCTGTCAAGCAGCGAAACTATAGTCACAGAAGCATTGAAGAACATCCTAGAACTTCCAGAATTCGAAGGGCCACTTGCTCCAGTTAGCTCACGCGCTGGCTACGTCCTTCACCACTAAAAACCAACAGTGAAGCCAGAGAAGTATTCTCCAAGTCTGTATGCAGTATGGACAAGTTTCACCAAGTAAGGGCAACAACAATCAATGAATAGATATAGGTATTAAATATTGTAGTCAATGAATGCGTTCAGACGGCCCAACTGTTGACTGATGCCAAATGAAAAAAAAATGTCGCCACAGCCAGGTAAGCTGACATTTGTACCAAAAGTAAGGTTATAGTTTACCGTTAATTTCAGTCAACATAAGTAATCCTGGTTCCAACAGTTGAGTCACCGCAAGTAAACTATAAGCGTTTAGCGGACTAAACAATTCTCTACATACTAAACTGTTGGCTCCGCTGTACCTGCCCGTTGTGACTGTTTCGAACCTACGGAATGTCACACGATTTGAGTTTCTTTTATTGAATCAATAGAAAAAATTCAGATGCTTTGGAATGAATTGTTTATAAAATTAGCTACTACCTAAATTTTCTACATAAAAAAATTATTGCTGTTTTTTGGTAAGCGCATCACTTGAGAACGGCTGCACCGATTTGGCTGAGTTCGTAACAGTCCGAATAATGTTATTAGCGAGAGAAAAATCTGGAAAAACTGATTTTTCTCCGAATCATTTCGCTACGTCCGCAAATGTCGTTTGACATACTGAAATTTGAACACGACGTCTGCCGGGTCAGTTAGTTTAACGTAAATATGTTTAAAAGAGGTCCAATGATATGCTCAGGGGATAAAGCAATTTTCGTTTGTATAACAAAACTTATGAAATTTCTTTACCATAACGCATTTTCTGCGACCCGATGTTTATTGCACTGTAAAAGTACAGTCATTTTTGGCTTCATATAAATTTAAACATCTTGGTGAACATATGGCTTGTTTAGAAAAAAATGCTGTTAGAAAAATATTATGTAATGGTAAGAGATTTATCGTAATTAACGTGTTAGTGGGTGAGGAATAGAAGTAGAAAAATAATTTACATTTGGTACGTCAAAATTTGAAGTTTACTGCAAATTCGCTGCCGGACTGTCAAATCATTTATTATTATTTATTATTAACATTTATTCATCCCAATTATACAGTGTTACACAAATAAACTTGTGTTTCTATAAGACACAATTTTAAACAAGAATCCATTCAAAATATGATACTACCAAAAGGTGTTTTGACTAAAATGTTACTTCAGCAGCTGAATTTTCCCATTCCATGTTAAGAAATCCCAAAAACTTAGGACTTTTTAAGTAAAACCCCACAGCTAAAATGATCGGCGGGGAGTCTAAATAGGATAACGTATTACTTTTTTCCAACTACCTAAAAAAATTGATGGGCGAGTGACGCATTATTATAAATGTATAGTAAAATTGTTATCAGCATTTAACATTTAAAGCAAGGCAACTACACTTGACATATAAGTAAAACAAAATTGTTTCCTTCAGCAACTTTTCCCACAAACATTAGAGAGAAAATAAAATCCCAATAATTCCCCAAAATACTAAAAAAAATCTTCTCATTTTTGGGGGGAAATCCCCTGATCTGGTAATCCTGTAATTCTTGCTTAATTATAATTTTGTTAATTCACGACGCTTCTGCAGTTACATATCTTAATAATTATAACACTACTTATATTGATAATTACAGCTTAATGCTGTCCGTCATCGATTGCCAAAAGCTTCAGAGAAATAGGGAAATATCACATTTGAAGACTCAATCTGACATACACAACAATATATATATATATATATATATATATATATATATATATATATATATATATATATATATATATATATATATAGTGTGGCTCATTTTAAATGGAAACACCGCTGGTAACTTTTGTATTTATAACTCGATTCGGATGAACAAAACATAAAAAGATATAAGATGAAAAACTCTATTAATGCTGTGTAAATTTTTCTCTATCTCACCTGACCAAGGCCTACTAATGCAGTTTTTCTGTGTCAAAAAATGGGGAAAAGGTTTAGAGGCATTTTTAGGAAAAAATAAGTACACCACTGCATCGGCATCCCTCAAAATAGGTATATACCAAATTTTATCAAAAAAGAAGAATTATTAACCAATTCAGAGAGGTTTATTTGTGTGACCCTTCTCATATGGAAACATCCCTGTAATTTGTATTTATAACGCGATTCTCAAAAGACAGAAAATGAAGAATTCTGTAGAGCCTGTGAAAATTGTTTCCTATGCCATTCGATCACAGCCTACTAAAACTATTCTCATATGTCAAAATTTTTAAAAACGTTTATGGAAAAATTAAGTACGCCGCTGGATTCGCTATTCTTCAAAATTGTTACCTACCAAATTTCCTAAACAAAATAAGTATTATGACGGAACTATGAAAGTCAACAATAACATCTCAAAAGTTGAAGAAAAAAAGTTTATAAAGACATGAAAATAGTTTTAGTAGGCCGTCATAGGAAACAATTTTCACCGGATCTGTAGACTTCTTTATTTTCTATCGTTTTAGATCTCGTTAAAAAAATCGCGTTATAAATACAATTACGGGGGCGTTTCCAATATACAAGGGTCAAACAAATAAACTTCTCTGAAAAGGTTAATAATTCTTATTTTTTAATGAAATTTGGTATATATCTATTTTGAGGGATGCCAAATGCAGTGGCGTACTTATTTAAAAAAAAAAATGACCCTTAACATTTTCCCCATTTTTTGACATAGAAAACTGCGTTAGTAGGCCTTGGTAAGGTGACATAGAGAACAAGTTTCACAGCATTAATAGTTTTTCATCTTATACCTTTTTATGTTTTGTTCATCAAAATCGAATAATACATACAAAAGTTACATGGGTGTTTCCATTTAAAATGGGACAGACTGTGTATAGGCTAGTAATAGAATACTAATGATTTTTTTATTATAAAAATACAGATATAAACAAAATATTTTATTTAAATATATTAAATGTTATTGGTGTTATCGGATATTTGTTGAAAATTAGGTATTTTTGCAAACTAAAGAAAGTTTAATTAGTATTATTTTATTAGTTTATCTCATGTACATTATTATTTGTACTTATCAATGTTTTCTTTTGTTACAGAAGAGGTGTGGCAAATGCCGGAGATGGTCGGATTCTATAGCGAGGCCAGTCTACCAGTTGCTCCAGTTCAAACAGCAGACGACGCCCGCCTTTCCATCAAGAAGGTCGTGTGTAGCCCCGACTTACCGATTGCTGAATATCCCGGAAACCAGGTTGGCCAACAGAACGTCCAGTGTCAGATTTGCCATAAAATGTACACATCCAAGACTGCATTGCAAGCCCACCAGCGCACGCACACGAAGGAAACCGAAGACCCTTACAGATGCAACATCTGTTCTAAGACTTTCGCTGTGCCTGCCCGTTTAACTAGACACTATCGTACACATACTGGTGAAAAGCCATTCCGCTGCGAGTTCTGCAACAAGAGCTTCAGCGTCAAGGAAAATCTCAGTGTCCATCGAAGGATTCATACCAAAGAGCGTCCCTACAAGTGCGAAGTCTGCTCTAGGGCATTCGAACACTCTGGAAAGCTCCACAGGCACATGCGCATTCACACGGGCGAAAGGCCTCACAAATGCAACGTATGTGCCAAAACCTTTATCCAGTCTGGTCAGTTGGTCATCCACATGCGCACTCATACAGGGGAGAAACCTTATGTCTGTACCGTCTGCCAGAAAGGCTTCACCTGTAGTAAACAGCTCAAAGTCCATTCGCGGACTCATACCGGCGAAAAACCCTACTCCTGCGAGATATGCGGGAAATCTTTTGGTTATAACCATGTTCTGAAGCTTCACCAAGTCGCTCATTACGGAGAAAAGGTATACAAATGCACTATTTGTAACGATACCTTCAACTCCAAGAAGAGCATGGAAGCGCATATTAAGAGTCATTCAGAAAACGCACCGCCATCAGTCCCAACTCCTCCAGTTTCATCTACTTCCAGCGAGTCGTCATGTTCGTCCATCAGCGACAAGGAGAACAAAGGCTCTCCAGTTCACATTATGCAGGAGAACGTACCGATGTCCTACGATACGGATATTAGGTACTACATCCAAACTAGAGACCGCCTTTCACCTGCCTATTGTTCGCAGAGCTATGCCGTGCCGTCAGCTGGAGTAGAGCTCCTAGCTGCGGCAGCTACAGCGACTGAACGTGAAGACAGGTACCATCGTTCTCCTGAGGTGGTGTTTGATATTATTAAGAACCCCCAGGAAATTCTAGCAGCGGCTGCAGCTCTGCGCCATCCAGCTTATTTCACATCTCCCACGGTGCAGTACACTCCTCTGAATGCTGGTGATGATATCAGAAGGCGAGTGGAAGCCGCGTTGGCTGTTGAAGACATGCCGTCTGAGGAGGAACCCATAATGACACCACCCAGCTCTAACCCTGTGTCTCCAGCTCCGTCTGTAACGCCACCTTTGTCTCCAGATCCAGAACTCAGTCTCCCTCCTAGGAAACGTTCCAAAATGATCCTAAAGTCGATGGAGTCGTCACTGGACTTATCGCCTGTGCGGTACAGTTCCGTCATTCAGTACGCCCGCGCCTCGTAACTTAATTATGATAATAATAGTAATAATCATAAACCAAATATGTCCGTACTATACTCTGTATGAGCTTGTGTTTCTGTTGATGATGGTTGTTTATATATATGGACGTGTAATCTTCGGCGGTTAGTGGACTCTTTTGCGATGATTTGTTGATTAAGTTTTAGGCTTCAGACGTTGGATTTTTCAAACACCAAACGGACTCTTTTAAATTTTTTATTTTTTCTGTGATAAGACTGTATAAGCTGACGACGTTTTACCTCATTGCAGTGCCTGGGACTGGAGTGTCCCCGCAATATTATAGTTAAGTTGTACTGTTTCTTTATCTGAATGGTATAAATATTATATATCTATATATAGGTACGTTTTCATTCTCATCTCTTTCATTTTATACTATTGTCGAGTTTTTCGTATTTTTATTCTATTTTCCATTGTTAAATGAATAAATAAATAAAAGGTAAATAGCATAAAATGTGGTAGGTCCTAGTTGTTTTTTAGTATGTTTACTTTTTCATATTGTAAAAGTGTACTGTATTTCTAAGTCTGAACCATTTCAATTCGGAAAAATTGGATGGTGTAACTTATTAATTGTATTTCTATATCATCACTGTATAATGAATCCACATGGAATAAAAATGTAAAATATAAATATAATATTGTGTTTTATTTTATTATTTATCAATCCAATGAAAATTATTTGGGAGAGTCGCATAAGTACGTCTTGGAAAACACCCATTCATTGCTTGCTTACAATCTGTTGGATTTTTTTCTGGTTGTACTTATTAGTGTTTCTCACAGGGTTACTATTTCATATTAACCAAATAAAAGTAAAAAATATTTGAAGCTCGTAGAAACCACCAATAAAAAAGTAAATTTCATTTTTCAAAGTGCATGTGGCAAAAGAAAATATTAATAAAATGATTGTCAAAACTGCATTTAAATTTTAAAACGCGAATTTCCCTGGTAAAAATTTCTCAAATCAGCCTAAAATTCGGTTAGCATTCTCCAAGAAAATTGTTTAATAAAATAAAAGATTGGACGCAGCAAGTGCGTTATGGTAGTGAATTTTCCTAAAAATATTTTTAATATGAGATATGTCTTCTTTTTAATGAAAACAGGCATCAAATTTAGCTATTAAAATTGAAAATAAAATAATTTGCACGAAAATCTATTAAAACCTTATTTTCGACGAATTTCGTTTAAAAAATGTTCCATCAACTGAATAATGTTTCATACAAAAATTCTAAAATGTTTCTTCAAAGAAAAATCATTTCTAAAAAAATTAGCTATTAAAAGAACATTTTGTACAAGAAAATTCGGTAATAAAAATAAATTTAAAAAACTGATCCGATTTTCCTGGCCAACCAACCATTTTAAGTTATTTACCCACCTACCAAAATATAATTTTTCACAAAAACTTTCGACGACAAAAATTTCATGAAGATTTGGAAGTAATCTCAAGAAAATCCGTAAACATTTTATTTATAATAACTTATTAAACATTTATCATAAATTACCAAAATTTCACAAAAACATCTTACAAAAAATGATTGCTACGAAACACAAACAAATTTCTGCGAAAACTGGCTAAATAACTTTTTACACAAAATTTTTTCAAAACGAATACATAAAATTCAAATTATATACCTAATCTGTAATTAAAATTGAAAATAAAATAATTTGTTTGCACGAAAATCCATTAAAACCTTATTGTTGATGAATTTCGTTAAAAAAAAGTTCTATCAATTGAATAATTTTTCATACAAAAATTCGCAAGAAACGTTTCTTCAAAGAAAATTCATTTATAAGAAAATTGCCTATTAAAAGAACATTTTGTACAAGAAAATTAACTAATAGAAATAGTAATAAATTTAAAAATATTCAAAGTCTGATCTAAATACAGAACAACATACTTTTTCTGTGGCTTCACAGAGAAAATTCTTTTGCCTGTGGATGCTGTAAAAATTTAATTCAGTTGTAGAGAAGAAAACAACCTCTTCTCGTGTCACAAATCTCTACGCCTATGTTAACTGTGGCACGGTTTTACCAACTAAGGGCAACAACAGCTACTATTAAACTTGAATTAAAAGTCTTAAAAGTGCTTATCTTTCCTTTTCAACAAAAAGTCGCTAAAAAATATATTGGAATTACACAATCTGATCAGATAACGTTAAAATGGAATCAAAGACGAAAAAAAGTTAAAAGAGAAATTCAGTCAACGGTGAGATTTGAACCCGCGTCCCTTCGCTCATCAGACAGGCATTCTAACCATTACACCGCGTAAGGCTTCTGGTAAACTGCAATCAAGACACGTAGGTAACCGATAATTATCTTAAGTTATTTATTTGTAATATGTAAGGTCTTTAGAGGCAGACTTTGCGGTTATTTGAACAAATGAGAAGATAAACGTTGTCTGTAATATCCAATAGATTTTTTTAACACATACACTATTTTGGTATTGCATCTTCTCTGACTTTTAGTGGCACTAAAATTTTGCGTCATTAAGTGCCTATAAGTTTTTTGCCTTCCAACATAAACCAGCTTGCCAAATGTGGTTGCCATAGCTTTGTTATTTCGGGAGATATGCATTTTTCCAGAGAAGAAAACCTAAAATCTTCCCGGAAAAACTGGTCCGATTTTCCTGGCCAACGAACTTATCCAAGCCAGTTGCAAAAATAATTTACTCACCAAATTTTATCAAAATAGGCTCTTGATTTTTTGAGTTATCGGTGTAATACATTCATATACAAAATTCAAAAGTCGAGATCTCCTCATTAGTGAATTTTTTTAAAGATCAGAATAACTGAACTTTAATTAATAAATCTGTTTCTAGAAATGAATACAGTAAAAAATATTCTTTACTAATTTCAAAACATCCAAACGTTTTTACGTGCCAGGCTGCACGAAAAGATTACAAGCTATTTGATAGTTTTAAAAGGTCTGAAAAAAAGGCATTCCTATAAATTACAAGATTTCACTGGTGGCAAGTAAAGAGGTGACATTTTAAACACTTAAGGTTAAATGAATGTTTGAATTGATTTTTTGATTTTTTTTAAATAAAACTCGTTTGAGTCTGTTGGTCGAGAAATTAGAGACGCAGTGCTAGCACCATTTGCGTATAAATTAATACGCATACGCATATGGCTGAAACAGCACGAGGAAGGAAGGGGTTGAGAAAAATAAAGATATATTTATTTCTTTTGTTAACCTGAAGAGAGAGTTCTATAATGTGGATTGATTCCTATAATAAACAGAGCGGGTTTGGATATGCGCATTATTCTCAATTTATACAAAAATCAAAGTACCATATTAGATATTAACGGATATAAAATCGAAGTTAAAGTATGGAAGGATGTTGGGCAAATGGCAAGGAGGTCCATTATTGCCACACAATAATTAGTCAATGTTTAAGAATTAAGCTGGTCAATGGTCGCACTCATTGACTAAGGAAATCTAGTCAGCATCTGATAATCGACAGGCCGATGATTATAGTAATTGACTACCTAATTTTGGTTATCTAACTTATCTGTCATTGACTAATTATTTACCATAAAAGAACTAAATTTCAAAAAAGGATTTGTATTCACCATTTATGTGGTGAGCACTTATAATCATGTAATGTGAATCCTGTGAAGCGAATATTGCACATCGTGCAGTAGTAGTAGTAGCAATGGTGGGGAGGCTAGCGCCAGGCAAGTAGACCACATCGGGCCCTTTTTGCCGACCCCGGCAACACAGTAAGCGTGCCCTACCCCTCCACGGGTTTCGTCACCAAACCCCCTCGACCTCAAAATAAATGTAATGACGGTCTTCCCTTGAACGGAACCTACCTAGCTCCTCTGTAGAGTCCTCGAACCAAACAATTCTGTTCGAAGACTCCCAAAAGCCTCGCATTCACACGCATGTAGTGAACACGTTTCTTCAGTCTCGCCGCATTCCTGGCAAATGGGATCCCTCTTGACACCTACCAATGTAAGGTATCTTCTGGGAGTACAGCGGCCTGTTAGCATCCCAATGATGCAGCGAAGCGCAGAAGGACATACCAGGAAGCCGCAGACAGTCTGGCTTCTATCCGCCCTCTCGCATTCTGAGATGTGACGCCATAGCATCCCTTCTGATACAGATGGGAAGCGGTGGCAGCATCAGCAAGACCTCTAGCGCGGCTGAGGGTGTCGTCCTCATAGCGCCGGTGATATCCAGACATGCCAACCTATGAAGTTTGGTCAGCTTCCGGGTAGCAGTTTGGTTCACACCACACCACCTGATCACTGCCCCATAAATGACTCTCGGCCTGACATTCGCAGTGTACATACAATGATGGATCCGAGGAATAAGGTCCCAGGTCTGCCTTATCACATGCGGCGCAACTGCCAGAGGTTCGCTACTTCCTTCCTCACTACTCGTTCTATTTGCGACCCCGATGATAATTTGAGGTCCAGGACCATCCCCAGATATTTGACCTTCCGCACTAAAGCCAAAGTTTTCCTAACATCACCGGCACTCTGAACTCCTCCAGATTCTTCTTCTTAGTGAACAGGATCACTTTCGTTTTCGCTGGGTTTACGAAGAGTTCCACACGACACCACCTTTCAATTATACTGCAGCCTGTTTGCATGCATGCATAGAGGACGTTGAGGAATTTGTCGGAGACTAAGACGGTCCCACCAAGAAGAGGAATATGAAGGGGTTCAGGGCGCCCGTGATGTTTGGAAAACCTTTAACTTTAGTGCGGGAGGTCAAATATCTGGGGGTGGTCCTGGACACCAAACTAACATGGGGGTCGCAAATAGAACGAGTAGTGAGGAAGGGAGTAGAGACCCTCTGGCAGCTGCGACGAGTGATAGGGAGGACCTGGGGACTTAACCCTCGGATCCTTCATTGGATTTACACTGCGATCGTCAGGCCGAGGATCCTCTATGGGGCGTTGGTCCGGTGGTGTGGTGTGAACCAAACCACTACCAGGAAGCTGGCCAAACTCCAAAGACTGGCAATCCTGGGTATCACAGGCGCTATGAGGACGACACCCTCAGCCGCGCTTGAGGTCTTGCTGATGCTGCCACCGCTTCCCATCTGTATCAGAAGAGAGGCTGTGGCGTCACATCTTAGAATGCGAGACTCTGGAAACTGGTGCGGAGAGGGAGCAGTAATAGGGCATGCAAGAGTCGCCAAGGAGGTGGAAAAGGAGATTCCGATTTCCGCCATCAAGGTGCGGAATGCAGAGGACGATATTAGGTTGACTAAACCATATACCCTCAGGATCCCCAGGAGGAATCAGTGAAGGGAAAATGAGGTTGCATTCCAGCCCGCAAGCCCGGCCTGTTTTACCGACGGATCGCGGCTGGAGGATCAACAATCCTCCAGGGCAGGAATATATATCAAGCGCCTGGGGGTGCGCGAGAGTTATGCTCTAGGCGCATATACCACGGCATTCGAAACGGAGGTGTACGCTATCCTGTCTGTGGCCAATAAACAGGATGTGAGGAGGAGCCCTGAGAAATGTGTATACATTTGCTCGGATAGCCAGGGGTCCTCCGGGCAGTTTACGCGGCCAGAATCAGGTCAACACTGGTCCAGGAGTGCGCTGACGCCATTAACGGACTAGCCGCAGGGCAAAGGAGGTGCAACTGGTGTGTGTTTCCGACACTGTGGCGTAGCGGGAATGAGGTATCGAATGATCTCGGAAGGCTTGGTTCCCAGCGGCGGTTCTGTGGCTCGGAGCCTGCGATAGGCATAAGTAGGAAGACAGTTTCTGTCGCCTTAGACAGGTGGACTGAGGAGGCCATGGAGAGGCACTGGGGGTCGGTTGGTGGCTGTAGGCAGGCGAGGGACTTCGTGGAGGGGCCGGACAGAGATAAAACTGTCTGGCTACTCGGAAGGAGTCGACCAACGCTTCGCCACATCCTTGGGGTGCTGACAGGCCACTGCGCCCTTAGAAGACACCTCACATTGATAGGCGTAGAAAGGCATCCCATTTGCCAGGAATGCGGCGAGGATGAAGAAACGTCCTACCACTACCTGTGTGAATGCGAGGCTTTTGGGAGTCTTCCAGCAGAATTGTTCGGTTCGAGGACTCTGCAGCAGAATCAGGTAAGTACTGTTCAATTGAAGACAGTCACGGCCTTCATCTCGAGGTCGAGGCGGTTTGGTGACGGAACTGAGGATGTGTGGAGCATGGTTGCTGGGCTTGGCAAAAAGGGTCGATTGTGGCCTACTTGCTTGGCATTAGCCTCCCCACCACTGCTACTACTACAAGGTGGGCCCATCATCAGCATATGCCTGGGCAAAGAAGTCATTCTCGTAGAGCCTTTCCACGAGGCTGTCTATGACCAGACACTATAGATGAGGCGAAAGGCAGCTGCCCTGGGGACAGCCCCCGGTCACCTCAACGTCCAGCCCACAGCCTCTTAAGGTCAGTGAAACTCTCCTGCCTTCCAGCATGCTGGCCACCCAACTTATAAGGGATCTAGGCGTTCCCCTACCCTGTAAAGCGGCATAGACTGTACCCGTCCTTGCTCTATAAAAGGCCCATTCAACATAAAAAGCACTGCTAATGTGCTGTCACCATAGTATAGATGTGACCTTTCGCGTCACATTGAAATAAAGTTGCTGACGCAGGTTTTGGGCAGTCAAACACAGAAGTACTCAATTTATGTATAAATATAACGAAACTGCACTGCCTGCGCATCTCCAGATTCTGCAGATTAAAGCGAAGAAGTAAACTTTTCTGAGGAAAACCAATATTAAGATATTTACTATCTTCTAGAAAGCTGAGAAATTTTAGGAATTTCCTTTGTACTGATTCAAGACTTATCACTTTCATAAGTAGAAGCCCAGACGACCCAGTCATATCAAGTCTGGACTTAATCAGAAAACAAAAGAGGAGAGAAAGGTTGTCCTGAGGAAAGAGTGGTATCACTTCTATTGTGGCCGCTCGTTGTTGATCAACTTATGGCTACAATCAGCAGAGCAGGATTTATAGTCCATGGATACGCAGATGATATTGACGTAAGAGTAAAGGCCAAGCATGATGCCGTAATACACAGTCTAATGAAAACAGTCCTAAATATACTAAGGAACTGGTATGAGAAAGAGTGGCTTAATGTCAATCCTCATTGGACAGTTCTGGCCACATTCACGAACAGAACGAAACTAAATTTAAAAGCTCCCATTCTGAATGGAACACTTTCTACCAGTAGATTTGAAAGTTTTAAATTGCTAACAAATAATGTATTGCGGACCATCATATATACATTACCAAACAAAGGAAGCCCAAATGATATACTTATCAAACTGTTAAAATTAATTTCAAATCAATCAGAAAATATCCTGCAACACATAATAAATTTTTCACTGGAGACAGGTGTTTTTCCAGTTGATTTAAAAGTCTCGACTGTAATACCAATAAGAAAAGTACTATGCACAATTATTGCAGAAGAACCTCTAACTCCACACATACCTATGACTAACAGACAATTATCAAAATATTTATTTAGAGTTCACCTAAGCAGAAAGTTTTCAATATATGTGTAGACTGCTTAAAAGACAATCAAATTATTAGGATCATATAATGTAAAATTATTGTTATTTTTGGAGTCGGTGTCAGCCAAGATGGGTTTGTAACTACTTAACCTGAAATGTCTTACTATATAACAATTGGCATACACACTTTACACACATAGACGAGGCACGCAGTGCGGGCGGGTCGATTGCGCGCGCGCGCCCGGAAGAATGGTTGGAGGGGTATAGCCGAGTGAGCGAGGCAAACGCGTACGCCGGCCATACGCCAGTCAGTCAAGAGAAAGAAGCGATAGGAGTTACTTGATTATAAACCGATTGCGATTCTTTTTCATTCTACACCGTCTTTCTTAAGATAATTCTTTATGTTTATTATTATAGCTACATTTTCGTATCAATGTTGCTTAATATTGTCGTATTAAATTTCATTTGTAAATAGGTTGAATTAGGTAATGGTACTTTGTCTTGAGAGAGGTATTGTCACAGCATAATATCTTATTAAAGTTCATTTGTAAACAGTTTTAATTAGGTGTGTGTGTCTTGTTGCATTCAAATTCATTTGTAAAAAAGTCGAAGACGCAGCAAGTGCGTTATGGTAGTGAATTTTCATAAAAATGATCTGGCACAAAATATTTTATTATAACTTTTTTTTCTTGTAACATAGAAATCTAAATTTTGGTGTATAGTTTACTTTTTATATCGTAAACCTACCTACCAAATTTGGTTATCATAGAGTTTTTATTTTTTAAGATAAAAATTTTTTTCAAATGAAAACTCAAAATTTTTACGGAAAACCTCGTCCGATTTTTCTGATTAACGAACTTATCAAAGACATTTACAAAAGGAAGGTACATGCCAAATTTTATCAAAATAGGCCCATTATTCTTTGAGATAAAAATTTTTTTTGAATGAAAATCAAAATTTTCCCGGAAAACCTCTTCCGATTTTCCTGGCTAACAAACTTGTCAAGGCCATTTACAAAAGGAAGGTACATGCCAAATTTTATTAAAATCGGCTTATTACTTTTTGAGATAAGAATTTTTTTCGAATGAAAACTCAAAATTTTCCCGGAAAACCTCGTCCGATTTTCCTGACTAACGAACTTATCCAAGCTATTTACAAAAGAAACGTACATGCCAAATATAATCAAAATCAGCCCATTATTTTTTGAGTTATCGGTGTGATACATATATATATATATATATATATATATATATATATATATATATATATATATATATATATATATATATATATATATATATATATATATATATATATATATATAAATATATATATAAATATATATATAAATATATATATATATATATATATATATATATATATATATATATATATATATATAAGCATATAAAAATTGAAACTAACCCCGGATATGGGTTCTAGGGGTCCTAGTTCGCGCTCATTTGCAAAAAATTTTTCAAAATTCAAAAGTCGGGATCTCCCCATTAGTGAATTTTTTCTACGAAAATTCACTAAAAGGTTTAATTAGGTATTGGTATATTGTCCTTTCAAGGTCCCAGGATATTGTCACAGTATATTGTATAAAATTTCATTTGTAAAATAGATTTCATAAGATATTCTCGTATTATTAATGTAAGGTATATTGTCGTATTTCCTTGGCTGACACCGACTCCAAAAATAACAATAATTTTACATTATATGATCCTAATAATTTGATTGTCTTTTAAGCAGTCTACACATATTTAAAACTTTCTGCTTAGGTGAACTGTAAATAAATATTTTGATAATTGTCTGTTAGTCATAGGTATGTGTTGAGTTAGAGATTAAGTTTAAGTGGGTACCTACATTCTTGCATGGTAAATGCATTGATCGTACATTGAGTGGAAAAAATAAGTTGATTGTAAGTTGTAGACAGAAGAATACGCAATTATTTTTTACATTTTAGTGCATTTTTTGTTTTAGAATATTCTTTTTTGAAGTCGGTTTTCCATTTTGTTAAAATTTTTGTTTATTTCTTTATTTTTAGTGAATCTGAAGCTTTATATCTGATTTAATTAGACGGAAGCGCAACGGTGTGATCCACAATCATCATCAATATAGAGTAAGTCAATTATATACGCATTATTAAGGATAACTCAAAAACTATTGGTTGGATCCTGATCACATTTATATGAGACCACACGAGAAGCACCAGTTTTCAAATAGAAAAAGAATCATCAAAATCCGTTCACCTAGAAAAAAATCTGAGGTAACACACATTAAAAAAAAAACTCTGGACGCAGCAAGTGCGTTATTGAAGTGGATTTTCATTAAAATGTTTTTAATTACAAATATATCGCTCTAATGCGAGCAGGCATCAATTTGGTTACCGGTATAACCTATATAGTAGGAACAGTGTATCATATTTTATCAAAATAATTATTTTAAAAAGTACAAAACTTTTCGGAAAATAAACTTTAAATGTTTCTGAGAAAACTGGTCTCCTAGCCAATGAACCTTAGGTTAATAGCAAATTAAGTTATTGAAATTTGAAACATTTAATGAAAATTCGCAACCGAAACGCCCTTGCTGCGTTCATACAAAAATTTTCCGAAAATACAGTTAAATGTTGGTTTCCTAACCAACAAAACTTACGTTAATAGCAAATGAGTTATTGAAATTTGGAGGATTTAATGAAAATTTGCTACCAAAACGCACTTACTGTGTCCAGATTTTTTCTTACAAACATGAATCATATTTCGATAAAATATGCTAAAATGCAGGAGCGAATTTTTTCTACGAAAATTTGCTAAAAATTATAGACCGTTAAACCATAAACTTCACTAAACCTACAGCGAAAGCATCAACTTAACTAAACCGACAGCCAAAACATCAGAGAAAGGGTCTATTTGAAATGAATTTTCTGGAAATATTTTAGTAAAATGAAGGGCAATGACGATTGAAACTAAGACTTCAGGCTTTGTAAAATATTATTCTTGAGACATTTTCCTTCCATAGCTCATACTAATGTCAGGTTCATTGCCTAAATATTACCAATTTTGACGTTTAAAATCGCGGTTTTGACGTTTTGAGGAAAAGCCAAATGTATTTTTCTTTGAATGCCTGTAACTTTTTTGTGCTTTAAC
This sequence comes from Tillus elongatus, assembly GCA_964006375.1. Lineage (NCBI taxonomy): Eukaryota > Metazoa > Arthropoda > Insecta > Coleoptera > Cleridae > Tillus > Tillus elongatus. The sequence continues at coordinate 186,653,553 of OZ023265.1, read as the reverse complement.
CTAGGGAGCAAAATTTTGGTAGGTAACTTGCCTATAATGATATAAACCCGCATATGAAATTTGGTTGCCCTTACTTTGTTAATTCCGGAGAAATAATTTCGATTTTTTTCGAAAGAAAACACAAAATTTTCCGGGAAAACCTCTGCGGATTTTGCTGGCTAACGAACTTATCCAAGCCACTTGTAAAAGGAAGGTACTCACCAAGTTTTATCAAAATCGGTCCATTATTTTTTTAGTTATAGGTGTGACACATAAATATATAAATACAGTAAAAGTCGAATATAACGACGACGAAGGGACCGTGAAATTTGCGTCGCTAAAACCGGACGTCGCTAGAAGCGACGGCCGGATTTTTTTTCATACTTACTATTTTATAAGTGATTATGTTCCTTTTTATAATAATGAGACCTATAAATCTATATATACTACATACGTTCAAAAATAAAAAAATAACGAATGTGCACTCAACAATATTTATTACCTGTGTTTGAACAAAATGATAGATGTATGTATATGTACATAATTGATGTATGTTTGTACTTACATTATATCAGACCGCCATGGTCAATTTGTTACATTTTTATTTAAAAAGTCCGTTATTTTAGATTGTTTTTTAATTTGCGAATTGTAATAAAGTTTTTCCAATTTTTTCTCAATGGAGCACACTTGTTCTACTAATATCTCATCATCAACATTATTGTATGACAGATATTTTCGAATATTCTCAATAGCATTAAATGCATCTAGCGCAGATGGCGGTTGAAAATCATCATCGTGATCGTCGTTAATGTCACTCGCACTGTTACTATCATCACCAATTATGTCCTCACACACCCTATCTACGATTTCTTGTTCAGTTAGGTAACCACACGTTTCCACTCCGTTGTCCACATTCACATATTCCACGAGTTGATCGTAGGTAAGTTCGAAAATTGCACTGTTCTTAACCCACAACGCCAATGGTATTTCGTCATCTTCGTCAAAGTCGCCGTCTTTGTCACCAACATTACTCAATTGTCCTTGTCCTAGTCCTAATGATAGCTCATCAGCTTCTTCGTTTATATGACTAGAAAACCCAGCATGCTTGAAACAATTCGCTATTGTTTTTGCGGTGACTTTACTCCAAGCTTTGGATATCATCGTTATTGCGTCTATAAGCGTAACTTTCCACGTTTCATTCCGATCGGCGTATTCAATTAGCTTCATAATATACAGTTTCCGAAAATAGACTTTTAAGGCCTTAATGATTCCTTGATCTATTGGTTGCAGCACGGATGTAGTATTGGCTGGTAAAAACACTAATTTGATGGCTTGTAAATTTTCTATGTGAGGATGTGCGGGGCAGTTGTCTACAAGAAGCAAAATTTTTTTCTTGGATTTTATAAGTTTCCTGTCACAATTTTGGATTATATTCTTAAATATTTCTGATGTCATCCATGCTTTCGTATTGTTTTCATACACAACCGGTAAGGACTTAACATGTTTGAAACAACGCGGGTTCTTTGACTTGCCTATAACAACAAGTTTCCGTTTTTCTGATCCCGTCATATTACAGGCAACCAAGACAGTGATCCGATCTTTGGACATCTTTCCTCCCGTACATTTTTCGCCTTTGAATTTTAAGGTCTTATCTGGAGTCATTTTGAAGAATAATCCAGTTTCATCCGCATTGAATATCTCTTCATCTTTGTAACCTTTCCGTATTTCTGGCCAAACCGTTTTCAGCCAGTTTTCTGGAACTCCTGCTGGAACACTAGCAGCTTCCCCGGAAATGTTCCCAAATACATACGATATTGTGACGTTGCCGGAAACGCTTTATCCAGCTTTCTGCACAATTGAAATCAATTTTCCCAAATAATCTGCCAAAATGAATTGCTTTTTCTTGTAATATGGGTCAGTTTATTGGGATTCCTCGATTTCTCTGAGTGGTGAACCACTGTAGTAATGCAGCGTCGATATCTTCATGGTGCGATGTCCGCAACCGCTTATTTTTTAGTGCATTATTGTTAAATGCACCCTTTATTTTCTCTCGATTCTTCCAAATCGTAGAAACAGTTGAATGCGATAATCCGAATTCATTCGCTACTTTTGCGTTAGATTCACCAGCTTCTAACCTTTGGATAATGAAACCTTTCTCTTCGATTGACAAGACTTTGCGTTTTGATGCCATCATTCTGTTTTATACACTTTACACGAAACGTAGGTAACAATATTTTAGCTCGAGCACTCGCTACAAAATATGAACTCAAACTAAATATTTTTGCTGTGAAAAACACAGCCGTCCGCTATAATAATTGAGGGTTTAACAGTCGGGTGTTTTATTACTGTTAGTTGTTAGATATTATTCTCAGAATCTTAGTTCATTTTTGTACATGTGCACTTGTAAACTTGACCTCTAAGCCTCTAAATCCTGGACATTGACCAGGCTCCAAGTTATTTATTACAACAGCATCACAGCATAATAAGACATCTTATTATGCTGTGACAGCATCCTACATCTGTAAGCCATAAAATATCTTCCCCTTGTTCTTGTTTATGCCTGCTGTGATCCTAAATTCCACCATCAACACCTACCGCACCGCACGGGTCGTTATAACTGACCTATGAATGCAAAAATCAACAATATTTCCGCCGTTTAAAGCGACTGCGACGCTATAAGCGGCGTCGCTCTAAGCGACCGATTTTAACATTGTCGCTTATGGAAATCCAACCAGATGGTTGCAATTTACGACGTAACAACCGGCCCGTCGTTATACACGACGTTGCTATAAGTGACTTTTACTGTATATATATATATATATATATATATATATATATATATATATATATATATATATATATATATATATATATATATATATATATATATATATATATATATATATATAAACATATAAAGTCTGAAACCGACCTCGGATTTGGGTTCCAGAGGTCCCAATTAGCGCTCATTTGAAGAAATTTTTTCAAAATTCGAAAGTCGGGATCTCCTCATTAGTGAATTTTTTTTAAGAAAATTCACTAAAAGTCGAATTGAGAACCTCCTCCTTTTTTTGAAGTCGGTTAAAAATGAGCCATTTAGCGGCTTAATTCACTGAAACGTTACAAACTTTTACCTTAACTTTTTTAATACAATCACAAAAAAACTATCGTGTTATGTGCAGAATCAATATATTTTTATATAATTAATACTTTTATACAAATTGCAGTATAACTGCGAGTTTTATAATCTTTATATAATTTATGTAAATATAAAACAAGCATTAAAACCTACACAACAAAGATCATAGCTCTCTATGTATTTATAAAGTACATGGTACAAAAAAATAATTAAAAATCTATATTACACTAACAACTATCTAACTATGAGACATTATGTACAAATTTATGAAAAAATTTCGAGAATTTTATGGAGAGGAACGCTTTATATAAAATTCACCATCTAAAAGAAAACAAAGGAAAAAATATGAATTATGTATAAAAAAAAACTCATACATCGTTCGATTTCAGGTACTTTCTTGATAAGTGTGATGTATGATAGTAATAATTATAAATTTACATACTTTTCGTGTATAAATAAAATATTTGTATATATATATATAAACATTCATATAAATGCCGCTAAAAAAACGTAAAAAATTAAAAACAGTCGTTTTTCGCCTTAATTAAATAATAAAATGGAGATCTAGTTTGGTAAAAATCTGAAGTTAGAAAATCGGTCATTTTTACAAAACTATTAAACTGTTAATTGCATGCTAATAATTGCTTTATTATATTAATTTACAATTTATTTACACAATATATGACTGCAAACTCTTTTGCAAGCTAGAAAGATGAAAAAAGATAATTTTATATCTCCAATCAAATTACCAACAAGCTGATGTACAATTTTTACACTATTTATACTACTTTAATTAATTAATATAACAGAAAGTTACCAAGGTATTATTATTATTTTTTTAAATTGGCTGCGGCATCTCAGGCCATTAGCACATTCATTTCCCATCATTCACTATTTTTACTAATTTTCCAGACAGTCAACTTCTCGTTGGCTCGCCCAGGAATCAAACCCGGGACCTCTCGCTTAGCAGGCTGGCACCTAGCAACCTGAACCACGAGGGCGTCTATTACCAAGTTAAAAACAGGTTTAAAAATAAAATAGTAGAAATCCGGTTATCCGATTCATGATCGAGTTATCCATGGTACCCTCTTATCTTCCATGCTTCTTAATAAACAAGCTAATGATGTTCTACTGGAGGTCACACCAAGAAACACAAAGGTGTCCCAACAAGATGCCGGATTTGAATTGTACGGCACTTTTTTGTTGTTGGGTTGGCAACATCGTCTTTATGAGTTGTGTCACCTGTGTTCACTCCGGTTAATTGCTATGGAGCACTTTACTGCGGAACAATGAGTTTTGATTGTTAAAACGCATTATAAGTATGGTGAGTGTTTTGAAGAAACTGTGCGGAAGCTTCGTACGTAACAATGCGCCTAATGAGTCCACAGTTTATAGGCTAATGAAGAAAATCGAGGCAACTGGTTCGACTGCAGTGATTAAAACACCTGAGTGTGCTCAATCCAGCCGGTCTCATCTGAATGTCGCCATTGTGCAAGACAGTGTTGTCATGAGTCCAACAAGGTCCATTCGTCACCGTTCACAACAGTGAGGCATTACAAGAATCTCCTTGCAGCGAATTCTTGTGAGGGATCTCCACATCCATGCCTACAAAATTCAGATAACACAACAACTGTAGACAACTGATAATATGCATAGGAGGCAGTTCGTTAAAAGGGTTCTGGAAAAGCAACATGCGAACAACGATTTTCCGAACCATCATCTTCAATGACGAGTCCCATTTCCACTCAGATGGTTTCACAAACAAACAAGATGGTTTTGAAAACAAATAGAACTATCGTATCTGGGCAACAGATAACCCTCGAAAAATCCATGAAAGGGGAATACATCAGCAGTGTGTCACTGAGTGGTGTGGAGTTTGGGCGGGTGGAGTATGTTACCGCACCATGATTGTGAATTTTTGCTGGTCTTATCTGAGTGGTGTTGATATTGAAGAAGCACGGCGCTACCTGCCAGACCACCCACGTGACGATTGCCTTGCTGCATGAGAAACTTCCAGGCCCAGTCCTCTCGTGCCACAGGGAGCAGAAATGGCCGGTAAGGTCATGTGATCTGACTCCATGCGACTTCTTTCTTTGGAGGTATCTAAAATCGCAAGTTTATGATAACAATCCTCGAAGCATGCCAGAACTGCAGAATGAGATACGGCGTGTCACTGATCAAATGGAGGGACAAGTCTGTGTAAAAGTCATCACGAATTTCATTTGGAGTGACTACATGTAGAGCAAGCTGTGGTGGACATTTACATTTTACATGATATGATATCCAGCTGGTCTTATCAGAAAGTCGCCCTTGTGCAAAACAGTGTTATAATGAGTCCAACAAGATCCATTCGTCACCGTTCACAACAGTTAGGCATTACAAGAATCTCCTTGCAGCGAATTCTTGTGAAGAATCTCCACATGCATGCCTACAAAATTCAGATAAAACAACAACTGAAGGCAACTGATCATATGTATAGGAGGCAGTTCGTTGAATGGGTTCTGGAAAGGCAACATGCGAACAACAATTTTCCGAATAATCATCTTCAGTGACGGGTCCCATTTCCATTCAGATGGTTTCAGAAACAAATAAGATCGTTTTGCAAACAAACAAAACTGTCGTATCTGAGCAACAGATAACCTTAGAGAAATCCATGAAAGGGGAATACATCCGCAGTGTGTCACTGAGTGGTGTGGAGTTTGGGCGGGTGGAGTGTGTTACTGCACCATGATTCTGAATTTTTGCTGGCATTATCTGAGTGGTGTTGATATTGAAGGTATGGCGCTACCTGCCAGACCACCCACAAAATGATTGCCTTGCTGCACGAGAAACTTCCAGGCTGAGTCCTCTCGCGCCATGGGGAGCAGAACTGGCCGGCAAGGTCATGTGATCTGACTCCATGCGACTTCTTTCTTTGGGGGTATCTGAAATCGCAAGATTATGAAAACAATCCCTGAACCATGCCAGAACTGCAGAATGAGATACGGCGTGTCATTGATCAAATGGAGGGACAAGTCTGTGTAGAAGTCATCATGAATTTCATTTAGAGTGACTACATGTAGAGCAAGCTGTGGTGGACATTTACATTTTACATGATATGATATCCAGCTGGTCTCATCAGAATGTCGCCCTTGTGCAAGACAGTGTTGTCAAGAGTCCAACAAGGTCCATTTGCAACCGTGCACAACAGTTAGGCATTGCAAGAAGCTCCTTGCAGCGAATTCTTGTGAAGAATCTCCACATGCATGCCTAAAAAAATTCAGATAACAACAACTGAAGACAATTGATTATATGCATAGTAAGCAGTTCGTTGAAAGGGTTCTGGAAAGGCAATATGCGAACAACGATTTTTGGAACAGTCATCTTCAGTGATGAGTCCCAAACCAGATGGTTTTGCAAACAAACAGAACTATCATATCTGGGCAATAGATAACCCTCGAGAAATCCATGAAAGAGGAATGCATCCGCAGAGTGTCACCGAGGGTGAGGAGTTTGGGCAGGTGGAGGATGTTACCACACCATGATTGTGAATTTTTGCTGGCCTTATCTGAGTGGTGTTGATATTGAAGAAGTATGGCGCTACCTGCCAGACCACCCACGTGACGATTGCCTTACTCCACGAGAAACTTCCAGACTGAGTCTTCTAGCGCAACGGGGAGCAGAAATGGCCGACAAGGTCATGTGATCTGACTATGCGACTTCTTTCTTTGGGGGTATCTGAAATCACAAGTTTATGATAACAATCCCCGAATCATGCCAGAACTGCAGAATGAGATACGGCATGTAATTGGTCAAATGGAGGGACAAGTCTGCATAAAAGTCATCAAGAATATCATTGACAGAATGACTGCGTGTAGAACAAGCTGCAGTGGACATTTCTATTTTACATGATATTGTTTTTCATACTTAAATGAGAATATGTGCCCTTTTCAATAATGTAAAATATACCCTTTCTTGAAAATACAATCATTTTTTTAAGTTATTAAATCCAGCATTCTTGTTGTGACACTCTATAAAAACATTAAAAACCGCTGGCTACCGCAAATGCATTATGGCAATCAGTTTTCATAGGAATCTTTCAAATTTTTTTAATTTAATCTTTAATTTACCTAGAAACTACAATTTTGGTACATCATAAGGTCTCCTGAGATGTAATATAAATTAGTTGAAAAAATAGTCAGAAGTATTAGAGTGGCAATGAAGAAAGTCTGTACGATTGGAGGGCTTAGGGAATCAATGAAAAAAGTCTATATGATTGGAGGGCTTGGGGACTCAATGAAGAAAGTCTGTAGTATTGGAGTGCTTAGGAACTCGAAGCTTACTTATGACAAGACCAGACTCCTGGAAGACCGCAGAGAGATGCCATTGAAGATAACATGACCATAAGGGTCCTTTGCTCCAAAATGACCGGGGAAAAACCGCTCATACACTGGATGAGAAATGAGCGGGGTGTAGTTGTGTCAGAGAAAGTTGAAATTTTGACCATCATCTAGAACTGCCACTAAGCATGGTACTTAGAAATGCTTACCACAATGTTACATAATTTATCATAAAACAAGTTAAGTTTGTAAAATTTCTGAACGCTTGCAGTTAAGAAATGTCTCCAAACAAATGAAATTTTAACATAAATAAGATGGACGACGTCGACTTGCACTGTCTTTGTGCCGTTCGAACGCACGAACTTGTCAATAATCAATCTTCTGCGAAGAGTCTACATTTATTAAGTTTTTGACCGGAAGCAAACACCGCGTGTATACATTGCACATAATTGATTCTTGTAACCACCTGCCTGTAATATAGGATATGTAATTGGTTATGTTATTTGCGTCGACTTTGTATTGACATGTTGTGTTTGTGTATCACAACTTGTATTCAATTGTTATTATTTTTTAATTGCTTACAGTTAATGTAATATTTTATATTAGCAATTAAACTAAAAATAGTGAATAGTGAAGTTACCCAAGAATATTTCTACATTTATATGCTTCATTTCAGTTTAAATAAATATAATTACATCAGTATTTCCATTGTATACCTGATAAAAACATGTGTGGTTGCTTTAGAGTATACGAACTAAAATTGTTTTATCTGCAAAAATACTCATTGTATTTGTGGTTTATTGGTTTTTTTCAATAGTCATTTTGATATAGATATACTAATAAATAATTAAATGGTCAACGGAAGTAAATTTAAAAAAAGCCTGGACGCAGCAAGTGCGTTATGGTAGTGAATTTTCATTAAAATGTTTTTAATAGCAAATATGTCTTTTTAATGAAAGCAGGCACCAAATTTGGTTACCAGTATAACCTATATATTAGAAACAATGTGTCATGTTTCATCAAAATAACTTTAGTGTTTGAAAATGTACAAAAATATCCGAAAGTAAACTTAAATTATTCCCGAAAAAACTGGTTTTCTGGTCAACCTTATAGGTTAATAGCAAATTGATTCAAAATTTGAAGCATTTAATGAAAATTCGCTACCATAACGCACTTGCTGCGTCCCGAATTTCTTTTCTTACAAAGATGTATTATATTTCGATGGAAAATACAAAAATTCAATAACATAGGGCGTGTTCGATTAAAAAAATTCACTAAAAAAAAAAAAAAAAAGAAAATTTGAATCACCAACGACTTATGGGCCACCCTGTAATTGTGGAAATATTTTTTAAGATGTAGCTTAAGACACCCTACAATTAATGTATACAACTTTTTTTCGTAACTTGAATAATAACGGAAATATTGCGCTTTAATGATTTTTTAAGATAATTCGACAAAAATGCTATACCATTAAACGATAAGCTCTATAGCCAACACTACTGCTAAAGTATCAGAGAAAGGGTCTATTAGAAATGAATTTTCTGGGAATATTTTAGTAAAATGAAGGACACTGACGATTGAAACTAAGAGTTCAGGCTTTGTAAAACATTATTCTTGAGACATTTTCCTTCCATAGATCATATTAATTTCAGATTCATTGCCTAAATATTAACAATTTTGACGTTTAAAATCGCGACTTTGACGTTTTGAGGAAAACCCAAATTTATTTTTCTTTAAATGCCTGTAACTTTTTTGTCCTTTAACCGACAACGCTAAATTTTGGTAGGTAGCTTACATATAACGATATAAACCCGTGTACCAAATTTCGTTGCCCTTACTTTGTTAATTCCGGAGATATAAATTTTTTTCGATTTTTTTCGAAAAAAAACACAACATTTTCCGGGAAAACCTCGGCGGATTTTCCTGGATAACGAACTTATCCAAGCCACTCGCGAAAGGAAGGTACTCACCAAATTTTATCAAAATCGGTCCATTATTTTTTTAGTTATAGGTGTGACACATAAATATATAAACATATATATATATATATATATATATATATATATATATATATATATATATATATATATATATATAAACATATAAAGTCTGAAACTGACATCGGATTTGGGTTCCAGGGGTCCTAAATAGCGCTCATTTGAAGAAATTTTTTCAAAATTCAAAAGTCGAGATCTCCTCATTAGTGAATTTTTTTAAAGAAAATTCACTAAAAACGAGTTTAAGCAGTTTGAAGACTATAGTAGTGAATTTTAAATAAAGTTAAAACCCATTCTGTTTAGTAGTAGTGGTCATCAGACACTCTTATCAAATTGAGATAGGTGATGCATTTGTCCATTGTTAAAGCTTCTCATACATGGAATTAATTTAAAAGATGCCGATAGGAAATTCAATTTCAAACAAGGATATTGTTGAGGAAATTAGCAGAAAGGAGTTAAAGTTGCAGCTGCAAAAAGTCGAAACCAGGGTATCATTAAAAGTGGAAGGGTTAAAAATCAGATTAGAAGTGGCGGAAGCAAAGATTAGTGTGTTGGAGGGCTGAGTGGACAAATTGGAGAGAATTATCGTAGGAAAAACAATTTAGGAATAGCTGATCTTATTTCAGAAAGTGGAAACCGGTAACTATACCCATCTAGAGTCTATCAATCAATTAATAGTGAGTCGAATGGATAAGAAATTTCAAGAAACATCTAGCGGGAATTTAGCCAAAAACGGGTCGCCAGTCTATAAGTGAAGAAGTGAAATTAAATGTCTTATTGGCAGTGGAAGAGAATCCCCATAGTAGTGTTCGGCAAACTGGCCGAGCGAATATAATTCCATTTCAGACGACACAAAGTATTAAAACATGAAAAGCTTCATCCTTAGAAAATACAGCTTTTGCAGGAGTTATCTGATGACGATCCAGACCGAAGGATTAAGTTTTGTGCAACATTAGTGGATAAATGTAACAATAATTCTTTGCAAGTACCAAATATTGTGTTTTGGGACAAATCTACTTTTACACTACATGGAGAAGTTAACCGCCAAAACTGCAGATATTGGGCAAGGGAAAAACCAAGATGGATCTGACAGAATCACACACAATACCCACAAAATATACATCTTTGGGTGGAAATTGTTAGGAGTAGGATTATTGGTCCTTACTTTTTTGATGGAACTATAAATGGACAACATCTACAATTTTTACAGCACTATCTTATTCCAACGTTATTAAACTTATTCCCTGATGGGCACAATGCTGGTATGGTAAATTATAACTTGTGGTATCAACAAGATGGTGCCCCGCACATTATGACGTTAATGTTCGACAGCATTTCGATCAACAATTTCCGAACAGACGGATCGGCATGCATGGTGCAATCGAGTAGCCAGCAAGATCACCTGACCTAGATTAGATTCATTGTGAGTGAGCTATTCCAGTCCCTCCACCGCGACCTTAGGTCTATTGTAGCTGTGCTGACCTGACCTGACTCCCTTAGCTTTTTCTGTGGGGTCATTTGAGGAATGTGGTATTCAAAAGTGAGCCAGATACTATCGACGAATTTAAAACAAGAATAAGAACTGAATATACCAAGATTTATCCAGAGATTATATATAGTCCTACAATAATTTGTTGGCCGTTTGGGATATTGTTAGGCACAAGAAGGCGGGCGGTTCAAACATTTGATTAGATAAGACTGAACTATGTAATTCTTTACAGTCTTCATTTGTGTTAGGTGCTACTAATAAGAAAAATGTTACTACTCGCTTTATTTTATTCCTACAGAAAAGTTGGTGTTGCTGAACAGAGAATTTAATTAGCTTTAAAAAGATGTGCCACATTACCCACTATCCAATTTCAAAACTTCGAAAGGGTAGATACCCCTTGAAGAGGTATAACGAAAGGTGTGAGATTTTTATATCAAATAGTTAGTTTTTAAAAATAAAAATCGACCTGTTTCTGAATTTGTCTTAATAATGGTCACTTTTGATTTTATTGAATTTATGCGTTAGTTTATAGACAGCAAGATCACCTGACCTAACTCCCTTTGATGTCTTCTGTGGGGTCATTTGAAGAATGTGGTATTCAAAAATAAACCAGATAGTATCAACGAATTAAAAACAAGGATTAGAACTGAATGTACCAACATTTCTCCAGAGATTATAATTAGAGTCCAACAAGAATTTGTTGACAGTTTGGGATAGGCAGAGTGTATATGGAAATTGGAGAATTTTAACAAAATTTAAAAAAGATTCGAAGTTCGATTATATCTAATAATAAATAAATCTTGAACAATTATAAAAGTTTGAAGTTCAAACCAATATTTATAGATTTGTTTGAGGTCATTTGTGGTTCCATTTGAAAAAAAAAGAGTTCACACAGCCCTAATATTTTAACCATTTTTTTTCATAAGTCAGCATGTTTATGAAACAAGTATTACTTAATAGTAATACTGATTACTTATGTAAGGCACTAAAAATCCAAACATTACTTCAATAAAATCTGGACTTATAAATATGCATTATTACATAATCTAAAATCATTTTAGATTGGTCATATATAACTGTAGTATTTATATCTTAAATTATGTTGATTATCTATACATTTGACATGTTTTTTTTTTTAACAAAATGCTAACGATACTCCAGTTAAACACCTACTTCTATGTACTAATTTTCAATATATATATATATATATATATATATATATATATATATATATATATATATATATATATATATATATATATATATATATATATATATAGGGTTTTTAACGATAGCCGTGAATTACAAGTTTATGAAGTTCCCTGGTATCATAAATTTTGAAATTTTGGCAGTGGTCACAATTCGTAATTTTCTTTGAGTCTAAAATATTTTCAAGGTCACATCACTTCCGGTTAAACCGGAAGTAGTCATCAACTTTGCTGATTTAAATAGAATGCCCTATTTTTTATTGCATGTTAGAATTCTCCATAATATTATGTGAAGATTTATATTAGGTTTTCCTATCCCTATCTTCAACTATTTCATAGATATTGTGTTTTTTTTTACATTTTGCGTAACTTCTATCCTCATTTATAACACTTTGTATTTCACATGTTTTTAAAGATAAAAGGCTGGAATTTAGAATACTATAACTTCTAGGATGAAGCCTTCATATAATCAACCTAAAGTTTACCTGTATCATACAGAGTGTTTTAAATTTAAAGACCAACTTACAGATATTCAATGTTGCAAAAGTAATTTTTTTCAAACGGTGCACCCTGTATATTATTAAAAATTCGAGTTCTAAATTTAATTCTACATCGGTTTCATATAAGTTTTCCTATACCTATCTCTTACGAGTAACTTGCTACTAGAGTTTTTAGTTTTCTAGAGAATATACATTACGCTGCACAATAAAGGCAGCTGTGGCTGTCAGAAAACAGAATTTTGAGAACAAATGAATTATAAAGCGTCATTTATATTTGAAAGTTAATCTGAGTGTGTTTGTATTACTCACGTTATAGAAATAATAAGCCAATAAAAATGCAGAATAGTGAAGAGTACTCTAAATGAATATTTTACATTTATTTTATATCCATGGGGAATGCAATCGGATTGTAAGCAGAACATGCAGGATGTTTAACGAGAGGTATCCCACGCTATCGGCAATGACTAGAGGAAAATTCGCAAGGATAGAGGAACGATTTAAATTGACTGGAAGTGTCAAAACTACACGACATGATCCAAAGCCAGTAACTGAAAATGAAGATAATGAGATAAACGTTTTGGCTTATTTTCAAGTTTACCCGCGTAGCTCTATTCCTGCAGCTACTCGAGCTTTGGGAATATCAAGTTCATCTGTGCATAGAATATTGAAATCTCATAAAATGCACCCATATTCAGAAATAGTACTACAAGGACTTCGACCTGGTGATCATTTAAAAAGAGTAGAATTCTGCGAACACATGTTTCTGAATATTCAACAAGATGAGAATTTCCTCTCTAAAATTATCTGGACCGACGAATCGAAATTTAGAAGGGAAGGAATTGTGAATAGGAGAAATAGTCATTTTTGGGCAAGTGAAAACCCTAATATATTTAGAGAAGGACGCTTTCAAACAAATTTTAGTTGTAATGTGCTTTGCATTATTATGGACAATAAGGTCTCTTATGAAATTTACGAAGAAAATTTAAACGGTGAAAAGTATTTGGAACTATTAAGGGGATCTGTCCGTAATTTTCTGGCAAGGCTACCACTAGATACAAGGCAAAGCTGCTGGTATCAGCTAGACGACGCGCCTGCCCACTTCACTGGTGAAGTTTACTGGCACTTAACGCAATTATTTGAAGACAAATGGATTGGGCCCAACGGTCCTTGGAGATGGCCTCCCCGCTCTCCTGATTTAACGCCTGCCAATTTTTATCTCTGAGGGCGTATAAAAAGTCAACTCTATGACACAACAGTGCAAAGTAGAGAGGATCTTTTAAATCGTGTAATTAGAGCTTTTAGAGATTTGGATCCAAATGAAATCAAAAGAGCTACTACGATTGAGATGAACCGTAGAATTTTGCAGTGCCTTGACCAAGATGGTGGTCACATAGAACATTTATAGTGATCGTAGTATTTAAATTTGAATTAACTTTTTTTTATTTGTCTTTGTTCAGTTTTTTGTTTATTGTTAATATTTGTTTTAATTTTTTTCTTCATAATTACATTAAATATTTTTACGAAATCATATCACTTTTGTTATCTGACTGACAATCACAGCTGCATTTGTTGTGTAGTCTAACATGTACTCTTTAGAAAGGGAGGTTGTTACCTAAAAATGCTAATAACAAGTAACATATTGAAGATATGTATAGAAAAACTTATATCAAACCAGTGTAGAATTAAATTTAGAACTCGAATTTTTAATAATATACAGGGTGTTCTACTTGAAAAAAAATACTTTTGCCACGTTGAATATGCCTAAATTAGTAACTAAATTTAGAACACTCTGTATGACACAGGTAAACTTAAGACACATAATATGAAAGCTCTCTCTCCCACAAGTTACGAAATTCTAAATTCGAGCCTTTTATCTTTAAAAACATGTGAAATACAAACTATTATAAATAAGGTTGCAAAATCACCGATATACAGAGAAATCACAATATCTTTGGAACAGTTGAAGATAGGGATAGGAAAGCCTTATATAAATCTCCACAAAACATTATGGAGAATTCGAATATGCAATAAAAAATAGGGCATTCTATTTAAATTAGCAAAGTTGATGACACTTCCGGTGCGACCGGAAGTGATGTGACCTTGAAAATATTTTTAGAATAAAAGACAATTACGAATTGTGACCGCTGCCAAAATTTCAAAATTTAGGATATCAGGGAACTTCATAAACTTCTAATGCACAGCTATCGTGAAAAACCCTGTATATATATATATATATATATATATATATATATATATATATATATATATATATATATATATATATATATAAGGCTTATTCAATTGAAACCCATCTTTGGTCAGGTCAGGTCAGGTCATATATATATATATATATATATATATATATATATATGTCATATATATATATATATATATATAAGGCTTATTCAATTGAAACCCATCTTTGGTCAGGTCAGCCTTGGAAACAGTTGTAATCACTCAACTGACGTTTTGCAATGTTAGTTGTGTTTGTAGACATCACAGTGATCAGTTCCTATCATTTGTATTTGACAGAGATTTTAAGTATTGTGACTTTAAAATGGCGTTTGTTGTTAACAATCCGTCCAAATAGAATCAGCGTGCGGTCATTCAATTTTAGTGTGCTGAAGGTTTGCAACCATTGGCAAGCAGTGTATGGAAACACATGTTTTGCATATCCAACTGTCAAGAAATGGTGTCGAAAATTTAAGAGTGGAAGAGAGTAGACGAATGATAAGCCGCGACCAGGTGCATTGAGTACTGCATCAACAGACAGGAATGTGGCATGTGTAGAAGGCCTGATTAGAGAAAATCGTCGAGTGTCAATCAGAGAAATTTCAGAAAATGTTGGTGCGAATATAGGATCTGTCCATTGTATCGCACAAAAACTGGGTTACAGCAAAAGGCGTTAAAAGGTAATCATTTTCAGTCGGACGAAAAAGTACCGTAAAAGATTTCTTCGAGCAGCAGCCACAAGAATTCTTTAAGCAGGGTATACATCGGTTGGTGAAACAATGGGATATGTGCCTTAATAATAGTGGTATGTATTTGTAAATATGTTTGCCAATAAATGTTTTCTGAACCAAAGATGGGTTTCGATTGAACAAGCTTCGTATGTATATATACACAGTATTGGGCCAATTAATGCTAACATTGGAAATTTATGTAATAATTCAACATGGCATCACTGCTGTGACAATTCTGATAGGTGTTTTTCGACATATCCCATAACCTCTCATTCTGCATTAAGTTATTGTCTATGCCAGTCTCGCCTTGCCGGTTATTGTCACTAAGTTACACGTGTTTTTGTGGATTTGGGAGAAATATCCTGGTTTAGTTAGTTTTTCATGTTTGTGGCATCATGGACATTACGCCATAAAAAAGATAAAGGATAACGACACTTAATGAACCATCCATGGCACAAAGAGACATTAGATATAAGAGACATAAGATAATTAAACAAAAAAGAGAGACTAGATCAGTTGAAGTTCAGCAAAAGGGGATATGTGGGAGAAAAACGAAGATAACTTCACAATTCCCAAGATAAATTGTTTCTTTTGAGAAAAAGCAAGCTGAATCACATAAAGACAAGCTATGACCTTCAGCAAGAATTAGAAAAGTCCGAAGTATAAATTCACAACTGCAAATTGCAGAAGCCTTTTGGGGGAGAAAAAGCTGTGAGACCTCAAAAGAAGCAGCTTCTGATGGAGGTTATGATTTAAAAAGTCTGATTTAGGCAAAAAATATGCTCATTGGACAAAAGAACACTGGAAAAATGTCTTGTTCGTAGATGAGACACAGTTTTTGGTGCAGGGGTACCGAAATTCTTGCAAAAAGGTGTGGAAATGTTAACTGCAACTTACTTAGTCCAGACAGTGAAACATTCAGTGAAAACTAAGTTTTGGGGCTGTTTATCATATATGGGAACAAGGCCACTTATACCTATTAAAGGCGTAATGAACAGTGGAAAATATAAAGAGATGTTAGCAACGTGTTCTTCCAGAGAAATGAAAAAAGTTCAAGCAGTTGGCGAACCGATCTTACAGCAAGATTCAGCACTGTGCCATGTTTCCAAACAGATGGTGAAATAGAATATTTGAAGGACAAAAAGACAGCCCAGTATCGGTGGGGGTGCCTCAGGGATCAATACTTGGTCCAATTCTGTTCAACTTGTTTACCGCTGATGTGAATAGCATTCCTCTACTGTCGACTCTTCACTGTTTTGCAGACGATATGCAATTATATATTATTCTTAGTTTATCTAATGCTGATGAACAGATTGGGCGGTTAAATGGAGACCTGCAGATAGTTCAGATGTGGGCGTGGAGCAACAATCTCAGCTTCAATCGTGAGAAGTGCAATTTTCTCATTCTTGGCAGCTCCTATAATGTTCGACAGTTCCGCAGTCTTCGACTGTCTGTATTGCTCCATTCGGATAATCCCAGAAATTTGGGATTGATACTGGATGGGAACCTGCAGTTCTCCAGACATGTGGACCATCTCTGCCGCTCTGCGTTCTATAGACTGCGACACCTGTATCAGTACCGTGATTGTCTTCCCCAGGATGCATGTAAACTTTTGGTGAACTCGCTAATCCTGTCACTGTTCACGTATGGTGATTGTGTGTATGGTCCTTGCCTGATGCATCTGGACGGGTACCGTATCCAGAAGGTGCAGAATTGGTGTGTGAGATTTGTTCTCCACGTACCCCGTTTGGCTCACGTTACGCCGTACATGCGGGCACTGGACTGGCTGAACATGCAGGAAAGGAGACTTGTTCACTATGCCACCTTAGTAATCAAGGTTGTTCGGGAAAGGAAACCTGATTACCTATATGACTGTGTCAGCCTTCGAACTGATGAGCATGACACACTCCTGCGAGGCACGAGTTACTTGACTGTTCCTATACTTAGAGCTGCAAGTTTTAAAAGATCCTTTTGTTACTTAATATCTTACCTATTCAATTATCTGCATAGAAAGGGTATAGCTTCCCTTTCAATAAGGGCTGTAAAATATGCTTTGGGACAGAGTCTGTTAGCTGGGACACATGAACTTGATATTACCCTGTTTTAAAGTTTTTTCTGTAGCTGGATCTGTTGAAAAACAGTTTACTGAACATGTACATTTGTACTGTGAGTGGAATACATATTATTATTATTACCTCTCTACACTGGCCTGGAAACTCACTGGACATTTACCCTATTGATAACTTGTTGCCTATCTCCAAAGCCAGATTGCTAAGATGATTGAGACTGTTTCGAGATGACAAAATCAAGGAGAATTGAAAAAATTAATTGATTCTAGGGCAAAACGAGTTAAATCTGTAATAAAGGCCAAAGGGGGACATATACCCTATTGGATAATATTAAAAGGTTTATAAACTAGTACTGTTTGTATTTTTTCTTTCAATAAACAATATTTAACGCAAATTTGCCTGTATTCGCCTTAATTAGCACAATACTGTATGTATGTATGCATATATATATATATATATATATATATATATATATATATATATATATATATATATATATATATATATATATACTGAGAGGGAATATCAGTCGTTATTGTTAGGTTACAAAATTTAAAGTCTCAATAAGGGCTATCGACCTCAAATCTACTAGGGCATCAAAAACCCGAGTTCTTTGCTAATACTTAAATAATTAAAAAAAGTTTTGAAAAATTTAACTGTTTTAGTGAATTTTCAGTAAGAAAATTCACTATTAGAGGCATCGATGGTAAGACTTTTGGAATATTTTTTCAAATGAGCGCGAATTAGGGCCTCTAGAACCCATATCCGGGGTCAGTTTCAATATATATATATATATATATATATATATATATATATATATATATATATATATATATATATATATATATATATATATATATATATATGTATGTATGTATGTATCCAACCCCTAACTCAAGAAATACTTGACCAATTTCGACAAAATTTGGGAATTACCTTGATTTTGTTAATGGCTTAGATGAGTTCGTAGATGGGCGCCGTGCGTCCAATTTTTCTTAGAAAAAAATGTAAAGAAAATTTTGAAAACGCAATATTTTTTGAAATATTGAAGTGTTTCGAATGAAAATTTGCACATACATAGGAGACGTTACAATATAGCTGTTGACCAAATTTCAAATTAAATGGCATACGAGGACAGGAGTTATTAAAAAATCAAAATTATAAAAGAATAAACAGTCTAAGATATCAGTTCAAATTTCATACAGCATTTCCCAGGTTCAATGTTGATAAGGATGATTAGACTGTGAATGCGTCATTTTAAGTAGATTATTCAAATAGAAACAGTCACCTGACAATTAAATATAAAGGAGCCGAGTTGTCAGATTTAATAAAATTTCATTTGAATCCTAAAATGTAAAACATAGGGTAACAACACGTATCCGTACTTATTATGACAAATAAAAGTTCATCAAAAAATTAATCCATCCAATAAATGTGGCTTAATATTAATAAATGTTGATTTACCAATAATTTCTCATTCGATTTATCATAAATTCTAACTCAATCTTACACTGCTGCATGGTAGGCCAACTGTCATCGCAAAACGGGAGTCGCCGGGCCGAGCGGCGATTGCCGACGCCGAAACATGAGATGCTCAACGTGTTATTTACATTTATTAAAACTGAAATGTTTTGTTCTATTACAGAATATACCAAATAGAAGTTTCACTTCACTGAAATGGTTTAAAACTATAAGTTCAGTACTAATTTTCGACGCTTCAGCGCCAGTAGCATTATAATACAGAAATCTATTTACTTTTAAATATCAATTTAACCTCAAAACATTCGAAGATTCGTTATTATTGTTTATGGTTTTATTTTGAATCCTTACATAGAGGGTTAGCGACTAGCCACGTTTGTTGTTATAAAGCTCTTTATTATTATATCTCTACATATTATGTTAGAGTTGTTATTAAAAGGTGTTCTTTTGATTTGGTCCTAAAGTTTCTGACACAATTGTTGATCAAAGGTAAGTTATCGTTATTTGTGTTCTGCAATATTTTTAATAACCTGGCAAGTGAAACAAATAGTAACTTATACTTATTGGTTCCAGTATCACAAAAATTTCAGGACGCAGCAAGTGCGTTATAGTAGTGAATTTTCATAAGAATTGTACACTGTTAGTAAGATATACTATTAAAACTAAAATTTCTTTAAATTTAAATGGACCTTTGATATCAGTTTTAGAGTTCTAGTTAGTGCTGATTTGAAAAAAATTATGTTTTATATGGAGCTACTAAATCAAATTTGGTCTTAGATATAATATGTAAATATTGCAAGTGTCTAAAAAAATTGTGTTACAAATTTAAAGTTACAAAAGTTTTTCAGAAAACAATTAATTATTTACAAAGGGAATGTACCTGTAAAATTATAAATATGGCAGGTATTTTTCCTTATTAATTGTTTGGATGGTTTTGTTTTAGTCAACCCATCCAGTTTTTGCAAACAATAAACAACAAAAAAGGTTTTTTAAAACAAAACGAAGCTCAATGTTATTTTTCTTTAATTTATTACCCACGTGCGTTTACATAGGTGTTACTAAAGTTCAAGATTGAAGATTCTGGCTTAATGGGAAATTTATTGAACTATCGGATTTGAAATATTTTACGAAAATTTTCTACCATTACATAAAAAACCTTTTTTTGTTGCTTATTGTTTGCAAAAACTGGATGGGTTGACTAAAACAAAACCATCCAAGCAATTAGTATGGAAAAATACCTGTCATATTTATAATTCGACAGGTACATTCCCTTTGTAAATAATTATTTTTTTCTGAAAAACCTTTGTAACTTTAATTAAATTTGTACCACAATTTTTTTTAAGACACTTGCAGTATTTACATATTTTTATAATTCGACAGGTACATTTCCTTTGTAAATCATTTATTTTTTCTGAAAAACTTTTGTAACTAATGAAATTTGTAACACAATTTTTTAAAGGCACTTGCAGTACTTACATATTATATCTAAGACCAAATTTTAATTTAGTAGCTCCATATAAAATATAATTTTTTTTCAAATAATCGCTAACTGGGACTCTAAAACCGAACTCCAAGGTCCATTTAAATCTAAAGAATTAGTTTTAATAATATATCTTACTAATAGTGTACAATTATTATGAAAATTCACTACCATAACGTACTTGCTGTGTCTAGAGTTTTTAAATTATGTAACCATGTAGCTCGAGTTTTATATTAGTGTCCTGCTGTGACTTATGTGTTTGTTGAGTGTAAAACGTGTAACACCGGCGAGATGTCTCGCTTCCCATGTGTGTTCCCTTGCTGGTTTCTTTTCATACTTTGTTTAGTTTTCGGTCTGTAGTTCTACGTCATTTTTAGATTGTACATCATAGCTGTCACTATTTTCCAGGCTCCTGAAGAAGCACCAAAAGAAGTTGCAAAATATAGAGCATGTATTAGCAAAGAACTCTTGTTTTTAATGTGTTAGTAGATTTGAGGACGATAGCCCTTATTGAGACTTATATATATATATATATATATATATATATATATATATATATATATATATATATATATATATATATATATATATATATATATACATTTTCTCAAATATTCCCCTTAAATCTTTTTTTCAAGATTCAACAGAAAATAATCATCCTGAATGCCTGCTTTATAATACAAAAGACAAGCTTAACCAGAGCATTAGGTCCAAAAATTTTCAGTTTAAACAAACTGATCTCAACTGATCAACTTCACTCCTAAATTGTTTTTTTGTTATTGTTTTTACCAAACTAAACCTCCAGCGGTGTTCCTAAGACATAAAGTATAAATCACTCTTTTTATATCTCATTACAAAAACATTTACCAGGTTAGTCGGTTGTTACCTTTAAACAGCAGCCACAAATTTATTAGCTATACAGCTAAAAAATACAACAAATAAATAGAAATATGAAACAACCATGACTTTTAAGCTGAGAAAATCTAGTCAACTTCATCATTATCTACAAAAGCTTACATCTTTTAAAAATATTGTTTCTTCACAGCTCAAAAAATACACCTAGGAACTACACTAAACAAAGATCATTCCAAGCGAAGTGACTTGAGAATGAACAACAAAAACCAAATAAATACATACACTTTTCATGCCCACAATAGAACAACTTGAGTAATCTATTTGACAATGCTTTTATATCTTAATAAGTTAGTTATCAAAAATATATTCAAAAATCCTTTAAGGCTTCTTGACTCCCATAAAACAGCTTAGTTTAAAGGAATCGATGTTGAGCTGGGAAAACATGTGAGAAACGTTGCCTTTCATTCATGTTGCCAAATATTTGTACCTATATGTTTGTCAAGTGTTTTCGCATCAGTTTGCATAGGAATAATTTATTGTGGAAATTGCAAGCAATGTGAACAAACGTTTTCCGCCGTGCCTGTAAAAATGTAAAGATCAAGGAGTGTTGTCTTGATGTTAAACTACTACTGAAAAGTTGGGGGCAACAAACCGCGAAAAAATTTAAATTATGTCAAAATTGAAAGTGTCAGAGGTCAACATTTTGGACTGTCAATCATTTATTAACCCAGCAACTGTGTGGTGGGGTTAAAAACACCCAAGCAAATTAAAAATGCTACAGCAAATACCGATACTCGTTCGTGACGCACCTCCACTCTCTCTACCTTCCGGTCTCATGACATAGCATTGTGGCGATACAAGATTTCAGTTGTCTGAGAGTGTCTTGTGAAGTAAAGTTAGTTCTATTATTCATTTAGGTGGTTTTGACCCCACCACACAGTCTCAATTCATTTTGGCCATCGCATTATGTCATTGTACTTAGGAGGTTTACTGGATGGACACATTAGGGGGAACATCTTAGTCAACAACTCCCTCAATATTCACCTGTATGCCTACCAAACTGGCAAATCTACTGAGCTAGCACTCAATAACCTCATCGAGAAAATCACACACTCGCTGGATAACGGGGAGGTGGTGGTGGCTGCATTTCTCGACATTGAAGGAGCATTTAATAATGCATTACCTATCTCTATCTACGAAGCCACTATCGATAGAGGGGTGGAACCTACCATTTGTGGCTGGATCGGAAGCATGCTTCACAATCGGACCGTTATTACCACGTTGCAGGGGGAGGTGGTCAGCTTCAGGGCTGCGAGGGGGTGCCCTCAGGGGGGGTCTATCCCCCCCCCCTGCTGTGGTCCCTCTTTGTGGACGATTTTCTGGCTATCCTGGGGCTGTGGAAGGTTGAGGTCCAGGTGTATGCTGATGATCTAGTCATAATGGTTAGAGGCAAATCTGAGGGGAACTAGCAAGTACCCTTAAGAAGCACTAAATGTAGTGAATGAGTGGTGTCGGAGGGAACAGATGTCTGTGAACCCCCGCAAAACGATCATTGTTCCATTTACCAGAAGAAGAAGGCTGGACAGATTAACACCAACTATTCTTATGGGGGAAACGATTCCATTTACGGAACAAGCAAAATATCTGGGAGTTACCCTAGATAATAAGCTTAACTGGGATGTACAGTTAGAGAATGTAATCCGCAGTGCTAAACTGTCCCTGTGGACATGCAGTAGAATCTGTGGAACAAACCCCCAAGAGATGTACTGGCTCTATGTAGTGGTTATCAGACCAATGATAACATATGGAGCCATAGTTTGGTGGCCCAAGGCACTTCGTGGTATCGCGAGGGCCAAACTGGCTCATCTACAGAGACAAGCTTGTCTGATGATAATGGGAGCAATAAGCACCGCTCTGGAGGTCCTCCTTAATATTCCACCTCTTCACATTTGGCTGGAGAGGGTGGCGAGGTGGACAACGTACAGATTAAAACAAACGGCCAACAGCATGCCGAAGGAAATCAGTCTGGGAGGGTCCAGACTCCTTGATGACATTGAGGGTCTTGGGATTCTGGGAATGGTCTCAGACTTGATGCCTACAAAGATCAGTTGGGATCTGTCTTTCAAGACCATCCTCCCGGAAAGGGACGACTGGGAACGAAATCAAACGACCCTATTGAGAGCCGATCTCTGTTGGTATGCTGACGGCTCCAAAACCAATATGGGAGTAGGAGCCGGCACATATGGGGGCAACACCGATGCTAGACTATCAACTAGCCTCGGCAAGTACGCAACCATACACCAGGCAGAAGTGTATGCCATCGAGATGTGTGCAAGGGAAAGTATAGAAAACCAGTGCAAACACAAATCGATAAAGATATATACAGATAGCCAAGCTGCAATAAAGGCTCTTGGTTCCTACCGTTGCAATTCAAAAACCGTATGGAGTTGTAAATCTGCCCTCAACAAACTGGGCAGCTGTAATGAGGTGTTGCTGGTCTGGATACCGGGTCACTCGGACCATGATGGCAATGTTGCCGCCGACACGCTTGCCAGAAGTGGTGTCCAGAGGGACTTTATCGGACCAGAACTGGTGCTGGGGATAACAGCATGCACAGCAAAACACATCTTAAAGACCTGGATAGAAAGAATGACAAACCAGCAATGGCAAAATCTGCCAGGATTAGCTCACTCTAAGGCCTTCATAAATGGCCTGTCTGAGTCAAGAGCTAAAAAACTTCTAGAGCTAAACAGACAACTTAGTACTCTAGTCGGCCTGTATACAGGACACTGCCGCTTGCGCCACCACATGCACAGGATTGGAGTCGGGCACGAAACTGAGTGCTGGCTGTGTATGGAGAGTGACGAGACTAGATACCTGCTCTTTGGCACCACAAAGCTTGCTCCGGAAGATCTGGATCAACTTTCGCCCACAAAGATTATCAAACTCTGCAGGAGGCTGGCTTTGTTGGGTGAAATATAGACCATTAGGCGTGAGTCACAATAGACTTGGTCACGGTGGAGGGACCGGTATGGCCCACCACATTTAAACCTATCCTAACCTAACCTAGGGGGTTTACAAAAGATTTAGTGAATCATTCTTCAATATTCTCATCAAGATCTTGCTGCAGAAAACATTTCACGACTCTATCCCTATTTAGTGTGACAACGCCATACTTATTAAAGCCAGATTGTATTTTTTTTTTGAGGAATTAGGCTCTACAGCTTTTAACGGATGATTTAGCAAATAAGGAAATATATTCTTTGCAACGGTGCAATTATTTGGCCAAGCCACCAATTTACATTTTTCGGCCTCCAGGCTGTTTTGAGAGGCCGGAAAAAACCTACCTCTAGAGACTTGGTCAAATGGGTTAACTTAGCTGGAAGGAAGATAAATAAAATATTATTTTATTTACAAACAGACACACTGTACGTGCAGAAAAATATGAACTGAGATTGTCACCCATTACGTACTTTTCCCTAGTAAATCTCTTAGGGCTGATATTACTGTTTTCAGAAGGAAGACTAAGTAAGACGGCTGGTGATTTCTATAAATGGCAATGTAAAGCAGAGACCTGGAAGCTGCTTCAACCAAAAATTCAACGTCTTATCTGTTTTTAATTTTAAAACTTCCCAGGAGTAAAAACTGCATAATTGCAGTGGCAGCTCCTGATATAAAAAATTGGGGAGCACAACACTAAAAGACAAGTGGTGGGAAATCCATACGCAGCCAAGTTCAAGGTAATTTAATTTTTGTGATAAATTTTATTTCAAAAATAGCTGTATAAGAATAAGTAGACATTGGCAAAAAACACCATCAAACATTGAAGATTTAGCACTTTTCCAATAAACTATTGCTCAAAATACAAACGAAACAGAACAAGTTCTTCCTTTCAGGACAACCAAATAACCACGTAAACTTGTAATATGCGTTTATATTAAAAAATACATTAAACGGACTCACATTTCCTACAGACGATTTTTTAAGATCCCATGGTCCTGCCAAGTCTTTTTGTAGTTATTTTATACTCATAATTTATAAAACTAAGACACGAATGTAAGAGTTTGGTAGCGATCTGCTACAGAAATTACACATCTAGAATGGAAAACCTAACCAATTCCGATGCGAAGCAATTTTGGAACTTCATCAGAAGTAAACGTCAAAATGATATTGATATTCCATCCACAATGGAGTGGAATGGGCGAACAGCTAACGGCGGAGATGAAATAAGCAACTTATTTGCCTCCTCCATTGAGAGTATATATGTATCAAACCCCAGTCCAAATATTCCATCTGCTCAAACTGATACTGAA
This sequence comes from Tillus elongatus, assembly GCA_964006375.1. Taxonomy (NCBI): domain Eukaryota; kingdom Metazoa; phylum Arthropoda; class Insecta; order Coleoptera; family Cleridae; genus Tillus; species Tillus elongatus. The sequence goes on along the minus strand of OZ023265.1, from coordinate 186,627,763 downwards.
GAAAAAAACAATGTACAACTCTCCAACTGACCGTGACTTTTTGGAGATGTTTTCAGTTAAATTCTACAACTAGATGCGAAGAAGGGTGCCGGCCCAGATGGCCAATCAAATCAATTCCTTAGAAACTGTGCATTGGGTCTGTGTGATCCTATCACCCACATATTTAGTGTCTCACTACAAACTGGCTGCTTTCACTCGGCATGGAAACTCTCTTAAGTAAGCCCAATTCATAAGTCTGGAAGTAGAGCCAATGTAACTAACTATAGTCCAATAGGTATTCAGTCTGCAATGTCCAAGCTTTTCGAGAAGATCGTGTTGCCGCAGCTTGCATTTGTCTTCAAGAATGTGATAACTACCAAACAGCATGGTTTCTTCAGTGGCAGGTCCACGGCCATGAACCTTTTCCTATACACAGACTATATACTCAAATCTCTAAACAGAAGCGACAGTGTCCATGTTATTTATACGGACTTTAGCAAAGCATTTGATACGGTTGACCACGAGATTCTAGTCAACAAACTGCAAAAATATGGGGTTAGTGGAATGGCAGTCAGGTGGTTGGGGTCGTATCAGGCGGGTAGATGGCTGCCATGTTTCCTCGGGAGTCCCGCAGGGTTCTCACTTGGGTCCCATACTTTTCAACATCTTCATAAACGACATTGGTGACAACTTTGAGTCAGAAAGTCTCCTCTACGCTGATGACCTAAAAATCTACAGATGCATCAGAAACCCAAATGACACCGATTCACTCCAGCAGAATATCGACAGGTTGAGCAGCTGGTGTATCAAAAATAAGCTCAGTCTCAACATATAGAAGTGTACATATATGTCCTTTTCACGTTCACGCGACTGAAATCCTATTACTTATTTCCTGGATGGCCAACTTCTGCGGGAAACCATGTCCACCAAAGACCTGGGTGTCATTATCGACAACAAGCTTACATTCCATCAGCACCTAGACAAGATGACACTTCAGGCGTACCACACCATGGGTTTCATTACTAGATCAGGCAGGGACTTCGAGAACATTCACACCTTAATCCGACTCTACTCATCGCTGGTAATACCCATCCTGGATTACTGTTCGCTAGTATGGTCTCCTTGCACCAATATACAGATCAACCAGATTCATCAAACATATATCATATCATATGCACAATGGTAATAAACTCAGCCATGACGAAATCTGCGCCCAACTTAAGATCAACAGCCTGTCAAATCGTAGAATAGTCACAGACCTAACATACTTCTACGAGATTATCAATGGACTTATTGACTCGCCTGAGAGTCTGGGACTATTTGGACTCATCTGCCCTAGACCTGGGCTGAGGAAATCTCGACTGGCTGAAACTACCAAAACATCCAAAGGCTACGTGCATTATGGACCACATAACAGAATAGCTGGTGTTGTTAATGAATACTGTGGGAGTATTGATTGTTTTGGAAATAATCTGGCCTCATTCACGTCAGGCGTCAAGAGTGCAGTATTGCAGAACTGATAATTGTTTCATTATATTGTCTTGTTACTCACCACCCTTGTTGCCTGTCTTCTTTTTCTTTATGTATAAAGCCGATTAGTGTATAAGTTAGTAAATAAATAAATAAATAAATTTAACGGTCTATTTTCTAAAATAAAGGACACTGATGAATTAATTTTTAAATACATTATATGCCTCGCCTTATTAAAGTGAAATGGACAGACACACAACACACAAAAGATTAGCAACAATTGAACTGTTATAGAAGTACACATTCAAAATGTGCGCCGCTGCCATATAAAAGTAGTGGGATATAAAAATCAACAGCAACTGGTTTTTTTATCGCATATACTACTGTATAGTTCTTGCCACAGTGACGAATTCATTTTACATGTGCCCCGGCGGTGGAAGCAAGTATTGGCTACTTCGCTTTGTCGGGCAAGGAGCTTCGGAAACGAATATTGGCAGCAAAGGACGCGAAACATTTAAGATTCTGATTGCAACTTTGTCAAATTATAATTTTAACAAACTTATTGTATTGTTGAGGGAATTTCAGTGAGGGGGCACATGCTCTTGTGCCCCTTGGTACCAGCCGCCACTGGTTTATTGTGACAGGAAAAAATATACTTAAACCAGTGTTGCCAACATGTGAATCTTTTGGCATGTTAAAGCAGTTAAGTGAAATTAGTTGACCGTTTGAGTAGGCATTTTTTAAAGAAGTTATCTGTTTTCGCTTGTATTCACCCAGCAGTTTACCCCATTTTACAGTACTTTATTTTTCTGGCTAGTGAAAATTCCTACGTAAGTTTACAAATATTAAACAGGTAATTTCAAAAGTAGTTGCGGAAGCATGCAGGGCCACAGACAACCAACATATTGCACAAATGAGTGGAACCTGCAATTAATATTAGAAATCACACAAACTCATATCATGTCATGTTTTTCAACTAAATTTGTTCCCGGATGTATATAGCGAACAATAATGGCAACACAAACAAATGCGAACGAATGTTCAGAATCGAAAACGTTTCTCAGATGTATTCCCTGCTTTGTTTTGTTATTACACGCAATACCAACATAATGAGATTTCCAGTCCTAATTGCCTGTTTGATAAACACGAGTTAAGATTAATCCTGTTAAATGTTTATGTAATGCATTATTAGATGAACAAAAGTTAATGTACAAGAACATCTTTGGAGGTCGTCTCGGTGGTTGTTGTGGTGCCCTGCCTTGTGGGGCTTAGCAGCTCTTGTCTGTCTCTTTCACGTTCTCTGCCTGGTCTGAATGCTTCCAATAATGCCTGCACTCTCTCTTCTGTCGGTTCCCACCTCTGGTGACCTGAGGCATTTTGTAACCATATTATCACTGTACCATGAGCCGATCTCACGTTGAGTTCAGACCTGAAATGGTATATACTTCAATTGAATTCAAAACCAACAGTTATTCATGTAAATAAACAAAAATTTACACTCAAAAAATCCACGAAGAATTAAGAATATTTATACAAAAGTGAAGAGATATGCTTATGGGTATTGTACAAACCTTGGTGGTAGTTTCAGCAGTAGAACCAGCAAAATTTATTAAAAAAAAAAAGTGACACTACATAAAATGGTTACGATGTTTCCACAGTAGATAATAAACATATTTTATTTAATAAAACAATCTAACAAGAATTTCACTAGCAATAATTGCCTGTGACCATAGAAGAAACAAAGTTCATAAACTTAATTTTCATAGAAGGGTGTGACACTGCCCCCCTCTTACATTCGATAGTCTCTGACATTTCTTGGTATGGAGTAAGCCTGTGCATATGGATCACCTACATCTTGCTCTTTGGCCTCCTCTGAATGCGATAGACAACGTCATTGATCCTTTTCACCACCTTATACGGACCTTCCCAAAATTTCTGTAGTTTCGGTGACCGTGCCTTGTGCCATACTGGATTCTATCTTCTGTAAAATCAGCCGGATCAGCTCGCACGCCATGCGGTCGCTTTCTATTCGTATGTGCATTCTGACAACAGAATGGATGGCTTTCCTTCTCGTCAATATGTGGGAGCTCTCTTCAAGCGAGGCTCTTACGTTGCACTGGTTCTTCCGCAAAATTTCTCTTGTTCTAGTGTTTCTATTTGCACAAATATCTCCGCAGGCCCTGTTCTTCCTGTCAACATCAGTTCTGTTACAACAAATGTGCAAAGGTGTTCAGTGACCTTTTTCTGGATTGGCTTCACATTTACTTGGCCTTTACACCCTTTGTCTTGTGCTTCTGCCATAATTTCTTTTCAACTTGCTTCTGGCTGAGTAAATGGGTCGTCGCTTCCTCTCACATCTCTCTTCACTGGAATGACACTTTCACGACAGACGTTGCTATTTTCCTCTATGGTGATTTTCCGCACTACCAGGTTACTGCCAGGCGACATTATTATTTCTTCTCCGTGACAGGAGAAAATACCAAGAAAAATGAACGCAATAATTGCAAACTTAAACTTAAATATTCTAAAATAAACAAACAAAATAAAAAACATTCAAAAATAACTATAATAATATAACATAAAATCTATACATGTTCATATGTGAAGTTTTCAGTAATTCTGTAAATAATATCAGTGGTTTTATCAAAGTTTATGTCATAATCCCTACTTAAGTTGTTATAGTAGTTGCAAAGGAGGGTTCATCATAATTTCTTCTCGAGTATTTCCAATTAAACGTTAAACTAAAACGACGAAAGAGTCTTGGTAGATTAAAGTTAATAAATCCAGCAAGGCTCCGTGGTCAACCTTGGACCTTAAAAGTTTAGACAAACCGGTAACACAAATAACAATATGGCAAAGCTCAAGACTTGCCAGCTCAAACTTAGATAGGACTACTCCATTATTGGTGCCTTTCTTAGGGTAAACACCTTCAGATATATGGAATAAATTTTTAATGAATTTACCCTGCACAAATCCCATCCTCTGCTTATGCACCGAATAACAGGGATCCCTGGTTAAACCACCATGTTGATGGTTTGACCATGCCAAGGGAGAAATACAATACCTTAAATGTGTAATGTTCATGGTGCTTGAAATACTCAGAAAAAGATAAAATTGTACACATCAGGCGCCACAAGCTTTTACCTTCAATAATTAGAACCAACAACTTAATGAGGTCATTTACAACTTTAACATCGTTAAAATATAAATATAATCTAGATCTCTTCAGGTTTGCCTCACAATCTCTATAAAGCACATATAATATTATCTTCTTTTTTAGATCAGTTTTTATAATTTGTAACGCTCACAAAATTTGGGCCTTAAATTAATTCGACAAGTCGTAGTTAAGGGCGACAAATACATGCATTAAAATTTAACGTGTAAAGCGGAATAAAAATCCGGAGAGATATAATACGGTATTCCACAGAATCCACACAAAGGATTGTTGTTATCAAACATCGTATAAATCATCATATTTAAAGATAGCTCGCAACAATCTCAGCCCTATTTATGTAACAATAACGTTATTCATTGTATGTGCAAAACAAGCAGACATTTATAGAGAATGACACATGTACCTTTAAAGCTAGTGCTCTATTTCCGAAGTAAGACGTCAGCAATGATACTGACACGAGCAGGACGTGGCAGTTCATTCGAAAGCACCGTTGAACTAGGTCACAGAAAATATGCAAGAATGTTCACACCACAAGGCTCTAAAGTAGTGTTGGTTAGCGCCGGACTAGAGCAGTCTACCTTTAAAAAGGGTAACTTGTAATAAACTAATTTCTATTTCGCAATCATTACAGGATATTATTTTAATTCCGCGTAGGTTTTGGGGCACAGTCAGAAACCGGACTTATCGTCTCTATCTATAGTTCTCAGTCGTAGAGAATTAAATTTGACACTGATTTCTTTCTTGTGAAAATGCAACTTACAAGGGTCTTGCAGAAATGTATCATACTTTTGACAGGAATGTTAACACATTCATTTATTTATTTAATTTATTAATTTATTTAAACAACCCAAACAGGCAGGAGCCCATTACATGGATTTGTATAAGAACTAATAAACTAAAAGAAATAAAAAACTATACATTAAAACTAAAAAATTAACCTAAGATATGGTGTCCCCATGAAGCAGGGATTCCCTAGAGGCTGTGAAAAAGGACCCAACATTAGCATGACTAAATATATCACGAAGAATTATATTCTGCACAAATAGAATACAAGGGTGATTTCAAAACCAGATTAGTTCTGGAAATCGGAAGAAAAAAAATATGAGTAGAACGAGTCTGACAGCCGTGGAGAGGAGAGCGAAAAGGCAGCTGGGAGATAAGTTCAGGTGTATCAATAACTCCGTGAATAAGCTTAAATAAAAAACACTGACCTGAAAGAGTTCTCCTGTCAGCAAGCGACATTAAACCAAATCTAGTGAGGAACAAATTGTAAGATATGCCTATTTGAAGATAAACTTTGTCAACAAAATAAGACAAATACTTCAGAAAACTATGCTGGACAGATTCTAGAAGCATAATGTGGCAGGGGTAGAAGAGCAACCAGCACAAGCCGGCATATTCAACATGAGAACGGACAAAAGCATTATATAGACAGATGAGAGTTTCAATAGATGAAAAATTCCCAGCGCTTCTAACAACAAATCCTAGGCTTTTCATAGAAGTTCTAAGGATACTGTTCAGATGTAAATTAAACTTCAAGTGTGGATCCATGATCAAACCCAAGTCAGTAATATTAGACACACATATAAGATTTACACCATTCACCTTATAAGTGAAAACCTGCAAGTGATGTTTATTGGAAAAAGACAAAACACTACATTTAGAAAGATTTAGAGGTAACTTATTTATGTCATACCATTCCGAAATCCTATCAAGGCTGTGCTGCATGGCCTGACAGTTGACAAGAGAATTGATATTTAGAAAACTTTTTAGGTCATCAGCATACAATAAATAAGGAATAGAAAACACAGAATCCAAATCATTAATAAAAACGTTGAAGAGAAGGAGACCAAGCACAGATCCTTGTGGGACACCAAAAAAAGCATGAAACAGATCGGAAGAGCAGCCTGCATACCAGACAGAATGATACCTATTGAGGAGGTATGATCTAAACAAGGATATAAGACCATTGGAAAGTCCAAAAGAATGAAGCTTAAGTAACAGCAGCCCATGATCAACTGAGTTGAATGCCTTCGAGAAGTCCAAGTAGACTGCATCAACCTGTCCATTTCCATCCAAACAAGACGATACATATTGCACGAAACAAGAAAGGTTGGTCAAGGTTAAACAGCCCCTGATAAATCCATGCCTATTCGGTGAAAGATACAGACCTACATGAGGAGATAGATACGCAAAAAGTGTATACTCAAAGACCTTAGAAAAGTTCGAGATGATTACAATCTGCCTGTAATTTTTAATGACAGCACATACCTAACTTATAATATATGAAGAATAGAAAACACATAATCCAAATCATTAATAAAAACGTTGAAGAGAAGGGGACCAAGTACAGATCTGTGTGGGACACCAGAAGAAGCATGAAACAGGTGGGAAGAACAGCCTGCATACCAGACATATTGATACCTATTGAGGAGGTAGGATCTAAACAAGGATATAAGAATGAAGCTTAAGTAAAAGCAGCCCATGATCAACTGAGTCGAATGCCTTCGAGAAGTCCAAGTAGACTGCATCAACCTGTTCATTTCCATCCAAACAAGACGATACATATTGCACGAAACAAGAAAGGTTGGTCAAGGTTGAATGGCCCCTGATAAACCCATGCTGATTCGGTGAAAGATACAGACTTAAATGAGGAGATAAGATACGCAAAAAGTGTATACTCAAAGACCTTACAAAAGTTCGATATGATTACAACCTGCCTGTAATTTTCAATGACAGCACATACCTAACTTATAATATAATACTAATAAAATCCAAAATAATAAAATCATTTGTCATACTCCACATAATAATGTATTTAACCGGACATAGTCTTTTAGTCTCCTAATTATCATAGTGAAATAAACTGGTATTAGAGCAAATCTTTGTGATACCAGAAGACTGACTAAATGAAATAAATTATAATCTATTATTATTATTTTATTTATTTAATATTATTGGCTGCGGCATCTCAGGCCATTAGCACATTCTTTCCCATCATTTAATATTTTTAACAAATTTTCCAGACAAAGTCAACTTGGCTCGCCCGGGAATCGAACCCGGGACCTCTCGCTTTGCAGGCTGGCACCTAACCACCTGTGCCACGAGGGCGTCAATTATAATCTATGAATTCATTAATTTTCTACTGTCTGATGATACTGTGAAGCAGAGAAACTGGTTACAGAGAAGAAAACAACACTTGTGAATCCAGAGGCGTAGTCTCTAGATCTGTATTTATAATCTACGAAGTTTTAATTTTTCTTAAACATGATGCTTTGTCAAGAGTCAAATGAGAATTCGTTTAGTTCTATTAATACACTTAAAACAGATGACTTACTTTGTAAGGACATGTTGAAAACCATGTCTGAATTCATGTTCGAATGCTGGGATAATGACCTGCTTTCTTTTGAACTGGCTGGCCTCTATCCTCAAGAGGGCATTGGGGGTGGGCTCTCTATAATCGGGCATCAACACAATGAAGCTGAGTGGTTCAGGACTGCTGTGCAATAAACGTTCCATGTGGTTTACCCCAGAGTCCATCAGCTCCTCAGAGTAAGGAGGGTGAGCAGCAAAAGAGCCAGATACGGCCTTCAGCTCCAGGAAAGGCCTGGATATATGACAATACTTGGTTACTTGATAATTAGTCTTATCCTTATTATATAAACATCTCATTATTTTTTACTGTTTACAAAAAACAAATATAACAATAGAATAAGTATTAATCACCATTACTACATATATTATTAATTTGAGCAAGTTTTTGTAGAAAAAGTTTGTTTTACACAAAAAAGACTGTGAGATCTGCAAAAAAATCTACAAATCATCGCTAATTTAACACCCCTAGAATCAATATCCAGGTCAGTTTCACTTTTATATGTTATATTATGTATCATATCGCATTTTCTGCTCATATTTCCTTTTTGCTACCTACCCCGCCCAGCACCCCTACTCACTCCTGGTCCCGTAACTTCCTTGGGTGGTGTGAACACGAAATTTTTCTTGGGTTTTGTGAATCCAGGGGGGGGCCTAGGCAGGTTTCTGAAAACAGTGTTTTGAAAAGCGTTCTGGAGCTAAACTGCAAATTTACCGAAAATTCGCTACCAAAACGCTCTTACTGCATCCAGATTTTTTTCTTACAAACGCATTATATTTCGATACAAAATGCAAAAATGCATTAACAAATTTGTTCTACGAAAATTAGCTAAAAAAAATATTATAGACTGTTAAACCATAAACTTCACTAAACCTACAAATAAATATCCAACAAAGGCACCAACTTAACTAAACTGACAGCCAAAGCATTAAAGAAAGGGTCTATTTGAAATGGATATTTTATAAATATTTTAGTAAAATGAAGGGCAATGACGTTTGAATCTAAAACTTAAGGGTTCACAGAACACTCTTCTTGCAACATTTTCTTTTCACAATTTTGATGTTTAAAATTGCGAGTTTGACGTTTTCAGGAAAACTCCAAAATTTGTTTGTTTAACTGCCCATAACTTCATTGTCTTTAAAGCTAGAGACCTAAATTTTGATACAGAGTTCACTCTTTGTAATACAAACACGCTTGCCCTTACTTTGTTATTTACGGAGATATGAATTTTTTTAGAAAGAAAACACAAAATTTTCCGGGAAAACCTGGTCCGATTTTCCTAGCTAACGAACTTATCCAAGCCACTTGCAAAACAAAAGGTACTCACCAAATTTGATCAAGATCGGTCCATTATTTTTTGAGTTATCAGTCGGATATATATATTGCAACAATTTAAAATGACATAAAACGAGCACAAAGGTGCAACAACTCAGAAGATGGTCATTTAACCTATTTCCAACTTAATGTCATCTTTTACACCTTCAAATAAAGTTTCCGTGAAAACAGAGTCCAATTTTTTTCATTTCTTACAAAATGGCAGTCAATTCACATTATGACATTACTTATGCCCCACCTTGTATAAAAAATGCATGCTCATATATATATATATATATATATATATATATATATATATATATATATATATATATATATATATATATATATATATATATATATATATATATATATAAACACAGATCACCTCATTAGCGAATTAAAAAAAAAATCGGTAATATGGCACGTATTTTTCCTTATTAATAGCTTGGATCGTTTTGTTTCAGTCAACCCATCCAGTTTTTGCAAACAATAAACAACAAAAAAGATTTTTCAAAACAAATTTGTAGTTATCCGTGAAGCTTATTATGTTATTTTTCTTTAATTCATTACCCACGTGTGTTTACATAGGTGTTACTATGGTTCAAGATTGAAGATGCTAGCTTAATGGTAAATTTATTGAGCTATCGGATCTGAAATATTTTAACGGAAATTTTCCAACTCTCTTAATGTCAGATTAACTGAATATCTGAAAAAAGTTCAACTTCTTAAGCCATTTCAACATGGTTTTAGAAAAGACAGATCAAGGATGACAGCTATAGCAGAGTCTTGTGCATTATTATGTGAGTAATTAAATAACAAAAAAACATCAGATAGCATTATTTTTCAATCTAAGTAAGGCTGTTATTACTGTTGATTATAAGATTGATAAAATGGTAGTACATGTTATAGCTTATCAGTGGATATAATCCCATCTCACAATTAGAAAACAGGCAGTATTTGTTAATACCTATAACTCTAAGTGCAGACAGGTTACTTACTATAGGGGTTCCACAGGGGCATATTTTGGGGCCACTGTTGTTTATAATTTTTGTTAACAATATTCCCTTAACATGTTCCACTTTAGATGCTTTAGTTGTATAAGCAGATGGTAGCAAGTTGTTGATATCAGATGATAACTTATTAGATAGTTTGAAGAGAAGCAGAGAGTCTGTAAACGAATTTTCAAGTTGGTGTGATAATAACAGACTGGTTGTAAATGTAAGTAAAACATTCTTCACGTCATTGCTCCCCAAAAATTCAAGTACTGATTGTAATTATCTCATAAGAGCCCGTCATAAATTATTAAAGCAGGTTGAAAATATGAAGTTTTTGGTCTAACTATCCATAAACAAGTCCCCTGTGGGTCCGGGGACTAACTAAAAGAATAGGCCCAAGGTAACTCCTGCCTGTCGTAAAAGGCGACTAATTGGAATCAAACACTGGCGGGGGTCTTGTCCATGTGGGCCTGGAGGGAGGCGGATATCTCTGAGGAGTGATGTACACCCGGATTTTGAGGCCTCCACTTTAGGCTTAGAAATGGATGGTTGCCCGTGCTTGGTTGTTACTCGGGAGCGGGGTTCCGGAAGAGTGCCGCCTTGGGTTGAGTGCTGGCGGGTGTCATGTGTCTAGACGGCCCGGAGGGGGTTGACAGCTCTGATGAGTGGTAAACACACGGAGTTTAGGGCCCCCACTGTGTGCTTCGGAACGAACGGATGGCCTCACTTGTGCGATGCTCGGGAGCGGGGCTCAATGGGATGTCGCCTTGAGTCTAGCACTGGTGGGTGTCGGGTCTAGACGAACCCGGAGGAGAGCTGATATCTTTAGTGGTGGAATAAAACTAAGGGTTGAGGCCTCTTCTGTGAGCTTCAAAACAGACAAACGACCCCACTTGGATGCTGCTCGGATGCAGGACTTCATGATACTGCACCGAGTCAAACACTGACGGATGTCTGGTCCAGACGAACTCGAAGAGAGGTTATCTCTCATTGAGCTTTGAGACGGGCAAGCGACTTCGATCAGATGGCAGTACATCTGTCAAACAAAGTTTCACCTCGCAGGTGTCGTCTCCTGTCGGAAGCTCGATTTGTTTGGTGAAATTTAAGCTAACGCTGGCAAGTGTTGGACCTGGACGAACCCGGAGGTGGCTGGGGTCTCTAGGGGTGAATTACACCTGGAGACTTCGGCCTACTCTGTGAGCATCGATACAAGCTAACGACCCTGCCTGGATGCTGCTCGAGGGCGGGACTTCATGATACCGCCTCGAGTCAATGAAACACTGGCGGGGGTCTGGTGCAGGTGAGGCTGGGGGGAGGCAGACATCTCTGTCCAGACGTCCCGGGGGCTCTGATCTCTGATGAGTGGTAAACACCCGGAGTTTGGAGCCCATACTGTGTGCTACGAAACAGACGGACGGCCTCGCAGGGGTGATGCTCGGGAGCGGGACTCGATGGGATGTTGCCTTGAGTCTTAACACTGTTAGGTGTCAGGTTTGGAAGAGGCTGAGGGGAGCTGAGATCTGTAGGGGTGGATTACAACTGGAGATTAGATGCTGCTCGAGAGCGGGACTTCATGATACCGCCTCGAGGCAAACGCTGACGGATGTCGGATCCAGACGAACTCGGAGAGAGGTTATCTCTCTTTGAGCTTCGAAACGGGCAAGCGACTTCATTCAGATGGCAGTACACCTGCCAAACAAACTTTCACCCTCAAGAAAAGATCGACTCCCTCAAGGAGCTGGAATTGATGGGTGAAATCTAAATAATTAGACGTGAGCCACAATAGACCCAAGGTCGCGGTGGAGGGACCGGAATAGCCTACTCACAATAAAATAAAATCTAATCCATAAACAAAAAGACATTCTGATAATGTGCCGTCCCAAATAAGTATATTTTGCTGTGTCATTAGATACTTGCAGATCTCAGTTGGTCACCACATTCTGAGGGTTTCATATTTTGAACTTGTATAAGCAAGTGTATCTTATGGCTTAATATTTTCTGGAGGCTCTTTGTATGCTGTAAATGTGTTCATAATGCAGAAATGTCTTATTAGATGCATGACTGGCTTAGCACCATTAGAACACTGTTGGGAGGCATTTATCAACTGTGAAATTTAGACACTGCCATGTCTTTATATATTTCTGCTAGTAATTTGCAATGTATATGTACAATACAGAAAACTGAGACAGACCTTCCCAAAAAATGTGATACACACCATTATAATACAAGAGCAAAGTATCACATGCATTTTTCTTACTCTGAACTAACTGTAGAACAAAGATCGGCAACATACCAAGCGAGTCATGTATAATAAATGTTTAAAATTTTTGGGATATATGAATAGCTTAAAGTAAAGAGCAACTCTACATGACTTCCTACATCCGGAGGCAGTTACATTTTTGTAAATTGAATTCGTCTGGATACCTCGACAACACTACTAGTTATTTATTTATTTATTTATTCAACGGATCAACCATTTGCAATAATAATAAGAACATCTAAAACTACATTAGTCTTAAATAACCTATCTCAATATGAGAACATATGTATGACAATTCAATCAACAACACCTCTCAAAATGCCTCTAATTGAACGGTCAGAATCATTAAACATATCCAAGAGCTCCGAATACTTATTTGCAGCTCTCGCTACTCTCGACATTGGACTGAAAAAGCCATAATTGGTTCAATGGAAGGGAACCACAAAAACCTCCCTTGCTCTCGTGCAGTCCGGAATCCTTAGAGAGACTAACTCAACCAAAGAAGGACTATCAATTTTATTCACTAATAATTTATGCAAAAAACAAACATCACTGACAATCATTCTACCACTGAGTGGCTGCAAGTGCAGCCGATTTCGCAAATATGAAAAGTTAAGATCATTTCTCTGCAAGCCCATTCTGTAAGCACAAATTCTTAAGAATCTATTTTGTATGGCCTCAATCAGATTGATATAAATATTGTAATTCGGACTCCAGACTACAGAAGAGCATTCTAACAAAGAGCGAACCAGACCACAATACAGTCTTCTCAAGCTATTGCATGAAAAATCCAGAGTTGATCTATGAATAAATCCTAACATTTTATATGCTTTAGATACTATGTATTCTATGTTATCCTTAAAAGACAATTCCCTATCCAACACAATGCCCAAGTCTTTAATCATTTCCTTCCTCTGTAAAGCATTAGAGCCCATGAAGTACACAAAGTCAATGGGAAACTGAGCTCTAGTGAATGTAATGCAGAAACACTTCAGAGTCAGAAGATTGTCACGACTCCACCGAGCAAAACGATTTAAGTCTTCCTGTAAAAGTAAAGCATCCTGTCTGGAACGAACAATCTTGAAAAGTTTGATATCACCAGCAAACATCAAAATTTGACTATGCTTAAGTGAATGTATGTCATCATTGATAAAAAGATTAAAGAAGACTGATCCACAATGTGAACCCTGAGGAACTCCTGAAGAAACAGTAATACTATCAGAAATGAAGTTTCTGATCTTTACACTCTGGGACCTACCCGTAAGGAAGCTGCGTACCCAAGACAACAAATTGGCATTAAAACCCAACAATGCAAGTTTTGACAATAATAAGGCGTGATTAACCTGATCAAACGCTTTGGAGAAATCTGTATACACCGAATCAACATGTAACCTATCCTCCCAAGCTGAGACCAATACATTCTGGTAAAGAAGAAGGTTGGTTGTTGTAGATCTTCCTTTAAGAAAACCATGCTGCTGTTCGACGAAAACATGTCTGCATTCCCAAGTTATATGTCTAGAGACAAAAAAGTCCAGAAGTTTGGGTATCTCTGACTGAATACAAACAGCTCTATAATTAGTAACCAAATGCTTTGGTCACTGCTTATGAACGGGCATCAAATAATAATGTTTCCAAGCATGTGGAAACTCGCCAGACAACAAAGACCTGTTAAAGAGAATCCTCAGTGGAATTGCCAAGGTGAAGGTACAAGATTTTAACACATGGGAGGGGATTCCATCTAGACTGTAAGTAAATTTACCTTTCAAACTACAGATACGATCAATAATATAAGCAGAAGTAATACTAGGCATAGTCATATTTACCGACTCACACAAAAGAGGATCAAGACTGACACTCCCAGCTTGACCCTCATACACAGATGAGAAAAAACTAGCAAAAAGACCCACCGTATCATGCAAAGAATCACTCCTAACATCATCATAATACATAGCCTCAGGAAGATCATGAACCATCCTCAACTTGTTAATATAAGACCAGAAAGAACCTGGATTGTTTTCAAAATTATTCTCAGTATAAGCAATAAAATTTCTGTAACAAGTATCACGAAGATTCCTACATTCCTACAGTTATGTAAGGCTAGATGCATTCTCATCACAATTAGAACCATATACCGTTTTCACTCTAATTAGAGCTTATCAGTAATAATCAGTATACTAATTGCAGCGAAAATACACCTAAAAAGTAATACGGCTATGGTAGCCAGCCTTCCAACACTAAGTGGCACATGCCGCCATCTCGTTGCGGAACCAAGTAGTATGTTGTCAAGGCAGCTCCAAATAACACAGAGTGTTAAAAAATAGAGACTGTATACAACCAACTAACAATTTAGTAAATTGTCAGCTCTGGCCCATTTCTACCCTAATATAGGGACAAAGTATGTAAGACTAGATGCATTCTCACCACAATTAGAACCCTTCACTGGTTTCACTCTAATTAAAGCTTGTCAGTACGGCATACTAATTGCAGCGAAAATACAGCTATAAAGTAATACGGCTATGGCAGCCAGCCTTCCAACACTATCCAAATGTTCTGCTAACTTAGTGTTGTAATAGACAACAGGAGGAAGATTTGTGTCATTGGTTGGAAAATAAAAAGACCAAATAGTCGATTGCCTATTAGGTTAGGTTTGAATTAGTGGCATGCGGTCCATGGAAGCAAGGGAAGCATTGCTTCCCTTAAAATAACGACTACATACCTACTAAAAAGTAATTTATATTAAACCGCAATATTTAAAATCTCCTTTGTATTTTAAATATTAAATTTCAAATTCTGAAACTAATTTGATTATTAAAATTTTTAATTCGCAAGCTCACACACATAATTATTTATTATGCATCATACTGTACTTGTTTGTATATGCGCTCTTAGCGCAAGGTCGTCGTCGCAGTAAATGCTACCGCTACGGGTGGATGCAATGCCTTCAGTTAAATACATGTAGTCAGCAGACCACTTGAGGAGAAACGCTCGCTCGACGTGTATTTTTAGAAAGTATTTTACCGGGAAGAGCCGCTACACATAGAAAGAGAATGTCTCGCATTATTTCGGAGATATATGCAGTCGACCAAGTTAAATACATTGGCATTTTACGAGTATTAATATGGCTACAAGTTCATCAGCTTTTAACAGCGGCGTCGGTGGGGGTGGTGATTTACAAACTTTACAAACAAGTGGTAATAATAACTGTGATTGTGTTGTGTGTTTTTTGATGACCAAAGGATTTTAAGCTTTACAGTTTGCTGAAAAACTTGCTATTATTAATAAAGGTAGGCCAAAACCTACTCTAAAAAACTTAAATACAAGAATTAAAACATGTATTCGACATTTCAAGGTCGAAAAAACTTATAAACAATATGAATGGTTAACGGGTTGTGAAATCAGGAATAAACTGTTTTGTTGGCCTTGTAGTCTATTTGTGAATGAAAAGGGGGTGTGGAATAAAAGTGGGTTTTCCGACTTGAATAATCTACATCAAGTAGTAAAAAGACATGTTATGTCTAAAGCACATTTACAGAGCATTTTAAAATTAAGTGTCTTTGGAAAAACGCGAATTGAACACGCCGTTGACAAGCAGATAGAAATTAGTCATCGCCAACACAATGAATTGGTTGATAAAAACAGAAACATATTAAAAAGACTTATTGATGTTGTGTGTTTTCTTGGTCAGCATGAATTGGGCTTCAGAGGTCATGACGAAACAACTACATCTGCAAATAGAGGAAACTTTCAAGACCTAGTTTCTTTAATAGCCAAGTACGACATTTGTTTAAAAAATCACTTGGAACAGTCTAACGTTTTTCACGGGACATCAAATCGCATTCAGAATGACTTAATTTCGGCCGCTGCCACTATTATTTTGAACAGAATTAAATCGGAAATTAAACAGAGTCGTTTCATTGCTATTGTTCTAGATGAAATAACCCATGTAACTAATTTTAGTCAACTATCTGTAGTAATACGCTACGTAAAAATGGATGGGAGTGTACAAGAAAGATTTTTAGGCTTTAAAAATGTGACAGAAGATCGTACCGCAAACGCTCTATATAAAATTGTGCTTAATATTATGAAAGATATTGAGGAGGCTGATAATAAATTAATTGCCCAAAGCTATGATGGGGCTGCTGTTATGGCCGGACATTTAGGAGGTCTTCAGGCTAAAGTGCGGGAAACGTTCTCCAGTGCTTTATTTGTATACTGTTTTGCTCATAAATTAAATTTAATTTTATCCCAATCTATAAATGATATTAAAGAATGTAAAGTGTTTTTTGCTACCCTAAGTGGAATGGCTGCTTTTTTTCCAAATCTACGAAGCGCACACAAGCCTTAGACTCAATTGTTAAAAAACGTTTACCCAAAGTAGCTGCAACGCGATGGATCTACAACGGCAGGCCTGTGTTAACTATATTTGAACACCGTGAATCGTTAATTGAACTTTTTGAAAATATTATGGAAAATAGCAAAAATTGGGACGCAGAAACAATAAATAGTTCTAGAGGATTTTTGGATGGTTTGAAAAGAGACTTTAATTTTAATTTTTTACTTAATATATTTTCGGAAATATTTCCGTCTTCAGATAATGTATTTAACATATTGCAATGTAAAACAAATGACATTGGTTTTTGCCTGAAAAAAATTAGTGAATTTAAATCCATTATAATTCAAAAAAGGAATGAATTTGATAAGTTCTGGGAAAAAACAATTAAATTAGGAGAAGTGGAGCCACGAAGAAAGCGTCTGCGCACTGATAATGTGGAAGACCTTCAAACTTCTTATTGCCGCCTTTTTTACGAAATCATAGATCAAATTCAGCAGCAAATTAACTGCAGATTTGATCATCTCAGTGACCTGAAATTTCTTGAATTGTGTAATTTTGGAGGATTTAAAGGGATACATTTCCCAGAAGATTCATTCAAATCATAATTCCACCACTATGGACATTATTTTGACAAAGCCTTATTACGATCAGAACTTACAGTCATTTATGAAACCGATGTTATTGACACAAAAACTAACGCGAGTGAACTTTTAACCTTCTTAAAACAATCAAAATTGGAAAATGCATATTCTGAAGTGTTCAAATTATGTGAATTAGTATTAACAATTCCTGCTACTAGTGCATCTGTAGAACGAAATTTTTCTACATTGAAACGTATCAAGAGTTTTGTTAGGAATTCAACAGGACAGGAAAAACTTTCTCAAATTTCAATTTTGTCAGTTGAAAATAACCTCGTCCAGGAAATGTCCCAGAATCCACAGTTTTATGATGACATTATTGACGAATTTGCCAAAAACGACAGAAGAATTGAGTTACACTACAAATAGGTAAGTTGCTGAGAATTGCTCCCCTTATTTAAAATGCCACCGCACGCCCCTGGTTTGAATGTAAGTGGGCCACACCGGTCCCTCCACCGCGACCATAAGGCCACAATAGACCTAATGGTCGTGGTGGAGGGACCGGTGTGGCCCACTCACATTCAAACCTAACCTAACCTAATAGGCAATCGACTATTTGGTCTTTTTATTTTCCAACCAATGACACAAATCTTCCTCCTAGTGAAAAATTATTTTTATTCTGTTGTATAGTTTTCAAGTTTTATAATGTTTCTTATTTAATTTCGTAGTATAGAATTTATATGTGATGTATTGTCTTTTTATTAGTGCTGAGAATTGTTCAGATTTTTGTGGGTTACAGCTGCTCTCACAACTTACATTTCTATAAACGGCATTTAAAAGAATAAAAATATAATAGCAAATATGATATTTTGATTAAAATACATACCGAATTCAAGTTTTGTAATGTTATGATTCTAATACTTTCTTGATAACTCACCCCCTGCTTCCAAAGTATGAATCACAGTCAGCGAAAGCAGAGCAGTATTGTTTGAAGTAGCAGTTAAGTGGAGAGGCAAAGCACTCGAACGTGACTCCAAACATTCTGTTGAGACATTCGAATACAGTGACAGGCAGAGATGCTTGAGTGTCCTGCACCTCAGCATTTGCATTATTGGAAGAGGGGTTCACACCAAGGAAAGTCGCATAACGTTTCAGCATTACCCATACCCGCGGTATGAAAAGCTCAAACTTTCTGTCGTCGAAACAGCTGTGGCGGTACAAATGTTCCTGGAAGAAAAAGAGAACATAGAAGATAACCAAGTTAGCATATTTTATTTTAGAGAATCAACTTGGCATAGAACTGCTGTATAATAAAAAAACTCTGGACGCAGCAAGTGCGTTATGGTAGTGAATTTTCATAAAAATGTTTTTTATAACAAATATGTATGTTTTTTTAAGAAAGCAGGCATCAAATTTGGTTACCAGTATAACCTATATAGTAAAAACAATGTGCCATGTTTCATCAAAATAACTTTATTGTGTGAAAATGTACAAAAATTTCCAAAAGTAAACATAAAGTGTTCCCGAAAAAACACGTTTCTTGATCAACCTTATAGGTTAATAGCAAATTGAGCTGTTCAAATATGAAACATTTGATCAAAATTCGCTACCATAACGCACTTGGTGCGTCCAGAATTTCTTTTCTTACAAACATGCATTATATTTCGATGGAAAATGCAAAAATGCAATAACATAAGGCGTGTTTGATTAAAAAAAAAAAGGAAATTCGTATCACCAACGACTTATGGGCCACCCTGTGATTGTAACAATAATTTTTTAAGATGTAGCTCAAGACACCCTATAATTAATATATACAAATTTATTTCATATCTTATATAATAACGGATATATTGAGCTTTATTGATTTTTTACGAAAATTCGACAAAAATTATATACCATTAAACGATAAACTCTATAGCTAAGGCTACTGCCAATCATCAGAGAAAGGGTCTATTTAAAAATGAATTTTCTGCAAATATTTTAGTAAAATGAAGGACAATGACGGTTGAAACTAAGACTTTAGGGCTTGTAAAACATCCTTCTTGAGACATTTTATTTCTAGAGCCCGTATTAGATTCAAGTTATTTGTCTAAATGTTGCCAATTTTGACATTTTAAATCGCCACTTTGACGTTTTGAGGAAAACCCCAATTTATTTTTCTTTAAATGCCTATAACTTTTTTGTCTTTTGACCTACATAGCTAAATTTTGGTAGGTAACTTACATATATGGATATAAACCTGCGTGCCAAATTTGGTTGCCCTTACTTTGTTAATTCCGGAGATATAAATTTTTTTCGAAAGAAAACACAAAATTTTCCGGGAAAACCTGGGCAGATTTTCTTGGCTAACGAACTTATCCAAGCCATTTGCAAAAGGAATTTTTTCACCAAATTTAATCAAAATCGGCCCATTATTTTTTGAGTTATCGGTGTGATACATATATATATAAATATATATATATATATATATATATATATATATATATATATATATATATATATATATATATATATATATATATATATATATATATATATATATATATATAAACATATAAAAATTGAAACTGACCCCGGATATGTTTTCTGGGGGGCCTAATTAGCGCTCATTTGAAGAAATTTTTTCAAAATTCAAAAGTCGGGATCTCCTCATTAGTTAATTTTTTTTAAGAAAATTCACTAAAAGCAAATAAACCAGTAAAACATAACAAACGTTTACAACACTCATCAATCAATAAGAGACAAACTGAATTCATGTCCAAACAGTACCCAATGTTTCTGGTCTATGTCAAGAAATATGGGACGAAAATTCAGCTTCTTCTCTTGCTTGACTTTAAATGATCGAGTAATGTATCACCCGAAGAAAAGGTTCATTTATTTATAATATAATACCTACTTAAGTTGATACATTTTATTTTGTTATTGCATTCTTTTTTTGTACAATATTTTTTTACATAAAGTTAGTTTAACACTATTATTATTATTATGATCTAATTAAATCAGCATATTACCCATATACAACTAAGAATACCCAAAAAATTATCAAGATTATCAAATATCAAAAGATGCTGGCAAGAGGTGGTATCAGGCAATTAAAACATGCAAATATCATATGATGAAGAGTGATAAATATTTTATTAGCTGTTTTTAGTAGTGTGAGCCAGTTATAAATGGGGACCAGGCTACAGGAATCCGGGACAGTTTAATTCAGTTGTTGAATCATAAAGTCCCCAGTCAGTTAGCTGGCTTCAGCAATCAGTAACCATCATGGGCAAGGCTGAACTTTTTGCCTCGTTGGTCACCGGCAATTATACTCTCAACCCACATTCAATCCAACAGTCCCCAATGTCGCGCATAAAATGACGGATATCATTTTCAAAACTAAAAAGGTACGAAAGATGCTCTCTTCTCTTAATGCCAGGAAAGCCACTGGTCTTGACGAAATCGTAGCAATTGTTCTCAAAAAATGTGCACCCGAACTTGCTCCTGTCCTGACTCGCCTGTTTCAGACATCTTACGATAGAGACATATTCCCTAGTAACTGGAAAACTGCTCGAGTACAACCCGTCCCCAAGAAAGGATCGAAAGCGCTTCCTAGCAACTACAGGCCTATTTCTCTCCTTTCAGTCATCTCTAAAGTGATGGAAAAGTATATAAACACCGAATTACTAAAATTTCTTGAAAAACACAGTCTAATCCATGACAGGCAGTATGGATTCCATCAGCGCAAATCAACTGCCGACCTCCTTTCCTTTGTCACCCATTCTTGGAACAAGTCTATGGAACTACACAGTGAATCCCAGATTGTCGCTCTAGACATATCCAAAGCATTCGACCAGGTCTGGCACGCAGCGCTGCTTAATAAACTACCGGCCTATGGCCTACCACCAAAACTCTGTACGTGGACAGCAAATTTCCTCTCCAACCGGAGCATTTCTGTTGTGGATGGCCATTCCTCTAAACTGTATCCAATTAATGCAGGAGTTCCTCAAGGTTCAGCTTTAGGCCATACTTTGTTTCTTCTCCACATCAATGACCTCCTTTCTAGCACATCCAACCCAGTTCACAGTTACGCGGACAACAGCACCCTCCTCTCCAATATACAATATTCTAAGCCTGTCTCTTTAGCCCAATTAGATGAGGATCGCAGACTCATGGAGGGTTCTATCTCCGTGGATTCCAAAAAATATTAGACTGGGGAAGTAGAAATTTTGTTCAATTCAACCCCACCAAATCAGTCTTGCTTTCTTTCTCATAAGAGATACACCAGCCCTAGACCCATCACAATAAACAACCAAGTTATTCAAAGTAATGGGTCCTTTTCTCTTGTTGGCATCTCTGTGGATCGAAATCTCAATTGGCACCAACATGTCACATCAATTGCAGAAGCAGCTGCTAAGAAATTAGGTTTCCTCTTCCGGGCTCACAAATATTTGTCACCAGCTAATCTCTATACTTTATATACTTCACAAATAAGACCAAACCTCGAATACTGCTCCCACATCTGGGGTGCTGCTGCCGCTTCTACACTCACTATCCTGGACTCCATTCAGAAGAGAGCTATACGTCACATTGGTGACCCTACCCTTACCCAAAGGCTGCCATCCCTTGCCCACCGACGTGCTGTTTGTGACCTCTCTCTCTTTTATAGATATCTGCACGGGCACTGCTCAGAGGAGCTTTCTTCCATAGTTCCTCCACCTGTTGCCCCCAACAGATCTACCAGGGGAACAGAGCGAATGCACCCTTTTACTGTCCAGGTCACCAGACATAGAACATCTTGTTATGCCCGCTCTTTTGTCCCGAGGACTTCCAAGTTGTGGAACTCCTTGCCAGCACATGTTTTTCCTTCTCCCCCGAACCTCCAAACCTTCAAGTCCAGAATTAATAAATTGCCTCTTTCCTCCTTGTCGACACCCACAGTACGATAGTATTTAGGCTGTAAGCCCTTGTGGTGTGTTGTTGAAATAAAAATAATAATCCAATAGCTTGCAACAGGTGAGTCACTTTTAGTGTACAGACAGTTGGGTTTATGATCTGCCAATGTTTCTAGCTGAAGGTTACTCTAGACCATAGCATATAAGCAAGATCGATAGTTGGGCCTGCTTACACCTGAGTTGGCTCCTGAGTGAAACTAGGGAAGACTGGCCCTATATCGACAATCTTCGACCAGTAACCACCCAATCTGTCTATCATATGTGACAACTCTGAAGATAGCACACTGGTTTGCCCAAAAAGTAGAAGCTGTTTTGATGTTGTGTCCTGTGTGCAAAACATGGGACGTCCCCTTCATATATTCCTTCTACTTTCCTAAACAGGGAACTAGTTTTAGGATGTAAGAAGATCGGTACTCGATTCTAATTCTACGCTTGATCTGAAGGGAAAGAGTCCACCAACTATTCCAGTTGCAACGTCAATAATGTAACATCTATAATATAATAGCAACAATTTCATATGGCTTTGTTACTAATACATAGTTGTAATGTTATCATCACTTACCAGTTTTTGCAAATGTGTACTGTTGATCGCAACAGTGTCTCCTTGAAACCTAAGCAGAGCCTGGTCTCTGTCAGGTAGATATTCTACCACAGGAAGCCTAATACATGGTATGGCGAACTGTACGGGATAGCACCAAACTTTTCTTACAGCTACATTCGGCACAGGAAATGGCGGCAACTCCATACCCTGCTCTTTCAATATCACACTAGTTTTCTCTCGTACTTTTCTCGCATATTCACAAGATAGGTTGTAGATTTTCAGACAGATGCCCTCCACTGAGGATTTTACCTGCAAGAAAAAAATTAAAAAAAGAACTCTCAGGATGTTATATGTGTAGACTGTACACATTAAACAATTTTTTGATAACGATTACTGAAACTGGCTAACTAGGAAACATATTTTTAATGAACTTCATTGCAATGTTTTACGCACTGAAAAACGTAGATTTTTCAACATTCTGCACTACGCATTCTATGGCTTTAAAAGTGCTTGAAATACATTACACATATACACTTTTATTTGTTTGCTGTACCTTCTGTGATTTTTATTTGTTTACGTGGGGACTGCAGATTCGAACTGTGATGGTTCATCATCAGCACGCTACTGACTCTGATTGTTCCTGTGTGTTCTATTTCTAAGGTTGTACGTGACACCTGCATATTCAGTATCTATTTGTCGGTTTACAATTGTTTGATTGGCTGTGTTATCAGTTTGTGTTGATTGTATTAGTTTCCTGTTTTCATTATTGTGGTATAACTTGTCTATTTGTATGGCTTTGATTAGGGGTTAAGGAGTCGGGGACCAAAGGACTCCAGGGAGCAAGCTGATGAAGTGGAAACAACAACATAAACTTTCGATGAAGCTTTCCCCAAGACCGTCATGCGCGGTGAAAAGCCGCATCCTGCACGAGGTGACCCTGTTAATAACTAAACATGACGGATCTAGACAAGGATGTCGAACTAAACTCCCCCAATCTACGGTGTCACGTGACCCGTGCCTAGGGATGGATGGCAGAGGGCGATAGTGTCGTGAACGGAACCTCTGGAGTACCGGGCAACCCTCCAAAGTAACCCGCCTTGCACCACACAAGGGGTTCTGATGGTGTGGACAGTATTTCCCCGATTCTCGTGGGAACAACATGAAGATAATAAATACATATAAAACTAAAACCAATGAGGCTCGAGGAGTGGCTCCAGCTACAGACTTGTGCCTTGAGTCCATTCCGGAAACGGAGACGAGTCAGGGGGCCGCAGCGGACTTTGGAGGTCTCACGACCGACGTAGATACCGGGGATCAAAGGGTAGCTTCGGCCAGAGACCTGTCCCCGACACCCAAGCTGGAGGCTGGGTCCCACCGGAATGCAGCGAGCTCCGCGGACCCCTCCACCAGTGAGGACCCTACTGTAAGGGTAGAGGGACTGCCCCGGCAGTCCAAGCGTCTTTCCGGGGCACAAAGAAAGAAGTTCCGGAGGGCGCAGAAAATGGCGACCGGGACGTGGACGGCCGAGAAACCTGTAAAGGCGCAAGAGGGGAGTGCGAGTCAGAAGAGGACGCGCTCGGAGTCTAGCACGCCTACTACAGACAGACGTCCCAAAAGGACTAAGGCCGGAACACCGGCGCATACTGGCTCGTATAGGGAGGCTGCGGAGGGCCTCGGGATGGCAGTGATTGATAGACGCCATCCTGAGGTCACGCTAGACCAGGGAAAGGCGGACCTGATCCAAGCTGCGGTGGACTCTCTTCAGGAAGGGGAGAGCCCGCCTCAGTTCCACCGGGCGCGCATGGCGGGGGGCATCCTCTGGATAACCTGTGCCGGCCCGCAGTCGCGGGACTGGCTGCGGAAAACGATCAGGGGCCTCGGTCAGATTTGGGAGGGGGCGGACTTGACAGCCGTCGAGCCCAAGGAACTCCCAAAGAGACGCAAGGTCCTCGTACGGATCCCTGACACCGTCCCGCAGGAGACGGTGATCAGTAGACTGAAGATACAGAACCCTGAACTGGGGACACAACACTGGTCAGTTCTAAGCAGGAGGACAGAGGAGAAAGGACAGACTCTTGCCTTCTCGATCGACCAGGCATCTTACAGAGCCCTTGAAGGAACCTCCTTCAAGGCATTCTGGGGCCTGAGAAGGATTAGCTTCCGCCCACTGGGGAAGCAACTACAGGTTAATGGGACTTAGGTTCCTTCAGGTCAACCTCCAACATAGTAGGGCAGCCACGGCCGGACTACTGATGGCTCTGAGGAACACGATGTGGCCCTCATCCAGGAACCGTACTCCTATAAAGGAGAGATCAAGGGACTCGGCGGAGCTGCTGGAAAGCTCATCTACAGCAGATCCAGCGAGAACCTGAGGGCCTGCATTTTTGTCAGGGAAGGGATAGAGTTTCTGCCTTTAATGAATATCTGTTCCAGGGACCTGGCAACAATCAAAATCCGATGTGGAGGAGCGGGTGGGCTGAGGGACATTACTGTCGCGTCAGCCTATTTTCCAGGGGACAGCATGGACCCTCCTCCACCCAACGAATTGGAGCAGCTGATGGTGGGTAGCAGAGCAGGTGGATGGCAGACCATCATCGGCATGGATGTGTACGCGCACCATGAGTTGTGGGGTAGCTCGGACATAAACTCTAGGGGTGAGGCACTTTTACAATTCTTTATGAAATTTAATTTAGACATATTGAATAGAGATAATAAACCGACCTTCATCACAACACGGCGTGAGGAAGTTTTAGATCTAACAGTTTCCACCCAGTTTCTGGGTGACTTTGTTAAAAGCTGGGCTGTGTCTGGGGAAGTGAGTAGCTCAGACCACAGATACATCCGGTTTGAAATCACCAAAGTCAAAAGACAAACGGTATGGTACCGGGACCCCCGCAAGGCGGACTGGGAAGCCTACAGGTCAGACCTAGCAATGGAACTGCCGGGGGTTAAGAGTACCATAGACAATTTAATAGACCTCGAGATTTAAGCAGCCCAATTGCGAGACGCAATCACCTCGGCCTATAACGCCAACTGCCTCCTGAAAATGAGGGTGCCCACCAGGAACATCCCGTGGTGGAACAAGGACCTCAGACAAAGGAGGACGCAGGTTCGTAAGCTGTTTAACGCGGCCAAAAGGTCGGGAGCATGGGATGAATATAGACAGGCCCTAATGACCTATAACAAAAGACCGAGGGACGCCAAGAAGTCGTGGAGGAGGCACTGCGAGGAAGTGGAAAACACGTCAGAGAGTGTTCGACTACACAAGATCCTGTCCAAGGGTACTCAGACCAACATAGGCTCCCTTATAACATCCACAGGAGGCTTTACAAGCTCGGGGGAGAAAACTATGGAAATTTTACTCCAGACGCACTTCCCCGGCTTTAACATAATAAACCAAACACCGGACTGGGAACACTCAGAAATAGAGGCGCCTTATAGGCGGGCATCTAGAGTAGATTGGACAGTCGCTAAAGAGGTGGTTACCTGGAGCAAAATCAGATGGGCCATTAACAGCTTTGGGCCATACAAATCGCCGAGATTTGATGGAATAATGTCCATCATGTTCCAACAGGGGATAGATATACTGGCGCTGGTGCTTACCCTCATTATGAGGGCCAGCCTGGCTCTGGGGTACATTCCGAGGGCATGGAGACTGGCCAGGGTTGTATTCATTCCTAAACCTGGGCGTCCAACAGACCAGGCAAAGTCCCTGAGGCCAATAAGTCTCATGTCCTTCTTGCTGAAAAACAGTGGGAAAACTGCTCGGCCAGCACATTAGGGGCGGTGTACTAGAAGCATATCCCCTACACTGCGGACTATATGCATACAGAGCAGGATTCTCAACAGAAACAGCACTGCACCAACTGGTACTGAAACTGGAGAATACGCTCGAGAACAGGGAGGTGGCGCTGGGGGCCTTCCTAGACATATAGGGGCCTTCAGCAACACCTCGTTCGGATCGGTTCTGGCAGCTGTCCGGGAGCGTGGAATAGAGGAGACCTGCTGCAGGTGGATTGGTTCCATGCTCAGGGACAGGGCGGTGTTTACCTCACTCGCAGAAGGGACTCTGCTGACGTTGTCTCCCTTGCTCTAGTGCCTAGTCGTGGACGGCCTGCTGGGGAGGCTCTCAGGAGGGGGGTATGAGGTACAGGGTTATGCGGACGACATTGTCATCACACTCCGAGGAAAGGTCACACAGTCAGTGTGGGAGCGCATGTAGACTGCACTGAAAGTGGTGGAAGGGTGGACAGTTGGTCAAGGATTCGGGGTGAGCCCCAAGAATGCAACCGTCATACCGTTTACGAGGAGGAGGAAGTGCGACAGCCACAGAACTCTCACTCTATACGGTAGGAGCATTCCAATGGCCAGGGAGGTAAAATATCTTGGGGTTGTATTGGACTCTAAGCTAACCTGGAATGGTCACATTGGAAAAATACTGCGTAAGGCAGTCATGACCTTAGCCATCATTAGGCGGCTATATGGAAAAACCTGGGGACTAAAACCTAGTTTGGCCCACTGGCTGTACACAAGGGTGGTCAGACCATCGTTAACATACGCGGCACCGGTCTGGTGGCCTAAGGTGACACAATCCAGTGCCAAACAAAAACTAGGCAAGATCCAAAGGATGGCTTGCCTAGGCATCACAGGGGCCATGTCTTCAACCCCAACAGCCGCCATGGAGGTGATGCTGGATCTGCCCACCCCCCTACACTTCGTTATTATGGGAGAGGCCAGGCTAGGACTATACAGACTAGCCTACAATGGTAGGCTTCAGGGGCCACTGCAAAATTCAGGAGATCGTGAAGGAGCCCATGCTTGAAATGAGGTCAGTTAAACAATTGTAGGCGGACCAATAGAAGCTCAACATGGAGGCGTCACGTAAAACTTTAGACATAGAACACACAGGAACAATGAGTCAGTAGCGTGCTGATGATGAACCAGGAAGGTTCGAAACTGCAGTCCCCACGTAAACAAATAGAAATCACAGAAAGTACAGCAAACAAATAAAAGTGTATATTTAAAAGTGATTACAGTGTAGTGCAACATTCCAAAAAAATTACATATATAATATGTGATGTATCTAAAGCGCTTCTGAAAACAGAAAAGAAGTCTCTACATCTGTATTTAGTATGGAACAGTTTTACCAACAATTAATGAATAATTCCGGTATTTAACACCCTTGTCTATTTATTGAAAAATTGAGTAAAACCACAAAAAATTAAAAGTATTATTAATATTATCATTACTATTTCATACTTACCGTTTCCGTTAGATGTGGTTGGCACTGCTGCTTCAGGTGAGCAAGCCTATCTTGAAAATCATCGTATGTCGCTCCCACAGTTTTCCTCAGCCACTGAAAAGTTTCATCAACATTCCATTTGACCACTTTTCTGCTTTCAGACTCTGCATTTCGTGACTCCATTATTTTCTTTGCTGCCTCTGCGTACCTTGACAGTTGTTTCCTAGCATCTCCCGTAAACTTCGGTCTCACTAATTTGATAGGGATATCGTTCATTATTTCTTTGTACATAGCCAATGAGATCTCTGGGTAACAGTTGTTAGGTAGAAGAGGATCATAACCTGAAAGAATAAGAGAAATGATGATTGTGATTACAACAGCAGCAACAATAATCAAACATTATACAATCTTCATAATGCCCAGAGTATGAAACGAATTAATAATTATCAAAGTGCATAAAATTATATCAACAGTAGTACTACTGATAAGCAAAATATTTATAAAAAAACACATTAGAGAATAAATAAGTTGGTATATATGGGAATCTGAATCTAGATTAAAAAATTCCAACAAATAATTAAAAAGTTCAGGACGCAGCAAGTACATTATAGTAGTGAATTTTCATCAGAATTGTACACTATTAGTAAGGTATATACACATTCTAGTTAACAAAGTTCAAACAGGCGTTTTATTTCAAACAGAATAATTGAAAACATCCAGGCTGTCCTCCAAAGTTGAATATATATTACACATGTTATAAACAGGCGAAGACCACATACACATGGATAAAAAGTCAATGCATGACGTGATCCTAAACTTGGTACATTAAAATTAAGCTGTTCCAACAGAGGCGGACAGTCAATTTGGCAATTAATTAATTTATACAAAAATATCAAAGAACTACATTTCCTCCTATTCTCCAAAGTCTGCAAGTCAAAACATTGTAATAAATCACTGTGTGGAAAGCCAATGCAAGAGTACTGACCATCCCAACGAAAACAAGTATACTTGAGAAACTTTCTTTGAATATTTTCGAGATTACCAATCTGTGTAACTTAAAGGGGAGCCCATACCACTGATGCATACTTCAGAGATGACCTTATTAGAGAGCAATACAACAAAATAAATGTATCTGATGAAGCAAAATACCTACTATATGGCATGCTGCAAATGTTGCCTGAATGAGAGGACAGGGTCAAACACAACACCAAGATCTTTAACAACAGATGGCCTTCCTAGTAGCTGACTATTTACGTTGTAATCAAATAGGATGGGGCACCTTTTACGTGAAAAAGACATGACACAACATTTACCGACATTAAGAGAAAGTCCATTGCCACCACACCAACTATCGAATAGATTTAAACTACTCTGTAACTTATTACAGTCATCAGGATGATTGACGTGCAGGTAAATCTTTATATCATCTGCATATATTAAGTAAGGCACTTCCAAGATGTTTGATATACCATCAATACAAATATTGAAAAGAACCGGACCAAGGATGGAGCCCTGTGGCACTCCAGATCATATTTCAAAGCTATCTGATTTAAAGCCCTTAATTTCAATAAACTGCTTTCGTCCGCTAAGATACGATCGATCAGATTCCCTGAGAAACCAAGACAGTTTTTACTGAAAATGATCTCTTGCAAACAATATAAAATCGTCGTCAATGTGTTAACTTAAGTGAATTCTAGCATGTATATAAAATTTTCCTGAAGAAAGCATAAGTATTGTTAACTATGAAACGTCAGGTGTTAATTACAATATAATTTAAAACGAGTATTAGAGGACTAAATATGAACCTTGCAGAACACCGAATGTACTATGAAACTTGTACTAAATAATTTTATGACTTCCATGACGTTATTGCAAAACATGTTTCAAATATGAAAGAAACTTACCAGTGTCTATAACCTTCCTCTCCATAAGCCATCGATTAAAAGAATCTTTGGGTGCATCGATCGATTCTCGAGAGTGGCACAATTCCTGATAGCACTGCCTCAGTTTGGCTAATAGACTGCATCTATACGCTTCAATTTCTGGATGCGAGTGCATGTATCCACATGGGGCTCGTTCTAAAATAATCACATTAGTCGGCACATCCAGGTCCCAAGGGCCAGCCTGCAAAAAATAACACAATGAACATTTAATAATTATAAAAGAAGATTATTGTGGAAATCGTCATGAAATTTAATCTCAAGCTTTTTTAAAAGATGCTCAAAATGTTTGTTCGGGTTTCAAGAAAATTATGACTTTAAAACGAAATTGATTGTTGTTACTCTAACCTGGTGAAACCGGTTCCACACTAAATACAGACATCTCTCGCTTCACAAATGCTTTCTTTTCCTGCAACCAGTTTTACTTCTTAATACAGGAAATTGACGTATCGTCAGCGTACATGAAAACCAGTCCATTCTATATATATATTTTGGCAAGTGATTAATATAAGCCAGGAACAGCAGCGGGCCCAAAATGCTTTCTTGTGGGACGCCAGTGTTTACGACTTTTGAGTCTGATAAGGCATTGCCCATCCTAACAATAAGTTTTCTGTTAGACAGAAATAACCGAATCCAGTTGTTCAAATTCCCTCTAGTTCCCATATAATCTTGTTACAAACTAGAAATTATCATGTAGAACACTTGGGACAGATAAAAAAATAGCGTCACGGTGTATTCCTTCAAATCCATCTTTTCCAGTGTCGCCTGCACAAAATCAGTCACAGCTGATTCCGCGGAGAGCCCCTTACGGAAACTGTACTGTCGGTTAGAGATTAAGTTATTTCCGTCCAAGTATTCTTGCGTCCTTTGCGAAACTATTTGGTTGAATATTTTGGAGAAAATACTTAGCAATGCAATAGGCCTATAATTATCGATATTGTTTTTATGTCCCCCATTATGCAGAGCTATGATAGCAGCAACTTTCAATTGTGTGGGAAATTCACCCCGAAGCAAAGACAGGTTAATCAATTTAGTTATAGGCATCAATAATTCATCACACACTTTAAAAATAAACGATGGAATGCTGTCCAACCCAGCCGAGTTTTTATTTTTTAAGCCCAGAATAATATTCCTAACCTCATCCTCAGTAACTCGTTGCTCATAATAATAATAATAATAATAATAATAATAATAATAATAATAATCTTTATTAGCAACCAAGCTATACAAATATTTTTATCGCTACGTCAAACCTAAAACTATTTTCAATTTTAAAATATACTTTACATACTCTTTGCCTTAATGAAAATTTTCTTTAATATAAACTACTATTTCTCTTCTAAATACCTGTAAATTTCTACTTTTATTTACATTTATTGGTAACTTATTATAAATATTTAAGCCCTCATGAAACAATGAATTTTCTGTTCTTTGTTTCCTAGCCTTATTTACATAAATGTTCTCAGCATTTCTTGTATTATAACTATGTACATCATTTACACTTTTTATTTTATTGCACAAATATTGCGGTAACAATTTATTCACTATCTTGTAAATAAAAATCAAATTCAACAACACAAGTCTCTGATTAATACTCATAAATCCCAATGTGTCCCACATATCTTTAATTCTAGCACATCTGTTAACACCTAAAATAATTCTCATGGCCCTATTCTGTAGTACCTGAAGTTTTTCTTTATCAGTCTCATTAACATACATCAATATTGTCGGACAATATTCAAAGTGTGGGGCTATCATACTCTTATACACTGTTAAACAAGTCATGGGAGACAGATAATTTCCAATTCTTTTGCAATATCTTATTTTTTTATCTAATTTATTCGTTCAAGTATTTAACATGGCTCTTAAATTCTAACTTCTTATCAATAATTATGCCTAAATATTTGGTTTCATTTACATATTCTAAGTCCTGATTAAATAGCTGTATTTTTTGATTTTCCCTATTACTTCCCATCAGCATGACTTTAGTTTTCTCTACGTTTACAAACAAACTATTCCGTCTTAACCATTCTTCTAATTTATTCAGTTCACCTTTCATCTTTTCCATGACTTCCTCTATGCTATCTGCCCATACAGATATTACCGTATCATCCGCAAACAAACTTATTATCGTTTCGTCATCTAGATTATCCCCTATGTCGTTAATATACAAAATGAACAACAACAGGCCAAGCACGGTTCCTTGTGGAACTCCATGTTTTACTGTTCTTACATTAGATAACTTTGTATTAATTCTAGTTTGTTGTTCTCTGTTTGTTAAGTAGTTTGCCAACCATGCTTTAGCTTGTCCCACTATTCCATAAGCTTCAAGTTTAGTCAACAACATTTCTCTATTTATCGTTTCGAATGCTCTTTTAAAATCTAAGTAAACTGTCAAGATAATTTTATTATCATCTCGCAGCTCCTTCCATCTTGACACCATACTTTGTAATGCAGCCTCACACGAATGTTTTTCTCTAAATCCAGATTGATTTTCAATCAGTATCTTATTTTTAGTGAATTTTCTTAGAAAAAATTCACTAATGAGGAGATCTCGACTTTTGAATTTTGAAAAAATTTCTTCAAATGAGCGCGACCTATGCCCCCTAGAACCCATATCCGGGGTCATTTCAATTTTTATATATATATATATATATATATATATATATATATATATATATATATATATATATATATATATATATATATATGTATCACACCGATAACTCAAAAAATAATGGGCCGATTTTGATAAAATTTGGCATGTACGTTTCTTTTGTAAATGGCTTGGATAAGTTCGTTAGTCAGGAAAATCGGACGAGGTTTTCCGGGAAAATTTTGAGTTTTCATTCGAAAAAAAATCTTATCTCAAAAAGTAATAAGCGGTTTTTAATAAAATTTGGCATGTGCCTTCCCTTTGTAAATGGCTTTGACAGGTTTGTTAGTCAGGAAAATCTGACGAGGTTTTCCGGGAAAATTTTGAGTTTTCATTCGAAAAAAAATTTTATCTCAAAGAATAATAGGCCGATCTTGATAAAATTTGGCATGTACCTTCCTTTTGTAAATGGCTTTGACAAGTTCGTTAATCAAAAAAATCGGACGAGGTTTTCTGGAAAAATTTTGAGTTTTCATTTGAAAAAATTTTTTATCTTAAAAAATAAAAAATCTATGATAACCAAATTTGGTAGGTAGGTTTACGATATAAAAAGTAAACTATACACCAAAATTAAGATTTCTATGTTACAGGAAAAAAAAGTTATAATAAAATATTTTGTGCCAGATCATTTCTATGAAAATTCACTACCATAACGCACTTGCTGCGTCCAGGCTTTTATCAATATGATTTAACAACTGTTTTTTTATATGCATCTCCATTATTTTTTCGGCTAACGGCATCATGTTAACTGCTCTAAATTCACTGCTTTTTTGGTATTTGCTTTTTTTTGGTACCGGCACTACCTTTGATATCTTCCACTCCTTAGGAGTAATACTTTCTTGAATAGACTTATTAATTAAGTTTATTATTTCCTTTTTTATTTTTTTATTCCCTTGCTCAATTATTTGCATATCTATTATATCAGTAGATGTTTTCTTTTTTAGTCTTTTTATTATTTCTTCCAAATCTTCTTCTTTCAATGTTTCAAATTTGTCAAGTTTCTCTACATTTTATATCATATTTATTCGTATATTACTTGTTTCAATTACACCATCTTCTATTATTTCTTCTATGCTCTCAACAAAAAAATCATTGAAATGCTCAGCTATTTACTGTTCACCTATCACTTTTATTCCATTAAAATAAAATTCTTTAATAATATTTGCATATATTGATGGGTACAATTAACCGACACAGTACAACGATCCGAAAGGCCATTTTGAAAATGACTTTTTAACTTAGAAGCAACGGCAGTAGAAAAATCATCCGCAAACATATTAGCCACAATCGTGGGGTCATTTATTTCAACACCATCACGGGTGAGGGAAACTTCAGATACCTTAGGTGTTTTATTTATTACTAAATTTACTAAATTCCAAAGCACTTTAAGCTTATTATCCGAATTAAACAGCAATTGTGAAAAATGGTTTCTTTTTTCATCATCTATTAATTTGTTCAGTCTTATGCTACTGATCCTATAGTAATCCTTGAGCTCTTCGCTGCTATATTTTTTACGTAATATATTAAGATCTTTAAGGTTCGCAGTTTGAACTCTGACACTGACACTTGGACGATAACTCAGGACCGTGTTACTCTCAATTTTTACCTTTCTAACAGGAAAGGCTGCATCAAACGCAAATTCAAAATGTTCGCAGAATACAGATTAAATTTGATATTCCAGTAACATTAAAATCTATAAATAAATAATCTGTAGCATTGTGTTAAATTGTAATTAATTGTGTCATCCTTAACATTAATATTTGTTTGCCGACAATAGGCATGGATGCAAAATGATAATGTTTTGTATCCTCCTACTATGTCGAAAATCATAACTATTGGACAATTGATAGTCCCTTTATTAATCTTATATTTAAAGGGGTAGACATTGATCCAATCCAATCCATAGCAGGTGGTAGTGGAATTTTCCTTTATGTAATAGTAAAGGATTTTTTCACGCCCGAGGAGGTACCACCCCATATATCAAGGGGCCGGTGAAGTCCCAACGGACGTTTCCGGTTCTGGTGTATGAGTCTGTTTCCCTTATAAGCAAAAATGATGATGGCTCCTCCTTGTACAACATATTCCGGAGGCAAAATACCCCTCCATTCGGATCTCCGGGAGAGGGGTGTACAGAGGGCGCCAACATCAAGATTTAACATATCCTTTTCGAATATATGTGACCTAAATTCTAACCTGAACTCCATCCACCATTTCCTCCAGGCTAACAGGCCCCAGCTCCTCTTCCTCACCGAAACTCAAATCAGTGCCAAAACAGCCACTAATCACCTTAATTTCCCGGTGTATGAGCTCCTTACTGCCTTTAGATATTACATACGTCCGTAGCAATCTACCCTGCACGAGACTCCCCAATTTAGAAGCTGGAAGAAAAGACATACTATGGATAAAACTCTCTCTCAGGGTTGCAACTAAATTCATCTGTTGCATTTACCGGTCACCTTCTGACAACAACTTTGTCCAGCTCTTTGACTACCTTTCTGAAAAAACCGACTATCTGATTTCTGAATATCCTTCCTCCGAGGTCACTATTCTTGGCGACTTCAATGTCCATAATAAGGAATGACTAGGATCTTCAAACACCGATCCACAAGGGAGAGCAGCGGAGGCTTTTGCAGTCAGCAATTCTTTGGCCAATATGGTTCAGCAACCTACTTACTTTCCTCGTATCCCAACACACAGCTCAAATCCCTTGGATCTCCTTCTTACTACAAAACCGGAATGCTATAAGATATCAGTCACCGCCCCCATTGGTCGCTCAGACCACGGCATGGTCACTGCTTCCTGTGCAATGCAACCCGAGGTCACACAGTCATCACACCCACGTATCGTTTGGCACTACAACTCCGCAAACTGGGACGAAATGCGGGATTACTTTTCCTCATTTCCATGGGCGTCTGTCTGCTTCTCTCATCCTGACCCCTCTGATATCTCACAAAACGTCACCGAAATTATCCAAGCCGGCATGGAATTATTTATTCCACGTACACAGAAAACCTCTTCAGCCACTCAAAAGCCCTGGTTCTCTAAATCCTGTGACAAGGCCAGACTTGAAAAGGTCAAAGCTCACAAAACGCTTCTACACAATCCCAGTCAAGAAAATCGTCAGGCATTCAACGACGCAAGAAACCGCTATGTCCGCATTCTTTCTGAGGCAAAAAACTCGTTTAATAACCACATCAAAAACAAAGTCCTCTCAAGCTCCAACGGCGGCAAACCCTTCTGGACTCTTGCTAAGTCTATTAGGAATAATTTCAGCAAGAGCACGTTCCCACCTCTTGTCTCAGGGGATGAAATTGTTTCTACCGCCCTGGGCAAGGCTGAACTTTTTGCTTCGTTGTTCGCCGGAAATTCTACTCTCAACCCACCTCCAAATGTTCAACCACCAACAGTCCCCAATGTCGTGCATAAAATGACTGATATCATTTTTAAAACTAAAAAGGTACGAAATATGCTCTCTTCTCTTAATACCAGGAAAGCCTCTGGCCTTGACGAGATCCCAGCAATTGTTCCCAAAAAATGCGCACCAGAACTTGCTCCTGTCCTGACTCGTCTGTTTCAGATATCTTACAATAAAGGCATATTCCCTAGTAACTGGAAAACTGCTCGAGTACAACCCATCCCCAAGAAAGGATTCTAAGCGCTTCCTAGCAACTACAGGCCTATTTCACTCGTTTCAGTTGTCTCTAAAGTGATGGAAAAGTATATAAACACCGAATTACTAAAATTCCTTGAAAAACACAGTCTAATCCAAGACAGGCAGTATGGATTCCGTCAGCGCAGATCGACTGCCGACCTCCTTTCCTTTGTCACCCATTCTTGGAACAAGTCTATGGAACAACACGGTGAATCCCAGATTGTTGCTCTAGACATGTCCAAAGCATTCGACCAGGTCTGGCACGCAGCGCTGCTTAATAAACTTACGGCCTATGGCCTACCACCAAAACTTTGTACCTGGACAGCAAATTTCATCTCCAACAGGAGCATATCTGTTGTTGTGGATGGCCATTCCTCTAAACTGTATCCAATTAATGCAGGAGTTCCTCAAGGTTCAGCTTTAGCCCCTACTTTGTTTCTTCTCCACATCAATGACCTCCTCTCTAGCACGTCCAACCCAGTTCACAGTTACGCGGACGAAAGCACCCTCCACTCAAATATACAATATTCTAAGCCTGTCTCTTTAGCCCAATTAGATGAGGATCGCCGACTCATGGAGGGTTCCGTCTCCGTGGATCTCCAAAAAATATTAAGACTGGGGAAGTAGAAATCTTGTACAATTCAACCCCACCAAATCTCAGTCTTGCTTTCTTTCTCATAAGAGATACACCAGCCCTAGACCCATCACAATAAACAACCAAGTTATTCAAAGTAATGAGTCCTTTTCACTTGTTGGCATCTCTGTGGATCGAAATCTCAATTGGCACCAACATGTCACATCAATTGCAGAAGCGACTGCTAAGAAATTAGGTTTCCTCTTCCGGGCTCACAAATATTTGTCACCAGCTAATCTCTATACCTTATATACTTCACAAATAAGGCCAAACCTCGAATACTGCTCCCACATCTGGGATGCAGCTGCCGCTTCTACACTCGCTATCCTGGACTCCATTCAAAAGAGAGCTATACGTCTCATCGGTGACCCTACCCTCACCCAAAGGCTGCCATCCCTTGCCCACCGACGTGCCGTTGGTGACCCCTCTCTATTCTATAGATATCTGCACGCGCACTGCTCAGAGAAGCTTTCCTCCATAATTCCCCCACCTGCTGCCCCCAGCAGATCTACCAGGGGAACAGAGCGAATGCACCCTTTTAACGTCCAGGTTACCAGACATAGAACATCTTGTTATGCCCGCTCTTTTGTCCCGAGGACTTCCAAGTTGTGGAATTCCTTGCCGGCACATGTTTTTCCTTCTCCTCCGAACCTCCAAACCTTCAAGTCCAGAATTAACAAGCTGCCTCTTTCCTCCTTGTCAACACCCATGGTACGATAGTATTTAGGCTGTAAGCCCTCGTGGTGTGTTGTTGACATAAAAATAAATAAAAAAGTTACCACCAGGAGCTTCAGTCGCCCAAACGTGTGCCTATGCAGCTGGTTGTGGGTTATATTCCCAGTAAAGCGTCATTTACGTTTTCAGTACATCACTGTAAAATTAACATTGTGTCTGAACAAGTTGAACGTCTGCACATTCCGTCCCTCACAGGGGTCGTAAATTCGTCAGTCTTGCGTACCCTGCGATGTTAGATAAGTTAAAGATATATAAATTTCCAGGATGAGGTGAAACTGCTCCTTGGCGTCGGTGATTCGCCATGATCGCGGAAATAGACCGACGTTAAGGAAAAAAAATACATACATAGGTCACCACTAATAACTCACCAGAATAAACTTTTTGGCCTGTGGTCCTCCTACATTAAGATCTTCAGACGGCCTGCGTTTGGCTACCATGACGGGTGGTCCATTGGGTACTACAGGAGCCGGGGCAGGTGGAGGAGCACATATGCCCAGAGGGTCTGTTATAGGATCAAACTGGGGCTTGATGACCGGCATCTCCCAAAGACTCTCGCCAGTCAACTTGTTCCAAAAGTATGGTCTATTTTCTCGTTTTGACCAGAATTTTCGCCAACCTGTAACCAAATTTAAATATCTTAGTACTCTACAGAAAATTATTGTTTAAAACTCATGTTATACAAGTGAATATCGACAATGTTATGCTACTGATTTATTAATTTTAATTACTTAGTTAAGAATTGACAAGGCAACGGTCACACCACCTTGAACACGTCGGTCAGCTAAGGTAAGCAATGTCGGGAACTGTCGCTATGTTAATGGGCGATAACCACGGAAGGCAATGGCAAATTTCCCAGTATATTTGCCCAATCAGGTTTCCTTTAGGAAACATAACAATCAAGTTTAGTTAGAGAATTTATTTTTAGTTAAGAATAATGATGAGTGAACATGTTAACTTATTTGTTAAATATGCTTTCTAAGCCTAGTCAACCTGAAATAGTCAATTTAATTAAATTCAATTTATTACCTTTTTCTTCAGCTTATTATTATTTTTTTTACTTTAACGTAGACCTATTTCCACGACTATGGCTAATCACCGACGCCAGGGAGCAGTTTCACCCCACTATCCTGGAAATATTGCCGAACCCCTGCCTTTCTGTAAGGGGGGTATGGATATTTAACGTGCCCAACATCGCATGGACACGGGCCCGACGGCCTTACGACCACCCCCCACCCCCCACCCGGAAGGGCGGAACGTGCAGACATTCAAATTGCTCAAATACAATGCCAGAACCTCGGTTGATCTTAATTCATTACAGTTTGTACTGAAAAAGTGAAAGGGAAACTCTGGGAATTGAACCCAGTACCCCTCGGTTCAGAGGCACAAGTTCTTACCCCTGAACCACCGAGGCTCGCTTCAGTTTATTACAGTATCATTTGGACGTAGAATACGTCTTATCTTTTACACTAGCAGTAGTCCCACAATCATAAAAAGCCCGGACGCAACAAGTGCGTTATGGTAGTGCATTTTCACAGAAATGATCTGGCACCAAACATTTTATAACTTTTTTTCTTGTAACATAGAAATCTAAATTTTGGTGTATAGTTTACTTTTTATATCGTAAACCTATATATGTGTAAATATACAAAAACTGAAACTGACCCCGTATATGGGTTTTTGGGGTTCCAGTTCGCGCTCATTTGAAGAAATCTTTTTAAAATTCATAAGTCGCGGTCTTCTCAATACGATTTTTTCCTACGAAAATTTGCTAAAATATAGACTATTAAACAATAAACTCTATAGCTGAAACTACTGTCGAAGCATCAGAAAGAGGGTCTATTCGAAATGGATTTTCTGAAAATATTTTATTAAAATGAAGGACAATGATGGTTGAAGCGGAATCTTAGGGCTTTGTAAAACACACTTCTTACGACATATCGTCTACATTATACGTATTTGTTCCAAATTCGTTGTCTGAAAATTGCAAATTTTGACGTTTCAAATCGCGACTTTGACGTTTGAAGAAGAAAAATTATCAAATTTTCAAAATATTTTTTCTGCTACTTCTGGACGTTTTTACGTCAAGAAAACTTAACGATTGTATGTAATATTCAATTGGTTTTGTTAATCACACAAAATATTTTGTTCTTGTGCTTTCCTCTGATCACCAGTGCCACCAATTTTTTTTCCTTAAAATGCCTATAACTTTTTTCTTTCTAAGTTAGAGATCTGAATTCTGGTACGTAGGGTAAGTTCGATGGTAGAAACGTATATGCCAAATTTGGTTGTCATAGCTCTGTTATTTGCGGAGATACGAAAATTTTCCGAAGGAAAACCCAAAATTTTCCGGGAAAAACTGGTCCGATTTTCCTGGCTAACGAACTTATCCAAGCTACATACAAAAGGAAGGTATGTACCAAATTTCATTAAAATCGGCCCATTATTTTTTTAGTTATCGATACGATATATATATATATATATATATATATATATATATATATATATATATATATATATATATATATATATATATATATATATATATATATATACTAAGTGAGTGGTGAACGTGTCGCCACCTAGTTCGGAACCAAGTACTATGTTGTCACGCCCGCTCCAAATAACACAGAGTATTAAAAATAGAGACGGTATACAACTAACTAACAATTTAAAAAATTGTTAGCCCTGGCCCATTTCTACCCCAATATAGGGACAAAGTGTGTAAGACTATTTGGAGCGGGCGTGACAACATAGTACTTGGTTCCGAACTAGGTGGCGACACGTTCACCACTCACTTAGTGTTTTGAGACTGGCTATACGGTAGCCGTGTTATTTTTGGTGCATTTTTGCTACAATTAGTATGCCGTACTGAAGAGCTCTAATGAGAGCGAAACCGGTCTACGGTTCTAATTGTTGCGAGAATGCATCTAGTCTTATATATATATATATATATATATATATATATATATATATATATATATATATATATATATATATATATATATATATATATAGATCTCTCCATTAGTGAATATTTCGTTTTACGAAAAATTCGCTAATACAAAAGTTACAGGGGTGTTTCCATCTTAAATCTGCCACAACTGACTCATTTCTTTCGTTCAGTTTCTGCGATTAATCAATAATTAAAAATTCAGGATCAAACTTATTAAAAAAGATTTATGACTAAAATTTTAACCACTATTGGTGCCAGATTAGTACACTGTATTCTATAGACAAATTATAGGCATTCTACAAAAGCTGCCTGTAACGCCAGGAGGTGGTTTGTGATTGGATTAAGACGGAGCACTGAATTTCTAGCAGGCGGGGCTATCCACACGATAACTGGCGGTAACTGTAGGCGTGTCGTTGGCTAATGTCTGTGGGCGGGGCTACTAGTGATAAGTAGGGGGAGTTTGCAACACGCGCCTAGTTATATAAGAGACAGAGAACACGAAAACTGTTTCACTAAACAAGTGTCCAAACATTAAATACACGTTTACTGGGGAACAGTTAATAAACAGTCTGTTTAATAAACGTAAACGGTTTTGCGAATAAGTTAAAAGCCCCCAAGAAAAATACTTCCAAAAATATTTTTTTAACATTACTTAGTAAATTTAACGAATTCACGTTATTTGTGAAAAATGCTTGGGTAAGTTCGTTGTTCAGATAAATCGGACCAGTTTTTTCAGGAATGTTTTAAACTTTTTTTGAAATCTTGATCAAATTTAGTACATAGGTTTCTGCTACAAAGATTATTATACTATCTACCAAATTTATCGTCTTTCAGTTAAATAAAAATGTACCTATTAACAATTAACAGTAAGAACATATATATATATATATATATATATATATATATATATATATATATATATATATATATATATATATATATATATATATATATATATATATATATATATATATATATATCACACCGATAACTCAAAAAATAATGGGCCGCTTTCGATAAAATTTGATGGGTACCTTCCTTTAAGTTCGCTAGCCCGGAAAATCGGCCTAGTTTTTCCCGGAAAATTTTGTGTT
Source organism: Tillus elongatus (assembly GCA_964006375.1). Taxonomy (NCBI): domain Eukaryota; kingdom Metazoa; phylum Arthropoda; class Insecta; order Coleoptera; family Cleridae; genus Tillus; species Tillus elongatus. Next base: position 186,585,899 of record OZ023265.1, on the reverse strand, counting down.
TTCTTTCGGAAATTTGTTATATTCCCGGAAATGACAAAGTTAACAAAACCCTATGTATGTTGCAGACAAAGACTAAGTTTTTTGGCGCAAAAATGTCAAGAAATGCCAAAAAAACACTTTGAAAATTTGATAACTTTTCCTCTTAAAACGTCAAACTCGCGATTTAAAACGTCAAAATTGGCAACTTTTAGGCAAAGAACCTAAAGCTAATACGGGTTATGTAGAGAAAATGTTGCAAGAAATGTGTTTTACAAGTCGTTTCCGCTTCAACCGTCATTGTCCTTCATTTTACTAAAGTATTTCATTTCAAATAGACCCTTCTCTGATGCTTTAACAGTTGTTTTAGTTATAGAGTTTATGGTTTAATTCTCTATAATTTTCAGCAAATTTTCGTAGAAGAAATTCGCCACTGAGGAGATCGCGGCGTTAAAATTTTAAAAAGATTTTTTCAAATGAGCGCGAGTAGGTCCCCTAGGACCCATATCCGGGGTTAGTTTTAGTTTTTATATGTGTATATATATATATATATATATATATATATATATATATATATATATATATATATATATATATATATATATATATATATATATATATATATATATATATATATATATATATATATATATATATATATATATATATATATATATATATATACAGGGTGACGCATTTCTACGGTAAAGCTGAATATCACTGTTATTACAGAAGATACGAGAAACAATTGTAAACGTTAATTATAGGGTATCTTGATCTGCATCTTTCAAACATTTTTTCGACATTCACAGGTGGCTCATAAGTCGTTGGTGATACAAATTTTCCTTTTTTAAATCGAACACCCTTTATATGATTGCATTTTTACATTTTCCTTCGAATTGTAATGTATGTTTGTTTTAGAGTTATTTCAATTGTTTTGTAACTTTTCACATTTTTGGCACGTATCAAAAATTGTGATACGGCGTTTTTACCAACAAAAATCGAAGTCTAATGTAAATGACGCATTCAGGGAGGTTTTTGTTTATATCATTTCATGAAAAAAAAAAAAACGAGATGCCATATACAGGCCGCTCTCAAATAGTGACTGAATTTAGCAATTATTGTCTGGTATAGGTGCCAGATTAGTACAGTGTATTCTATAGACAAATTATAGGCGTTCTACGAACGCTGCGTAACGCCAGGGGGTTACTTGTGATTGGACTAAGACGCCCGCATTTCTAGTAGGCGGGGCTATCCAAATGATAGTGACGGTAGCTGTAGGCGCGTCGTTCGCTAAGGTGGTGGGCGGGGCTACTAGTCATAAGTAAGAGGAGTTTTCATCATACGCCTACTTACATAAAAGAGAGCGAACAAGAGAACTGCACACAAAACGACGTGTACCATTGTTTCAATAAACAGGCTGTTTAGTAAAGGTAAACAGTTTTACAAATTAGTTAAAAGCCCGCAGGAAAAATACTTCCAAGAGATATTTTTAACCTCTACTTAGAACAGTCGTATATCATCAAACACTTGTCTCCATAATATAATTTCATTACTGTTATGTTGTGAGCTTGCGCGTTCGTGGTCACACATATTTAAAAAATAATAATAAACAATTTTTGGATATGTATGTGAATGTAATTCATTATAAAGTTATATTAGTTTCACCTAAAAACTGTGAGCTACGTATAGAGTATACATTATTCTGATAAGAAACCAATAACTAAGTATCTCCTAATTTGAAATACTAAATAGGTTGTGATTAAGAAAGATAGAAATCATTTGTAGTTGTATTTTGTTTCTTTAACGTCGGTTCTATTTCCGCGACAATGGTCAATCATCGACGTCAGGGAGCAGTTTCACCTCACAATCCTGGAAATTTTACGCCGAATCCCTTACCTCCTGTAAGGAGGGTAGGGATCTTTAACGTGCCTAACATCGCATGGCACACGTGGCTGGTGGCTTAACGCACTATCCGATGGGTGGAAAGTGCAGACATTCAACTTGCTCAAACACAATGCCACAACCTCGGTTGATTGTAATTTGCAGTATGTAGCGAAAATACTTTGACGTTTCTACTGGAAACTGAAGCCGAGACCCTTGGGCGCAGAAGCGCGCACACGTTCTTACCCCCCGCCCACCGAACCTGCTAAATCATTTGTAAAACCCTGCAAAGCTGGTAGTTTGAGAACAAATATTTTAAAAGTTATATTTTTGTATTGGTGCATTTTCTTTAAAAAATTCCCTAATGAGAAGATTCCGACTTCTGAATTTTGAAAAAATTTCTTCAAATGAGCGCGAACTACGCCCCATAGAACCCATATCCAGGATCAGTTTCAATTTTTATATGTTTACATACATATGTATATATATATATATATATATATATATATATATATATATATATATATATATATATATATATATATATATGTATGTATGTATGTATGTATGTATGTATGTATCACACCGATAACCGATAACTCAAAAAATAATGAGCCGATTTTGATCAAATTTGCTGAGTACCTTCCTTTTACAATTGGCTTGTATAAGTTCGCTAGCCAGGAAAATCGTAACAGGTTTTCCCGGAAAATGTTGTGTTTTCTCTCGGAAAAAAATTATCTCCGGAAATAACAAAGTATGGGCAACCAAATTTAGTACGCGTGTTTATATTATAAAGAGTGAATCATGTACCAAAATGTAGGTATTTAAAGAAATAAATTTGGAGTTTCCTCAAAACGTCAAAGTCGCGATTTGAAACGTCAAAATTGGCAACATTTAGGCAACGAACCTGAAACAAATAGGGATTGTGTAAAGAAAATGTCGCAAGAAAAGTGTTCTGCAAACCCTTAAGTTTCAGCTTCAACCGCCACTGTCCTTCATTTTACTAAAATATTTACAGAAAATTCATTTCAAATAGACCCTTTCTCTGATGCTTTGGCAGTAGTTTTAGTTAAGTTTATGGTTTAACAGTCTATAATTTTTAGCTAATTTTTGTAGAAAAAATTCGTTAATGAGGAGACCGCGCTTTTGAATTTTAAAAAGATTTCTTTAAATGTGTGCAAACTAGGCCCCTATAGGCCATATCCAGGGTTAGTTTCAGTTCTTATCTGTTTACATATTTACCTGGTGACGCATTTCTACGGTAAAGCTCAATATAATTGTTATTATAAAAGATACGAAAAAAATTGTATACGTTATGTATATGGTGTCTTGAACTGCATCTTATAAAATTATTTTGACAATCACAGGATGGCCCGTAAGTCGTTGGTGATATCTATAACAGCGTTATGTTATTGAATTTTTTCATTTTTTATCAAAATATGATGCGTTTGTAAGAAAAAAAATCGAGACGCAGTTAGTGCGCTTTTGGTAGCGAATTTTCATTAATGCTTCAAATTTCAATAACTCAATTTGCTATTAACCTAAGGTTTGTTGGCTAGGAAACCAGTTTTCTCGGAAACGTTTTAAATTTATTTTCGAAAATTTTTTGTACATTTTCAAATAAGTTATTTTGATAAAATATGGTACATTGTTTCTCCTATTAGGTTATACCGGTAACCAAAATCCATGCTTTTTGTTTAAAAAAGACATATTTTCTTTAAAAACATTTTTATGAAAGTTCACTACCATAACGCATTTGCTGCATCCAAACTTTTATATATTTAAATGTTACAGTTACAATAAATTAAAATAATTCATATCCGAAAAAGTCTGGACGCTATGGTAGTGAATTTCTATTAAAAAATTCAAATTCTCTAAGCTCAATATCTCTAAAGCTAAAAAATTAAAATTTGCTGGGTCTTATACTTATACTCATTTTTTTTTATTTGTCATGAAAATTATAGATTGTGTTACAAAAAAAGCTATGCTTGTGATTGCATTGACATAATTTTCTGAAACACCCAATTCAAAAATTCAAACTGTTAAAATATTTTTATTTAAAGTCACTTTCTGAATTTTGGTCTGGAGTTTGCTTCTTCCATCGATTTTCCATTAACCAACGTTTCTACAATAATTGAAATACTGTTAAAGCTTCACGTAACCAAAATATCATACTTGATTTTACCCAAATGTCATTAAAAACTATTATTATTATTAGGTACAAAAATTTTGAAGTTTCTACTTGACAGATAGATTACTATAATCTCTATAAAGTATAAAGACATAATGTAAAACAATTTTAATGAAAATAGCTTTGTTATTTTTAAAAATATAAAAAAAAATTCTGAGACGAATGCCTAACTTTTCATGGAAATCTGGTCTGATTTTTCTGACTAACGAACTTATCCAGGTTATTTACAAAGAAAGGTATATGCCAGATTGGATCAGAATCAGTTAATTTTTTTAAAGTTTTTTCAGAAAACCTACCAACTTTTTAGTTTAAATGAAACACACTTGTATTCAAATAAGATATCATAAAATGTACTGCATTATTTAAAATCTCTCAAAATGTTTTGCTAATACCATTTTCAGCTTTTCCCCACATTCAGAATTAAGATTAGACAGGCAGTATCTACTTTTTATGAGAAGCAGAGTTATGCAACTTCTGATTAGTTGGCACAACTGTATTTTTATAGGTATTTTACAACAATACTGTGTAATCTTTTTCTTATCAACAAACATATATGTTGTCCATATTATTGGCACTCAATTGTCAAGTATTCACAAACAAGTACTTTAATAGCAGGGAAATAAACAGAACAATGAAGAAATAAAAACACCAATGATAAAATTCTCTGTTTTATACTAAAAGTTGACTCCTTTGTTTAACAATAGCAGGGTATTATTACAAGAATTATTACAAATACCTCATACCTACTGTAACAAAAACAAAGTATAGGTAGGTACCAATCAAAAGCATATATTTGTAATAAATGGCTTTTTTGGAACCACAAAAATAATATAACCGCACTAAACAACATAATTTTTCACCTTATAAAAAAATGCTAAGTCTATTTAAATTTAGCCTTAAAACCGGTATAGTGTTTAAATCCCCTATTTAATTTTAATAATTACTTATAAGGTTCATATTTTTTTATTGATTTAACAAGCTTGAATATAATGGTGTCACACAAAAAATGCTATATACCAAATAACATGACTTTTTAAATTAATATAAATTATTAAAATTGACGTAAGGCAAAACATAAACAAATAGCATGTGGAAAATGACAGACTCCATTGAGAGGAAACAATGAGTAAATGTCAAATTTTGTATACAAACAGATTTCTGCCCACTTGATTAATGTGTATACATACTAACACATAGAGTATCACGATTAATATCAAACCCAGGTTAATCCTAAGACTTCTTGCATTAAAACAATATAATATCGCAAAAAATTCAAACGTTCCCTGTACCTTGCTGCGTTAGTTCGATCGGCAGATCAAACTCGAAATTCCCTTGATTTATGGGGGCCCCTTGTGGGATCGTAGGCACAGGTATAGTGGTGTGTTGTGGGGGCACAGGGTTGACGTTAGCATTTTCTACTGGTGGCCACACAGGCCTTTCTTCCTTTATTAGTTTTATATCAACTTCTTCGTTCATTATTTAGGCTTACTGGTGTTTTTATTCTACTACAGTTACGTTCGAAACTATGGCATCTAGATACACTTATAGAATACAGCGAACACACAAAATTCATTTAAAAACGAAAGACACATATTTTATTAGTCAGTTACACACATAATAAAAACTTTTAAAACACGTAACACAATTCAGTCATAATTTACGCAGGAAATTCTCGTACAACCTCGCCTAGACGCCATTTGCAGACTGAGAAAAAGCTGAAAATCTTCCGTGTATGCGTTCTCGATTCACACGCTACGAACAATTTGTGGATGTTTCTTAAACTATTAAGCAATGTTGCCAGTACGATTATAATGATTTACGATAACCATTCCTAAATTAAAAGTATAATATTTTAATTGCCAATTAAAACCTAAATAAGATTATAATATATATATATATATATATATATATATATATATATATATATATATATATACACACATATATATATATATATATATATATATATATATATATATATATATATATATATATATATATATATATATATATATATATATATATATATATATATATATATATATATATATATAGGCCTACAGTTTTTATATACAATTAGGACATAAGGGCTCATAAGAAACATATTTTTGCTACGTTATAAACAAAAATTTGAATAACTCAATTTTCTATAAACTTAGAAAGTTTAATTTTGGTATGTACTAAGGTCTCTCCTAAGGCAAGAGATCCACCAAATTTCATTAAAATAACTTTGTAATTTTGGGAGAAAAAATTGTTTTTCGAAAGAACATTTTAAATTTGAATAACTTAATTTTCTATAAACTTAGAAAGTTAAATTTTAGTACGTAGTAAGGTCTTTCCTAAGGCAAGATATCCACCAATTTCATTAAAATAACTTTGTAATTTTCGAAAAAAAAATTTCTAAAGAAAACTTTAAATTTCAATAATTCCATTTTCTATAAACTTAGAAAATTGAATTTTGGTACGTAGTAAGGTTTCTCCCAAGGCAACATATATAGTAAATTTAATTGAAACATCTTTGTAATTTTTAGAGAAAAAAAATTTTTCGAAAGAAAACTAAAAATTTTCCCGGAAAACCCCGTCCGAATTTCCTGGATAACGAACTCATCCAAGCCATTAATAAAAGAAAGGCACTTGCCGAGTTTCATAAAAATTGGTTAATTATTTTTAGAGTTATCATATATATATATATATATATATATATATATATATATATATATATATATATATATATATATATATATATATATATATATATATATATATATAAACATATAAAAATTGAAACTGCCCCAAGATATGGGTTCTAGGGGTCCTAGTTCGCGCTCATTTGAAAAAATCTTTGCAAAGTCTCACCATCGATACCTCTCTATTAGTGAATTTTTTAAATAAAAATTCACTAAAACAGAGCAATAAACCAAATACCCCTAACTCAGTACATACCAAAATGCTTCCTAATGAAATTACAAGGGTGTTAAAATGCTCATGTGTATATTTTTACTCTGGAGCCTCTGGATACTAAAACCATTTCTGGTGTTTAACATTACGTGGAAAATGCGCAATTCTTAGAAACAATTAAAAAATCTAGATTTTCACAGCACATGTTTAATAAGCTAGTCGAGTTATCTGGCTGAAATCACAAGCCCTGCTTCATTTGTTATTTAACTAACCTTTCATATACAGCAGTCGCAATCGCAGACTCTGAATCGTTTACAAAACAAGATATATTTCACTGGTCTACTTGATTTTTTCAGCAACCGAAACACACTTCTTTAGTAAATTAAATATAATTCTTAGTAATTTTAGAGATGAGCATATATTCTGCTATTTCCGCAAATATTTTTCACTAACATGCTTGGAACCACCCCTTTATGTATAAACTACAAAAGAAATGTCGTGATTTCAACCCCTTCAAGGAAGTTACGGAGCAAATAAACTAGCTCTGAGCAGGGAAGAATATTGAAAAAAAATCCAGTGTAATATGTAAAAGATCAGGTTATATAGAAATCCAAGGGAAGAAAAACTTCTCACCAGCGCCACTATTCGCTTCGTCTGCCGTAATTTTCTTGGAGGTTGGAACATTTCTCTTGTAGTTTATACATACAGGGTTGGTTCCAATATAATGTTTCTGAAAATACAAAAAATTCAGAACACTGACCGTGCGCCATTTGCAAAATTATTGAAAAAAACTATAAATGTTTTTTCTTCCATAAAGATGTCATTAAGAACTGCCTAGCTATAGAGATTTCTTTTAAGACAAAGAAGTAAATTATTTCATTAATTGTTGTCGCCTTCACTTTGTGGAACCGTTCCATACTAATCCTAAATACAGACGTATATAGAATAGTTCCAGGCTTTACAAAGGTTTTATTTTTGCGAATTCCTTAAATAAACTACAAATAAAATTCCGTTGCTACGTTATGATGTTTCGATGAAAAAATCTTTAATTGATTCTCCTTTTTTGGAACCTTTCCAATTAAATGCATCAAACAAAATACATCAAAGGGGGAGGAATCAGCCCAGCACATCTTGTGCGAGTGTAGAGCTCTGGACCGCAAAAGACAACTGATCTACGGTCAGTCTAGACCGGAGACAGAGCAATATAAAACTTCACCCTACCAATCGCTGTGCAGACTAGTTCAAGGCACAGTGATTTTGGAATGGATGGAGTAAGACTAATGGTATGCACAATCAACCAAAGGTTGCAGTGCTATCGGGGCTATCCCCTGAGGGAAAGAAAAGGGGTTGACTTTGTATAGAGTCTGCTTTATCGTTATGTTATTGTTTAGTTATTAATGTTGTATTTGTTGTTATTGTTATTATTATTATTATTATTATTATTATTGTAGGTGGCTTTTCTTTTTATGTTAAATATTGACATACCTACATCTTCATCTTACGTAGACATTTTGAAGAAGTGATCTGTCATTATTTTAATTTTTAGAAAATCGGTTGTTCATAACATAGCAACGCATTTTGTGTACATAAATCAATTTAATTTTCCTCTGTCTAAAGCCAGGTTGATACCCACGCGAATTGCAAAAAGTGGATTGCAAAATCGCCGCGAAACGTACCTCTAGTGGTATCTTTTAAAATAATAACCTAACATTATTTAAAATGGACCAGCAGGAATTAGTTTCGCAATTCGCTTTTCACAATTCGCGAGTGTATAAACCTAGCTTAAGTCTAGTTCATGCACTCGCGAATTGCGAAATCGCCGCGAAACCTATTCCTATTGGCTCATTTGAAATAATAACGTAATATTATTTCCAATGGACCAACAGGAATTAGTTTCGCATTTCGCGAGCCTATGAACATAGCTTTAATCATATGATAATGTCAAACAACGAAACCGGTCATAGAGAAAAAAACAATGCTTTGTGAAGCCAGAAAAATAGCCTCTATATCTGTATTAAGTAAAGCATGGTTAACATGTGTTTAGGAAACAATCATAATCGCTATGGTTACTGGATTTTGACCAGGGTGAATGTTTTTTTTAAGTGACGTTTACATTATGTGATTTATCACATAATTTTATCATCTGTTTTTGTCATCAGCATTATTTTCTAGTTCACACTATGTGATTTAGTCACATAGAACTAGCCATAAAAGCAGTAGGAAGAGAAATCAAATCGCTTCAGAAACTCAGTTTGGAATTAGAACGGCGTCGATTCTTTCGTGATTTTTCGCATGATTATTGGTCATTTAACCGATCTACTTTATCGACAATGACAACTGTATGTCAATTTTTCTCTTGTTTTTCAAGTAAAAATTGAAACAAGCGAAATTATCTGTCAAATCAAAATCACCATACCTTATCACATAGATATATGAAGATATTTCTGCATAATTATATGCGTAGCTCAGAACCACTATAAGTTACATTTCGAACGACTCACATCATACGTACGCACAAAAAATGGCCAGTCTGAATTTTTTAGTGAATCGGTTAATTAATTTTCCTTTAAACAAAAGTAGATATACCAAATAATTAAATTATATTGAGAACGTGGCCGAATATAACGGATACACTGCTTGCCTGGCGGAAAAATTAATCAACAAACAGAAAACAAAGAGAATGTTGATGGAATCAACAAGGTTTAAAAGAGAGAAATCCGAAATAAACTTTGTTTGCTTACCATTTGAACCTCGAATCACGAGGGGTCTAGATAGCATTTTTATAAAAGTCAACTTGCAGCTAACATTTTCGACAAAGAATACCTTAAATAACATGGACAAAATGTCGGGAATTTATGAAATAAGTTGTAAAGATTGTAATCTTAAGTACGTCGGACAAACAAAAAGATCGATTGAAGTTAGATTCAATGAACACTTAGCCCAATTACGTTACGGTACTATAGATAGATCTACTGTTGTCCGACATATTTGGGATAATAATCATCACGTTAATAAAAATAATCTGAAGTTAATAAACAATGTTAGACAACCAGGACAGCTAAACTCCTTCGAAAGTATATATATATATATATATATATATATATATATATATATATATATATATATATATATATATATATATATATATATATATATATATATATATATATATATATATATATATATATATATATATATATATATATATATATATATATATATATATATATATATATATATATATATATATATATATATATATATATATATATATATATATATATTGCGAAATATAGTTACAACAAAAATTGTATGAACGTGGCACCACCGCCGATTACGAGTCACCTGATCGATTGCTTCGTTAAATAAAAATTCACACGTTTTTAACATGTCCTAGAGATAACATAATACAGATAGTTCCGACAAAGCAAACTATGTTAATTTAGATGAACCTTCACAAAATTACTAGAGATGGACACATTTTAGATAAGTTAGTAGGGACAGTGCAGACCTCGTCCCGCGATAAAAATACAGTACACTGCAGAATTTGCCTGCGTTTATTTTCCCATCTCAGTTCGGTCCCTTTACCTAAGATCCGGTATATAAGGTGATGTTAGTTTTTTAAAATAGTTAGCGTTTTTCATCCTCTGATGACGCTAACTTGGTTAGTGAAACGATCGTCAGGTCTTTTTAAAATGTGTTGTGGTGATTTGGGTTTCTCCAAGTGTACTTATCGTGTGAATGTAAATTAGCTCAAATCATACCCAAAGCCTATTCATACAATTATTATGTGATAAATTCACGTGAAAAGTCATGTGATAAAATCACAAAATGTAAACAGTGTTAATTTTCAAACATTATAACGATATCGCGTTAGTTTGACAACGTTGCAAAATTATCCACCAATGGCATAGGGCTACGAAATATATTTATTGGAAGAATAGATGAACGTCAAACGTCAGCTGAAAATTGAAGCACAAGCAAAAAAGAAAACGTCACATTTGCGCATGATCATCTTTAACTTTCACATATGGTAGATGACAGATGTCTAAAAATATCTAAAACTAAAAAATGATAGTCTATTGTCTATTGGCTAAGTGAATGACAGATCCCATTATTCTATTCTAACCTAGCTTTAACCAGCGATCATAAACGTGATTATAAAAGTTATGTTTAAGAAAATTAGGTAAACAGTTAAGTTTTTGGTAAACTGGAACGTAAATTAATATGGGGAAGAAAAAAGGAGGTAAGTTTCAAGCAGCCTTATCATATATATTCAAAGATGCATTCCATGATATCTGTTGAAAAAGTGCCACATTCATATTTTGCAATATAATATAAAATACCAAATGTGTTTCTTAAACAAGTTAACATCGGCCAAGTGCCCGTGTTTATCATTGTCTGAAGATTTTCATATGGTGTCAACTTCTTGATGACAAGATTTTGGAGTGTTAAGCAGAATGTCAATAATTATAATGAGATCTTACCTAAACCTATTTTGAGATTTAACTTAACATGCGGTATATTTGTTCAAAATTACAAGTAAATTGGAGCACATCCTCTAGACTACTCCATCTAAACAAATTTTTAGTGTATTTATTCTTACTGTCTGCTTGTATTATATTTAAGGCTTAAGGCATTGTTTAGTATATCTCTATAAAACATCTGGATATTGTTCTCACTGTTTATTTATATTAATTTTATGTTTTAGGAGAATATTCTCATTTGACTACGGAAGAGAGAAAAGTTATGTGCGTGGCGGAGGTGGTGAATGAGCTTATAAAAGCTCATCGTGAGAAACGAAACGTTAACTTGAACGCCTTAAAAACTAAGACATCTTCTAAATATGGCCTGGACACATCACCACGACTTGTAGATATCATTGCTGCTGTGCCCCTGGAACACAAGAAGGCACTGGTACCAAAGTTAATGGCCAAGCCTATTAGAACTGCTAGTGGGGTATGTAACTTACTATTTGTATACATATTTTTTCGTTTTACATATAATTAACATTGTATATATGTATTCTATTTATTTAACCATCAGTCTAATTATGTGACTATGGCTAATTACTGATGCTACATGGGTTACAATCTAAAGTAGGCTATAAAAGAACTGTGGCCATAGTTCAAAGAAATGTACAAAGCCTAGAAAGTTTTGTGTGAGAATCCATTGAATGTCCGTTAAATATATATAAAAATACCTGACAGTATTTACAAATGGAGATTTGTCACATAGGTGTAGATCTGTTGATATTGAAGGTTTATATTGAGCGTTTATCATATTGTATTTTATTATTAATTTGTAAATGGACATAGTGGAGTTATGATTTTTTTTAATGGGGTGAGTTAGTCAGTTGACCAGCCACTTTAATATAAAACCGGCCAAAAAAAGTGTAACTGTGACACATCTACATAAATAATCTGTGTGCCCGTATTCGGCCAGTTATCCTCTCTTTAAAACATTAATTTCTGCCACCTTCAGGTGGTTTCGTGAACTATTGTCTTGTATGAAGGTACATCGCATGAGTGTCCGCCGTCCGAACTTTTTTTCCCCTCAGGGCTCGTCCGTGGGCTTGCCTCCCTAATAGCACTGCAACCTTTGGCTTATTATGCATGCCCTTAGTCTTTTTACTCCACCCATTCCAAAATCACTGTGCCTTGAACTAGTTTGCACAACGATTGGTAGGGTGAAGTTTTATATTGCGCTGTCTCCGGTCTAGACTGACAGTAGATCAGTTGTCTTGACTGACTGTAGATCAGTTGTCTTCTGCGGTCCAAAGCTTTACACTCACACAGGATGTGCTGGACTGATTCCTTCCCCTCGCTGCATGCTAGGTCCCCCTCGAACCGCCCCATTTTATGCAGGTGTTTCTTGACGGCCATGTGTCCCGTCAAGAGACCTGTTATGTTTTTCTCAGCTGTCCTCTGCTAAGATTTAGCTGCTCCACAGCTCTCTTTGAACTGGGTTCGTCACTTATTGTGTTCGCTATCCTGTCTGTAGCCGATCGTCAGGATGTGAGGATGAGCCCTGAGAAATGTGTATACATTTGCTCGGATAGCAAGGCGGTCCTCCGGGCAGTCTGTCTGGTCCGAATTAGGTCAACACTGGTTCAGGAGTGCGCTGACGCCCTTAAGGGACTAGCCAGGACAAAGGAGGTGCAACTTGTGTGGGTTCCGGGACACTGTGGTGTAGCGGGGAATGAGGTGGCGAGTGATCTCGCAAGACTTGGTTCCCGGCGGCCGTTCTGTGGCCTGAAGCCTGCGATAGGCATAAGTAGGAAGGCGGTCTCCGTCGCCTTAGACAGATGGACTGAGGAGGTCATGGAGAGGCACTGGGGGTCAGTCGGTGGCTGTAGGCAGGCGAGGTACTTCGTGGAGTGGCCGGACAGAGACAAGACTGCCTGGCTTCTCGGTAGGAGTCGATCTGCGTTTTGCCACATCATTGGGGTGCTGACAGGCCGCTGCGCTCTTAGAAGACACCTCACATTGATAGGCGTAGAGAGGGGATCCCATTTGCCAGGAATGCGGCGAGAATGAAGAGACGTCTTACCACTACTTTGGGAGTCTTCGAACATAATTGTTCGGTTCGAGGACTCTGCAGAGGGACCAGGTTAGTTCCGTCCAATGGAAGACCGCCATGGCCTTCATTTCGAGGTCAAGGAGGTTTCGTGACTGAACCGAGGAGGAGTACAGCATGGTTGCTGGGTTGCCGGGGTTGGCAAAAAGGGCCCATTTTGGCCTACTTGCCTGGCGTTAGCCTCCCCACCACTGCTACTACTACTACTACTACTACTTCTTTGATGATAGCAAAAGGAGAGCTGATAAAGATCTGTGGTCTAGGGTCGAACACATCTGGACCTTAGAGACGATTTCCCGTGAGATTTGGGGAGTACGCAGATGGAGGCCTCATAATCGAGCTATAGCAACCCAACCTACCCTTGTCTATCACCCTAAGGAGTATGCAGATTGAGGCCTCAAAATATCCTTTGATATTTCCTTACACTCTTGAAAATGGCTCGAGAGCGGGAGCCGAAACGTCGAATTTTAATAAATTCTGGGCGTGGTTCAACATTGGAACGAAATATTTTCCTCTCTTTCTCTCACACACGCAAACAAGGGCTCACGCGCACTCGCACACATACACCCCCACACGCGGGCATTCGTGCGTGCTAGTGTGAAAATATGAAGCAAGAGTTACTTCTGCTGAATAAGTTAATAATTAAACACATAAATTAAATAATTTGTTGAATCAGTAAGTAATAAATTGTTTTATTATTTTCAGATTGCGGTGGTAGCAGTAATGTGCAAACCTCATCGTTGCCCCCATATCAACATGACTGGGAACATATGTGTCTATTGCCCAGGTATGTATTCTATCTAAAGCTTGTTTTTGTATGTTTTTGATCATCGATTTACTACACTTTGTTTGCAATAGATATGCTTATAATTTATTTCTTTACTTTTCTTCTTAGGTGGTCCAGATTCTGATTTTGAATACTCCACCCAGAGCTACACGGGGTATGAACCGACATCTATGAGAGCAATCCGTGCCCGTTATGACCCGTATCTGCAGACACGCAATCGTGTCGACCAGTTAAAACAGCTGGGTCACCCCGTCGACAAGGTTGAGTTTATTCTTATGGGCGGGACCTTTATGAGCTTGCCGGAATCTTACAGAAACTGGTTTATCATGAATTTGCATGATGCTTTGTCAGGACACAAAAGTAGCACAGTGGAGGAGGCTGTGAAGTATTCAGAAAGAGCTAGGTGTAAGTGCATCGGGATCACCATCGAGACCAGGCCAGATTATTGTCTGCAAAGGCATCTAGATGATATGCTCAAGTATGGATGCACCAGGTTAGAAATAGGTAAGTTCTATTAATTTTAGTGAATTTTCGTAGAAAAAAAAGTCACTAATGGGGAGATCCCGACTCTTGAATTTGAAAAACTTTTTTGCAAATGAGCGCGAACTAGGACCCCTTAATAACAACAACACACCACGAGGGCTTACAGCCTAAATACTATCGTACTGTGGGTGTTGACAAGGAGGAAAGAGGCAACTTGTTAATTCTGGACTTGAAGGTTTGGAGGTTCGGGGAGAAGGAAAAACATGTGCCGGCAAAGAATTCCACAACTTGGAAGTCCTCGGGACAAAAGAGCGGGCATAACAAGATGTTCTATGTCTGGTGACCTGGAAAGTAAAAGGGTGCATTCGCTCTGTTCACCTGGTAGATCTGTTGGGGGCGGCAGGTGGAGGAACTATGGAAGAAAGCTCCTCTGAGCAGTGGCCATGCAGATATCTATAAAAGAGAGAGAGAGGTCACCAACGGCACGTCGGTGGGCAAGGGATGGCAGCCTTTGGGTGAGGGTAGGGTCACCAATGAGACGTATAGCTCTCTTCTAAATGGATTCCACGATAGCGAGTGTAGAAGCGACAGCAGCACCCCAGATGTGGGAGCAGTATTCGATGTTTGGCCTTATTTGTGAAGTATATAAGGTATAGAGATTAGCTGGTGAAAAGTATTTGCGAGCCCGGAAGAGGAAACCTAATTTCTTAGCAGCCGCTTCTGCAATTGATGTGACATGTTGGTGCCAATTGAGATTTCAATCCACAGAAATGGCAACAAGTGAAAAGGACTCATTACTTTGAATAACTTGGTTGTTCATTGTGATGGGTCTAGGGCTGGTGTATCTCTTATAAGAAAGAAAGCAAGACTGTGATTTGGTGGGGTTGAATTGTACAAGATTTATACTTCCCCAGTCTAATATTTTTTGGAGATCCACAGAGACAGAACCCTCCATGAGTCTGCGATCCTCATCTAATTGGGCTAAAGAGACAGGCTTAGAATATTGTGTATTTGAGTGGAGGGTGCTAGAAAAATTGAAACTGACTCATATGCGGGGTCAGTTTCAATTTTTGGCCAATTTTGATAAAATTTGGCATGTACCTTCCTTTTGTAAATGGCTTGGATAAGTTCGTGAGTCAAGAAAATCGGACGAGGTTTCCGGAGAAATTTTGTGTTTTCATTCGAAAAAAATGTTTATCTCAAAAAATAAATAAAAAATAACCAAATTTGGTAGGTAGGTTAACAATATAAAATGTAAACTATGCGCCAAAATTTAGATTTCTATGTTACAAGAAAAAAAAAGTTCTGATAAAATATTTTGTGCCAGATCATTTCTATGAAAATTCACTACCATAACACACTTGCTGCGTCCAGGCTTTTATTTTACAATTTCTTTTATGGGAGGTATAATAAACTTTATATTCTTCTACAAAATCTTTCTTTACCTTCATCATTCAACAGTGGATCAGTTTCACAAAAATGCGTACATGTTTTTACAGGAGGTTCTTTTTAGTGAATTTCAGTAAAATGATACAAAATAGCTGGGGAAAAATGTTGAAAGGGACATAAAAAACAATAATTTCGGGACGCAGCAAGTGCATTATGGTAGTGAATTTTCATAAGAATTGAACACTATTATTTTAGGGCATATTACTAAAATCAATACTTTAAACTTACACAGACCTTAAAGATCGATTTTAGAGGTTCTAGTCCTAGTACACGCACATTTGAAGAATTCTTTCGAAAGTGATATATATATATATATATATATATATATATATATATATATATATATATATATATATATATATATATATATATATATTTATTATGTTTATATGTATCTATCTATTCTATCTATTCATACACCATCCAACAGCTTAAAAGCCAAATTAAGGATGGGCCAATACACAAAACATAATAACTAACAATAATCAAACTAACAATACCAAAAAGTCACAAATTAGATCGCTTTAAAAAACATTTTTATCTCTGATATATTACATGAGAAGATATCTAGGCGGTCTTGCAGTACAGAGTAATCATTGCACATCTGGTAAATTGGAGACGATCGCAGCAATCGTGTACGAGCAGTTGGGAGATAGAATGTGCCTGGAAAACATGCTGCAATACGAGGCACATTGAAATTAAGTTGCTGAAGCAGACTAGGGCAGTCGAACACATAATTAACCAGTTTATATAAAAATATAATGAAACTGCACTGCCTGCGCATCAACAGACTCTGCAGATTAAAGCGAAGAAGTTAACTTTCCCGAGGAAAACCAATAGACGGATATCGACCATTCTCACGAAAGCTAAGAAATTTTAGAAATTTCCTTTGCACTGATTCCAGGCTTACCACATGTATCTCATAAGTAGGAGCCCACACAACTGAGCCATATTCAAGTCGGGACCTAACCAAACAGCTAAAGAGCAGGAGGAGGCTGTCAGTCTGTGAGAAATTTTTGCTGTTTCTCATCAGAAACCCTAGAGTTTTGTAAGCAGAGCTGACAGTTTGCTCATAGTGTGGTTTAAAAGATAGAGTACCATCAAAAACAATTCCAAGGTCTTTAACTGTCCCGGGGCGATCAAGTGGAAGCCCTCTTATATTGTACCCGAAAGTGATTGCGTGCTTATTTCGAGTAAAGGACATCACACAACACTTGGAAACATTCATAGAAAGACCACTCTGACAATACCATTCATCTAGGGTCTGAAGACAGTTCTGGAGCCGCAAACAGTCATCAACACTCGAAATGTTTGCGAAAATCTTAATATCATCTGCATACATTAAAAAAGGAACATGTAAAACATGTTTAACTGGGTCAATAAAGATATTGAATAGTAATGGACCTAGTATGGAACCCTGCGGCACTCCCGAGGTTACGTGATAGGTGTTAGATTTGAAGCCCCCAACCTCAACAAATTGCCTCCTTCCATCCAGTTAGATCTGAACAGGCCAAGCAAGCCCTCGGAGAATCCGATAGCCCTCATCCTGTCAATCAAAACAGAGTGATTTAGGCAATCGAAGGCCTTAGATAGATCAGTATACACAACATCAACCTGTGAAGAGCGGTCAAGAGCGGACGCAATGAACTGTGTAACGTCAACTAAATTTGTTACTGTCGATCTACCTGGACTGAAACCATGCTGAGAAATAGAGAGTCTGTTTTTGATGTGAAACAGTATTCGCTGAAAAAGGCAGGCCTCGAAAATTTCACAGAAGACACATAGTATGGCTATTGGTCGATAGTTTGATGGATCACCACTATCCCCCGCCTTGAAGACAGGGAAAACCCGTGACAGGTTCCAAATCGCGGGGAATGTTCCAGATCTAAGAATCAGTTTAAAGATTTTCTTAAGTGGAGTCAGGAGAGCATATAAGCAGTCACGCACCAAGAAACCAGGAACCAGATCAGGTCCACAGGACATGTTAGCCTTAATTCTCTTAGCGGCAGTAATAATTTCGTCATCTGTAAAGTCATCCACAAAGAACATTGTGATGTCACCCGAAGCCAGGCTGGCAGCTATAGGCGATATATATATATATATATATATATATATATATATATATATATATATATATATATATATATATATATATATATATATATATATATATATATATATATATATATATATATATATATATATATATATATATATATATAAACATAATGAAAATTGAAACTGACCCCGGATATGGGTTCTAGGGGTCATAGATCTCGCTCATTTGAAGAAATTTTTCAAAATTAAAAAGTCAAGGATTGTACTCAGTACTGATCCCTGTAGGACCCCTATCTCTGTTAAGCATATCTGAAATAGCATCATTATCATATTGCTTGTTGGACTGTTTAATGTGAACACACTGCTTTTTCCAGTAAGTAACATCTAACCCGATCCCCCACAAGTCCTCTCACTCCATTTAGTTTACTTTTTGTAGGTGTTGTTTTTTGGTAACGCTATATTGAATTAACTTTTACAGGTGTACAGTCAATATATGAAGATGTAGCAAGAGACACAAACCGTGGTCATACAGTGCGCTCGGTTTGTGAAACCTTCAAGATATCAAAAGATGCAGGTTATAAAGTTGTGATACATATGATGCCCAATCTTCCGAATGTTGATTTGGAAAGAGACTTGGAGCAATTTGCAGTAAGTGAACATAATTAAATAAAAACTATTAGTGCAATTCTCATAAAGCAGTGTATATTCGAATGATACAGTATATTGGGTTGGTCTAAATAAACAAATATACAGGTGGGAGATTTTGAATGTCGAGTCTTTTGGGATCTCGAATACTATAGGAAATACAATGTTGGGAGTTTTGAGATCGCGGTTCTTGCGTTCTACTGCATTGCTCTCTGCGTGGTACAGTGGGATAAAAGGAGTATTTATATCAAAACAATAAGTAACTTTCTGCATTACTTCGCTTATAAATTGGACACCGTTATCACTGATTATCTTTCTTGCGGTGCCATAACGTAGCAAAACTTCTTCAATCAGAATTTTTGCACAAGTTTCAGCGGAGGCTGTCTCTAAGGCAAACAACTCTACCCATTTTGATGCAAGATCTTCACAGATTAGGATCCATCTCTTCCCTGAAGCAGTTTCTGGGAGAGGTCCAAAAAGATCAAGTGCTAACGTTTCAAAACGCTGTGAGGGCGCAGGGGTTTGTAACAGACCCGCTGGCTTAAGGTTAGAGATCTTGTACCTTTGACACTCAATGCAATTTTTGATATATTCTGTCACAAATTTGCGCATTCCAGTGAAATAAAACTTGGATGCGATCTTGTGGATCGTACGGTCAATTCCATAATGACCTGCGGTAGGACTATCATGGTATTCTCTAAGGATGGGAGAGCGCTGGTCAAGCGGTACAACCAGTTGAGGGTCTTCACTGTCCAGGTCAGGATCATAGTGATACAGCACACCATTAGATATGACAAAACCTCTTTCTGTCCACCATTGAAATTCAAGAGAAGTTGGGTCTTCTAAAGATTTGATAATCTTGTCCAGCTCCGGATCGGCAATTTGGTTTTCACGCCAACTGCTCGTTCCCAAATTTGGAAGATCTATGGACACATAGCATAAATTGGATGCATCACTGGGATCTGAAGTGAATGGTCGAGATAAGGTGTCGGCGACAACATTCAACCTCCCAGGAGTGTACACTATCTTCATGTTCATTCCTTGTAGTCGTAGCGCCCATCTGGCAAGGTGACCAGATGGCGTCTTTAAGCTCAGCAACCATTGGAGGGGTTGACAATCGGAAGCAATAACGACTTCAGCACCTTCAATGTACGTTCTAAATCTTTCAGTACTCCAAACCACTGCCAATGCCTCTCTTTCGACCGTCGAATCATTCCTTTCAGCAGCGGTCAACAATCGGCTGGCATATTCAATTGGCCTTTCCTCGTTTCCCTCCCCCTGAAGGAGAGCAGCACCAATAGTGTAGTTATTGGCGTCGGTGCGCAGGATGAAGGGCTTCGAAAGGTCTACTTCAATCGAAATGGGAGCAGAAGTAAGCGTTTCCTTGAGAAGTTGGAAGGCATGTTGTTTGTCTTCTCCAAACTTGAATGGTTGATTTTTCTTTAGCAGGTTTGTGAGAGGCCTGGTAATTTCTGAAAATCCAGGCACAAACTTGCGGTACCATGAACACGTTTGCACGAATGAGAGTACATGTTTGACACAAGTGGGGAATTGCATGTCTCTTATGGCGGCGGTTTTCTCTTCATTTGTCTTTAAACCGTCGGGGGTAATCACATGTCCCAGATATCTTATTGATTTTCGCACAAAACAACACTTATCGCGACGAGCACGAAGGTTAAAAAGTTTCAGTCTATTGAAAACTACTTCGAGGTCATCTAAATGTTTTTCAAAAGATTCCGATAGAACCAGGATATCGTCCAGATACGCAAACACGGATCGGTCACCGAGAGCGGCGCGGAATCTATCCATTAGCCTAACGAACATTGCCGGCGCATTTCTCAGGCCAAAACTTATACGAGTAAAACGGAACGTACCGAAGGAAGTCACAAAACACGTTTTATCCTTATCGTCATCTGCTGTGGGCACTTGCTAAAATCCGAACTGTAAGTCTATAGTTGACATAAAGGCAGTACGCTTGGCAGTGTGAAGCAATTCATCAATTCTAGGCATAGGTTATGAATCGGCGATGGTCACTTAATTTAGTCGCCTATAATCAACACAGAGGCGAAATTTACAATCAGACTTCAGAACAAGTACCGCAGGGCTTGCCCAAGGAGATTCACATTCCTCTATTATTCCTTCTTCCAATAGGCGGTTGAGTTCATTGTGTAGGAATTCATATTTCGGTCCATTTACTGGATATGGGGGACTCGAAATAGGTGTATGCTCAGTAGTTTTTATATTGTGGACAGCATCTGCCGGATCTCCCCCTGACTTGAAGATATCGGCGTGTTTATTCAACAACTGATTAAAAACACGTTTTTGATCAGTGAAGAGATTTAACAGCTTCTTCCCAGGAATTTGTGGTGCGTTTAATTCCCTGCCACCAAGTTGCTGCGGGTAACATAGGCAGACCACGGAGCGCGTTTACGTCTGAAACGTTCGAACAGTCTTTGTACGTTAATACACTGTCCAAGAATGCGTCCACGTTCGAACACTCGGTGCCGTCAAACCAGGCGGTACACTTCTCGAAACTTCCCGAGGTAGGAGAGTAAATGTCTTTTCCGGGTGTCTGTTCCCGAATATTTGAATCATCGTCACTGCTTACAGAGATTGTTTTACGAATCTCTTTCAATAGTTCCAAAAACTGTGATTGAGAGAAGGTTATTGGTGACTCAGTGGGAGTAACAACACCAGAGACTGCGCTTCTCTTAGGCATTTTGTCGTTAAAAGCTTACAGTTTAAAAGGTTATATAATAGTTCATAATAACATGTACGGATGCTGAAACAGTGTTAAGTTTGTAAATATGCACTCGCACACTCTGACAATATACAGTTTGTACATATGCGTCCAGGTGCTTAATCAGGGTAAGGTTTGTAAATACGCACCCTGGCAAAAATGTCAGTAACCTGTACAGAAATACTAAAGTTTATAAAAAAAATCAATGCAATGACAACGAAAGTTCTGTGTTTACAAAGTTTATGCACAGTAATTAATACTTCACTGAAATTCGCGAAAAGTCTACGTTTCCATGCACAATAAAATTGTGAAGAAACTTCAGTAAAAGTAACGGGACGCTTTTAGCGGCAATCGTGAACGGGGTGAGATTGAGATGAATTGATGTCGGTGTTGTTGCACAGAACGAGACAGAAATAAAACCCACGGTTCGCTTGCCTGTTTCTGGTCTACGGCCAACCGTCTTTTCAACCTCACTTTCAAACAATAAACAAACACTAATTATTAAGTTACTAAGGCCCCACGTTGGGCGCCAGTGTAGAAGGGGTTGTTTGAATAAGACCCGAGGTTTAACAACTCAGTGTTTGTTTTAATCACATTCACTACTCTTAACAACGATATTAGTTTTACAATCAACAGGTAAAGTCATTTCACTGTCTTTCTTCACTCACGACTGTTGTATCTCTACTAAGACTGCTACGCAGCCAGGAGACGCTAGACTTGATCATAGGCATGTTCTTGCTATAATGGTTATTAATAATTGATATTTACCTGATAGAGTTTAAAGTGAAATAAATGCAGTGATGAAAACAACAGCAGTGAAATCAAATTAAAAATAATAAAATTGGAGTAAATATTTTCAATGAAAAATGTCAACTTTTAAGGGCTACGCAGAAGTAATTCAACATTAAGCTAATATATAAACATATGGAGTCTGAAACTGACCGTGGATATGGATTCTAGAGGTTCTATTTTGCATCTATTTGAAAAAAATATTTCAAAGATTCGAAAGCCGATACCTATCTATAAGCAAAATGTTCTTTATGTAAATCTGCTAAAGTTATATCTTGATTTAATTTAAAATTTTTATAACCTCATTATACCACTTTTACCTCTGATAGTTTTTGTGATGCTAATGGTGTCAACACTCAAAATAACTAATCACCCCGACCTCCCGCATTATTAACTTTTTTTTGCAGTTTAACAACTGTCTGTGTTATATTATAATTGATAATTTTTACAATAATTAAGTATTAAATAATATTTTTTAGGAACTTTTCGAGGACCCAGATTTTCGACCAGATGGTTTGAAAATCTATCCAACTCTAGTGATTCGTGGGACGGGACTTTATGAACTTTGGAAAACTGGTAGATATAAGAGTTATCCACCGTCTGTTCTTGTAGATCTTATTGCAAAGTTCCTAGCTTTGGTTCCTCCCTGGACAAGGGTTTACAGAGTTCAAAGGGATATACCAATGCCACTTGTTAGGTAAGTCATTTTTTCAGTTCATGAGTTGTTGTATTAATAAAATAGTAGAGTAGAGTTTGAAACCTTATGATACAATCTTTTTTTTTGTAGTTCTGGAGTGGAACACGGGAACCTCCGTGAATTAGCACTTGCAAGAATGAAAGATCTTGGGTTAAAATGTCGTGATGTACGAACACGTGAAGTAGGTATAACAGAGATTCATGAAAAAGTGAGACCAGAGCAGGTTAGACCAGTCAGGAGGGATTACTATGCAAACGGAGGTTGGGAGACTTTTTTGAGTTACGAAGATAACGAACAAGATATCTTGATAGGATTACTTAGGTAGGTCTTTTCAAATGTGTTTTCCTGCTAAATTCGGTAGAGGCTTATATATTTTACCTCGAATGAACTTAATAAGCTGCACACTCCAAGCAGAACTTAGCAAAAGTGGAGGTTTGGACCAGATGTGTGCAAACCCATGTTTTTAGTGAATTTTCTTTAAAAAAAATTCACTAATGAGATCACGACTTTTGAATTTTGAAAACATTTCTTCAAATGAGCTCTATGTAGGACCCCTGGAACCCAAATCCGAGGTTGGTTTACAGACTATATATATATATATATATATATATATATATATATATATATATATATATATATATATATATATATATATATATATATATATATATATATATATATATATATATATATATATATATATATATATATATATATATATATATATATATATATATATATATATATATTGTTGCGTTTTTCCAGGTTCTGGATAAGTGAGATTTTAAATGTTAACAAAACAACTTTATTTACTCTCTAAATATGAATACAATAAAAGTTCTAGAATGTCTTTCTCACAAAACACTTCGTTTGTTTGGCCTTACAATCACTAATCTGGACAAAAGTCACTACACTGGAACTACAGTCGCTACTGATTACTGCTTCTTTGAGTCACTTCAACATTATCTAACTAACTCAACTGAGCTGGCTTACTTTCACCTTTATATACCCGTCGTACCTTCCACTTCGTTTCTGGAGTGTTCCATTCCAGAATGTTCCAGGACTTTCTTTTGCTAGAAGGTTCTGTGAACACGGAATGGCTCCGTGTGTGTCCAGGGGGATGTATATACAGGATGATCCGAATGTGGCCATCACTCCTATGTTACACAAGAGGTGTTTCTCGTACTATAAGGGCTCTCTGCGTATACAGGGTGTAAGGGTTCTCTGTGTATACAGGGTGTATATACAGGATGTTCGGAATGCGCAGATCTCAGTTATCCGTTCCGACGGGGTACAAGTTGGTAACTTCGTTATTTTTGGTCCTAGAGGGTTCCCCAGGGGGTGGGGAGGCGGTGTTGCCAGATTGTGCAAGAATTTCCAGATGTTGGGGAAGTTTGGGATATGTGGCAACACCATACCTACATCTATTGAAGTGCTTTGTAACTATATATATATATATATATATATATATATATATATATATATATATATATATATATATATATATATATATATATATATATATATATATATATATATATATATATATATATATATATATTTTGATAAAACTTGGTGAGTACCTTCCTTTCGCAAGTGGCTTGGATAAGTTCGTTAGCCAGGAAAATCGGACTAGTTTTTCCCGGAAAATTTTGCGTTTTCATTCGGAAATTTGTTATATCTCCGGAAATAACAAAGTTAGGGCAACCATATTGGGTTCAAGGATTTACATCATAAAAAGAAAACCATGCACCAAAATTTGAGTCTCTACGTTAAAATAAAAAAGTTATAAGCTTTTAAGTTTTTCTTCTTAAAATGTCAAAAAGTCACAATTCAAAACGTCAAAATTGACATGTTCTAAATAAATAACTTGAAACTAACATTCTGGGCGATGTAGCAGAAATTTTGTAAGAAATGTGTTCTATAAAGCCTTAAGTTTCAGCTTCAGCCACCATTATCCTTCATTTAACTTAAATATTTGCAGAAAATGAATTTCAAATAGACCCTTTTTCTGATGCTTTAGCTGTGGTTTCAACTATAGGGTTATAATACATGAAGCAAAACTTTGTACCTATGCGCGCTCGAAGCAGTGTGAGATTTGGCATAGTTAAAGTGCATATAAACAAGGAGAGCAGAAAGATAGAATGTATGTATAATATGTGATTAATAGATTAAACATTGCTTTCTTCTAATTAGATGAGCGTCTCGCGACAGTAAAAACTTTGATGAGTTTTTTGTCGTTTTAACGAAATAAAAGACCTCCCTGACTGTGCTGTGTACACACAAGCTTCCCAACTGACCTTCCTGACCTGCCCTGACATCAGTTTGCCCAATCAAAAGCTAAAAGAAGTTAAAAGGGAAAGGAAAAGTTCATTATGCTCACATAACCTTCATATATGGCAGGGTTGATTTTACTTCTTCTTTTCGCTTTTAATTAGGCAAACTGATGTCAGGGCAGGTCAGAAAAGTCAGTTGGTAGGATTTTTTGTAACATCACGTTAGGGAGGTCTCTTATTTTATTAAAACAACAAAAAACTCATCCAAGTTTTTACTGTCGCGAGACGCTCTTCTAATTAGAGAGTGAATTGATTCCCAGTGTGACGTGATATATATGCATGCCAATGTAAAACACATATTACTCTTATGGTCAAACATAACAGTTATGGGCAGTTAAAGAAAAAAAAATTGGAGTTTTCCCCAAAACGCCAAAGTCGCAATTTGAAACGTCAAAATTGGCAATGTTGAGGCAAAGAACGTGAAACAAATACGGATTGTGAAAAGAAAATGTTGCAGGAAGAGTGTTCTGTGAACCCTTAAGTTTCAGCTTCAACCGTCATTACCCTTCATTTTACTAAAATATTTACAGAAAATTCATTTCAAATAGACCATTGCTCTGATGCGTTAGCTGTCAGTTTAGTTAAGGTGATGCTTTCGCTGTATGTTTAAATAAATTATAAGCTCAAAAGAGATTTTAATAGCTAGGGATCCCAAATAAGTAAATTTAATCACAAGAATAGTTTGTTCATAAATAATTCAAAAATATTTCTCAAACAAATTAATAAAGTTTATGTTCTGTTTTTTATAAAACTAACGACCTCTTTAATTTCATTGACCAAGTAAGGGTATATATATATATATATATATATATATATATATATATATATATATATATATATATATATATATATATATATATATATATATATATATGTTGAACGCAAAATAATTCAGGTAGAGAAAACTGTAAAGGGGAATAAACTATATTAAACAGTGTAATTCGTGTCAAAGAATTTTCATTTTCATTTTCATCCTAAAATAAAATAATCCCTGCAGAAAGAGTAAGTTATTACAGCTGTGGCAAAGAAAAACGAACAAATAAAGTTAAATTTTTATAAATCTAAAAACTATACATAAAATTGTACATATTGTCATTTATTTACAAATATACATTAAACACTCAAAAATACATAAATTACTATCATTTATTAACACAATATGCATGCTATATACATAAAAATACAAAAATCAATCAATTAAATACTTAAA
This sequence comes from Tillus elongatus, assembly GCA_964006375.1. Classification (NCBI taxonomy): domain Eukaryota; kingdom Metazoa; phylum Arthropoda; class Insecta; order Coleoptera; family Cleridae; genus Tillus; species Tillus elongatus. Next base: position 186,559,177 of record OZ023265.1, on the reverse strand, counting down.
ATACATAATTATACAAACTATAATTTAAATTACACAATACACACCCTGATATACTATAATTGTCACACAAACTATATAAATACAATATACAATTATATTTACAACCCTTTGTTTACAATAATATATATGTATGTATCCGAGCGATAACTCAAAAAATATTAAACTGATTTCAATCAAACTTGGCAAAAATCTTGTTTAGGCGAAAACCGAGGTCGAGTTCATTAATCAGCCTTTATGCTCAAGTTTTTCCAGTGGAAAATCGGGGAAAACTTTTTGAAAACCCCCAAATTTTTGTGTCAGAATAACTGGAATGAGGCTAGAAATAGTGGAAATAAACCTATGTTGTGAATTTAAAGTAATTTGGTACACAATATTTAGAGTTTTTTCCAAATTAAAAATAAAATCCCAAAGACATGTGTTGAAACTACTTAGCGGTTAAAGTCCAATGCCTGACAGACAGAGTAGTTAACTGCCACACGTAGATTAATTCATACAACAGGTATAAACCATACATCAACAGTAACCAAACTAAATTATGACAATCATGCCAACATTTTGGTTAGTTATAACTAAATTACAAATTTGTTGGGGTGTTTGGACTCGAGTGCTGATTAACATGCCTTAATTTGTTGCTTGGGTCTTGCCTTCATTAACTTTCAAGTTGTTAGCATTGAACTTCTATAACTCCACCCATCAAAGTTTCTCTGTCAAACATATATATCTCATCAGCATATTGGCATGTATGAATTATGGTACTGTCTGAAAAGTAATCTGTGAACAGTATAAATATTAGAGGGCCAACTATCGATCCTTGGGTAACTCCATATCTAACAACCGTTTTACAGGTCCCTCTGGAACAGTTAAGTTCCATTCATTTTCTAATACGACTCAGTTTTATTGGAAAGGTGATAGGTAAACGAATGTGTTTTGGTGAAATAGGTTTTCCAAAATGTACTTGTCATTGCTCACCACAGGTTCCGAACATCACATAGTGAGATGTAATCAGTTGCATTTTATTTGCTGCTTAATGATTTTAATTAGTAAATATTTGCCTTCATTTTAGGTTGAGGAAGTGTTCAACAGAAACAACATACAGGGCAGAATTGCAAGGAGGCTGTTCCGTAATAAGAGAACTGCATGTTTATGGTAGTGCAGTCCCAGTTAGCGCTAAGGACTTGAAGAAATTCCAACATCAAGGGTACGGGACCCTCTTAATGGAGAAAGCTGAAACTATTGCAATAAGAGAACACAAATCAGTAAAGATAGCTGTGATATCAGGCGTTGGCACTAGAAATTATTATAGAAAGTTAGGTTATGAGCTTGAAGGACCTTACATGGTTAAAAGTTTGCAAAGCGATGTATATAAAAGTGCACTTACATTAGCAAATAAAGATGATTTTGTACAACCAACAACGCCTCCTAAACAAAAAAGATACAAGAAGTATCTTACTGATGAAGAATGGATCAAGAAGATTGATGAAGAAAAATATGGCATATGTAAAATGCCAAATTTTGTCAGTATTGCTGCAGAAGAAGCAGAAAAGATAAATGAGCAAAAATCAAAGTGATTTTCAATAGACGGAAGCCTTGGTTCTTGATTGCTGCTAATTTCAGTTTCAAGAAAATTGTGCTATTAAAAATGAGTGGGTTTGTTTTAATAGATAATGTAAATACACTTTTAATTATTGATGAAATAAATAAATTTGTTATTAAATTCAGTCTTGCTCTGTCCTTTAGTTTTCAGCATGTTGGAAGGTTCTTATGGATTGTGCTGTATTTACCAATAGTGATAAGGATCACATTGAGAACTATAGACATGTTCAACTTCTGTGAAGCCTGTAGTGTTCTAATGTCCCGTTACAGATTATAATTTTTCAATAACTGATTTGGTAGCTTTCTTGCAACACACGGTATTGTTTTGCTATATTTTCATCATTTGTTTAAAATATTGAGATGCAGTAATTAACATGTTAAACGCCATGACATAAAAAATTAATAAGTCTTACCTGGTCAACAATTTTTTGTTTATTTCGCTCTTGGTTACTTCTAAAGTGGTCTCCCTTATTACAATTTTTTTTTAAAGGTCAAGAAGGCCGTAACTTGTGAGAAAAATTAGAGATGCTCATTGGAATCACGCGGCTTGTGTGACAAATTGAAGTGTTTGGGCAGTGAGAAGCCTTACAACACCTTATGATATTTACATATGATACATTCATACGCAGTTGTTTCCTTGTGGGCCTGTCTGGTGAGAATTTAAAAATCTTCCCGTTCACCGACGAAAATGCTGCTGTAAAAACAGAACTATTTAACATGATTTTTTTGTTCCTTTCTGCCCTGCTGCCGATGCAATCACAAATCAAGCGTAAAAAGATAGGGGCAATTAAAATTTATGACCTTAACATGGTGAAGGATGCTGCTGGTTTAAGTATCTATTGATATTGAGACAAAATTTTCCTACGGATAAATTTTGTCTTCAAGTTGGGGTCAGATGTAAGCAGGATGCTTACTGGTTTAAGTATCTGGTTAACTAAATTTCTCCATACATCAATGTTCAGAAAAGATGTAAATAAATTACTGGATTTCATCTCAGAAAAGTTTATGAAAAATTCGCTACAGCAAATAGTCAAGTGATCATAAATATAATCGGAATATGCATAATTATCTAGGCTGGGCATGTTGAAATTATAAACAATCAACTGCTCAAGTGGCGAGTTCAACCGGGTCACTTGAAACACAGTAGATAGATAAATGCTGGATTTGCAAGTTTAGGGTTACGGCCTTCAACCAGGCCAGTTCAACAGAGACAAAAAAAAATTCAAACTAGGAAATTTGATACGGGTACAGTGGAAAAAAATACGTGTCTAGAGTTAGTTAGTGATCAGCCGGGCTTCGGGGCTGAAAGTACGGTAGCGACTAAAATGTCAGGGGTTCTGTTCTTTAGATAATCAGAGAATATTTAGAAGTTTGGGTGAAAATTTTAGAGAGTGAATTAGGAGTGTTAAAAAAGCGATTAACGCGGACGCCCGTGGATTAGCGGCCGATGGAAGGGCCGAATTTGGTGAGTCCATTCCCTTTTTTAAAACTATTCCTTGGGCTGTCTTTTATTTGAGAGGCTGGCTGTCCCGATGTACCGATTTAATTCTTAAACTTGAAATGTATGTATATTTTTGAATCATATGGGCTGTAAGCTAAATTAGTATAGGTAATTTTGTGCCGTAGGGCGTTGGATTAGAATAAGAAAGAATGAAATCAGATTAAAATTCGGGTGTTGTTTTATGATAGAAATTTTAATGGATGGGGGAAAGTAATTGAGGAGATTTTATAATACGAGGGAGAAAGTCAATCATTAGACTAGGACAAGGATACCGGGGGCAAGAACAATGTAGTTCTCGCCGGTATCAACTTTATATAGCATTTAATCCATTCTAAGGTTTGGAAAAACCTCTTACACCCTTCTGTTTAAATAACCCTTAGGATTTATATTATTAGAATTTTGAGTTTTACTATAATTTTAAACAGGCTTAAAACCTTTTGAATTAAGGAATTTTTATTAAAAAATTATTGAAAGTTTTCTTTGGTTTAATTTTTATCATACGGAAACCTTTGTAGATCAAAGGGGGTATTAAAATTTGTTCAGCTGTTTAAAATGTTATCTGTATAAATTTTATTTTTGCATTAAAGTAATTGTAAAACTAGATGCTGGGTTTCATTATTAGCTTAGGAAGCTCTAAACTAGAGTGCAGATTTAACAGTTTCTTATAGGGTAACTCTGATGTACTAGGGTCACTAGGTATACGCTAAGACTGCATATATAGTAAAATTCTGGGAATTTGGCCCAGATGCTCGGTTTTTAGTGTTCCAAATAAATTTAGCAAGGCCTCCCTTGAAGGTTGTAAAACTTAAATATTAAGTTCAAGGTAACAAGGGGATAGAAAAGGGACACACGTTCTGCCGCTCGAAACGTTGCCGACCCTAAAACATAACTAAATCAATAATTACTTAAATTTTAATAATAATAAAAATTAAAATTTACAGTCATTGAAAAACCTTTGTTTTAAAGAGAAGTAAAAGATCACGCAAAACCCCCCATTACAACCTTAACATAAACATTCCCGGATATAAATCTTTCCCAGCTTTCCTATTGTAGTGAAAGTGGCACGTTCGGAGATAAAAAAAAATTCATCACAACAAAATATCTGTGACAGTTTAATTCTGCAGATACATACTACTACGCTACCTACAGGTTCTAACAAATTTCATAGTTTTATTTTCTTCATGATTTTTGCAATGTAGTAATTATAATAGGCAGACCCGTACTTAGATGGTCGTTGGTTTTTATTAGGAATATTTATATTATATTTGTGCGAGAGGAGACGAAAAAAATTAAATTTTGATCTATTCCTGATTTGGAATTTTGATCAATTTCTCAGCATGGAAAATCCGCAAATAATGGAGAGTATACTGCATCAATAAAATAAACACACACATATGTATATAAATCAGCAATAAAATAAAAGTGCATATATATATATATATATATATATATATATATATATATATATATATATATATATATATATATATATATATATATATATATATATTAAAATATAAACACAAATACCAAAAATAATATCAACTAATATCATAAAATTTTGATGACCAATAAAATTATTATTAATATTATTATAAATGGCACATATGACTGCGTTGTATGTCACAAATTGTTTACGTTTCAAATGTTCTTTTGAGCTCGGGGAATAAATAATAGCCTGATGGTGCTAAACACTAAGTGAAGATTGGAACCTGTGATGAGCACTGATAAGTACACTTGGAGAACACCCAAATCACCACAACACATTTTAAAAAGACCTGACGATCGTTTCACTAACCAAGTTAGCGTCATCAGAGGATGAAACATTCTAAATACTTAAAAAAACTAACATCAACTTATATACCGGATCTCAGGTAAAGAGATGGAAACGAGATGAGACACTAGTCGTAGGCAAATTCCACAGTGTATTGTATTTTTATCGCCTGACCAGGTCTTTGCGCTATCCTTATTGCTTTATCTAAAAGTGTCCATCTGTAATAGTCTTGAGAAAGTTCAACGACAGCTAAATTAACAACGGTTCCTTTGGCGGCTATAACTGTATACTTGTTATCGGTAAAAACGTGCCGAAAACGTGGGAATTTTATTTAGCAAAGTAATCGATCAAGTGACTCGTAATTGGCGCTGGTACACTGTTCATACATTCTTTGTTGCAACTATATTTCGCAATATATACGCTCTCAAACCCATTCAGCTGACCTGGTTTTCTAACATTTTTTATTAATTTCAGATTTTCTTTATCAACGTGATGATTACTATCCCAAATATGTCGGGCGACGGCAGACTTATCTACAGTACCGTAACATAATTGGGATATGTGTTCTTTGAATCTGATTCCAATCGATCTTTTTGTTTGTCCGACGTATTTAAGATTACAATCTTTACAACTTATTTCATAAATTCCCGACATTTTTTCCGCGCTATCCTTGTCTTTTAGATTACCTAGCAAGTTTTTTAAAGTATTTGTTGTTGAAAATGCTACCTGTAAGTCGACTTTTTTAAAAATGTTGTCTAGACCCCTCGTGATTCTAGGTTCAAATGGTAAGCAAACAAAGGTTTTTTCCGATTTTTCTCTTCTGAACGTCTTTTTAGTGAATTTTCTTAAAAAAAATTCACTAATGAGGAGATCTCGACTTTTGAATTTTGAAAAAATTTCTTCAAATGAGCGCTATTTAGGACCCTGGAACCCAAATCCGAGGTCGGTTTCAGACTTTATATGTTTATATATATATATATATATGTTTATATATTTATGTGTCACACCTATAACTAAAAAAATAATGGACCGATTTAAAATTTAAAATTTGGTGAGTACCTTCCTTTCGCGAGTGGCTTGGATAAGTTCGTTAGCCAGGAAAATCCGCCGAGGTTTTCCCGGAAAATTTTGTGTTTTCTTTCGAAAAAAATCGAAAAAAATTTATATCTCCGGAATTAACAAAGTAAGGGCAACGAAATTTGGTACACGGGTTTATATCGTTATATGTAAGCTACCTACCAAAATTTAGCGCTGTCGGTTAAAGGACAAAAAAGTTACAGGCATTTAAAGAAAAATAAATTTGGGTTTTCCTCAAAACGTCAAAGTCGCGATTTTAAACGTCAAAATTGTTAATATTTAGGCAATGAACCTGAAATTAATATGATCTATGGAAGGAAAATGTCTCAAGAATAATGTTTTACAAAGCCTGAGCTCTTAGTTTCAATTGTCATTGTCCTTCATTTTACTAAAATATTCCCAGAAAATTCATTTCAAATAGACCCTTTCTCTGATACTTTAGCAGTAGTGTTGGCTATAGAGTTTATCGTTTAATGGTCAATATCATTTTTGTCGAATTATCGTAAAAAATCATTAAAGCGCAATATATCCGTTATTATGCAAGTTACGAAAAAAAGTTGTATACATTAATTGTAGGGTGTCTTAAGCTACATCTTAAAAAATATTTCCACAATTACAGGGTGGCCCATAAGTCGTTGGTGATTCAAATTTTCTTTTTTTTTTTAGTGAATTTTTTTAATCGAACACGCCCTATGTTATTGCATTTTTGTATTTTCCTGTAAGAAAAGAAATTCGGGATGCAGCAAGTGCGTTATGGTAGCGAATTTTCATTAAATGCTTCAAATTTAACCTATAAGGTTGACCAGAAAACCAGTTTTTTCGGGAACAATTTAAGTTTACTTTCGGAAATTTTTGTACATTTTCAAACAATAAAGTTGTTTTGATGAAACATGGTACATTGTTTTTACTATATAGGTTATACTATAAACTAAATTTGATGCCTGCTTTCTTTAAAAAACACACATATTTGCTATTTAAAAATATTTTTATGAAAATTCACTGCCATAACGCACTTGCTGCGTCCAGAGGTTTTTAAAATGTGTTGTGGTGATTTGGGCTCTCCAAGTGTACTTATGATGGTGCTAAAGCCAAAGAATAGGGCTTGTGGTCAACCAATGTAAAACAAATTTTATCGATTGGTTGCAGTACAATCCACGACTTGTGAGCAGAGACGTTGTCTTGCAAAAAAAAACACTTTTAATCAGTTTGTCGTAGCGTTTTTCCACAATTTTTTTGCGTAATGTAATTAGGAATTCACTGTAGTATGCTCTTGCAACAGTTCTACCTTGCTCCAGAAAATCTCGCAGAATTATTCCTCTTTGTGCCAAAAAACAACCTTGCCAGCCAACTTTTGAATACGGAAATTTTTGGTTACAAGCATGCACAAATAAAACAACCATGAGACACCCACACTCCAAAAATAACAAAAACGACAAGATGAGCCCAACTCCAGTTGAAACTATTCTATATCACAGCTCAAAAAATTCTGGCGTATATATTGTCTCTTGTAGCAAATAATGTTTGAATTTAGTTAGGTAGGTGGTTATTCTGTTGCATACTTGCTGCACGGCTGTTATACAATTTGACTCCCTGGCACCCGGGTCCAATCTGACTTATTTTTAATGTTTTATATGGAACTAAGAAATCTTGACTTCTGGTGCTATAGCAATGGGTTGTCGCATTTGTGGGATACTGATCTTTTTTTGCATGCACGTACACAACACAGGGTAGGTGAAATCCGTCTTCTTGCTTCGGAGACACACCTAGTTGATGTCAAATTACAAATACTGCATATCATGGCAATTTCTATAATAGTAATAACACCACAGTAGACTAATCATCACCCAGAAGTCTAGACTTCTAGTTTAACTGCGGCCACATATGGGGCTGTCATCGTTCATCTTCCGTTGATACTTGATACGTCATTGTTGGTTGCGTCGGGTAAATTATTTTTTGGTAGAATTGCAGTTTACCTGCCGGAGGGTTTTTAAAAACATTTTTTCAGAAACGTGCTTAGAACCCCCTTGGATCCATACACCACAAGAAAAATTTCTTCCAAATAACCACCAAGGAACTTACGGGACCAGCGGTGAATAGTGGTGTTGGGCGTGGAAGATAAAAAGGAAATATGAACGGAAAATACAGCTTACCCAGACCTCTAAAATCTGCCTTTTTCCAATTTTGCTGCCATAATTCCTTTAAACCTTGGAACTTTCTTGTGGGTTGTTCCGAAGAAATTTTTCATATGGTTTATGCATTGATGGTGTTTGTAGACACGGAGGAGGTTAAGGAAAACCCCCACGACGAAGTAGCCGGCGACGACTCTCTTCGACTTCTTGGCGGCGGGCTTTTTATTGTCGCCGCCACCGCCTTGGACGGAGCCTTATGCCAGCCTGAAGGAACCGTAAGTTCGCCGCTTTCGTCTGTACCAGCAGAGAGTCTGACGCGACTAAAGATTTCAAGTATTTCCTAAAGAACGGCGTCCACCTTGTAGCTTGAGGCTTCGTACTTCTTGATGGCTTACAACGACGAACCGCCGCGTTTTTCAGATCCTTGATTGCCTTATTGTCCCATCATCGCATCCACGGAGAATGCGAAGGTTTCGACTTGGGGTTTTTCACTTTCTTTTCCATCGGAATTTTGGCCGTAGCTTCTGCGGTGGAAGAAGATTGAACGGCTGTATCTGCCATTTTCGTTATTACCTTCGACGGTATCACACCAGAATTGGAGAGACTTGAGATGTAAGTGCTGAGCAATAAGTCCAAGCTTGGACTTGTGCGGGGAAGCTTATACACGCATAGACAAAGGACATCACACATAACTCATCAAAAGCTGGTCTTTCCCTTTTCACATTCGAGTGAAAAAAACGACTTCCCTTTATCTATATGTGTGTGTTATAAGCTCCCCCGTACAGGTCTGATACTTCAAAGTGTGGATATTGTCTACAATGCTGTGAATTAAAAGGAAAATGAGTTTTGCTGTTCATATAAGGTGTCAAAATTTGTATTTTACTTGCTAAAATAATTGAATCTCACTTCCAAGAGAAGCCGTAAGTTAGTAATGGCATTTTGCTATTCACAGGCATGATATCAAAATTTGTATTTTACTTGTTAAAATAATTAAGTCTGGCTCCCAAGGTAAGTCTCAAATTAATAAAGGCATTGCATTATATACAGCTTTAATAGTAATTTTAAACAGGTTATACAGGCATCCTTTTACAAAATTAACAAAAAGCATTTTTTCAAAAATTTATCGTATACTCATTTGTTCATTTAGTCTATTCTTGATATGTAGCAAGATTGTAATATACCAATTATCAAGTCTCGATGCTGTATCATAGTTTGCTACAATCTGTGTAAATTCATCAACACCACCGTCATCAAGGCATTTTAGAATTTTCTGTAAGAATACATATTCCCTACTGTCTGCAAAAGCAGGAAACAGTTCGGTGTACTTTTGAATGGCTTGTTGAGTACTAACAACATCTAGGCATAAATAACAGAGTGCTGCTTGAAAGAAGTAAGTTTTTACATTATATTTTAAAAGCGTTGATTTCATTTCAGAAAAAGCTACTTCTTCATAAATTTCTATAGCTTTCATGTATTCGCAAAACTCTTTCGAATAATAATATGCAGCTTTTATCAAGCATCTATCAGCAGAAGTATCGCTTTCTTCTCCCTTGTAATAATCAGCTGCTTGCTCATAATGTTGAACTGTTTTTCTTAGGTCAGTTGTGGCAGTTTCGTAAAGCTGAGCTATCTTTTCATGATTAGATGCTGCCTGTACAAATTTTCCAAGGTCCAGATAAATATCGATAGCTCTTAAATAACAATTTACAGCTTTTTCAACATCGTACTTTCTGTAGCAGTTGGCAGCAGCTACAAGATGTATTGCGATATCGTGGCCGTTCTGGTTTTTCATATTTGCAGCCTTAAGAAAAGTATCTCCAGCTTCACTCCAGTTTCTTGCAAGTTTATACAAGTTACCTGCCATTTCGTAACATTCTAAAACTCTGTCAATTTTGCTCGAACTAGTACCGAACAATGTTTCGAAAAAATTTTTCGTCGTGAGTTTTTTCTCTGCTTCAGTAACAAGCTTGTTTGCTTTTTCTATAGCTTTCTCGTCACTCATTTTACGATTGGAGCTAAAGTGTTTTTCCATTTTATATACGAGACTAATAAACTATCCTTAACAAAAGAGCTGTCAGATGTGACAGTACCGTACGTTTGTAACCATTGTTTTACCATTATAAGTGCCGCCAACATTATCTAAAATAGAGGAAAAGTTTCTTTTGACTTTGGCTTTTACGATTTCAAAAACAGCTCTTTTTTAAATAACTTCTTAAAAGAAATGCATGTAGACTTAAGAATAGATAAAGATTTATTTTAATTTTCTGTATTAAGAATACCCCTCTCGGGCTATCAGATGGCTAATACACTGAACTCCATAGCTAACACCAAAATGTTACAGATAATTATTATTGACTAGCCCATACAGTAAACTTGGAATTTTTTTTTCTTTATGCCTATATGGAGAAGCCTTCAATTTTTAAAAATTTTTTGATTCAAGTTAATAATTGTCTGCCTAATTTATTTACAAGTTATCTAACCTTGATGATGTGTCCAACATAATAAACTTAAAAGTACTATTAGTAATTTGTATTGTTAAGGTTAAGCTGAAAGGTGTCATTGCCGTCCTAAAATTCATAGAAAAAATTGAATTTTAGAATTACGATTTCAAATATCAGCTGTGTAAAAGTGATGTTAGCATTACACTAAGACTAATTAAAAAAGTTCGATATTTCCGTGAGATTTGTTAAGTCATGTCTATCGCATTTTCTCAACAACAACGAGGCGGCAGCAGGCCACCAGTAACCCAAGCCCAGCTACAGAAGCTTCTGGACGAGAATGGACATTTGATACAGACGATACAAGAATATCAAAATAAGGGCAAAGCTCAAGAGGTGATTCAGTATCAGCAGCATCTACATAAAAATCTCGTATATCTGGCCACCTTGGCTGACACAACACAAAATGTCCAGTCTTTGTTACCTGTAAGTATGATATAGTTTCCATTTCTGGGTCAAGATTCCCATATCCTTAGCTTTTTTCTCACCGATCAATGATTTGAATTACTCTTTAATGATTCATTTTATTTTGCTGATTAAAGTGAATTTTTTGCTTGGGTAAAGATAATAAAATAGCTGGTCAAAAAACATTATGTGTATACTATATTAAGCTCACACACAGTGTTTTGGTCTCACAATCATATGGGCCCCTAGTATACAAACTTGTTCTGGATGCACAGCTACCTTTTAGCAGTGTTGGGTAAAGATGTCTTGTAGACACCTCAGGAGTAAACAAGGAACCTGAACACAGAATTGAACAAGTGACGATGTGCACTGTTGCCAGATGAATATTACCAAGTGTCATTTTAAATAAAGAAGGAAATCAAGAGGTGAACAAATGTTGGTAATCCTGTGTTGATGCCACTTCTCTAGTAAACAAACAATTTTATGCACAATCAACCAAGGGTTGCGGTGCTATCGGGGCGGCAAGGCCGCGGACGAGCCCTGAGGGAACAAAAAAAAAAAAACAAACAATTTGGGTGGAATCGGAGCGCAGAGTGAACGCCAGACGATGTGCGCTGTTGCCAGATGAGTATTACCAGCGGTCATTTTAAATTTAGAAAGAAATCAAGAGGTGAACAAATGTTTTTATAATGTAAATAAATTTTAATATGGCATCATCTATATAAATCGATATTTGACATATATAGCGGAAAGCAGTAGGGAAACGGAAATGTAAAAAGTTAATTGTCAGCCAGGGGGAAAAACGTGGGCCTCTGGACCCAAGGGTACTGGGTTCACTCCCAGATTTCCCCTCTCCTCCCTTTTTAAGTACATCAGTAACATCAACAGAGGTTGTGCCATTCTGATTGAGCAAGGTAATCTGCACGTTCTGCCCTACCCAGGGGGCGTAAAGCCGTCGGTTCCGTGCCCATGCGATGTTGGGCACTTTAAAGACCCAAATTTCCCGGACAGCGAGCTGAATGAATCACTTTAGTAAAGTCAATGAAGCAATTTCCGTTGCGAAATGCCCATGGTAAATACAACTGTATATGCTAATAGCAAACGGTATCCAGTAAATTTATGTTAAGTCGCAATGTTTCATGGTAATGAAGCAATTTCTACTGACAACTGTCGATGATAAACATAACCGAGAAAATGGCTCCAAATGGGCTTCCCTTCGAAGTGTTTGTTTTTATTTTAGTTTCCAACTTTAAATGAGTGTGAAAAGTGAATGAAGCAATTTCCGTTGCGAATTGCCGATGATAAATGCAACTGTATATGCTAATAGCAGACAGTATCCAATATATTATATTGAAAAGTCGCAATGTTTCATGGTAATGAAGCAATTTCTACTCACAACTGTCGATAATAAACATAACCGAGAAAATGACTCAAAATGGGCTTCCCTTCGAAGTGTTTCTTTATATTTTAGTTTCCTACCTTAAATGAGTGCGAAAAGTGAATGAAGCAATTTCCGTTGCGAATTGCCGATGATAAATACGACTGTATATGCTAATAGCAAATGGTATCCAGTATATTTTTTTAAAGTCGAAATGTTTCATGGTAATGAAGCAATTTCTACTGACAACTGTCGATGATACACATAACCGAGAAAATGGCTCTAAATGGCCTTCCCTTCGAAATGTTAGATTTTGTTTAGGATGAAGGAACACATTTTGCATTTTCGCCTGGCTAAATATGAAAGATATATTATATACAGTTGCATTTATCATCGGCAATTCACAACAGAAATTGCTTCATTCTCTTTTCACACTCATTTAAGGTAGGAAACTAAAATATAAAGAAACACTTCGAAGGGAAGCCCATTTTGAGTCATTTTCTCGGTTATGTTTATTATTGACAGTTGTGAGTAGAAATTGCTTCATTACCATAAAACATTTCGACTTAACATAAATTTACTGGATACCGTTTGCTATTAGCATATACAGTTGTATTTATCATGGGCAATTCGCAACGGAAATTGCTTCATTGACTTTACTAAAGTGATTCACTCAGCTCGCTGTCCGGGAAATTTGGGTCTTTAACGTGCCCCACATCGCATGGGCACGAGACCGACGGCTTTACGCCCCCTGGGAAGGGTGGAATGTGCAGATTACCTTGCTCAATCAGAATGGCACAACCTCTGTTGATGTTACTGATGTACTTAAAAAGGGAGGAGAGGGGAAATCTGGGATTGAACCCAGTACCCTTGGGTCCAGAGGCCCACGTTTTCCCCTCTGGACCACCACAGCTGAAAATTAACTTTTTACATTTCCGTTTTCCTACTGCTTTCCGCTATATATGTCAAATATCGATTTATATAGATGACGCCATATTAAAATTTATTTACATTATAAAACATTTGTTCACCCCTTGATTTCCTTCTATATTTAAAATGACCCTTGGTAATACTCATCTGGCAACAGTGCACATCGTCCGGCATTCACTCTGCGCTCCGATTCCACCCGAATTGTTTGTTTACTAGAGAGGTGTCTTCAACACAGGATTACCAACATTTGTTCACCTCTTGATTTCCTTCTTTATTTAAAATGACACTTGGTAATATTCATCTGGCAACAGTGCACATCGTCACGCGTTCAATTATGTGTTCAGGTTCCACCCAATTCTTTGAAAAGCTGAATCACAACGATTGCCCTTGTAGCAGTCTACCACCCTTGTTTTTTTTTTACAAAATTTACAGCTATTTTCCATGTATTTGTAACAGACAAACTTGCCGACACTGCACACTAGCTAACCTCAAACTTTAATTTTTAATTTTGAATCAGCACAACAGATAAGTAGGTTACCTATAAGATTAGAATCAAGTTTCCCACGGCATCAAGATAAGTGAAATTGAGTTGTCCCCACATAAGATTCATAATACTGCAATACATTGTGAAACACACCGGTTGGTTATGGAAAAACGTGGGGACTAAGACCTAGTATGGCCCACTGGCTATACGCAAGGGTGGTCAGACCATCGTTGACATACGCGGCACTGGTCTGGTGGCCTAGGGTGACACAATCCAGTGCCAAACAAAAGCTAGGCAAGATCCAAAGGACGGCTTGCCTCGGCATCACAGCGGCCATGACTTCAACCCCAACAGCCACCATGGAGGTGTTGCTGGATCTGCCCCCCTACATTTAGTTATCATGGGAGAGGCCAGGCTAGGACTATACAGACTAGCCTGCAATAGTAGACTAAAGATCAACCTAGGCTTCAGGGGCCACTGCAAAATTCAGGAGATCGTGAAGGAGCTCATGCTTGAAATGAGGTCAGACTTCGCGAGCACGTGAATCTGCAGGGAAAACAATTTTACAGTAGAAATCCCCGACCGCGAGGCATGGCGGGAAGAGACCCCGAGATTACCACGGGACGCGCTCGTCTGGTTCACGGACGGATCCGGCGGGGAGCGTGGGACGGGGGCAGGTGTTTATTCGGAAGGACCAATGGTAAGTCATAGTATTTCACTCGGAGCCCATGCAACAGTCTTTCAGGCCGAAATGTACGCCATCCTGCACTATGTGCGGGAGAACAAGAGGAGGGGCTACACCAGCAAGCAGATCCTCATAGCCACAGACAGCCAGGCAGCCCTGAGGCTCTAAGTAACCCACGAGCGACCTGGCTGGGCATAATGAGGTCACCCTCATCTGGGTGCCGGGTCAAAAGCAATGAAGAAGCTGACAGTCTCGCGAAGAGAGGGTCAGCAAAACCATTTATGGGACCGGAACTGGTCCTGGTATCGAAAGGCACGGTCAGGGAACCATCATGTCCTGGGTCAGGGAACAGCACAAGACATACTGGGCAGATTGCCCAGAGCTCAAATATGGGAAGTCATTAATTGGGTAACCCAGTCCAAAGAGAGCTGGAGCTGCTAAATCTTAGCAGAGGACAGCTCAGAAACATAACAGGAGTCTTGATGGGACACGTGGCTGTCAAGAAACACCTGCATAAAATGGGGCGGTTCGAGAGGGGACCTGGCATGCAGACTCTGTGGCGAGGGGGAGGAATCAGACCAGCACATCTTGTGCTCTGGACTGCAAAAGGCAACTGATCTACGGACAGCCTAGACTGGAGACAGAGCAATATAAAACTTCACCCTACCAATTGCTGTGCAGACTAGTTCAAGGCACAGTGATTTTGAATTGGGTGGAGTAGAGACAAAGGGTATGCGCAATAAGCCAAAGGCTGCGGTGCTATCGGGCGGCGAAGACACGGACGAGCCCTGAGGGAGAAAAAAATGGAGTATCCTGTACCAGTTTGTACAGTTTGAATGTGTTGCAGCTACTTTTAAAATCTCAAATATTTAGAAAACGGTTATGATTTCAGCATCATTCAACAAGTACACCATTTTTTCTTAAGAAAATACAAAATAATACTACTTTCTAATCAAAAGTTTCCTAGCAATGCTATCAAAAAAGTGTGAATATTTTTAAAACTGGTAAGGAATCATGTTTTGTATCCCAAGAAGCCAACACTATTTAAAACTTGTGTAAATCTCACATCCGTTTGTTGATATTCATGTTTTACCTACTAGTTTTTATTTTCTCATTTTTGATCCTTTTTTGATAATGAAGATTTGCATTTTAACAACCTTTATCATATCAAGTTGTCAATTTAAGGAAAACTCCAGTACCTTTTACTGAATATGAACTAATGTTCCACTTTTGTTATGGATATGGTATTAAGCTACTAAAGGTTGTTCTAGTACATGTTTAAAAAAAGCCAACAAGTTGTTTTTTACTACCCTTAGTTGTTTCGTTTATATCCATGATCTTCTAGTTACCCAAAAATGTCTGCATTTAACAATGTGTTTTTTTTTTTCATAGTCGCGAGTACATTAATCTGCAAGTGAGCTTTTTCTAAATTACAGATGTTACAGCCTCCACAGGGAGCTCCGGGACCAGGACCTGCTTCCCACGGGCAACCTCCCTCCATGGACCAACAGCACATGAACAACTTCAATCACCAGCAGCAGATGCCACCGTATAGGCAGCCTCCAGGTCCTCCTCAGCGTCCAGGTGTCACGCCTCATCCCTATCCACAGAGGCAGTACCAGCAGAATCAATATCCAGGGCAGTACCCTCCACAGGGAGGCTCTTATCCTCAGCAGGCTGGTCAGTATCCGCCCAACCAACCACCTGGTTATGCTGCAAACGCACAGGGTAATTATGGTCAGCCCCCTGCCACTACAGCACACAACAATTACCAGCAGCCTGGTTATGGTACGCCCCCACCCAGTGGGGCTCCACCACAACCAGCCTCTGGGCCATATCCACCACCCAGTGGACCTCCTCAGTCTCAGCCAGGACAGTATGGTGGACCGCCAAATGGTGCACCTTACTCTAATAGTACAGCACCACAGAACTTCCCGCCACAGCAGAATTATCCTCCACAGCAGGGATATGCTCCACCAGTTAGTCAGCCTCAACCCACGCCGACAGCGTATTCAAGCCAACCCAGTACAGCTCCACAGAATTATGGTCCATCGAATGCCCAGTCCCCTCCATTCTCTGCTCCACCAACTAATACTCCTCAGAATCCACCTGTAACTTCAACCCCTCCAACAACTCAATCTTATCAGCCCCCTTACAACCCCAACAATCCTCAACCCAGTAATCCAAATGCAGGGTATACTCCACCTCCTAATCAGGGTTATCCACCCGCAGGGCCTCCTAGTAGCTACGGATATGCTCCGCAACCTGGATATCCACCGCAACCGCAATATGGAGGTCAGCCGCAAGGGTACCAGTATCCCAGACCACCTGCAGGACAAGGGCCGCCGCCTCCGCAAGGGCAGTATGCGTATAACTATCCACCGCAGCCAAATCCACAGTAAAGTGGAGTTTTTTAAAAATTAAATGTGATCAATGTAAGATGTAATGATGTTCCCTTCTTTAAAGAGGTTGTTGTCTAAAACTAGATATGGGCTTTCATGCGGTACAATGGTGCAAATATAGTGTGTCCCACATAAGGTAAATATATCACTGTTTTTAATCTATTTTTAAGGCAATGTCATCAAGTTATTTCATTGTTTTATTGAGCAGTTGTTTTTGCAAAGAAGAACCTTGAGGAATTCAAGAACTTATTTATTTTCATGCAGCGGAGGAGTTTAGTTTATACAAAATAGTCATTGCTGGAGTTAGACTGCTGGAATTATTCTGGGCATATTATACTGTTACAGTTTTTGCTTATAGATAAAAGTTGCCAGCCTTTGGAGAAGGTGTTGGGTTATAAAAAATCCTAACGAAATATTATGATAAGGCAAGTCTATATGTTTTTTATAGTTAAATATTTAGTTTTCAATTTCATACCTAGGGGAAACTGTGAGGTATAATTTTTTTGAACAACAATATTTTTTTTTTAGACGAACCATAGAAAATACGTTCAAGGAGACAGATAAAGCGGCTTTTATCTATCTACTTGATGAATTTGAAAATTTTTGATGGATTTATTGGTTTCATATAATTTAATCAATTGTTTACAAACAAGGAAAAAAGCAAAGTTTGATGTCAAGTTGCTACAAATTTTACCCAAATTATATGAAAGGATTAATAAAATTTTCAAGGACAAAGTTAGACTGAATTATTATCATAATAAATCATAAAATAATATTTTGATTTATTTATTTTCAAATTTAACAAAATAAATTTAGGGAACAATATTGATTGTTTTAGCGAGTTTTTGCAATATAACTTTTTTTCTACGAAAACTCAGGGGCTTGACTACAGTTTGATATACCAAATACAATGTACTATCCTTGGATTCAGCCCCCCATGTCTTTCCTACGAGTCTATGGCCATGTCCAGATTGCCATTGTGGCTCGCAAAATAGTTTTTTCCAAGTGTCCTGACTTTAGAATTTTGAAAAAAATAATTCTTTTAAATGAGCCGAGAACCTATGCCCTTTCGAACCCAAATCTAGGGTCGGTTTAAAAATTTATATATTTATTGACATAACTCAATTACACTTTCACTAAGAGATGTCCGGATCAGATCTGAACCGGTTTAAAAGATTCGGATCTTTAAAAAGATCGGATTGTACCGACTCTGAAAATCCAGGGTCGGTTTAAAAATGTATATATTTATTGACATAACTCAATTACACTGTCACTAAGAGATGTCCGGATCAGATCTGAACCGGTTCAAAAGATTCGGATCTTTAAAAAGATCGGATTGTACCAACTCTGAAAATCCAGGGTCGGTTTGAAAATTTATATATTTATTGACATAACTCAATTACACTGTCACTAAGAGATGTCCGGATCAGATCTGAACCGGTTCAAAAGATTCCGATCTTTAAAAAGATCGGATTGTACCGACCCTGAAAATCCAGGGTCGGTTTAAAAATTTATATATTTATTGACATAACTCAATTACACTGTCACTAGAGATGTCCGGATCAGATCTGAACCGGTTCAAAAGATTCGGATCTTTAAAATGATGATTGTACCGACTCTGAAAATCCGGGGTCGGTTAAAAATTTATATATTTATTGACATAACTCAATTACACTGTCACCAGAGATGTCCGGATCAGATCTGAACCGGTTCAAAAGATTCCGATCTTTAAAAAGATCGGATTGTACCGACCCTGAAAATCCAGCGTCGGTTTAAAAATTTATATATTTATTGACATAACTCAATTACACTGTCACTAGAGATGTCCGGATCAGATCTGAACCGGTTCAAAAGATTCGGATCTTTAAAATGATGATTGTACCGACTCTGAAAATCCGGGGTCGGTTTAAAAATTTATATATTTATTGACATAACTCAATTACACTGTCACTAGAGATGTCCGGATCAGATCTGAACTGGTTCAAAAGATTCGGATCTTTAAAAAGATCGGATTGTACCGACTCTGAAAATTATAAATGACGGATCCTATATCTGAGTTTGATCTGTCGTGAGGCAACGAATCGACCGCTATTGACTCTGAATCTTGCACTCTGACGTATGTTACGGCTGATCCGCTGTTTCGATCTCATTCTCGGATCACGTCGCTGCCAGCCACGAAAGAAGAATCAAAAGATTCGGGTTGAATAAGGCACACATAAACAACACGATCCGAACCCCGAAACATTCAGCATTCAACTTAGAACGTTCAGCCTGCGTGTTGCAATGTATTTAGATTATTGAAGGTGTCATAATTTTTGTATTGGGTAAATAGACATAGAACATCTTGTTATGCCCGCGCTTTTGTCCCGAGGACTTCCAAGTTGTGGAACTCCTTGCCGGCACATGTTTTTCCTTCTCCTCCGAACCTCCAAACCTTCAAGTCCAGAATTAACAAGTTGCCTCTTTCCTCCTTGTCGACACCCATGGTACAATAGTATTTAGGCTGTAAGTCCTCGTGGAGTGTTGTTGAAATAAAAAAATATATCGTTTGCAGAATCTATTTTTCTTGCACCTACATATTATGTAAATTACTTAGTTATCCAGTAGTAGGTAATAATACCAACACTAAAAATATAATTATACATTCAATTTATTTTGAAACTTTTATTACATATTAACATGTAAAAATATAATTTCATTTATTTTTTTATTTCTCAATGGAGTTTTTTTCCCTTACAATTTGACCAGTTTTACTAAAAATTCTTTCACATGGCGCTGAAGTATCCATAAGACATAATCCTTTTTTAACACATTCATATAATCTTGGATATATATTTCAATTCGTATAATAGGTTCTCAGTCTTGATCACCTCTTTTGTTTTGGTCGATCTTACTCTTACTGAATGCAGCATGTATCAAGTCACAGTCACGCGAGACAGATATTCATTGAGATTCAAGAACCGGTTCAAGGATCCGGATCTTCAAAAAGATCCGGAGGCGGTGATCCGACTTCTAAAAGATCCGAATTTTCCATCTCCAGCTGTTACACAACAAAATGATACCACAGTTGGCAGCGAGGGCTCATATTATGTGGTGCTTCTCTGGCATTCCCACTGTTGATGTTGTTTCGACCCTAACTGCTGTATGGTGAATTCCCAACTAGATAGAAGCCTAGCTTTGTTGCTGCAGTGTTCAAGACCAGTGCTAGTGCTGATACAACATATTATCGTCCTATCTGTATTGTTAGGGGAATTTATATTAAGTGGAATTCATATTGTCTTCTTCATGTGGGAGATGAAAGAGCTCGACCCAGTGTCACTCGAGACGATATCAGTCAGCAGTAAAAGACGATGATAGACGGTCAGGGGGTTGATTTAGTGTCACATTGTAACCATTTTTATATATATTTTTTATTATCGTGTAATATAGTGTTGTGTTAAATAGTCAATTTTATTAATAAGAACCAGCCTATGAGAACAAAAATACAGTCCACTCTATCGACAAAACACTGTCGATTTTCTAGTCAACATCAAAGAGATGTGCGTCGCACAGTTGTGACAATGTGGACTTGACTCTGAGTACATTGTAGTTTTGTTATATTTAGGGACGTATATAGCCATTTTTAGTGATTGATAATTTATTGTCCCCAACAGACCAAGTACAGGCCCAATTACATGACACTTACAAACTAATTAGCGAGTGAGATTGCCATAAATTAACAATAATAAAATATCGATCCAAAAACAAAAAATAACAAAATACTAATCCAAAAACAAACCTAAAACTACAACAACTAAACTACAACATTTCAGTAGCTCTATGCAACAATGTACACAAACTATCGCTAAACATATCACAACGTGAACAAATGATATTGAAAGTTTTACACATTACATAGATTGGAGATGTCAACATAACAACAGTCCTAGCTTGATTATTATAAAAGGACCTATTGTGCCATTAGCTCATCCTGGGAACATGGAAATTTATCTGTGCCAATATTTCCGGACAATCAATGATATTGCGTATAAGTTTATATAAAACCTTGATTACGCTGACGAATTCAAAGTGCCCAAGCAAAACAGAATGATCAGACTCCCTCTCCGGATAACGCCCAGCTTCCTTAAGCCACGGATATTTTAAGAACCTTCTCTGAACAGATTCTAGTGAGTTCATATGCCCACCATAATATGGGCCCCAGACTAGCGATGCATATTGCAATTTTGAAAGAACAAAAGCACAATATAAAACTTTGAGAGCACCAATACATGCAAACTACCCACAATTCCGTACTATAAATCCCAACAATCTGTTACACTGGTTTGCTATGCTAATGATGTGAATGTCGAACGACAGTTTCCTATCAAAATGAACCCCCAAGTCCTTCACAGTCTCCACACGATCGACCACCAACCGACCCACAGTATACTCAAATTGAACTGGGAAAGAAAGCTTTAAGTGTGAAAGTCATTACATTTACTCACATTTAGTTCCAATCGATTGTGTAAGCACCACCCACAGTGCAAGTCTAGATCTTCCTGCAATCTAAGGCACCCTCATAAGCAACTTCAAGTCATCTGCATAGAAAAGTCTCAACGCACTTAAACTACTGTCCAAATCATTGATAAATAATAAGAACAATAGCAGCCCCAGATTAGAGCCCTGAGGAACGCCTGAAGTAGCAATGAGTTCAGAGGACCTGAAGCCACCATAGCTAACAAATTGAACATGATCATTAAGATAATCCCCAAAAAGACAACATGCTATCGCTGAATCCATACGATGCAAGCCTCCTCAAAAGGACAGAGTGATCGAGACGGTCAAAAGCCTTTGCGAAATCTGTGTAGACAACATCAATCTGACCTTCAGCATCAATGCTGTCTGAAACCCACTGAGTGAAAATGGCCTGGTTTGTGACAGTCGACCTACCCCTCACAAATCCATGTTGACAAGGTGATATCAGTGTTCTCACAGGTTTGAGATACCCTCATATAGGAGCATCTCGAGGACCTTAGCAAAAATGCAGAGCACAGCTATAGGACGATAGTTGATGACCAAAGATACATCACCAGTCTTAAATATGGGGCATATAATATATAATAATAATAATAATAATAATTTATTGAACAATATACATTTCTCACAAAACAACTTACAAAATTAATCAAGAGTCTGGTTGTTCAATAACATTAAAAGTCACCTAAGTTGAAGACTTGTTGGTGATACTTGTAACATCATTCTCTGTAAAAATAAGCTAATGCACATACTCTGACATTGTAAAGAAATACAAACAAAAACCAAAATCGCAGACGAACTCCGGGGATTCGCGGAAAATATAAAAAAGTATAATTATCGTTTTTCGACTATAGCTAAAATTTCTTTTCCCAAATGTTTTAAGCCACACTATGGGTAATATACGTGCCAACTTCCAGATTGCAAGAAACCGACCAGTGTTCAAACAAATTAAATATATAGCAGTGTTCAAAAAAGTTCAAAAACAGCGTCCGGTCTGCGGTTCTAATTATGGTGAGAATACATCAAGCCTTACATCGTCTGGCAATTAAAATACAATACAAAGAAAATTTTCTTAGGATTTCGTCCCTCTCTGTATCGGTCTTTACCTAAGACGTAGTATAAAAGGTGATGTAAGTAGTATCGAATTTTTCATCCTCTGATGACGCTATCTTAGGTAGTGAAACGATCGTCAAGTTTTTAAAAAGATCAGTAGCGGAGATTAGGGTTCTCCAAGTGTACTTATACAGCACTACGGTCACTGAACTTGGATTTTGAAATATGACGACACGGCAAAGATACCTTAAGGTTTGAAAGATAATTAAGTTTTTTGTTTTAAAATTACAAAAAGAACTCAGGTTTCTTTTCGTGAGATACACTAGATATGCATCAGCCGATTTTTACTGAAAGTCCAAATTTGAAGTATACTCAGTAGTTTGTGTAGAGAAAAACCAGACTTATTGTATGGGTGAGAAAAATTTTAACATTTTTGAGCTGCCTTCCGCAATTGATATGTTGTGTATCTATTATATGTTTTGTTAATTTTTTTTCTGAATGTTATGCTGGCCTTGAGCGTGTTCGTTTAGCCGCAGTCTTTTGTTCAAATATTTTGTGTTTGGTTAGGAAAAGATAACCACATATATTATTATTAAATACAGTTTTTTAACCCGGCTATATTCGTTTTATTCTATTGACTTGGCACAAAAAGTGATAATTAAAATTTTTCTCATTTAAATTATTGTAAAAAATTAAGTGTGTTACTTATTATAGTTGCTCTATAAATTAATGTACCTTTCACTAAATTTTATACTTTTTTGTTTGTGATTGATATCTATAGTTCTCCAGTCATTAATATATCTATAATTAAAGTAATTGGACGTGTTATTATAGTTTACAAACAATTATAACAATGCTTATGCTGTCTGTTCTTTGTAGATTTTTTTTTATTGTGTTTAATTCGGATAGTTTACTCAAAGAGATTTATATGTTTTATAGATTTTTTGGGAACCAAATTTGGTACACAAGTTTTTACTATAAAACGTATTCTACATACAAAAATTCAGATCTCTAGGTTAAAGAAAAGAATGATAAGCATTTTAAGAAACAAAATTTTGGTGCCATTGGTGATCAGAAAAATGCAAAAATTAAATTACTTTTTTTTTTAATTAGAAAACTGGTCTCGTAAAGAAGAGCTGCCACTCGCGTGTTATTTTTGTTTATGTTTAATTTTTGTCTAATTATAGTGGTAAATTAATAAATAATTTAATATCTTTACTTTCAATGTTTATATTAGAATGTGATACTTGTTTCTTGTAAGTTTATGTATATTTTTTTGTATTTTTTTTGTAATGTCTAATGAAATATACATGTATAAAATTTGTTTTTGTTGATTAATAACACCAAAGTCACTGATATACTGCCTATCCTTTAGGTTCATGTTTCTGAGAAGAACAAAGGTGGTGTAAGGAAGCTGGAGTTGAAAATTGCAAGTGATAGGCACAATATTTTTTTTAGTGAATTTTCAATAAGAAAATTCACTAATAGAGGTATCGATGGTAAGACTTTTGGAAATTTTTTTCAAATGAGCGCGAATTAGGGCCTCTAGAACCCATATCCGGGGTCAGTTTCAATATATATATATATATATATATATATATATATATATATATATATATATATATATATATATATATATATATATATATATATATATATATATAGGGTGTCCCTCTAACAATGGGCCAAACCCATATATTCGGATAGAGCATCAAAAATTAAATAGACTTTCATCAATACGTTTTGTCCGATTGTTGCTTGTTTTCGATATACAGTGTGTTAAATTTGACTTTGAAAAAAAATTAAATCGCTCGTTTTTCTGCTAATTACTGGAATATTGATTTGGAACTTTGTAATAGGGGGTTATCGAGGATGCCGCTTCCAACCGTGATACCTATTTTGAGCTACATCATAGTTGGCGCCACCTACACTAAACCTGAATGTTTTACAGGGGCATAACTTTTTCGATGATCAACTTTCTGCAAATCTGTTCCGAAAAACTGAAAACTACTAATTTTTTGTTCGAAAAAGGTATACTTAGTTGAAACTCATAAAGTGAGTGGTTACCGAGATATTGCGGTTTTAATAATGGTGTGCATTGAAAATCTCTCAAATCTGAAATTTTATTAACATTATTATTATCACTAAATTATAAGAAAAAATTGACAATTATCGAACAATTCACTTAATAAGATTCTCAAAATGGCCTCCGCCTACTTCAATACATTTTTCTAGTCTCAACCCAAAATTTTGCCTCACCTTAAAAAAAGTTTGATAATCGTTTTTCAATATATCACTGGATTCGATTATTCTAGCCCAAAGTTCATCTCTGGAGTTACAAATATTCTTGTATACTAATTCTTTCAAGTGACCACAGAGGAAGAAATCTAGAGGATTGAGGTCGGGGCTACGTGCAGGCCAAGGAAAATCTCCACCTCGACCTATCCATCGGCGCGGTTGGTTCAGAAATTCTCTGACAGGAAGTCCATAATGGGCAGGTGCCCCGTCGTGAATGAACCATAATCTCCTGCGCACGTCTAGAGGGACATCTTACAAGAGAATAGGAAGTTGATCTCTCAAGAAAATTGAATAATTCTCCACATTGAGCCTTGCAGGAAGTTCTATTGGTCCCAACAACACGTCGCCTAGTATGCCACACCGGACATTAATGGAGAACTCATGTTGAAAATGGTGTTCTCGCGTCAAATGAGGATTGCTGCTGTCATATGTGTGAGCATTTTTGAAATTGAAAACTCCTCTTCTTGTGAATGTCGCTTCGTCAGTGAATAGAATGTTGTTGAAGAAAAACGGATCGTCATTCTGATACCGACGAATGCGTTCACAAAAATCCAATCTAGATAGAAAATCTAGAGGTAAAAGATTCTGCACTGGTGTGAAGTGGTAAGGATGTTACTTTTCTTTTCTGAGAAGTCTACCAATACTTGATTTATTTATTCCAGTTGCTGCAGAGAGGCGTCTTACGCTTGTTTCCGGATCTTCTGCAAGGCGTACTAATATCTCTTCCTCTTGATGTACAGGACGTCTTGGTCCACCAACTTCCGAGTTCGAATTGAAAGAACCAGTTTCACCTACGAATACATTAGGACGAGATGATACGCATCCGTGTAACAAAATGTGTATTTCACGATTTTTCCAGCCCTCAGGTGTGAAGTTTGTCAAAACTTTCGTTTCAGAAATAATTAATGGCAATGAGTGCATATTACTCTTTTACATACCTAATTTATTGTATAATCTTCTAAAGGTCTTGTGATCTGGTTGTCTACGACTAGGATATAATTCCAAGTATCTGGCGGCGGCTTGGTGGCTACGGAAGTTTGATTGCGCATAAACGCAGATCATATCTCTCTTCTCAATATTGCTAAACTCATTATGGCGAGGCATTTCAGAAATAATAACTACCTACTGCTCTTAATTTAAAAACCATGTGCTTGTCAAAATGGACAGATTATGTTTATTGTGTTACGCAAATGACATCCCTATGAAAACGAAAAACAAAAGATATTTCATCTACTTCATTGACAGTTGTTGACCCGGCCAATCAACTGCTATAGTTATTAGCACCGTGATATGTCCACAGGAATACATCTTTTATTTGCCAAAAACATACTTATTCTATGAAATCGAATTAAATCCAGAGAAAATTCCCAATTTTTAGGAATTGATTTAGAATTAGAAAATTATGATTAAAATACACCGACCTCAATCCTCTAGAATTTTCCATTGGGGTTACTTGAAACAACTGGTACATACACAATAATGTTTGTAACTCCAGAGATGAACTTTGGGCCAGAATAAAATTTCAGATTTGAGAGATTTTCAATGCACACCATTATTAAAACCGCAATATCTCGGTAACCACTCACTTTATGAGTTTCAACTAAGTATACCTTTTTCGTACAAAAAATTAGTATTTTTCAGTTTTTCTGAACAGATTTGCAGAAAGTTGATCATCGAAAAAGTTATGCCCCTGTAAAACATTCGGGTTTAGTGTAGGTGGCGCCAACTATGATGTAGCTCAAAATAGGTATCACGGTTGGAAGCGGCATCCTCGATAACCCCCTATTACAAAGTTGCAAATCAATATTCCAGTAATTAGCAGAAAAACGAGCGATTTAATTTTTTTCAAAGTCAATTTTAACACACTGTATATCGAAAACAAGCAACAATCGGACAAAACGTATTAATGAAAGTCTATTTAATTTTTGATGCTCTATCCGAATATATGGGTTTGGCCCATTGTTAGAGGGACACCCTGTATATATATATATATATATATATATATATATATATATATATATATATATATATATATATATATATATATATATATATATATATATATATATATATATATATATGTATATATGTATGTATCCAACCGCTAACTCAAAAAATACTTGACCGATTTCGACCAAATTTGGGAATTAACTTGATTTTGTTAATGGCTTGGATGATTTCGTAAATGGGCGTCGTGGGTCTAATTTTTCTTCGAAAAAAATGTAAAGAAAATTTTGAAAACGCAATATTTTTTGAAACATTGAAGTGTTTCGAATGAAAATTTGCACATACATAGGAGACGTTACAGTATAACTGCTAACCAAATTTCAAATTAAATGGCATACGTGGACAGGAGTTATTAAAAAATCAAAATTATAAATGAATAAACAGTCTAAGATATCAGTTCAAATTTGATACAGCATTTCCCACCTTCAATGTTGATAAGGATGATTAGACTGTGAATGCGTCATCTTGAGTAGATAATTCAAATAGAGACAGTCACCTGACAATTAAATATAAAGGAGCCGGGTTGTCAGATTTAATAAAATTTCATTTGAATCTTAAAATGTAAAACATAGAGTAATAACACGTATTGGTACTTATTAATGACAAATAAAAGTTCGTCAAAAAATTAATCCATCCAATAAATGTGGCTTAATATTAATAAATGTTGAGTTACCAATAATTTCTCATTCGATTTATCATTAATTCTAATTTACTTAATCTGACACCGTTGCATGGTAGATGGTAGGCCAACTGTCATCACGAAACGGGAGCCGCCGATTGCCGACGCCGAAACGCGAGACACTCGACGTGTTTTTACGTTTATTAAAACTGAAATGTTTTGTTATATTACAAAATATACCAAATAGAAGTTTCACTTTAATGAAATGGTTTAAAACTATAAGTTCAGTACTAATTTCCGACGCTTCAGCGCCAGTAGCATTATAATCCATAACCCAGAAATATATTCAATTTTAAATATCAATCTAACCTCAAAACATTCGAAGATTCGTTATTATTGTTTATGGTTTTATTTTGCAAAGTATCCTTACATAAAGTGTTAGCGACTATCCACGTTTGTTGTTATAAAGCTCTTTATTATCATATCTCTACATATTATGTTAGAGTTGTTATTAAAAAGTGTTCCTTTGATTTGGTCCTAAAGTTTCTGACACAATTGTTGATCAAATGTAAGTAGCACATGCTTATCGTTATTTGTGTTCTTCAATATTTTTAATATGCTGGCAAGTGAAACAAATACTAACTTATACTTATTGGTTCCAGTATCACAAAAATTTCGGGACGCAGCAAGTGCGTTATAGTAGTGAATTTTCATAAGAATTGTACACTGTTAGTAAGATATACTATTAAAACTAATTCTTTAAATTTAAATGGACCTTTGAGATCAGTTTTAGAGTCCTAGTTAGCGATTATTTGAAAAAAATTATGTTTTATATGGAGCTACTACATTCAAATTTGGTCTTAGATATAATATGTAAATACTGCAAGTGTCTTTAAAAATATTGTGTTACAAATTTCATTAAAGTTACAAAAGTTTTTCAGAAAACAATTGATTATTTACAAAGGAAATGGACCTGTCAAATTATAAATATGACAGGTGTTTTTCCTTGTTAATTGTTTGGATGGTTTTGTTTTAGTCAACCCATCCAGTTTTTGCAAACAATAAACAAAAAAAAAAGATTTTTTAAAACAAAACGAAGCTCAATATGTTATTTTTCTTTAGTTTATTACCCACGTGCGTTTACATAGGTGTTACTAAGGTTCAAGATTGAAGATTCTGGGTTAATGGGAAATTTATTGAGCTATCGGATTTGAAATATTTTTACGATAATTTTTTACCATAACATATAAAACTTTTTTGTTGTTTATTGTTTGCAAAAACTGATGGATTGACTAAAACAAAACCATCCAAGCAATTAATATGGAAAAATACCTGTCATATTTATAATTCGACAGGTACATTCCCTTTGTAAATATTTTTTTTTTCTGAAAAGCGTTTGTAACTTTAATGAAATTTAAAGCACAATTTTTTTAAGACACTTGCAGTACTTACATATATTTTTTATAATTCGACAGGTACATTCCCTTTGTAAATCATTTATTTTTTCTGAAAAACGTTTGTAACTTTAATGAAATTTGTAACACAGTTTTTTTAAAGGCACTTGCAGTACTTACATATTATATTCAAGACCAAATTTTAATTTAGTAGCTCCATATAAAATATAAATTTTTTCAAATAATCGCTAACTGGGACTCTAAAACCGATCTCCAAGGTCCATTTAAATTTAAAGAATTAGTTTTAATAATATATCTTATTAATAGTGTACAATTTTTATGAAAATTCACTACCATAACGTACTTGCTGCGTCTAGAGTTTTTAAATATTTGTTTTGAATGTTTAGAGTCTTGAATTGAGGTACTCCAAGCAGAAGCCCTGCCCCGTATTTTGGGTCTTTTCGAGGCGGGGCAAATATGTACTTAAAATTCTCGCCCACGGCCATTGCTAATTCTCCTGTCTATCAAACTCTAATTCTTGAACAAACATGAACATATATAAGTACGGTAAGATTTATGATCAATCTTGAAACCCATTTTATACTAAGAATATTTTTTAATTGGTCATTTTGTTGTTGCAATAGAAAGATACATACCAAAGGAAAAGCTATATATGTACCTAAAAACCCAATGATAACGATATTAAAATAACATGAGGTCAGTAACAAAAATTTTAGTTTACTCTGCGAGCCTTTTTGTTCTGCATTTAAGTCTAACGCCTCATTATAATTAATTTAATGCGCGATTTAATTTTCGATTGCCAGAACCGAGAGACTTAATAATCGTTCCTTGGTTTATTGATGATCGCATCTGGTTTTAGTGAGTTTAAACAAAAGATCACTAACTGGGATATCTCGACTTTTCAATTTTGAATTTTTTTTCCAAATGAGCTCTAACTAAGCCCCCTAGAGCACATACCCGGGGGTTAAAAACCCCACAGACTATTAGTCAAAATAATTGTGGCCTAAACGTGGGGCGGTGTAAAGGGCGGCTCTGTCTATCTAAATTAAAAACCCCAAAGACTATTAATCAAAATAACTGTCGCCTAAACGTGGGGCGGTGTAAAGGGCGGCTCTGTAAAGCTCGATCAAAAATCTTATAATTATATAAAAATCATTATAATTGGCGCCCAACGTGGGGTATTTTTAAAAAGCATATAATTATATAAAATTTATTAAATAATCCCTAAACGTCGGAGCATTTTTGAAAAGCATATAATTATATAAAAATGTATCAAATTAATACCTAAACGTCGGACATTTGTGAAAGTTCAAAAATATACAATAAAATTAAGATATTTATACCCTAAAAGTCGCAATATTTGCAAATCATAAAATTATAACGGAAAAGTAAAGACTTGGAGATCGCCAAATCAAATTATATATATATATATATATATATATATATATATATATATATATATATATATATATATATATATATATATATATATATATATTTATTTATTTCTGACATACGTTTTACTAGGTACAATACAAATAAGCTTAGGTTTGTGGCTGTATTAAATGTACAATTTTAAAGCATGGTATCTAAAATTGAAATGTAGAGGTAACAGTACATGATGCTCCCAGGCGGTCACCCATCTAAACACTGACCATTCCTGAGGTTGCTTATCTTCAGTGATCGCACGACAATAGTTTTTTTCAACGTGGTATCGCCGTTGGCTTGACATACATATATATATATATATATATATATATATATATATATATATATATATATATATATATATATATATATATATCCATATATATCAAAGGTTTATATATAAACTATTAATTTTTAAGTTTAGGTTTTAAATAAAGAATTAAATTATTTTCAAATTTTGCAATATTTATACAATTTTTAACAGTCCTGATTGCATACGTACTGTTCCTGTGTGAAAGAATTAATTTAATAACATAACTTATTTTATCGGTTGGAGTCTTGGGCAACTAATATGATCAAACAACTTTGTTGTTTTTGGCAATGATTTAGGCCACAAGCTTTTCATATAAACTAAAATTATTAATCGAAAACAACCTATTCTCTCATTAACCTAAAATAAAAACAATCAGTTGGCAAATGTTTAATTTGATGTCTGTCATTTTCCACAATTGCGGCCGAGATTTCACGATTGTTGGTTCGGGTAGTATGTTTATACATGGTATATATTTGGTTTGGTTACCGTTGATGTATGGTTTATACCTGTTGTATGAATCAATCTACGCGTGGCAGTTAACTACTCTGTTTGTCAGGCATTGGACTTTAACCACTAAGTCGTCTCAACACATGTCTTTGGGATTTTATTTTTAATCTGGAAAAAATTCTAAATATTGTGTACCAAATTACTTAAACTTCACAACATAGGTTTATTTGCACTATTTCTAGCCACATGTAAAGTCTCATTCCATTTACTTTGATACTTACAAAAATATAGCGTTTTCAAAAAGTTTTCCCCGATTTTATACCGGAAAAACTTGAGCATAAAAGCTGATTAACGAACACGACCTCGTTTTTCTCAAAACAAGATTTTTGCCAAGTTTTATTGAATTCAGGTTAGTATTTTTTGAGTTATCGCTCGTATACATACATACATACATATATATATATATATATATATATATATATATATATATATATATATATATATATATATATATATATATATATATATATATATATATATATATATATATATAATGTTAACCGACCTTGGTCTTGGGTTCTAGGGACCCAAATTCGCGCTCATCTGAAGACAATGCTTTTCATCGTGACCTCTCTATTAGCGAATTTTTCTTAAAGAAAATTCGCTGAAAATGTAGAAAGAATCACCACTAGGATCTGAATCCTCTTTTATTTAATCATATAGGTACTCCATAAACCGGCCTCTTAACCGGAGGGGTCACAGTTTATATGTCAAGTAAAGTCTAATGATGGCCTATAACCATATACGGTCGTATGTATGGTTTCAGTTGTTTGTAACGTACAAGGTCTATTTCAAATGTATTTTTTACAAATATATTAATCAAATGTAGGTGAATAATAGTTGAAACATAAATCTAGGGCCTTGCTAAAGACATTTCCTGCAATATTCACTACATACTCATAAAGCGCAGTTCCAGAATCCCTGTCTAAAAATCACCAATTTTGACGTTCAAATCGTCACTTTGACATTGCGGGAAGAAAAGATACAAAATGTTCAAAGTAATTTGTGTCATCAATAAGCATAAAATATTTATTTCTAAAGAACATACAACCACCATCAGTAAAGAATCATAATGTACTTAATACTAAAAGACTAAGGAATTGTATTGCTTAGAACGCTGCAAATATATCTGAATATTTATCTTCTGCGCTAAAGGGTATCTCTAAATTAGGAAACGAATCAAAGTTGGTAGCATCTTCTTCGTCTTTGACATCGGGTTTAAATGGAGCCTCCATTTTTTGCGCATAAATTTGGGAGTAGCTGATGTCTTTGAACCACCTGTGCCTTTTGATGTCAAGTGCTCCATTTTTTAAATTTCCATATCTGAAAAAAGAATGCTATTATTACGGGGGAACTTTAAAATAAAATCTACTTAACCAGGAAAGAAACGGTTTAAAGATTTTTTTTTAATAAATTTTTGACATATATAAACCTTCAACAGATTACGCAGTAGTCCAGCCCTTCTTAAATAACACGATATCCACCAAAAATATTTCTTTTAGTAACTTCATAAAAATGGGAAATGACCTTTTTTAGTTCTTCATATAACGAGAATTGGCTTCGTCGCAATAAGTATCTCTTTAGCTTTTTTTTTTTTTTTTGTTCCCTCAGGGCTCGTCCGCGGCCTTGCCGCCCCGATAGCACCGCAACCCTTGGTTGATTGTGCATACCCCTAGTCTTACTCCACCCATTCCAAAATCACTGTGCCTTGAACTAGTCTGCACAGCGATTGGTAGGGTGAAGTTTTATATTGCTCTGTCTCCGGTCTAGAGTGACCGTAGATCAGTTGTCTTTTCCGGTCCAGAGCTATACACTCGCACAAGATGTGCTGGGCTGATTCCTCCCCCTCGCCGCAGAGTCTGCATGCGAGGTCCCCTTCGAACCGCCCCATTTTATGTAGGTGTTTCTTGACGGCCATGTGTCCCGTCAAGAGACCTGTTGTGTTTCTGAGCTGTCCTCTGCTAAGGTTTAGCAGCTCCACAGCTCTCTTTGAACTGGGTCCGTCAATTATTGACTTCCCATGTCTGAGCCCTGGACAGTCCGCCCAGTACACCTTGTGTTGGTTTCTGACCCAGGACTTAATGGCTCCCCTGGCAGTGCTCTTTGACACGCCCAGAGCCGGTTCTGGTCCCATAAATGGTTCTGCTGACCCCCTCTTTGCGAGACTGTCAGCTTCTTCATTGCCTTTGACCCCCGAGTGACCCGGCACCCAGATGAGGGTCACCTCATTCTGCCCAGCCAGGTCGCTCGTCTCGTCTCGGCACTCACTCACCAGCCAGGAATTTACCCGTGGGCTACTTAGTGCCTTAAGGGCTGCCTGGCTGTCTGTGGCTATGAGGATCCGCTTGTTGGTGTAGCCCCTCCTCTTGTTCTCCCGCACACAGTGCAGGATGGCGTACATCTCGGCCTGAAACACCGTTGCATGGGCTCCGAGGGAAATACTGTGACTTACCCTCGGTCCTTCCGAGTAAACACCTGCCCCCGTCCCACGCTCCCCGCCAGATCCGTCCGTGAACCAGACGAGCGCGCCCCGTGGTATGCCCGGTGTCTCCTCCCG
This sequence comes from Tillus elongatus, assembly GCA_964006375.1. Taxonomy (NCBI): domain Eukaryota; kingdom Metazoa; phylum Arthropoda; class Insecta; order Coleoptera; family Cleridae; genus Tillus; species Tillus elongatus. Next base: position 186,525,609 of record OZ023265.1, on the reverse strand, counting down.
CCATGCCCCGCGATCAGGGATTTCCACTGTGAAGTTTTTTTCCCTGCACATTTGCGGGCTCGCGAAGTCTGACCTCATTTCAAGCATGGGTTCCTTCACGATCTCCTGTATTTTGCAGTGGCCCCTGAAGCCTGGGTTGATCTTCAGTCTACCATTGCAGGCTAGTCTGTATAGTCCTAGCCTGGCCTCTCCCATAATAACGAAGTGTAGGGGGGGTAGATCCAGCAACACCTCCATGGCGGCTGTTGGGGTTGAAGACATGGCCCCTGTGATGCCTAGGCAAGCCATCCTTTGGATCTTGCCTAGTTTTTGTTTGGCACTGGATTGTGTCACCTTAGGCCACCAGACCAGTGCCGCATATGTTAACGATGGTCTGACCACCCTTGTGTACAGCCAGTGGGCCATACTAGGTCTTAGTCCCCACGTTTTTCCATATAGCCGCCTAGTGACGGCTAAGGTCATGACTGCCTTACGCAGTATTTTTCCAATGTGACCATTCCAGGTTAGCTTAGAGTCCAATACGACCCCAAGATATTTTACCTCCCTGGCCATTGGAACGCTCCTACCGTATAGAGTGAGAGTTCTGTGGCTTTCACACTTCCTCCTCCTCGTAAACGGCACGACGGTTGCTTTCTCGGGGCTCACCCCGAGCCCTTGATCAACCGTCCACCCTTCCACCACTTTCAGTGCAGTCTGCATACGCTCCCACACTGCCTGTGTGACCTTTCCTCGGACTATGATGACAATGTCGTCCGCATAGCCCTGTACCTCATACCCCCCTCCCGAGAGCCTCCCCAGCAGGCCGTCCACGACTAGACACCAGAGCAAGGGAGACAGAACGCTCCCCTGCGGACACCCCGCCGCGACCCCCGCCAGCAGAGTCCCTCCCGCGAGTGAGGTGAACACCGCCCTGTCCCTGAGCATGGAACCGATCCACCTGCAGCAGGTCTCCTCTATTCCACGCTCCCGGGCAGCTGCCAGAACCGATCCGAACGAGGTGTTGCTAAAGGCCCCCTCTATGTCTAGGAAGGCCCCCAGCGCCACCTCCTTGTTCTCCAGCGTATTCTCCAGTTTCAGCACCAGTTGGTGCAGTGCTGTTTCTGTTGAGAATCCTGCTCTGTATGCATATTGTCCGCAGTGTAGAGGATATGCTTCCAGTACACCGCCCCTAATGTGCCGGTCGAGCAGTTTTTCCACTGTTTTCAGCAAGAAGGACATGAGACTTATTGGCCTCAGGGACTTTGCCTGGTCTGTTGGACGCCCAGGTTTAGGAATAAATACAACCCTGGCCAGTCTCCATGCCCTCGGAATGTACCCCAGAGCCAGGCTGGCCCTCATAATGAGGGTAAGCACCGGCGCCAGTATATCTATCCCCTGTTGGAGCATGATGGGCATTATTCCATCAAATCCCGGCGATTTGTATGGCTTAAAGCTGTTAATGGCCCATCTGATTTTGCTCCAGGTAACCACCTCTTTAGCGACTGTCCAGTCTACTCTAGATGCCCGCCTATAAGGCGCCTCTATTTCTGAGTGTTCCCAGTCCGGAGGTGATTGGTTTATTATGTTACAGCCGGGGAAGTGCGTCTGGAGTAAAATTTCCATAGTTTCCTCCCCCGAGCTTGTAAAGCCTCCCGTGGGTGTTCTAAGGGAGCCTATGTTAGTCTGAGGGCCCTTAGACAGGATCTTGTGTAGTCGAGCACTCTCGGACGTGTTTTCCACTTCTTCGCAGTGCCTCCTCCACGACTCCTTCTTGGCGTCCCTCAGTCTTTTGTTATAGGTCGATAGGGCCTGTCTATATTCATCCCATGCTCCCGACCTTTTGGCCGCGTTAAACAGCTTACGAACCTGCGTCCTCCTTTGCCTGAGGTCCTCGTTCCACCATGGGACGTTCCTGGTGGACACCCTCATTTTCAGGGGGCAGTTGGCGTTATAGGCCGAGGTAATTGCGTCTCGCAATTGGACTGCTGCAATCTCGAGGTCTATTGAATCCCTTATGGCCCTCTCAACCCTCCGCAGTTCCACAGCTAGGTCTGCCCTGTAGGCTTCCCAGTCCGCCTTGCGGGGGTCCCGGTACCATACCGTTTCTCTTTCGACTTTGGCGATTTCAAACCGGATGTATCTGTGGTCTGAGCTACTCACTTCCCCAGACACAGCCCAGCTTTTAACAAAGTCACCCAGAAACTGGGTGGAAACTGTTAGGTCTAAAACTTCCTCACGCCGTGTTGTGACGAATGTCGGTTTATTACCTCTATTCAATATGTCTAAATTAAATTTCATAAAGAATTGTAAAAGTGCCTCACCCCTAGAGTTTGTGTCCGAGCTACCCCACAACTCATGGTGCGCATTCGCATCCATGCCGATGATGGTCTGCCATCCACCTGCTCTGCTACCCACCATCAGCTGCTCCAATTCGTTGGGTGGAGGAGGGTCCGTGCTGTCCCCTGGCAGATAGGCTGACGCGACAGTAATGTCCCTCAGCCCATCCGCTCCTCCACATCGGATTTTGATCGTTGCCAGGTCCCTGGAACAGAAATTCATTAGAGGGAGAAACTCTATCCCTTCCCTGACAAAAATGCAGGCCCTCGGATTCTCGCTGGACCTGCTGTAGATGAGCTTTCCATTAGCTCCGCCGAGTCCCTTGATCTCTCCTTTGTAGGAGTACGGTTCCTGGATGAGGGCCACATCCGTGTTCCTCAGAGCCATTAGTAGTCCGGCCGTGGCTGCCCTACTGTGTTGGAGGTTGACCTGAAGGAACCTAAGTCCCATTAACCCTTAATTGCTTCCCCAGTGGGCGGAAGCTAACCCTTCCCATGCCCCAGAATGCCTTGAAGGAGGTTCCTTCAAGGGCTCTGTAAGATGTCGGGTCGATCGAGAAGGCGAGCGTCTGTCCTTTCTCCTCTGCCTTCCTGCTTAGAACCGACCAGTGTTGCGTCCCCAGTTCAGGGTTCTGGATCTTAAGTCTGCTGATCACCGTCTCCTGCGGGACGGTGTCAGGGATCCGTACGAGGACCTTGCGTCTCTTTGGGAGTTCCTTGGGCTCGACGGCTGTCAAGTCCGCCCCCTCCCAAATCTGACCGAGGTCCCCGATCGTTTTCCGCAGCCAGTCCCGCGACTGCGGGCCGGCACAGGTTATCCAGAGGATGCCCCCCGTCAGGCGCGTCCGGTGGAACTGAGGCGGGCTCTCCCCTTCCTGAAGAGAGTCCACTGCAGCTACCACCGCAGCCTGGATCAGGTCCGCCTTCCCCTGGTCTAGCGTGACCTCAGGATGGCGTCTGTCAATCACCGCCATCCCGAGGCCCTCCGCAGCCTCCCTGTAAGAGCCAGTCTGCGCCGGTGTTCCGGCCTTAGTTCCTTTGGGAGGTCTGTCTGTAGTAGGCGTGCTAGAGCCAGAGCGCGGCGTCTTCCGACTCGCACTCTCCTCTTGCGCCTTTACAGGCACCCTGGCCCTTTTGGAACGTCTGTCTGTAGTGGGCGTGCTAGAGTTCGAGCGCGTCCTCTTCTGACCCGCACTCCCCTCTTGCGCCTTTACAGGTTTCTCGACCGTCCAGGTCCCGGCCGCCATTTTTTGCGCCCTCCGGAGCTTCTTTCTTTGCGCCCCGGAAAGACGCTTGGACTGCCGGGGCAGTCCCTCTACTCTAACAGTAGAGTCCTCACTGGTGGAGGGGCCCCCGGAGTCCGCGGAGCTCGCCGCCCTCCGGTGGGACCCAGCCTCCAGCTTGGGTGTCGGGGACAGGTCTCTGGCCGAAGCTACCCCCTGATCCCCCGTATCTACGCCGGTCGTGGGACCTCCAGAGTCCGCTGCCGCACCCTGGCGCGTCTCCGTTTCCGGGATAGACTCAAGGCTCAAGTCTGTAGCCGGAGCCACTCCTCGAGCCTCATTGGTTTTGGTTTTATATGTATTTATAATCTTCATGTTGTTCCCACGAGAATGGGGGAAATACTGTCCACACCATCAGAACCCCCTGTGTGGTGCAAGGCGGGTTACTCTGGAGGGTTGCCTGGTACTCCAGAGGTTCCGTTCACGACACCATCGCCCTGGTGCCATCCATCCATAGGCACGGGTCACGTGACACCGTAGATTGGGGGAGTTTAGTTCGACCTCCTTGTCTAGATCCGTCATGTTTAGTTATTAGCAGGGTCACCTCGTGCAGGATGCGGATTTTTTACCGCGCATGACGGTCTTGGGGAAAGCTTCATCGGGAGTTTATGTTGTTATTTCCACTTCCTCAGCTTGCCCCCTGGAGTCCTTTGGCCCGCGACTCCTTAACCCCTCTCTTTAGCTTAGGAAAAGTTTATTTATAGCCCAGTGGGGTTAAGTCAGGGCCATGATGGGGGGTGGGGGTGGTGTGTGGGGGAGGAGGGTGGTGTAGCGTAACTCAAAAAGCCCGCAGTTCCTGAACATTGTGAGCCTTATGAACTAGGCAGTTACCGTGCTGCAATAATCAAGTTTTTCGAACCTCTTTTGACGAATTCTTTAAATTTTTAATCGCGCCTTCGTAGATATTAGCGATAATTGTAGACTCCTTCTGTATATATATATATATATATATATATATATATATATATATATATATATATATATATATATATATATATATATATATATATATATTCACATAATGCCCGCATTATCGCAAAAAATTGTCGCTATCCCTGCTGATGATTATGTCATGGTTTTTGGGTGGTAGAGACCTTTTTTCAACAATTTTAATGACTCTTGTTTTGTCTATAATTTTTGGCAGACTGCCCTCTTTTATAAAATACCTCAAATTTTTTTGGTTTTTTTAGGGATATAAGGGCGTAAGGGCGCCCAACGTGGGACACAAACACAGAAAACAACTTCCTGTTTAATCGTAGCTTTATTTTCTTCAACTACCTTGACATTTATTTTGGCGATCACTAAGAGACAATAGTTACTTCACTTAGTACTTTGGTTTTTAGTGAATTTTCGTAGAAAAAATTCACTAATGGGGAGATTTCGACTTTTGAATTTTGAAAAAATTTTTGCAAATGAGCGCGAACTAGGACCCCTAGAACCGATATCCGGGGTCAGTTTCAATTTTTATATGTTTATATATATATATATATATATATATATATATATATATATATATATATATATATATATATATATATATATATATATATATATATGACACCGATAACTCAAAAAATAATGGGCCGATTTTGATAAAATTTGGCACGTACCTTCCTTTTGTAAATGGCTTGGATAAGTTCGTTAGTCAGGGAAATCGGATGAGCTTTTCCGGGAAAATTTTGAGTTTTCATTCGAAAAAAATTTTTATCTCAAAAAATAAAAAAGCTGTGATAACCAAATTTGGTAGGTAGGTTTAGGATATAAAAAGTAAACTATACACCAAAATTTAGATTTCTATGTTACAAGAAAAAAAACTTATTATAAAATATTTTGTGTCAGATCATTTCTAAGAAAATTCACTACAATAACGGACTTGCTGCGTCCAGGCTTTTAATTGATATATTTCTGCTTGTATTAATGTTTTATAGAAGTCGCAAAGGAACCCAAAGTAGGACACAAACCTGCGAGCCTGATATTAAAAATTAGTAATCAGTGGTCTATGTGTAGTTTATTGATTGACCACTTTACGAGAGATGCTGACAAAGAGCATGGAAATGATGATAACAGAATTCGGGTGGAAAGAATTTTCCGTAAAAGAGCAGTGAAAACACCCCAAGCGTTTAGGCCTAGTACCTGCACAAAATATAAACACAGTTGTAGTCGTCAAACGTTTAGAATTTTCAATTCTCTGATGACGCTAACTTGGTTAGTGAAACGTTCGTCATGTTTTTTAAAATGTGTTTTAGTGATTTAGACTCTCCAAGTATACTTATTAGTGGTAGTGTTTTTAAAAGTTATTATCTTTACGTTTATTAAATTTTGGTTAAAAGTAATTTCAAAGTCTTCTAAAAAGAATCTTCTATTATTTAAGATTTCACAATGTAAACTAGAAATATTACTAGAAATTATATTATGGCCAGTATCAAGATGATGTTCAGACAAAGCACAAGTTTTTTTTTTGAAGGTGTATATCATTTTTGTGGTGGCTTAATTAATCTTTAAGGACAGTCAAATATCTCTCAGGTCTGGGATTTAACACACCGCGACTTTAGGGAGGATTTCCAGTGCGATATGCAGATTGAGGCGATGTAATCGAACTACAAAAATACAACCTGCCCTTATCTGCCGCTGCAAGGAGTAGGCAGAGGCTTTAGAGTTTATTTACTTTCATATTTCCTTGACCTCTTTTGAAAATGGCACCACAACCGGAGCTGAAACGTCGAGTTTTGATAAATTCTATACGCAGTTCAAGTTGAGAACCAAGTATTTCTCCTATACAGTGTGGAACAGCCAAATGGAATAAATTCGATAACGGATAAATGAGGGCGTGTTGGGAAAAACGCTTGGACACGTCGATTTGTATTTTTAACTGCGCATATTTTTCAAGAAAAAAAAATTATATAGGGTGCGTCATGTGACAGTGGCCAATACCAACTTTCTTATTTTAAATACAAGCCCCTGTATATTATAAATTTTTTGGATTCTTCAGAAAATTCTAGACATAATTCATGTACAATGTTCTATACCTATCTTCAACTGTTTCGGAAATATTAAGTATTTTCAGATTTATTACAAAAATTAACATTAAAAATAGAAAATTATTTTATTTCACAAATTCGCTACATTGCAATAAATAATTATTTCCCATTCAGCTCTTGATAATGAGAAAGTAAACAAAAACCATTCCTGCGTTTCTTTTTACTGATATGAAATGAAACAAAAACAAAAACAGTTTTCTTTCTGTTCGTATAAAACTCGTAGCCTTAGCAACTTGTTGTCTGCCTGCATGACAGTAGTGATTAGTGTCAGTGCTATTGTCGTTTGAATTTCGTTAACTGTACGTAATAATATTAGAAAAATGGTTCATTTAACAGAAATGCACAAAATAACCATTCTACAAATGATTGGTTATGGAGATAACACACGGACACAGATGGAAGTGTCTCGCTTATTTCACGAAAAATTTCCAAATTTGCCGCCTGTATCCCAAGGAACAATTAGCAAAATAGAAAAGCAGTTTCGCGAGCTTGGTCATGTGAGACAGATAAAAAAAGTAGCTGCCAATGCAGTAAGTGATGATACGAAATTGGATATTACGCTTAAGAAAACCCACATACTTCTGGTCGACAAGCAGCCCAACTATTCAACGTTAGCCACACAGCAATTTTTCGAACATTAAAGGAAAGTAAAATGCATCCCTATAAAATGATACCAACTCAGGAGCTCATGGAGGACGATTTCGATAGGAGAACGTATTTTTGTGAACAAATGATGGCAATGTTAGATAACAATGTGATCCAATTAGAAGATGTTTTGTTTTCTGATGAGAGCACATTTACACTTCACGGTCATGTTAATCGTCAAAATTGCCGCTATTGGTCTAATGAGAATCCTCATTGGATGAGAGAGGAACATACGCAATATCCTGAAAAAGTTAATGTTTGGGCAGGAATTGTTGGAAATCATATCGTAGGTCCCTTTTTCATTGATGGCAACTTGAATGGGGATAAATATTTAGAACTGCTCCAAAATAATGTCGTGCCAACTTTGACAAACTTATATCCAGATCCAGCAAACCCACAAGTTCCTGCCAATAAAATATGGTTTCAGCAAGATGGAGCACCGCCCCATTACCAAATCAATGTCCGGCAGTACCTGAACCAAATTTTTCCAAATCGGTGGATAGGGAGGCGCGGATCGATAGAATGGCCAGCACGATCTCCTGATCTGTCGCTATTAGACTACTTTTTGTGGGGATATGTCAAAAGTATTGTATACAAAACTAAGCCCCTCAACTTAGATGACTTAAAAAGACGAATCACGCTTGCGATTAGATCAGTCACGCCTGAGATGTTGAGTAATGTTAGAAGACATTTCTATACCAGATTAGCATGTTGCCAAGATGTTCGTGGCGAGCATTTTGAACATTTACTACATTGACATTAATTTTTTTTTGTTTTTTTAAATTATTAAGAAATAATCAGTATTTCTTATTAGAATTTGTGAAATAAAATAATTTTCTATTTTTAATGTTAATTTTTGTAATAAATCTGAAAATACTTAATATTTCCGAAACAGTTGAAGATAGGTATAGAACATTGTACATGAATTATGTCTAGAATTTTCTGAAGAATCCAAAAAATTTATAATATACAGGGGCTTGTATTTAAAATAAGAAAGTTGGTATTGGCCACTGTCACATGACGCACCCTATATAATTTTTTTTTCTTGAAAAATATGCGCAGTTAAAAATACAAATCGACGTGTCCAAGCGTTTTTCCCAACACGCCCTCATTTATCCGTTATCGAATTTATTCCATTTGGCTGTTCCACACTGTATATGTTTACAGTAAGAAAATTCTCTGCTGAAAATGTATAAAGTATAAAGAAAGTTCAGTGAATTCTACAAGTCACTGGTGAACCAATTAAAAAAAAAACTCGGGACGCAGCAAGTGCGTTATGGTAGTGAATTTTTATTAAATGCTTCAAATTTAAATAACTCAATTTTCTATAAACTTAGAGAGTTTAATTTTAATACGTAGTAAGGTCTTTCCTAAGGCAAGATATCCACAAAATTTCATGAAAATAACTTTGTAATTTTCGGAGAAAAAATTTTTTTTCGAAAAAAAAAATTTGAATAACTCAATTTTCTCTAAACTTAGAAAGTTGAATTTTGGTACGTAGTAAGATCTCTCCTGAGGCAACATATGTAGTAAATTTCATTAAAACAGTTTTGTTACTTTCGGAGAAAAAATTTTTTTCGAGAGGAAACTCAAAATTTGTCTGGAAAACCCCGTCCGATTTTTCTGTATAACGAACTCATCCAAGCCATTAATAAAAGAAAGGCACTTGCAAAGTTTAATCGAAATCGGTTAATTATTTTTTGAGTTATCAGACGGATACATATATATATATATATATATATATATATATATATATATATATATATATATATATATATATATATATATATATATATATATATATATATAAACATATAAAAATTAAACCTATTTACAAATGAACTTTAATAAGATACCTCTCTCAAGCAGTGGCGATTTCTCCTATTGAGCTAGGTGTGCGCCGCACACCCTAAAATATAATCAAAATGTGCACAGTTATATATGTTTTATTTCTTTTTCCCTTAGTCTTAATACACTACATATTTTATGACAATCGATATAATTTACATATTTGATTTCATAAATAGTCGCTTAATAGTGACTTGGAATGAAGTAGATACCACGTCTTCTAACATATTCAGAGAATATGAGTAGATCAATAGCAACTGGGAATGAATTCGGCCAGTCCCCCACCCACGTGTTTAAAATAGTGAGGAAAATACCATTGATTTTAACACTGCAGTGAGATACAAAAATTTGATTAACTCAGTTTTCTATAATCTTAGAAAGTTTAATTTTGGTAGGTAGTAAGGTATTTCCTAGGACAAGATATCCACAAAATGTCATTAAAATAACTTTGTAATTTTTGGAGAAAAAAATTGTTTCAAAAGAAAATTTAAAATTTGAATAACTCAATTTTATATAAACTGAGAAAGTTGAATTTTTGTACTTAGTAAGTCCTCTCCCAAGGCAACATATATAGTACATTTCATTAAAACAGCTTTGTTATTTTCGGAGAAAAATTTTTTTTTGAAAGAAAACTCAATTTTCCCGGAAAAACCCGTCCGATTTTCCTGCCTAACGAACTCATCCAAGCCATTAATAAAGGAAAGGTACTTGCCGAGTTTCATTGAAATCGGTTAATTATTTTTTGAGTTATCAGACGGATACATATATATATATATATATATATATATATATATATATATATATATATATATATATATATATATATATATATATATATATATATATATATATATATATATATATATATATATATATATATATATATAAATCGAAACTGACCCCGGATATGGGTTCTAGGGGTCCGAAATCGCGCTCATTTGAAAAAAATTTTGCAAAGTCTCACCATCGATACCTCTCTATTAGTGAATTTTTAAAAATAAAAATTCACTAAAAACAACTATTAATTTAGGTCGAAAACTGATAGAAATATTTTCATTTCTTCTGACAGTGTTTTTTTCAATTATAATATAGGGGCTTACCTTCTAGAAAGATCTGTCTGCAGCAAGTTCCTTACTATATCCTTGAGGTCCGCCGTGAAATGTGGTGGGCTTCTGTACCTTCCTGATACGATTTTTTCGTAAGTTTTCATAGGATCTTGAGACGTAAACGGTGGGGAACCAGCGCACATTTCGTATAATAAGACACCAAATGACCAGTAATCCGCGGACTTTCCATAACCTTTACTTAAAATTATTTCAGGCGCTAGATACTCCGGGGTACCACACAGAGTCCATGTTCTTCCTTTCACTAGCTTTAAAATATTAAATAAAATTAAATAACGCAAATAAATAAAGCTTTTTAAACAGAAAATTATGTGTCCACAGCCTTTCACCTATCACCCATTCGTTGGAAACAAAAAATGAAGACTTCTCAAACTTTTTTCAGTTTAGTGAAGAGATGATAGTCGAGTCGGAGGGTCACAATCTGGTGCACCAAGCAGATATTTAAGTAATTTTAACGCTAAAACACAGATCGTTTTTATGAAAACACGCGATTTGTGTGCAAAGGCATTGTGCTGTAAAACCAAATACCAGTTTAGTTTTTCACGCTGTTTACTCCTATTTTTTCTCTCATAGAGCTGTGACGAAGTAGATATTTTCAGAACAGCTGTATATATTAAAAGCGGCTGTTCGAAAATAAATATAATATAATTCACACGGGTAAAAATTCCACGCAGTAAAAATTATTATTTTTATCCTTAATATTTCTTAAAAGTACGCATTTTCGAATTATCGCGGCAAAGTAAAAACATATCTGCAGAAGATAAGGATAAGGTATCTACCACCGATTAAGATTTTTCAGCCGGGGACTGCAGAGAAAATTTAAGTACTGAAGCAGATAGAGTTCACCGTTTGCCGTAGCGCGTTGAAATATATATCTGGAATTTAGATTCAGTAAATAGAGAGTTTGTTCATAAAAATTGCAATAAAACATTAGAATACCGTACCGTCCGTCCCGTGGTTGTGAGAGGCAATTTCGTAGTTTAATAACTCTATTGAACGCAGTCTAGGTAAGAGTATTTTAGGTTTGTCTTATTGAATTTAATTATAGCGAATTTTTGGATATTTTTCTCAGTTCCCACGCGCCTGTCCGTCGACGTCGAGATCGCGAGATCTAGCGTAGTTCCCCTCCATTGCCCTATCCCATTATTGTCGGCGTGTCGTAATACTTCTGGGAGATGATGCTGTAGCTAACACAGACCTTCCAAGGGTGTTGCCTACGACCGTTCCAATTCGACTCTGGTCTGGACGCTGTAGTACACAAGCTGGCCAAGGTCGAGTTAGTATATGACAATATCCTTTTACAGGGTGTTCCCTTATAACCCTCCCGTTCCTTATCGACGCCTTGACGTCGAGGCGTTGGATCTCGTGGTACCGACTTCGACGGATAGACGCCATTTTAACCATTTGAGGAGCGTGTCTCCAATCGACCCACTTAACGGCTGCATCCACGGGTTGTAAACCACGACACTCGGAGTTCCCGTCCGCATGACTTCCGCATTTTCTTTTCGTGGGGAATAATTAATTTCGTTGGCCCGTCACCGGTAACATAACTTGTGCTAAGATAAATTAGCGTGATAAGTACATTGCATATTGTAAGCATACCAGTGGACTGTAACGCTTTATAATGTAATAAATAATGTGAAAATTATATTCAGCCTATATTATAATCGCAAATAAATCTGCTACACCCATACAAACTTTCGGAAGGTCAGGGAAATACCGGGGGAGCGATTAAAGCCCGCAACCCCGGGGGTATCTATACGGGCCGTTACATCATAGGCTACCGGACCCTCTCCACAGAGCTATCCAGGCACTCTGACCTCCACCGTGGCCAGGGTCTTGTGATGAGGTAGCAGACATCCTCGCAGGGAGTAAACCCTTTCAAAATCTGGCGCCCGGGACCGTTCCCGTAAATCCGTTAATCTGTTCCACTGCGTAGTTCACCCCGCAAGTCAGGCCTCGTTACAGAGTGGTCAGTAATGTCGAATAATGATCCTCAGTTTTTGTTCAATCATAACTATGGCAATTCCAAAACACCGAAGGAGATACTTTTCCAGCAGATTTTTTAACACGAAATTTCTTAGGCTTTAGAGAACCAAACTGCCTCTATTGAATAGATAACCGCTGTGTTTTTTAATTAAAAATATGCAAAGTTTAATTTAATAGTAACTATATGGTTTAGAAAGTCATAATCTGAAGCGGACACAGATTCAACGTGATGCTTCTATGATTGCTCGTTACTGAATAGCATTTATACGGTCGAGGAATCATATTGTAACCGCCAAAGCATCAGAGAAAGAGTCCACGTGAAATGAAATTTCTGGAAATATTTTAGTAAAATCAAGGAAAATGACGGTTGAAAATGAAACTTAAGGTTTGCAGAACACTCTTCTGTGGCATTTTCTTTTCAGAATCCTTATTTGTTTTAGGTTCTTTGCCTAAGTGTTGCGAATTGTGACGTTTCAAATCGCGACTTTAAGGAAAACTCCAAATTTTTCCTTAACTGCCCATAACTTTTTCGTCTTCAAACTTACAGACCTAAATTTTGGCACATCGTTAACCCTTTATAATACAAACACAAGAACCAAATTTGGATGCCCTTACTTTGTTAGTTCCTTAGATATATATTTTTTGAGAAAGAAAACATAGAATTTTCCAGGAAAACCTACGCCGAATTTACTGGCTAACGAACTTATCCAAGCCACTTACTAAAGGAAGTCAGTAAATTTGATCAAAATCGGCCCATTATTTTTTGCGTTATCGGTGTGATACATATGTAATGAGAAATGTAATTTTGTGGCATGTCATAAAATTAAGTTACTCTAAAAAAATGTTATTTATTAAAAAAAAATGTCTGGACGCAGCAAGTGCGTTATGGTAGCGAATTTTCTTTAAAATATTTTTAATAGCAAATGTCTTTCTTTGATGAAAGCAGGCATCAAACTTGGTTGCCTATATAGTAGAAACAATGTACCATATTTCATTGAAATAAATTTATTGTTTGAAAATATATAAACATTTTTCAAAAGTTTAGATGCAGCAAATGTGTTATGGAAGTAAATTTCCATAAACATGTTTTTAATAGCAAATGCGAGCAGGCATCAATCTGATTACCGGTATAGCCTATGTGGTAGAAACAATGTACTATATTTGATCAAAATTACTTATGGTTTGAAAATATACAAAAAAATTTCGTAAATAAACTTAAATGTTGGTTTTCTATCCAACAAAGCTTACGTTAATAGCAAATTGAGTTATTGAAATTTTAAGGATTTAATGAAAATTCGGTAAATTTGCAGATTAGTTCCCGAACGCTTTTCAACAAATTGTTTTCAAAAACATTACTAGGACCCCACCTGGATGCACAAACCACAAGAAAAATTTCTTGTTCACATCCCCAAGGAAGTTATGGGACTGGGAGTGACTAGGGGTGGTGTGCGGGGTAGGCAGGGTTTAAGGGAGATATCGCTTCAAGATGTGAAAAAGACAGCTTTCAAGCCCGCTTTATTCGAATTTTCTGCTCATATTTCCTTTTTACTACCTACCCCGCTCAGCACCCCTACTCACTACTGGTCCAGTATCTTCCTTGGGGGGTAAGAACAAGAAATTTTTCTTGGGGTTTGTAGATCCATGGGGAGAGGGGGGCAGGTTTCTGAAAAAAGTTTTTTGAAAAACGTTCGGGAGCTAAACTGCAAATTTACCGAAAATTCTCTACCAAAACGCACTTACTGCGTCCAGATTTTTTTCTTATAAACGCATATTTCGATAAAAAATGCAAAAATGCATTAACAAATTTGTTCTAAGATAATTAGCTAAAGAAAATTATAGACCGTTAAACCATAAACTTCACTAAACCTACAAATAACTCTCCAAAAAGACACCAAACTTAACTAAACTGACAGCCAAAACATCAGAGAAGGGGTCTATTTGAAATGGATATTCTGTAAATATTTTAGTAAAATGAAGGGCAATGACGGTTGAATCAGAAACTTAATGGTTTGCTGCAGAACACTCTTCTTGCAACATTTTCTTTTCACAAACGGTATTTGTTTCACATTCTTTGCCTAAACATTGCCAATTTTGACGTTTAAAATTGCGAGTTCGACGTTTTGAGGAAAACTCCAAAATTTGTTGCTTTAACTGCCCATAACTTCTTTGTCTTTAAAGCTAGGGACCTAAATTTTGGTACACTCTTTATAATATAAACACGTGTACCAAATTTGGTTGCCCTTACTTTGTTACTTCTGGAGATATGAATTTTTTTATAAAGAAAATACAAAATTTTCCGGGAACACCTGCTTCGATTTTCCTGGCTAACGAACATATCCAAGCCACTTGCAAAAGGAAGGTACTCTGCAAATTTGATCAAGATCGGTCCATTATTTTTTGAGTTATCGGTCGGATATATATATATATATATATATATATATATATATATATATATATATATATATATATATATATATATATATATATATATAAACACAGATCTCCCCATAAGCGAATTTAAAAAAAAAATTCGCTAATAATGGGAATGAAAATTGCAAAGTTATATCAGTTAATAAAACATTAACGTTAGAGACTGTGAGAGGATGGATTTGGTTTGAAATATTAGTTGGATCGAGTATTGGTAATAATAGTAAATAGCTTTTAGAAAATGTCAAAATTGTTATGAATCTATTAAATGAAGTTGTTGGTTCTTCTTGAAAAGCCAATAAAATATTGAGTCTTACATCTTCTTCAACAAACTTGGGTCTCCTAGGCAGTGGTTTAACGTGTCTATATTTACGAAACTATGAATATATCTTAGACACAATTCCCTGGGTTAGTTATCGGAACAAAATTACGACCAATTTATTAGGATACCGTGCATTCAACACAATACACTACAAAATAAAACAGAACTGTTAAATTTCACCTTTCACACTGCAAAAATTTGTAGTTATAAGAAACGATTAATGATACCAAGTACGTTTTAAATAAAAGACAAGATAAGAAATTTAAGATAACTCAGTGAAGAATTCCAGAGCAGATTATTTCGTTGTGTGCAAGTGAATGGAGAACATTTTGAACATTTATTATAAGAAAATGTAAATACTGGAACGAAAGGAGTCATCAGGTTACTAGAAGAGCGACTACAAAGACCGTTACAATAGATAATACGTTTACTGCATATGAACGAACTAGCCTTACGGCATTTATATTTACCATGAAGGACCTACAAGTGGAGCCAAATCTTACAAAGGAGTAATCGGTGATGACCTAGAACATTGTGAAAAACTGCCATTAAAGTCTATCGAATGAGAGCTACCATAAATAACAACAATAAAGGATTTAAGCTCTGATCAACTCTATTTGCACATAATAGTATCAGATGTTATGACAGGGGTTGTTCCGGATGATTTGGTACATAAATCCCCAGGAAAAATGTCTCATGCAAGGTGGTTAACTCGTGCTAATCGCACCTTACGTTTGTATGTGTCAACCGAATCACCATCAGAACAGTTGATTACATTAGCTACATTTATAGTTAGAGTCTATGCACCAACATGATTTGCCATTAAAAGTCATCCATCTTGCAAGGATGGAGCACTTCATCTGTTTAAACTGATTTCGCGCTTTAGGTACCTACCGCAAAACCTTAAAAACGTTATAGATCCTGTCATAAAACGCAACAGTTGCTTTGCACATCCAAAAAATCTTCTGCTGGCAATGATAACCGACCAACCAAAGCATATTCGGGAGCTAGCTGTTCGTCGGATATTAAAGTCACGCAAAACGTCAGGGTCTTCACATCCAAGAGTATTGGAAATACCTACATTAAATTTAGATGCTTCATCCTACATTGATCTTATTAACTGTCAAGAAAAAGTACTGAACCACCGCTCATGAAAAAACGTAACTGACGAGGAACTTCAAGCTTTTGTACAGCCTGGTGCAGAGGGCGAGCTGTTATTTTTAGGTCTTCCAAATCATACCCAATCCGTGGCATGTGCTGTTAAGATTACAACGGAAGTTTCAATTCAGTTGTGTACCAAAAAGGCACGACAAGGCCTCATCGCAGCAAAAATATAATCTAGAAAAATAATGCCTAAATTTGAAACAAAAAAAGATTTTAAAGCAAAATGACCTGTAAATGATGTCTTTATCCATTTTATTTGCATTTTAAATCAAATACCAATCTTTACGATGCGTTTTTACTTGTTTTAAAGTGTTAAAAACCATTTGCTATCGATAAGACTTCGCTAAAATTAAATTGATTTTAACGTAATTTTTCAAAATTTCAGTGGCGATGCGGAGGCATTGACATCAGTGGCTTCCCAAGGTGCTACATTCCCCCCTTACGAAGGCATTAGATATTACTTAAAAATTAAAGAAAAAAATCTACTTTCTTACTTCATATAAAGGCAACTTTTCCGCATTATTACAATTTTAAATATATATTTTTATATTGTAATGCTCCACCCAAATGATCGGTCGTGCTTAAATGGCCGATATTTGCCCACCGTTCTCCAATTAACGTGTTCACGTGATATATTAAGTGCTTCAGATATTTGTTTTAATCTAATTTGATGGTCTGATAATATCATGTCTTTAATGTATCGATAATTTCCGGAACGGACGAAAATATCGGTCTCTCCATCCGAATTTTATCTTGCATGGAAAATTGAACTCTTTGGAAACACGCAAACTTTTTACGTTCGCATACGAAGTAGAATGACCACCAATAGTATCAGACGTTGCATCTTCGGCCTTCTTTGCGTAACTATGCACTGAATTTTTGACGGAAAATATCACAGTGACATTTCTAATAAGTTATGTTTCTTTGCTGCGGTATCGTAATATGCTGTTTGTTCTTGGACACCATGCTAATTAGATATCAATAGATTCTTGTTTTTTAAAATTTATTTCAATTGCTGTAGGATCTTAGGCCATTAGTGCAATTTTCCGATGTCTATTTTATTCATTGTCCAATTTTCCAGGCAAGTTAAACTTCTAGTTGGCCCGCCCGGGATTTGAACCCGCGACCTCTCGCTTGCAGGCTGGCACCCAGCAACCTGCGGCACGATGACGCCCACTCTCGTAAATAGTTGGTAGATTAACCGAAAAATGAATAAATTTAACTTTAAATGTCAGTCCATTCCGCGTCGTGCGCAAGAGCTGGGTCTTTCTGCGACATCAACTTGGCGGATTTTGTGTCGAGACTTGGGTTTTCATCCATACAAAATTAAATTGACTCAAGAGCTGAAACCCAACGACCACAGACAGCGCCGTGAATACGCGGATTGAGCCTTAGAACATTTTGCGACTGACCCATTTCGGGAGAAAATCATCTTTAGTGATGAGGCTCATTTTTGGCTGAGTGGTTTTATTAATACACAAAATTGCCGGATTTGGAGCGAGGAAAATCTACGGGATATCTATCAGGTGCATCTACATTCTGAGAAAGTCACTGTTTGGTGTGGATTTTGGTCCGGCGGTACAATTGGCCCTTATTTCTTCGAAGATGCCTAAGGAGCCGTGTTCACTGCCAGTGGCCACCGATATCGGACGATGATAACAAATTATTTGTGGCCTAGAATCAATGGTATGGATCTCACGAACATGTGGTTCCAACAGTCCGGCGCCACCTGCCATACTGCATGGGAAACATTAAATATATTGAATGAGAAGTTCGAGGGCTTTGTCATCTCGCGTGGTGGTGACGTCAACTGGCCACCGAGATCGTGTGATCTAACACCGCTCGATTACTTTCTGTGAGGCTACGTAAAATCTTGGGAGTATCCTGACAAATCACAGACAATTGCTGCCCTGAAGGCCAACATAACTCGTGTTCTTCATGAGATTGAGCCCCATTTATGCGAAAATGTCATGCAAAATTGGTCCACTAGGATACACCATCTTCAGCGGGGTCGCGGCGGCCATTTGGCTGAAATTATATTTCATACATAATGTAATCAAATTTTGTTTAAAATAAAATAAAAAATTGTGGCAACATCATTTAAACAGGTTGTTTTATTCCATTTCAAAGTGCGAGTGCTCTTAATGAAAAACCCTTTATTTGATTGCTTAAAAATTACAGCCAGAAAAAATATAGTTACGTACCTTACAAAATCCTAAATCTGTAATTTTTAGATAACCCTTATAATCTATTAGAATGTTCTCTGGTTTTAAATCTCGATAAACCAGATCTAAATAATGCATGTATTCCAAGGCCAGGCACACCTGAGCGCCATAAAATTTTGCTAAAAGTTCGTCAAATTTTCCCACCCTGAAAATAATTGAAAATTTATATAAGAAATGTGTTTAAAAAATACTATCAGAGATCAGTTTTCTTTCAACCGCGACTTTGAAGTTGGAGTTACAAATAAAACTGTAGATGTGTTTTCTCAATGTTACCGTAAGACGCTAAAACCTGAACGCTAAAATAAGCAGACACCAAATTATTCAAAGGATTTGTGAAATAAGTCTCATCGAAGATAGCTTGAAGATCCTGGAAATTATTTAATTGAAGTGACTGGCCAACAGGGCCGGACTGGCTCGAAGAAAAGGCGCAAGCAAATTTAAAAAAAAGGCGCCATACCCCATACTTAATATTATTTAAAATTTAAAAAGTCTGGACGCAGCAAGTGCGTTATAGTAGTGAATTTTTATCAAATCGTTTTTAATACCAAATATGTGTGTTTTTTAAAGAAAGCAAGTATCATATTTTATTACCAGCGATTCTGGCAGCGCTCTCGTCGTAGACGGATACGTAAGCGGTAATAAGACCCATATGGTCGTCGACACAGATGCACCTAAGATGACTATTCGTCGCGGCATGGCTCCAAGATGGCCAGTAATAGAGGCAGACAGAGTGTACAGAGTAACTGCAGCCGGTGGTGATCGGTTACAGGTATTTGGCGAAACTGACGTGGAGCTGCAAATTGGGACATGCAAGGCGAAGAAGAGAGCCATTGTTACCGACATATCAGAACCGATTATAATTGGCTTGGACATACTTCAAGGTCAGTGCGCTAAACTTGATCTTGACACCAACATCCTGCCTGTCGGAGGCGAAGAAATAATAATGTCGCCTGGCAGTAACCTGATGGTACAGAAAATCACCATAGAGGAAAATAGCAACTTCTGCCGTGAAAGGGCCATTCCAGTGAAAAGAGCTGTGAGAGGAAGAGACGACCAGGTTACCCAGCCAGAAGCAAGTAGAAAATAAATTATGGGAGAAGTACAAGACGAAGGATGTAAAGACGATGTAAATGTGAACCCAACCCAGAAAAAGGTCAGTGAACATATTTGTTGGAACAGAGCCGATGTCGACAGGAAGAATACTGCCTGCAGAGGCATTTGTGCAAGTAGAAGCAATTGCACGGAAGAACCAGTGCAACGTAAGAACATCGCTTGAAGAGAGCTCCTACATATTGACGAGAAGGAAAATCACTCATTCGGCCGTCAGAATGTACATACGAGTAGAAAGCGACCGCATGAAGGCCCGTTATGACGTACGAGCTGGTCCGCGTGATTTTAAAGAAGAAGATCGGGTGTGATTCTACAATCCAGTACGACACAAGGGAGAGTCATAGAAACCACAGAAATTTTGGGAAGGTCCGCATAAGGTGGTCAAAAGGATCAGTGACGGTGTCTATCGCATTTAGAGGAGCCCAAAGAGCAAGATGAAGGTGGTCCATATGCACAGGCTTACTCCATACCCAGCAATGTCAGAATTCGATCGAGGCGATCGAATGGAAGAGAACGGCAGTGTCACATGTGTCTCTATGAGAATTAAGTTGATGTACTTTGTTACTCCTATGTCAAGAGGCAGGTTGTAAAGTGTGTTGGTAATAGCGAACACACTGTAATTATATTTCTAGAAGGGACCAGAAGTGACTGGTGTAGAACAGTTTAGAAAGTCTAGAATATATATGGACAGTATAAATAGGCGTTGCACGTAGAGTAACGTAGTTCAGTATTGAGTTAGTGATCATCGAGTATTAAGTGAATCAGTGTAGTGTGAAATAATATGGGCGAGAAGTAAACTCTAGACATTTAGTAATAGAGAGAAATATTTTAGTTGATAATGTTGTTGGAAAATAGTTGTTTATAATAAATTAGTAGTTTGAAAAGCTGTGTTTTGTTAGTCAACTAATCCAGAGCCCCGAAGAACGTAACAATATTATATACTATACTACTACAACATATCGTTATCGATTTGTGTGTGCAACGATTTTGTATAATCTACCTCGCACACATCTGGATGGCACACACTTCTGCCTTGTGTATGGTTGCATACTTTTCGAGGCTAGATGATATTCTTGCATCGGTGCTGGTCCCATATGTGCGAGTTCCTGCCCCTAGATAGGTTTTGGAGCCCCCCGTATACAAGCAGAGATATGCTCCATATAGTGTCGTTTCGTTTCGTTACCAGTTCTTTCATTCCCGAAGGGCGGTCTGGAAAGACAGGTCTCTACTCATCTTAGCAGCATCAGGTCTGAGAGTATTCTCAGAACCTCGTCTCAATGTCATCGAGGAGTCTGGTCCTTCCCAAATTGATTGCCTTTGACATGCTGTCAGCCGTTTGTGTAAGTCTGCATGCTGTCCATCTAGCCTCCCTCTCAAGCGAAATGTGAAGTGGTGGAATGTTTAAGAGAACTTCTAGAGCGGTCAATGAAGCGGTGCTCAACGCGCCCGTTATCATCAGACAAGCTTGTCGCTGTAGCTAAGCTAGTGTGTCCCTCGCGGTACCACGAAGTGCCTTAGGCCACCAAACTATAGCTCCGATGGTCTGATAACCACTGCATAGATCCAGTACATGTGTTGTGGGTTTGTTACCCACAAATTGTTTTGTATATCCACAGGGGCAGTTTGGCGCTGCGGATTACATTCTCCAGTAGAGCGTTTTATCCAGAGTAACCACCAGATATTTCACATGTTCCATAAATAGAAGTGTTTCTCTCATAAGAGTAAATAGTTTTGATTTGTCCAACCTTCTGGCGAATGGGACAATGATGGTTTCGCGGTGGTTCACAGACATCTGTTCTCTCTGACAACAATAATTCACTATGATTAATGTCCCTTGAACGGTATTTGAAAGTTCTTCTTCAGATTTACCTCTAACCATCATGACAAGATCATCCGCATACGCCCAGTTTGCTCTTAGACTAAAAACTTTAATTTTGGTACATAGTAAAGCCTCTATCAGCGCAATATGTATATAACTTTCTTCTAATTTTCAAACAAATTTCATAACAACTTTCTTCTAATTTTTCGAGACACAATCTTTTTTTCAGAAAAAGTAATTTCTTTGCATAAAATAATAATAATTACTTACTTTTGTAAGTGAGTAAACATCTCGCCACCATTGACAAAAGGCATTATAAAGTAACAATTGCTATTATCCTTAAAGCAAAAGTCCATGGATACAATAAAGGGGAAATTAATGCATTGTAAAACCTTTTTTTCATTCAGGACGTGTTCTACTTGTTTTGTTTTGATTACTTTCTCTTTCTCTAAAATTTTCATAGCATAGAACGTTCCAGTTTTCCTATGTCTCACTAAAATCTAACAAAGTAATTATTATTGCATGTACGAGATAAGCGCGAAAATTTCCCGGCCTGACTCTGAAAGGAACGGCATAGACTCACAATTAAATTTTATTTTAATATAGTCCCCCCCTAACATCAATGCACCTATTACACTGTTTCAATAACAACAACTCGATACTCCTTTCGGTTTGTTCTCTAAATGTGACCAAACTGCAGCTTTCGCTTCTTCGCCGTCAGTGAAATGATGCCCGCGAAGGTCCTTTTTTTTAATTTCCAAATAGGTAGCAGTCAATGGGGTCTATATCTGGACCATACGGAGCGTGACCAATTTGTTCGAAACCGCAGTCATGAATTGCGTCTTGCGCAATTCCAGCAATGTGCGCGGGTGTATTGTCATGGAGCAAACACACGCCTCTGGTCAGTTTCCCACGTATTTTCTCCAGTATATGTTGCCTTATGCGGGAGTGTTGAATAATATTCCCCGTTGACTGTGGTGTTCCGTGCTTTATGAGAAGAATACCCTCACAATTGCAAAAAAATCGTAGCATATACTTTTTTGTCGACTAACAGACCTTGAACATTCTTGGCGGTGCTTCTCCTTTACGCCTCCATCCCTTAGACCCCTTTTGCACAAACGATCATAGTACAGAACCATAGCTTTATCCCCTGTGATAATTGCCTTCAACACGTCTAGGGGGTTATCCCCACAGAGGTCTAAAAAACGATCAGGCATATTCAACACGACGCTGAAAGATGTTTGAGGACAACCTTACAGTAACTTTACTCATGCCTAAATGTTTGTGGAGGATTCCGCGAACGCTTGTATCTGAAAGCACCGGTAGTACATGCAATAGAGGAGCCCGTTACTCTTGTCCATAATGCACTAAAGTACAGGAGTTATTTTTTTATAGATAGGTTCAGAATTACGTACTGAATGTAAAAACACAAAATCCTTACAAATTAGGAGGGCGAAAGTGCCGCCATTTTGAGAAAAACTGTTTCGGCCTATATCTCCGTAACCGTGCACTTTAGCCCAAAAATGGTAATTACCTTTATTGTAGATAATTGCATTTATCATCTTTTTTGTAAAACATTTTTTTTGTATCACTCACCGTTTACAACTTATACGACTATTAGCGTTCATTTATTGACTTTTTTACCTATATATCTGTTAATAATTGTTTAAAAAATAAAATTCTTATAACTTAACTTTTGAATCGACAAATTTTCTACAATTTTTATAAAAAACTTTTTTTTGTAAAATCAATATTTTCAAAGTTATAACACGTTAAATGTTGCACTATTCAATCGACAAATTTTTCTGGAAATATTTTAGTAAAATGAAGGACAATGACGGTTGCAGCTAAGACTTCAGGCTTTGTAAAACATTCTTCTTGAGACATTTTCTTTCCATAGCTTATATTAGTTTCAGGTTCTTTGCGTAAATGTTGCCAATTTTGACGCGACTTTGACGTTTCGAGGAAAATCCCAATTTATTTTTCTTTAAATGCCTATAACTTTTTTGTCTTTGAATTTACAGACCTAAATTTTGGTAGGTAATTTACCTATAATGACATAAAACCGTGTACCAAATTTAGTTGCCCTTACTTTGTTACTTCCGGAAATATGATTTTTTTTCGAAAGAAAACACAAAATTTTCCGGGAAAACCTGGGCCGATTTTCTTGGATAACTAACTTATTCTAGCCAATTGCAAGAGGAAGGTATTCACCAAATTTAATTAAAATCGGCCCATTAGTTTTTGAGTTATCGGTCTGGTATATATATATATATATATATATATATATATATATATATATATATATATATATATATATATATATATATATATATATATATATATATATATATATATATATATATATATAAATTGAACCGGATATGTGTTCTAGGGGGCATAATTAGCGCCTATTTCAATTTTTTTTCAAAATTCAAAAGTCGGAATCTCCTCATGAATTTTTTTAAAGAAAATGCACTAATAATAATTTTAGAAAAAAAAGTTTTAAGTAAAAGTTCTAGAAAATTTGTCGATTGAAAAGTTAAGTTATAAGCATTTTATTTTTTAAACAAAGATATAGGTAAAAAAGTCAATAAATGAATGCCAATAGTCGTATAAGTTGTAAACGGTGAGTGATACAAAAAAAACTCTGGACGCAGCAAGTGCGTTATGGTAGTGAATTTTCATAAAAATGTTTGTAATTGTAAATATGTGTGTTTCCTTTTTAAGAAAGCAGGCCAATTTTGGTTACCAGTATAACCTATATAGTAAAAACAATGTGCCATGTTTCATAAAAATAACTTTATTGTGTGAAAATGTACAAAAATTTCCAAAAGTAAACTTAAAGTGTTCCCGGAAAAACTCGTTTCTTGGTCAACCTTATAGGTTAATAGCAAATTGAGCTATTCAAATTTGAAGGATTTAATGAAAATTCGCTACCATAACGCACTTGCTGCGTCCCGAATTTCTTTTCTTACAAACATGCATCGCTGAAAAATTCAAAAATGCAATAACATAAGGCGTGTGTGATTAAAAAAAAAGAAAATTTGTATCACCAACGACTTATGGGCCATCCTGTGATTGTAGAAATATTTTTTTAAGATGTAGCTCAAGACACCCTATAATTAATATATACAAATTTTCTTCATATCTTGTATAATAACGGATATATTGAGCTTTATTGATTTTTTACGAAAATTCGACAAAAATTATATACCATTAAACGATAAACTCTAAAGCTAAGGCTACTGCCAAGCATCAGAGAAAGGGTCTATTTGAAATGAATTTCTGGAAATATTTTAGTAAAATGAAGGACAATGACGGTTGAAACTAAGACTTCAGAGTTTGTAAAAGATCCTTCTTGAGACATTTGATTTCCATAGCCCGTATTAGATTCAAGTTCTTTGCCTAAATGTTGCCGAATTTGACGTTTTAAATCGCAACTTTGACGTTTTGAGGAAAACCCTAATTTATTTTTCTTTAAATGCCTATAACTTTTTTGTCTTTTGACCTACATAGCTAAATTTTGGTAGGTGGCTTACCTATAAGGATATTAACTAGCGTACCAAATTTGGTTGCCCTTACTTTGTTAATTCCGGAGATATAAATTTTTTTTGAAAGAAAACACAAAATTTTCCGGGAAAATCTGGGCAGATTTTCCTGGCTAACGAACTTATCCAAGCCATTTGCAAAAGGAATTTTTCCACCAAATTTAGTCAAAATCGGCCTATTATATATATATATATATATATATATATATATATATATATATATATATATATATATATATATATATAACATATAAAAATTGAAACGGACCCCGGATATGTGTTCTAGGGGGCCTAGTTCGCGGTCATTTGAAGAAATTTTTTCAAAATTCAAAAGTCGGGATCTCCTCATTAGTGATTTTTTTTTAAGAAAATTCACTAAAAAATTAACAAAAAAGATGAAAAATGCAATTATCTACAATAAAGGTCATTACCATTTTTGGTCTAAAGTGCACGGTTACGGAGATATAGGCCGAAACGGTTTTTCTCAAAATGGCGGCACTTTCGCCCTCCTAATTTGTAAGCATGTTGTGTTTTTACATTCAGTACATAATTCTGAACCTATCTATCAAAAAAATAACTCCTGTAGTTTAATGCAGAAAAAAAATTCTCTATTGCCTGTACTACGGCATTTTTGGCTCTTTTACTTTCAAGCGTCGAATGCTTAATACGCTCCTTAACATGAGCAGTCTTGTTGTCCGCCACTACTTCCACCATCCATCCTGTTCTTGCGCCATCTTTCAACGATTCCTGCCCAATTCGAAACTTTTTTGACCAATCTTTTACGACAGAGTAAGACGGAGGATTGTCCACGTACAACCCATCCAGCCGAACATTGATGCTTTGAGGTGGAAGACCTTCTAGAGTAAGGAATTTAAAAACTCAATTTTCGTGATTTTTGACATCGTGATGAACAAGTGCCAGTTATAAGAAAACTAATTGATAAAATCCATTTTTGTTTTTTCCAAGGCTAATAAGACTTGAATCAATGTCTTACCAAATTTTTACACGCTGCGATAGCCTGGATCTTTGTCAGGCCTGGGAATTTTGGCGCTTACCTCGTGAACATAATTTCGGATGTGTACTTAACTTTTAACGGATTTTCTTTAAAAAATTCGCTTATCGAGAGGTAACGACTTTCGAATAGGTATCAGGAGGCCAGGTCCGCGCTCATTTGAAATTTCTTAAGATTCATAGGTAACGATTTCATTAATTTTTTGTACGCAAATTCTCCACAAATATAACAGGTTTAAATAACAGACTATGTAATTTAAGCTGCTAAAACATCGCAGCGAGGGTTGGCTTCAAATAATTTTTTTTGTAAATAATATTTTAGTCAAATGAAGAAGAGCAGCTGTTGAAACGTAAATTGTTAAATACATATTATGGAATAGTTGTTGTACATAACTCGCATTCGTTTCAGATTCTTTGTTTAAGGATCACCAATTTTGACGTTTCAAATCGCCACTTTGAGGTTTTCAAAAGAAATACTATAATATTTTTAAAGTGACTTTTTTAGTACTTTTTGTGCAAAAAATAATTGTTTGTAACATTTAATATATTTTGCTAACTACATATAATTTTTTGGCATTGTGCCTTTTTTTTTGACCTCCAGTGCGACAATTTTTTTTTTCTTCAAAATTTTATAACTTTTATTATTTTAACTTAGGGATCTTAATTTTGGCATATACCATACGTTATATACAGTGTGGAAATAAAGTAACAGATAAATTCGATAACTTCGTTAAAAATAGCTTTCTGGTAAAAACCTCGAAGGGGTATAACGATTTTACAAATTTGACGTTATACTACATTATTTTAAACTTGTTACGTCATTTGTTTTTCAAGTTATGACCTCATCGATATTTTTTTAAACCACAACCTATTTTTTTGTTATTGATTTTGATAGTACTATTTAATCTCTTGTCAACCGCATAAAATTTCTAATATGTTACATTTAAAAATAAATGACAAAAAAGACCCTGAAGCTTAAATATTGAAAAATTCATTTTATTAACACCAACATTAGTCACAAAAAAGCAAAGAAATAACAATTTTTACTACACAAAATGTTCAAAGTGATGACTTGTATCAACTGACAATACTCATGAGGATTGTAAAATTCACTTCCCACATTATGCAAAGTTTGCGGTGATAACAAATAACAAGAATTAAAGCCCGTGAAAGTAGCCAACGTACTGTAATGTGTGGTGTACCTCAGGGGACAGTGCTTGGTCCCATTCTTTTTAATATATATATGAACAGTCTGTTAGAAATTCCACTTACAGGTAAAGTATCCAGATTTTCGGACGATACGGCTATATTTTACTCAGGAGATTCTTGGGATAGTGTCAGGCATGAATCTGAGCAAGACCTCAAGGTGATAAAGACATGGTACAATGAGAAACAACTCAAATTTAATTTAAAGAAAACATGCTTTACTGCGTTTTCCTGCAGTGAGGTCAGAAAACCTCAGTTCAACTCTCTAAGATTTAACTTACGGGGCAATTGCTATGAAATAGGATCTGTACTCAACTAAATACCTTGGACTTATCACTGATTCTCATTTAAAATGGGAAGCGCACATAATGAGTGTTGTTGGTAGACCTCGGTATCTGTCGTCGCGTTAAAGGACGTTAAGTCAAGTGTTAGGATTTGCTCATTGAAAAATTATTTATCAGACTCTGGCGGTATCACTCATTCGGTATGGAATAATTGGTTGGGGTGGCGCTGCAGAACGGTACCTAAAACCCTTGGAAGTGATGCAGAAGAATTTAATTAAGATCATTATGCATAGGCCTAGAACATACCCAAGAGATTCCATGTATAAAGAGAGTGAGCTACTTGATGTGAGACAGTTGTATGCAAAATCGATACTGATAAAACAGCATAGTGATAAGAATTTACTAAGAAGCATACAACACGAACACTACACAAGGTACAGGGCAGACCTAGCAGTGGAACAGCGGGGGGTTAAGAGCCCAGGTGCTAGACGCAATCACCTCGGCCTATAACGCCAACTGCCTCCTGAAAATGAGGGCGTCTACTAGGAACGTCCCGTGGTGAAACGAGGACCTCAGGCAAAGGAGGATGCAGGTTCACAAGCTGTTTAACGCGACCAAAAGGTCGGGAGCATGGGGTGAATATAGGCATGCCCTAACAGGCTACAACAAAATACTGGGAGACGCCAGGGAGAAGTCGTGGAGGAGGCACTGCGAGGAAGCGGAGAGCACATCCGAAAGTCTATTTCGACAATTCTTATAATTCCATTCCATTAGCTGTATACTTGGCAAAGTGTTGTATATTCTGCCTTGGTACTATAAGAAGACCAAGAATTTCTAACTGTAAGCTACCAAGTGAGAAAAAAATTGGTAATGAGAAACGAGGAACTTCCTGAGAGTTCCTGGCCAATATTAAAGGGGTGTGATCTCATCTATTATTAAAATAAAATAGTCACGTTCATTTCTTCTTTCACTGGGAAGCTACCATTTTCGCAAGTAAAACGATTCGACAAGAAAGAAAAGGAAACTGTTGATGTCCCATGTCCAAAGTTGGTAAAATAATATAACCGACACATGGGGGTGTCGAATCTTTTGACGGTCTGATTGGATGCTACAAGATACGAATGCGTACTAAAAAATGGTACGTGCGTCTGCTTTATCGCCTGGTCGACATGACTATAATAAATACCTGGCTTTTATAATATAGAACAGTCACTGTTGGTCGAGGAGAACATTATGTGCCATGGCCACAGTTTCGTGGTGAAATTGCATATTGTTTGTGCTACCAAGCAAACCCATCTTCAAATCGAAGAGGAAGACCAAATGACGTTCGAAGATTATTCAAGCAATAAAGAATCGTTCCGCCACAACGTCCTATGTAGGTACCACCCAAAGAGGTGCGTCAAGATTCATCCGGCCATTGGCCAATCTACGACGAATCCAGACAACGCTGTAGATTACCAGAATGCAAGTCATTTTCATTTACTAAATGTTCAAAATGTAGTTTACATCTTTGTCTCAATAAAAATAACAACCGTTTGCGAAATTTCATTCCAACTAAGCAATAAGTATTAAACATCCTACTACTGCACGATGTAGCAGATCTTTTTTTTTTATTTTAATTTTAACAACACACCACGAGGGCTTACAGCCTAAATACTATCGTACTGTGGGTGTTGACAAGGAGGAAAGAGGCAACTTGTTAATTCTGGACTTGAAGGTTTGGAGGTTCGGAGCAGAAGGAAAAACATGTTCCGGCAAGGAATTTCACAACCTGGAAGTCCTCGGGACAAATGAGCGGGCATAACAAGATGTTCTGTCTGGTGACCTGGACAGTAAAAGGGTGCATTCGCTCTGTTCCCCTGGTAGATCTGTTGGGGGCAGCATGTGGGGGAACTATGGAGGAAAGCTCCTCTGAGCAGTGCCCGTGCAGATATCTATAAAGGAGAGAGAGGTCACCAGAGGTCGGTGGGCAAAGAACTCATTACTTTGAATAGCTTGGTTGTTCATTGTGATGGGTCTAGGGCTGGTGTATCTCTTATGAGAAAGAAAGCAAGACTGAGATTTGGTGGGGTTGAATTGTACAAGATTTCTACTTCCCCAGTCTAATATTTTTTGGAGATCCACGGAGACAGAACCCTCCATGAGTCTGCGATCCTCATCTAATTGGGCTAAAGAGACAGGCTTAGAATATTGTATATTTGAGTGGAGGATGCTGTCGTCCGCGTAACTGTGAACTGGGTTGGATGTGCTAGAGATGAGGTCATTGATGTGGAGAAGAAACAAAGTAGGGGCTAAAGCTGAACCTTGAGGAACTCCTGCATTAATTGGATACAGTTTAGAGGAATGGCCATACACAACAACATAAATGTTCCTGTTGGAGAGGAAATTTGCTGTCCAGGTACAAAGTTTTGGTGGTAGGCCATAGACCGGAAGTTTATTAAGCAGTGCTGCGTGCCAGACCTGGTCGAATGCTTTGGATATGTCTAGAGCAACAATCTGAGATTCACCGTGTAGTTCCATAGACTTGTTCCAAGAATGGGTGACAAAGGAAAGGAGGTCGGCAGTCGATCTGTGCTGACGGAATCCATACTGCCTGTCGTGGATTAGACTGTGTTTTTCAAGAAATTTTAGTAATTCGGTGTTTATATACTTTTCCATCACTTTAGAGACGACTGAAAGGAGAGAAATAGGCCTGTAGTTGCTAGGAAGCGCTTTGGATCCTTTCTTGGGGATCGGTTGTACTCGAGCAGTTTTCCAGTTACTAGAGAATATGCCTTTATTGTAAGATATCTGAAACAGATGAGTCAGGACAGGAGCAAGTTCTGGTGCGCAATTTTTGAGAACAATTGCTGGGATATCGTCAAGGCCAGAGGCTTTCCTGGTATTAAGAGAAGAGAGCATCTTTCGTACCTTTTTAGTTTTGAAAATGATATCCGTCATTTTATGCGCGACATTGGGGACTGTTGGTGGTTGAACATTTGGAGGTGTGTTGAGAGTAGAATTGCTGGCGAACAACGAAGCAAAAAGTTCAGCCTTGCCCAGGGCGGTAGAAACAATTTCATCCCCTGAGACAAGAGGTGGGAACGTGCTTTTGTAGAAATTATTCCCAATAGATTTAGCAAGAGTCCAGAAGGGTTTGCTGCCGTTGGAGCTTGAGAGGACTTTGTTTTTGATGTGGTTATTAAACGAGTTTTTTGCCTCAGAAAGAATGCGGACATAGCGGTTTCTTGCGTCGTTAAATGCTTGACGATTTTCTTGACTGGGATTGTGTAGAAGCGTTTTGTGAGCTTTGATCTTTTCAAATCTGATACATGTATATTTTTTACAAATATGGATATATATTTAAATAGGATTTTTTTGAATATTTTTCTAGTATACTCTGGCAAAAATTACATCAAACGTATTTATTCGAAAAGATAAGAAAAATTGCGTAGTGAAGGGTTAATGTCAATAAATATTTATCTAACTAGATCTAATTTTTTTTAATAGATTATCCGTATGCCAGCAAATGAAGCAACGTGTGTACCAATTTGGTTACAATAGCTTCGTTATCTCCAAAGATACAGAAATGTTCCGAAAGAAAACCCCAAATTTTGCAAGATAATTGGTCAGATTTTCCTGGCAAACCAATTTATCCAAGCCATTACTAAAGGAACATGCGTACCTAGTAAGTTTCATAGAAATCGGTTCATTTTTTTCGAGTTATTGTGGTAAAATACATAAGGTCTGAAATTGGCCACCGATATTGATCCCAGGAGCTAGTTCGTGCTGACCTAAAGAATTTTTTTTAAATACAACGGTCGTGACCTCCTAGATAGCGAATTTTTTCTGCTAAAATTCCCCAATAAAAAATTAGTGTCGAACAATTGGAGCCGCTGTGCTCGTAAATAACTAAACAGCAGTCAACTAAAGGCTACCAATTTTCGACAGCATTTTCAAAAAAATAAAACAAAAAATATATTGAATATTTTTTTTTTACCACTCGTCCAAAAGATCCGGTTCCCAGTGTTTTAAACCTTTCGAATTCGAGTAAACTGCCTCCCTTGGGTTCTTTGTTTTCCCAGTCAGATATAAACTTTTCTTTGGCCGTCACTAGAAAATTATAAAATTCTTCTTCAGCGTCTCCTGTTGCAACTGCTGCACGCTTAAAATCAATAACAAGACGTTAATTATAAATTATAATCTATTTCAAATAAATAACTTGATTATTGCGACTTTGGCGTTCCAGGTAAAAGACGTGACGGTGATATTTAATTGAAGCAAAGTAACGTCGGATACAGCCACAACCTAAATCGTGTGTATTGTCGTGTTATATGGCTGCGATTGTCAGACCAATCGCACATTTTTTCTGCTTCTTGGTTAAAATACCATCTGTATACTAATGTTTAGTGAATTTTCTTTAAAAAAATTCACTAATGTGGAGATCGCGGATTTTGAATTTTGAAAAATTTCTACAAATGAGCGCTATTTAGGACCCCTGGAACCCAAATCCGAGGTCGGTTTCAGACTTTATATGTGAATGAATACGACTATGCAGCATAAATGTCGTAAGAAGGTAGAAAGCCTTAAGTTTTAGCTACAATCTTCATTGGTCTTTATTTTATTAAATTATTTGCAGAAAATTACTTAAAAATAGACCCTTTATGTCATGCTTTGTTTTAGTTATTTATTTAATTCTAATAACGAATCAAATTACGTTATTATTTAGTGTTTTTTTTTTCAATTGGGCAAAGTGGAAGTTCTTTATGGAGAGACGGTGTTGGTAAGTGTTTCTCCTTTCTATGGACTTCTGTAAGGTGAGTTTTTTACAGTTGTATTTCTATCTCCATTGTAGTATGTTTACCTTGCACAGAACCTCAAATTTACTTTAGGTCTCTTAACTGTATTGTGGAGTTGAGATCACAGCATTCATCCGATGGTTAATGCATTAAGGGGTTCCTCTAAGCATGTTTCTGATTTTTTTTTCAAAAAACGAACAATGCGCTAATCTGCCAATTTACCTATAAATGTTATTAATATTAAAAAAATGGAAACAACGCTCGTGCCTCGAATAAAGTTCTCTTCGTCATTTTAACTTTAAATGATATTTCCTTCTCCCGTCTCGCATCCGTTCAATACATTGGGCACAGAAAATATAGGAATTTACTTAAAATTGTCATTTTAATTGAAGAAAAATAAAACGTGTTCTGGGTATGCAACGAAAAATTCACACAAAATAGAATAATTTCTAGATTCTAAAACCTACTGCGACGCTATAATGAAACAACGTTAAATGAGACGAAAACCATTTCAGGTTAAGGGATGGAAAATATTCAAACAGTAAAATAAACTTTCGTACTCCAAAAAAAAAACAAGATTTTTATAAGGCGTAATAAAATAGTGCAACAGCACAAGTCATATTCAACTGACAAATTATTTTGACAAATGTCAGATCATCTTTCAAAGTGACATATAAATTAGTGTTTTGTTTTCTGACATGTGTAATACGAATATAGGCATGCTCTTCTTCTTACATTCATATTTATTTTTGGCCATCACAATTTTACTCATAGAGTTGGATACAATTTTAGTGATTTTTTAATTTTGAAAAGATTTCTTCAAATAAGCGCGAACTAGGCCCCATAGAACCCATTTGGGGGTTAGTTTCAGTTTTTATCTGTTTTCATATATACAGGGTGACGCATTTCTAGGGTAACGCTCAATATATCCAGTATTATACAATATATGAGAAAAATTTTTATATGTTAATTATACGATGTCTAGAACTGCAACTTATAAAATTATTTTTACAATCACAGGTGGCCCATAAGTCGCTGGCGATACAATTTTTTTCCTAATCGAACACGCCTTATATTATTGCAATTTTTGCATTTCCCATCGAAAGATAATGCATGTTTGTAAGAAAATAAATTCTGGACTCAGCAAGCGCGTTATAGTAGCGATTTTTCATAAAATGTTTATTTCGATAGCTTAATTTATTATTAACCTAAA
Source organism: Tillus elongatus (assembly GCA_964006375.1). Taxonomy (NCBI): domain Eukaryota; kingdom Metazoa; phylum Arthropoda; class Insecta; order Coleoptera; family Cleridae; genus Tillus; species Tillus elongatus. The sequence goes on along the minus strand of OZ023265.1, from coordinate 186,492,257 downwards.
GTTCTTTGGCCAGTAAACCAGTTTTTGGGCACATTTAAAGTTTATTTTCGAAAGATTTTTGTCTATTTTCAAACATTGAAGTTATTTTGATGAAATATGGTACATTTTTTCTCCTATATAGGTTATACTTGTAACCACATTTTATACAAGCTTTCTTAAAAAAATATATATTTCCTATTAAAAACATTTTTATGAAAATTCACTACCATAACGTCCTTGCTGCGTCCATACTTTTTTTATATAATAGAGATATTGGTTTACATATTTACATACAACACATCTGGGCGTTTTTGTTTCCTTCGAATATAACATATATTGATTTATATTTTGGTTTATTTTACATTTTAATTTTTTTGACCTGTTTAAAACTAGTTTAAAAAAATATAATCTATCTGCTGGGGATTAAAGACGGGGACACACTTGGTTCAAGGGGTCTCTCATGGTCACCTCTAGACATACAAGACGGACCACGGATTCACAGGTTAAATCACAGTGGGGTATACAGAAGTAGTTAAATTTAATCTTTTAAAGCTATATACACACATAAATATACTCATCTCTCTTTTTCTCTCTCTCTCTCTCTCTCTACATATATATATATATATATATATATATATATATATATATATATATATATATATATATATATATATATATATATATATATATATATAATACACATTATTATTAATTATTTCAAATACAATGCAGACAAGTTTTATATTTTAATTTTAATTTCTTTTACCAGGTCTATTATCAATTTGTATATGTTTAACTTTCTTCCATGTAGTAAATGCATTAAATTGAATGGTAGTTGCAGTATATTCATTTTATAGATTTAGCTTACATAGGCATTTATCTTGGCAAGATTCATGGGGCATTGCAGCAGCAATGTTCAGAATCGCCCACTTCTCCAAACTCGCACAATGGATTCATTCTTAGGTTGATTTTGTTTAGATTAGAGGCTCGAACTAGCAAGTGGTTAAATCTGCGTCTACACATAATGCCAGTCCGCCAATCCTTAATGATTACTTTTTAACGAATACAATGTAACGAATACTGGATCCGTAAGTAACGATTACATATGAGTATTGAAAAGTAACGACGAGTTTCAGCACTACTATACACTATAATATCCTCTGCTGTCTTAGCAGCCTCGGCGGTCCACATGTCCTGAGTTCAATGCATTTTTGTTTGTTTAGACATGCAAGTTACTTTGTGCAATTTAAAACAACAGCTTTGTAAATATGTTCCACAATTAAAACCGGTTATGACAATTACAGATAAATACTGAATAGTGATGGTCGTTGTAGTTATTTTTCGGTACTCGTATGTAGTCGTTACTTTTGGATCCACTATTCGTTACAAAGTAATCATTAAGGGTCTGTAGGTTCAATAGACCCGATACCAATATCAAGTATGTAATTTGCATGGTACACATTACCCTATAACGATCTGTTACGTGTGTCGTGAATGGAACCTCTGGAGTACCGGGAAACCCTCCAGAGTAACCCGCCTTGCACCACACAGGGGGTTCTGATGGTGTGGACAGTAGTTCCCCCATTCTCATGGAAACAACATGAAGAAGATAAAAATAAATGAAACCATAACCAATGAGGCTCGAGGAGTGGCTCCGGCTACAGATTCGTGCCTTGAGTCTATTCCAGAAACGGAGACGAGCCAGGGGGCGAAGGTCTCACGACTGACATAGCAAATCACCCCAACACATCTTTTTAAAGACCTGATGATCGTTTCACTAACAAAGTTAGCGCCATCAGAGGATGAAAAATTCGAACTACCGAAGAACCATACCAAGAGGGAGACTAAATCACAGGCAAATTTTTCATTGTATTGTATTTTAATTGCCATGGAACACGTGTAGCAAATTAGCTGTACCCGGCTGTATTATAACTGTCTACCCCTAGTCTTAAAGATCATTAATTGTCCATATCACTCTCTACTGTATTTTCGCTTGAAACAGGCAGTTTTCACCAGAATTTCATTTGAGTTTTGGGAACAATATCTGGTAGTTTATGTAGTAAGCCATTATTTTTCTTGGTTGTGACTCCTCTTGATTGGCTGCGACTTGATGGTGCTGGTAGGGCTTCCTTGAAGTATCATGCCATTAAAAAAAATTTATTGCATTAGGTTTACTCCAAAATTGGTCTTATGTTCTAGATTTTTGCTTGCTTTGGTGAAATTTACTGGCACCCCATCAGATAAATAAATTCTAGATGCTAGTCGACTGAGTTTATACTTTGACGAAAAGTCTTGGCAATGATAAATGTCATTCCCTCCCATATTTACGACTTGGACACGAGTTGTTGCTAGTTTGCATACTTTTAACGAAATCAGCGAAATCTAAAACTTTGTTTTCCTTTTTTAAACTGTTTCACCTGATGGTGGAATGAATCTGCCGACACGAAGGTTTGGCCTGGTTTAAATCATTTAATTTCTAGAAATTATAAAGAAACTTCTACGCTGTTTACTAAATATAGAAAACAACTATAAAGAGACCAGTTTTTGTTTTCAAATGCACTGTTCAAGCCAGATTTCCATTCCACTTATGTCCGGTTTTTGTAAAATGAATGCGTAAAATGTCGACATGATATTGACTTTAGATCTTCCAGCCACACCTTCATACCAAATGAACGCAATTGGCGTCTTTGATTTGGTTTGTTTTCCTAGTGGTATGAAACTTTAATTAAAACATATAATTCTTGGTGTGAATATAACTTTCTTGAACATATCAAATCGGCGTAGGAAAATAAAAGATTAGTTATAATACTTCACATTGAAATTGTTGGTGACAACTTGGATACGCTCGACATGTATGTACTAGCAGGTATATCCCGTAATAATGTTAATCGTCTAACGTCTTTACTATTTACACAAAACAATTTCGATTTACAATGCATTTTTGCTCATATTTAAACGAAATAAAGGAAAATAACGACTTAGACACATATGTAGGAGCTCGTTAGTCATTTTTTTGTCGTACTTTTCACTCACATTTGTACTCCTACCATAATTATCAATTTTGACGTTTTAACTTTCTGGAATCAGATTTAATTAATTAAAAATGAATTGACCTATCACTTTTTTGTCTTTGAACATAGAGATCTAAGTTTTGGTACATAGGATACCCTTTATGACAGAAACTAGCGTACCGAATTTGGTTGTCATTACTTTGTTATTTCGGGAGATGTACATTTTTGTCGAAAGAAAACGCAAAATTTTCCAGGAAAACCTGGAAACATATACAAATTGAAACTGATCCTGGATATGGGTTCTAGGGAGCCTAGTTGGCGTTAATTTGAAGAATTTTTTTCAAAATTCAAAAGCCGGGATCTCCTCATTAGTGCTTTTTTTTAAAGAAAATTCACTAAAAATTGAAACTGACCCCGGATATTGGGTTCCAGGAGTCCTAGGTCGCGCGCTCATTTGAAAATTGTTTTTCAAAATTCAAAAGTCGGGTTCTCCCCATTAGTGATTTTTTTTCTAAGAAAATTTACAAAAAACATAACCATAACTAAGTCCAATAAGTCCGCCATAAAGGTACGAGATGCCGAGGATGATATTAGGTTGACTAGGCCATACACCCTCAGGATCCCCAGTAGGGATCAGTGGAGGGAAAATGAGGTTGAATTCCAGCCCGCAAGCCTGGTCTGTTTCACCGACGGATCGCGGCCGAAGGACCAACAATCCTCCGGGGCAGGAATATACATCAAGGGCCTGGGGGTGCGCGAGAGCTATGCTCCTGGCGCATATACCACGGCATTAGAAACAGAGGTGTACGCTATCCTGCCTGTGGCCAACAGACAGGATGTGAAGAGGAGTCCCGAGAAATGTGTGTACATCTGCTCGGAGAGCCAGGCAGTCCTCCGGGCAGTCTTCGCGGCCAGAATCAGGTCTACACAGGTTCAGGAGTGCGCTCACGCCCTCAAAGGACTAGCCAGGACAAAGGAGGTACAACTAGTGTGGGTTCCGGGACACTGTGGCGTGGCGGGGAATGAGGTGGCGAATAATCTCGCTAGACTAGGTTCCCGGCGGCCGTTCTGTGGCCCGGAGGCAGCGATAGGTATAAGTAGGAAGACGGTCTCTGTCGCCTTAGACAGGTGGACCGAGGAAGCAATGAAGAGGCACTGGGGGTCGGTTGGTGGCTGCAGGCAGGCGAGGGACTTCGTGGAGGGACAGGACAGAGATAAAGCTGTCTGAATACTCGGAAGGAGTCGACCTACGCTTCGCGGCATCCTTGGGGTGCTCACAGGCCACTGCGCCCTTAGAAGACACCTCACATTGATTGGCGTAAAGAGGGATCCCATTTGTCAGGAATGCGGCGAGGATGTGGAAACGTCCTACCACTACCTGTGCGAATGCGAAGCTTTTGGGAGTCTTCGAGCAGAATTGTTCGAATCGAGGACTCTGCAGAGGAATCAGGTAAGTACCGTCCAATTGAAGACCGTCACGGCCTTCATCTCGAGGCCGAGGCGGTATGGCGACGGAACCGAGGAGTAGACCATGGTTACTGGGTTGCTGGGGTTGGCAAAAAGGGCCCATTGTGGCCTACTTGCTTGGCGTTGGCCTCCCCACCACTGCTACTACTAATACTAAGTCCAAATGTCGTAACTGAATTAAACTCTGTATATACGACATTTTGACTTAGTAAAGTGTAGATACGACATTCTGCCTTGGCAGAACAGCTATTTTTTTGAAGATATGATGGATGTACTAACATTATTTTTACCTAGTTGCAATACATTTACGTCAATGGCACAATGGAATATTATTTGTACGCGTTATGCGTCTTCCGGGGTATGTGTAATACAAGAACAAACGGTTAATGTTTTCCGAAAACCATGTCTATTGCTACTTGTGGAAGTGAAATCAGTAAGACAGCGTTTTATCACCTTCGCACAGAACGTAATTCTTTGATTATGTAGCCACACTTGAATAAAAAGCGCCGCATGCTCCTCGGAAAACATCTCGCAGTCAACGTGCAATAATCACAGCAGTGAGGATCGAGAGATAAGAAAGAAATAATATCTAAAAAACATGTTTATTACCTACCCCTTCTCTAGGCTTATATTTAAGCGTGTCGCTGAGATCAGTTCTATTAAGTTGAAATAATCTTTGTTGTACTAACTGCTCTTTTATAATGTTTCGGTCTTCAATAGTTGTGCCATATTTATTCCACTCTGTTGCTTTCGATTTATCCATTTGTCCTACCGAAACTGTTTCTTTTGGTTTCATTTTTTTGCAACCATACACTGACTTAAGCACCACTTACTTTACGGCTGTCAACTGTCAGTGCAACTTGTAAAGTCAGAGTTTTAAGTGACTTTTTTGGCTTAGTCAGATGACTGGTTTTGATTGTTTCTTTAGAAAAAAACGCCACTGTGAATTACACAATCTACTAATAACATAGGTATTTATTTATTGATCAATATTTCACAGTATCTTTTAGAAATAAGCCTAGGCTTGTGCTTGCAGTTGACACAGTTACATTTCACATTAATCATGCTTTATGATTTAGACCAATTAAGTAATTTGATTTTAATGTAAACTACTTCTATTTAAACGCCACGTGGCAATACTTTAGTTTTTAAAGAACGCGCAACTTTTCTTTAAATTTTGTATCATTGGGCGAGCTCAGCAGCCCTGGATCTTGATTTTTTGAGGAAGGACAAAAACTTAAAACTGCCGCCCTCGTTCATCGCTCATTCTCCTATAAGTTTTTCTGTCAAGTTCTAATTTTTTTAACAAACACGCGCATATTTAAGTAGGTTATAGCCCAGTCAAATTAGAAAAAATCTCGGGACGCAGCAAGTGCGTTATGGTAGTGAATTTTTATTAAATGTTTCAAATTTGAATAACTCAATTTTCTATAAACTTAGAAAGTTTAATTTTGGTGTGTAGTAAGGTCTTTCCTAACACAAGATATCCACCAAAAAAAGCTTTGCAATTTTCGTTGAAAAAAAATTGTCAAAAGAAAATTTAAAATTTGAATAACTCAATTTCTATAAACTTAGAATGTTTAATTTCAGTACGTAGTAACATCTCTCCCAAGGCAACATATATAGTAAATTTCATTAAAACAGCTTTGTTACTTTCGGAGACAAAATTTTTTTTTTTAAAGAAAACTCAAATTTATATATATATATATATATATATATATATATATATATATATATATATATATATATATATATATATATATATATATATATATATATATATATATATATATATATATATATATATATATATATATATATATATATATATATATATAAACATATAAAAATCGAAACTGACCCCGGATATGGGTTCTAGGGGTCCTAGTTCGCGCTCATTTGAATTTTTTTTTGCAAAGTCTCACCATCTGCATTCGATCGCGTAACCTTCTGCTTAGGAGGAGGCAAGCGCGAGGCCCCCTGCGCCATCTAGGCACATGTCAACTAACGGTTTATTTGCGTCATACTTTAGATCGGATTCATGCCCGGGATATTATATTCAAAGTACACGTAACAATTATTAATTACAGAATTAGTAGAATTACCATTGAAACACATCTCACGACTGTTTAGGTCTTATATGACGTCTTATGTTTAAGCTTAAAGATAAAATAAACTATTTTAGAATCATTTTTATAAAGACTCGGCTTGATTTTGTTTAAATTTCTGCTATATTATGCGACAGCATAATATATTTATGCCGCGCTAAAACTGTATTTGGGTCCGTTAATAAAGCTACAAATGTAGTGTATTTTAATAATTGATTGAATCCCCCGGTTAAATAACAATCACTTGGCAAATTTTGGATTTCATGTCATCTGTCATTTGCCACGATTGAGGCCCAAATTTCACGATTGTCGGTTCGGTTAGTATGTTTTTTGACCGGTATATATTTAGTTTGGTTACCGTTGACATATGGTTTATACCTCTTGTATGAATTAATATACGCATGGCAGTTAACTATTATGTCTATCAGGCATTGGACTTTAAAGTCGTTTCAACGCACGTCTTTAAGATTTTATTTTTAATTTGGAAAAAACTCTAAATATGGTGTGCCAAATTACTTAAAATTCACAACATAGGTTTATTTGCACAATTTCTAGCCACATGTAAAGTATCAGCTCAAATCCCTTGGATCTCCTTCTTACTACACAACCTGAATGCTATAAGATATCAGTCACCGCCCCCCTTGGTCGCTCAGACCACGGCATGGTCACTGCTTCCTGCGCAATGCAACCCGAGGTCACACAGTCATCACACCCACGTATCGTTTGGCACCACAACTCCCAAACTGGGACGAAATGCGGGATTACTTTTCCTCATTTCCATGGGCGTCTGTCTGTATCTCTCATCCTGACCCCTCTGATATCTCACAAAACGTCACCGAAATTATCCAAGCTGGCATGGAATTATTTATCCCACGTACACAGAAAACCTCTTCATCCACTCAAAAGCCCTAGTTCTCTAAATCCTGTGACAAAGCCAGACTTGAAAAGGTCAAAGCTCACAAAACGCTTCTACACAATCCCAGTCAAGAAAATCGTCAAGCATTTAACGACGCAAGAAACCGCTATGTCCGTATTCTTTCTGAGGCGAGATCCCAGCAATTGTTCTCAAAAAATGCGCACCAGAGCTTGCTCCTGTCCTGACTCGTCTGTTTCAGATATCTTATAATAAAGGCATATTCCCTAGTAACTGGAAAACTGCTCGAGTACAACCCATCTCCAAGAAAGAATCCAAAGCGCTTCCTAGCAACTACAGGCCTATTTCCCTCCTTTCAGTCGTCTCTAAAGTGATGGAAAAGTATATAAACACCGAATTACTAAAATTTCTTGAAAAACACAGTCTAATCCACCACAGGCAGTATGGATTCCGTCAGCGCAGATCGACTGCCGACCTCCTTTCCTTTGTCACCCATTCTTGGAACAAGTCCATGGAACAACACGGTGAATCCCAGATTGTTGCTCTAGACATATCCAAAGCATTCGACCAGGTCTGGCACGCAGCGCTGCTTAATAAACTTCCGGCCTATGGTCTACCACCAAAACTATGTATGTGGACAGCAAATTTCATCTCCAACAGGAGCATATCTGTTGTTGTGGATGGCCATTTCTCTAAACTGTATCCAATTAATGCAGGAGTTCCTCAAGGTTCAGCTTTAGCCCCTACTTTGTTTCTTCTCCACATCAATGACCTCCTCTCTAGCACATCCAACCCAGTTCACAGCTACGCGGACGACAGCACCCTTCATTCAAATATACATTATTCTAAGTCTGTCTCTTTAGCCCAATTAGATGAGGATCGCAGACTCATGGAGGATTCTGTCTCCGTGGATCTCCAAAAAATATTAGACTGAGGAAGTAGAAATCTTGTACAATTCAACCTCACCAAATCACAGTCTTACTTTCTTTCTCATAAGAGATACACTAGCCCTAGACACATCACAATGAACAACCAAGTTATTCAAAATAATGAGTCCTTTTCTCTTGTTGGCATTTCTGTGGATCGAAATCTTAATTGGCACCAACATGTCACATCAATTGCAGAAGCGGCTGCTAAGAAATTAGGTTTCCTCTTCCGGGCTCGCAAATACTTTTCACCAGCTAATCTCTATACCTTATATACTTCACAAATAAGGCCAAACCTTGAATACTGCTCCCACATCTGGGGTGCCGCTGCCGCTTCTACACTCGCTATCCTGGACTCCATTCAAAAGAGAGCTATACGTCTCATCGGTGACCCTACTCTCACCCAAAGGCTGCCATCCCCTGCCCACCGACGTGCCGTTGGTGACCTCTCTCTCTCTTTTATAGATATCTCCACGGGCACTGCTCAGAGGAGCTTTCCTCCATAGTTCCCCCACCTGCTGCCCCCAACAGATCTACCAGGGGAACAGAGCGAATGCACCCTTTTACTGTCCAAGTCACCAGGCTTAGAACATCTTGTTATGCCCGCTCTTTTGTCCCGAGGACTTCCAAGTTGTGGAATTCCTTGCCGGCGCATGTTTTTCCTTCTCCTCCGAACCTCCAAACCTTCAAGTCCAGAATTAACAAGCTGCCTCTTTCCTCCTTGTCAACACCCACGATACGATAGTATTTAGGCTGTAGGCCCTCGTGGTGTGTTGTTGAAATTAAAAAAAAAATCATTCCAGCTACTCTGTTACTTACAAAAATATAGCGTTTTCAAACAGTTTTCCCCGATTTTCCACCCAAAAAACTTGAGCATAAAGGCTGATTAGCGAACTCGACCTCGGTTTTCGCCGAAACAAGATTTTTGCCAAGTTTGTTCGAAATCAGTTTAGTATTTTTTGAGTTATCTCGTCTTCAATGTCGAGGTTTCTGTTCGCGTTCAAACACGCTAATCTCTATACCTTATATACTTCACAAATAAGGCCAAACCTCAAATACTGCTCCCACATCTGGGGTGGCGCTGCCGCTTCTACACTCGCTATCCTGGACTCCATTCAGAAAAGAGCTATGCGTCTCATCGGTAACCCTACCCACATCCAAAGGCTGCCATCCCTTGCCCACCGACGTGCCGTTGGTGACCTCTCTCTCTTTTATAGATATCTGCAAGGGCACTGCTTAGAGGAGCTTTCTTCCATAGTTTCTCCACCTGCTGCCCCCAACAGATCTACCAGGGGAACAGAGCGAATGCACCCTTTTACTGTCCAGGTCACCAGACATACAACATCTTGTTATGCCCGCTCTTTTGTCCCTAGGACTTCCAAGTTGTGGAATTCCTTGCCGGCACATGTTTTTCCTTCCCCTCCGAGCCTCCAAACCTTCAAGTCCAGAATTAACAAGTTGCCTCTTTTCTCCTTGTCGACACCCACGGTAGGATAGTATTTAGACTGTAAGCCCTCGTGGTGTGTTGTTGAAGTATATTTTAAAAAACGCGATACCTTGGCAATGTCCACAAATCGCTAAGCATTTTAGTCCGACTTTCCGACATCAACAAGATGAGGCGCATCCCTTTGTACAGATGCGTGAGAGTAATAAGAGCACGGAATCTGGAGTAGAAGTCTTCAGTATCCGAATAGGGCCAAGGACATTCCTCTAACCCCACAGTTCGTGAGATATTTCATATCCACGCCATTTTTAAACTTGCTGATAAACACGAAACGAGTGTTGCTGGGCGGCTGCAGCCGTAGGGGTAACAATGCTAGATGTTGGTTTCAAGATCTCTCACTAGCTGACGCATTATATACAGATAAAGAACGTTTCCCAGAGTGAGAAATTTCAACGTGAGTGGCATTAGTCATAGCAAATTCTTACGATATCTTACAAATCATTTCGTAGCTCCAACAATTTTAATCTTTTTAGTTTACCTTTTTGGAAAAGACATGATGTGGTGTCACACCCAGTGAAGGCACGTGCAAACAAAATATAATCCTGAATCCCTTCATGTGTTTGCAAGAGACGCGAAGAGTAAATTTTTCGCTCAGTTTATCCCTTTCCTGGTTTCGTGAAGTAAATAATTTCTTGCTGCGGAGCCAATGCAGTTAGTAGAACGAGGAGACCAATCTTCGCTAGCAATGACGACATTTACAGACGGAGATAATCCTATTGCGGCCTCGACGATAAGGGTATCAGCATCAGCTTGAGGTTGTCTGATCTCATAAAGCTTCGAGCCCATTGTTTTTGCACAGTAAAAACAAGCATTTTAAATTGACAACTTGGAATAGCTGACCTGAGTTTCAATTTTTTCGGTAAACTAACAGGTTCTGCTTCAGTGGTGCTTTGCCCTTTCAATTTTAATGCAGCAATAATGCCGTTTTCACGAGTATATTCTTTTCTGCATAAAATATGGTTTGGAATAATTCAGGACAGATGATCTTATTGTGTAACAAGTTTAATAGAAATTAGAGAGCAGAACACAATCGGCTAGTCTGCAGGTATTCTAATGAGAATCCTTACAGTAAGTTGGCGTTAGGTGTGACATAAGCGAGATACAACTTATCTGCTACGTATACGAAAAACTTGATAAAATTTCGTTGAAACTCTCAAGTGCGCTTTTATGGACGTCATACGGAGACCTAATTACATAAGCATACTCCAAATGTGGTCATACATAGGCACCGAATAACAGCTTCAAAGTGTCGGCCTTGCAGAAGGATCTAGAGTTGCGTATAAGAAATCCGAGTGTCTTGCAGGTCTTGGAAATATACTCATAGTTTTCATGGAATGAATGTTTTGAGCCGAAGACCACCCCTGAAGGTCTCATCAAAACAGGCTATGCAGTATGGGAAGTCGGTTACATGACGTTTGAGAGTATAAGAGATTACCACAGTTTTATTGGTAGGAGGTTTTTAATTGAGGACCAGTGTTGAACCACACGCAAGTTGTCATTTAGTCTTAAACAGAGGCTGAGACTACCAATGGTTGAGAACATTTTAACATCATTCACGTACAGAAGAGGGGGTAAGGCAATGATGTCTGAAATATCAATAATAAACTGATTTGATCTCACCAAACATTTCGTTTCCATGATTTTCTTACTTCGTTCGCTAGCTTTTATTAGGCCTGCTGAATTGAATTAGACAAGTTTTCAAAATTAGGTAGTAGGGTCAAAAAAACAACGAACAATGTTATTTGTTACACTTCTTTATTATTCTGAGATATATAGGAATCATTTTGAACTCTGTGAGTCATACAGAGAAGTCTACCATAAATATTTTCCTGTTATGTTCCTTCTATTCAGCTACTAACTGACAAATAGACCCGTTAATAAATTATTAATTCTAATACATCCTTTCTTTCATTATATAATAATTACATAATCCCTATAATATTTATTCTATGTTTTTTTTCGTATATTTCCATATGCAAATGTTGTAAATACTTTACGTAAACATTATATGTATGTATATTATCTATGCAAAAAGTTGTAAAAATTGCAAAAACTGTAAAAATAAAGCTATACCGGCTCAGAATGAAGCAATTCAATAAAAAAATAATGTATAGGTACACATCTATTTTGAGCAAAAATTGTGCTGTTCGTTATAAAAGTAAATAAAGCGTTTCCATAGCGTCTTCAAATATTTAAACAGTTAAAAAGTAATTGTTGACAAATCGGTCACAATTTTAAATACATTAAACAATATAAGTAAATGTAAATCCATATGTAGGACTAGACATATTTTGACCACGACTGGAAACACACATTTTGCTCTGAGCTCGTCAGTGTGTTATAATAATGATAACTAAAATGCATATAAAGCAGCCTACTATCCAGAGCAATTAATTTTTTTCATTTTTTTTTAACGTCGGTCTATTTCCGCGATTATGGCGCCAATCACCGACGCCAGGGAGCAATTTCACCTCACTATCCTGGAAATTTTGCCGAATCCCTGGATTTCTGTATAGAGAATAGGGATCTTTAACGTACTAAACATTGCTTGGACACAGGACCGACGGATTTACGCCCCCTCCGAAGGACGGAACGTGCACACATTCAACTTGCTCAAATACAATGCCACAACCTCGGTCGATGTTAATTGTACAGTATGTATTGAAAAAGTGAAAGGGAAACCCTGGGAATCGAACCCGGTATCCCTCGGTTCGGAGGTACACGTCCTTACCACTGAACCACTGAGGCTCTAGAGCATTTTAATATAAAGAAGACAATCAATGAGGTAACACATTCGCAAATATACAATAAACTTTTTGGTTGTCTTTGGTGGACTGATAAAGGTTGGTGTTTGCTTGATTTAGATGAAATCCCCAAATGCAACGTTACATAATAGTTGTCTATTTAATTGATCAGGTGAAAAAAAAGAAAAACTGGAACCGATTGAATGTATTGTTTCTTGGGCGGGCATTAGCATATATCTCTTCGGAAACCTGAGTCACCAGTTTGTCCAAAGCCACAAATTTCCAAATCTTTTAAAAATCTAAAGAGTTGTACGGATGGCTTTATTTCACTTTATTTAGACGCAGGAAGGAAGTTCCACCTTTGCAAGTTTCAACGAAAATAGTAAGTCCAAATCTTTTGAAAATGAAAATTTGAAGAGTTGTATGGATCGTTTTTGTTTCACCTAAGACAAAAATATCAATTTAGACGAAGGAAAGAAACTCTAGTGTGGACCATTCCCCAAAAATGTTAGCACAGAAAGGACAAAAATAGACTGTTAGCTTGACATCTGGAGAACCTGGTTTGAATGTCACTATGATAGTTGCCGTGAACGCGTTTGGTAATCATGTTCTTTCGATATTTTTATTCCAAGGTGGATTTTCTAAAAATCACACACTAACGGGAGCTCCAATAGAATCAGTTGGACGAGCCAACAAGTCAGAATGGCCAAATGAAGAAACTTTTGTGGATTATTTTATACATTGTAAAAGCCAATACAGAAACATAAAGTTTTCCTCATTATGGACAACTACAAAACACACATTTCTGTGGCTGTACCAAACACTGTAAAAGAAAATGGGATAGTTCTACGTACAGTACCATCCTCATATTTCCATAAACTATAACCGCTTGACCGAACAATGTTTGGTCCATATAAAACATAATATGGTGAAGCATGTAGAGAATGGAAGACTCCAGCCACTTGACCGAACAAGGTTTGGTCCATACAAAACATAATATAGTGAGGCATGTAGAGAATAGATGACAACTAATTCAGGAAAGACAATATAAAAATACCATGTCTCAGAAATGGTTGGGAAAGCTTTTACCAAAGGTTTTAAAATCACAAATATTGCGAAACAATTTTTCGTCATATATTTTTGGAGACGACGAGTTATTGTCTTCGTACGTTACAGATTGACTAATTGAAATTGTCTGCGATGACAGAAGTTCACGGAACCAAGAGCTTGAAGCTACAGAAAGCTGCAGAAAATACTGAATCAACAGTTTTCACAAAGGGAGATATCATAATTTCATCGCGACACACTTTGAAAAGCACCTCCAAGGGAGCAGGAAACAAAAACGAGAACGAAAGTGTGAAGCGCAGTGTTAACTGACGCATCAACCAAAACCAAGTTTGAGGAAGAAAAATTACACGATAGAAAATCTGTTGAAAAAGCGAGAATTGCTAAAGCAAAGAAAAAAGTTGTATTGGAAGCTTCAAGCTCCAGTGAAAACAGTGCAAAAGTAGTTTTGAAAGATTCCAGCGATGACCAAGATTCTATCAAACTTTTGAGAAGCGTTAGTGAGCTAGAAGCGCCTCCGTGGCCGTGCGGGAAAGTCGATTCAGACTTTCCAATACGGACTCGGGGGTTGACGGTTCGAGCCTCACCGGCGGCGGATGATTTTTCAAAATCACTGTCGTCGTTGAGATCGAGCTCAAGGTGGAGGGTAGGTTAGTTTAGATGAGCAAAAAGGGTCAGCAATGGCCTAATTGCCAGTAAGCATCTTACCTTTACCTTAGTGAGCTAGAGAAAGTGAAAAAACGATACAACGAAAAACAAATCTCAAAGGGAGACTATGGTCTAGTGAAACTAAATACAAAAAAGCATGTAAGCTATTTTGTAGCAGAAATAGATAACGTTATTGAGAGCTGCAAGCAATTTCGTATCGGGTACAGAAACATCCTTGGTGACCTTAGAAGATGATTGCTTGCAGCTGCCTTGTCCTGCCGAACTTGGTACTTCTAGCAGACAGGCAGCTTAGATATGTTTTAATGTTGACCTCGCTTAATTTAATACGTTCTGAATCTCTTTTATATAAAATCTAATTCTGAATAAAACATTTCAGCTTCATACTCGATAAACCAACATAGATTAATCTGTGGTCCAAGGTACAAAAAATATGACATTAGATTTAAGGTACAAAACTCTATTGTACCTTGGACCAACCGTCATACCATTAGACCAACCGTCAAATGATAGGAAGAGCCGACATCCAAGGATCAAAAAGCGACGTCGCTATGAACGCTTGGCCGCCACAAGCCAGTTACCGTCATTGTTGTCTGTAACCATGCATCAACATAATAAGTTGATTATAAATAGGTGCAAACCTGGTCGTATGTGGAAAAAAAGTATTACATAGAATACCATCAAGGACTTTAATTTTGCTTAGCTTCTCTTGATGTCAATTAAAACAGATTAGTATTCTTCTTTGGGTACAAGGTTCCCTCTTTTTGTTTTTGGAAAATTTTCATCAAAACTAATGCAATTTTCCAGCTAAATTATTCTTGACATGAATTATATACGTGCAAAAATTATAAAATTTTCATTTTCTTTTTAAATGTAAGTTCTGAAGACGCCATGTACTTTAGCTTCAACTATTATAGGCTACGTTTGGTAAGTCGATGCTATTTTTGATGCACATTTAAAAACACGTGGGAAAAAAAACGATTGCTTTTGTTTTAAACTAGCTATTATGTTTGACTAAATATTTCACTTAAATTTAATGTTCTCAAGTTTAAAAAGGGATAAAATGTAAAAGGAAGTTAAGTCAAAACGTTTAACAGTATAGTACAGGCAATAGAGAAGCCCGTTACTCTTGTCCATAATGCACTAAACTACAGGAGTTATTTTTTTGGTAGATAGGTTCAATATTACGTACTGAATGTAAAAACACAAAATCCTTACAAATTAGGAGGGCGGAAGTGTCGCCATTTTGAGAATAACCGTTTCGGCCTATATCTCCATAACCGTACACTTTAGGCCAAAAACAGTAATGACCTTTATTGTAGATAATTGTATTTCTCATCTTTTTTGTTAAATTTTTTTTTTACATCACTCACCGTTTACAACTTATACGACTATTAGCATTCATTTATTGACTTTTTTAGCTATATCTTTGTTAATAATTGTTTAAAAAATAAAATGATTATAACTTAACTTTTAAATCGACAAATTTTATAGAACTTTTACTTAATTTTTTTTTGCTAAAATCAATATTTTCAAAGTTATAACGCGTTAAATGTTGCACTTTTCAATCGACACATTTTTCTGGAAATATTTTAGTAAAATGAAGGACAATGACGGTTGAAGCTAAGACTTCAGGCTTTATAAAACATTCTTCTTGAGACATTTTCTTTCCATAGCTTATATTAGTTTCAGGTTCTTTGCGTAAATGTTGCCAATTTTGACGTTTTAATTCGCGACTTTGACGTTTTGAGGAAAACCCCAATTTATTTTTCTTTAAATGCCTATAACTTTTTCGTCTTTGAACCTACAGACCTAAATTTTGGTAGATAATTTACCTATAATGACATAAAACCGCGTACCAAATTTAGTTGCCCTTACTTTGTTATTTACGGAGATATGATTTTTTTTCGAAAGAAAACACAAAACTTTCCGGGAAAACCTGAGCTGATTTTCTTGGAGAACGAACTTATCTAAGCCCATTACAAGAGGAAGGTATTCACCAAATTTAATTAAAATCGCCCTATTAGTTTTTGAGTTATCGGTGTGATATATATATATATATATATATATATATATATATATATATATATATATATATATATATATATATATATATATATATATATATATATATATATATATAATTGAAACTGACCCCGGATATGTGTTTTAGGGGGCATAATTAGCGCCTATTGCAAATTTTTTTTTAAATTCAAAAGTCGGGGTCTCATTAGTGATTTTTTTTTAAAGAAAATGCACTAATAATAATTTTAGAAAAAAAAGTTTTAAGTAAGAGTTCTAGAAAATATGTCGATTGAAAAGGTAAGTTATAAGCATTTTATTTTTTAAACAATTATTAACAAAGATATAGGTAAAAAAGTCAATAAATGAATGCTAATAGTCGTATAAGTTGTAAATGGTGAGTGATACAAAAAAAAAATTATATAACAAAAAAGATGGAAAATGCAATTATCTACAATAAAGGTCATTAGCATTTTTGGTCTAAAGTGCACGGTTACGGAGATATAGGTCGAAACGGTTTATCTCAAAATGGCGGCACTTCCGCCCTCCTAATTTGTAAGGATTTTGTGTTTTTACATTCAGTACGTAATATTGAGCCTATCTATCAAAAAAAAAATAACTCTCGTAGTTTAATGCAGAAAAAAAATTTTTGTCAAATTGATTATTCACGAGATCATATAATGACAACCGAAACTACGTTGGTTGGTAACAGCCCAACTCCGAGCTGGAGAGCTGTTAACAAACGTGCTTGAGAAAATTGACATAAAATTATGAGGCATTTGTCAATGCCAGAGGATATTCGGTCAGAATTTTTTTCAAATAAAATATTTCGCAACACAACAAAACAATTATTTATTTATTGAAAGTACAGCTGGTACAGTTATTAAAATTTAATGTAACATTAGACTGACCATTTTTTCTACTGTAGAATATTACCACGCATAGTATTTATGGTCTTATTGTGGTGTTTTTGGTTGATGTTTAAGTATAGTTTTATAGAATTTCGATTGTTACGATCAGTAATTTTCAGCAATTGTTGTTCTTGCACAACTTTTTCTGCCAATTCGCTAATAGAAGTTGACCTGGTCGAACGGTTTATTATCTTTCTGTCCATTATATTCAGGACGATAGTCTCTTTTCAGATGATTTAGTCCATCCATCCAACAAGGACATTGTCGTAACAAGTATCGGTTTCCTTTTTCCAATGTCGATTTGGTTTTAAGGTAATATGTTGGCCTCGTTTTGATATCAGTTTATGGAAAATACGTACCTACCTACAGGGCAGCTTTGACTTTCACTATTGGCAATCAAACATTTACTACTTTTATAGCTTTTTTAACCGCCTTGGTAGGTTTTACTGGAAATTCAAAAGACAGGCAACTTCCTCGCCTTCTCCTCATGCTAATACTACAGCAGCAATATGGAAGAATTCACGCATAAGACCTTCAGGGGTACTATCATCCCAGAACAATATTATTTGGTTAATTTCAGACTTAACGAAACTGGTCTTACGTTTACATGGATCTGCTTGCAGTTTCTTCCTGGTTGCATCGCGGGCAACTCGGGCAAGTTTAAATACTATGTTGTTGGACGGGTCAACCATGCTCTTATAGTCATTATAGTACGGGAACGGTCGATGTTAATCAACTCCATATTATAAACTATTACAGAATATGGCCTAAAATCAGTTGTACAGACCTTCATAAAGTTAAAAAGTGTGGTGGATTTGGTTTATAATAAGTTTTCAATGATAACAGCACTTAAAAATTTTCGATTTGCATCAAGAAGTATATTTTTGCACCTGAGATTATGACTGTTGTTTAGGTGACATATCTGTTGGGCGGTGTTGTCAGATTCGAAGTTATCTTGTTATTTCTGCGGAGAACTCTATTCCAACTGAACTCTTTGGCAGGGTTGATTTTTCCTTCTTTTAGTTTTTAATTAGGCAAACTGATATCAGGGCAGGTCCAGAAGGTCAGATGGCAGGATTGTGTGAAAATAGCACTACAGGAGGTCTTTTATTTCGTAAAAACGGCAAAAAAAACTTGGGAACGATCCCCCTTCCTGCTTAAATGTGGCAACATTGCTGAATATTGACAGTTCGAAACCTACAAATCGTGTGTTTTTGATAACCTTCTTTTGCCATAAGCAAAGAAAAAGAAGAAGAATAACCTTCATTTCTCACTTCGTCTTTTATCAATGGATTTCCTGCAAGTTTTTCTTATTATTGCTCCACGTTAGATACGCTTTCTGGTGATGTGCGCCCTTTTTGTAATTGATGATCGATGTTAAGTCGACCGTCCCCTTGAAAACGCCTTTGATGTTGCTTTCCGATAAAGCTTGAAATAATTGGGTGATTTGTGTTGCATGAAGAAAAATAACAAAATTTAAATGGCTGTTAGACTGTCAAAAAAACTTAACAAAAAGTTCGGACCCCCCGGTTAATTTTCAAGTGTAATTTCCAGCTAGAAAAAAGTTGTGTGTGTGTTTTGTTTCTTTAACGTCGGCCTATTTCCGCGACTATGGCCAATCACCGACGTCAGGGAGCAGTTTCACCTCACTATCCTGGAAGTGTTTGCCGAACCCCTGCCTTTCTGTAAGGAGGGTAGGGATCTTTAACGTGCCCAACATTGCATGGACACGGGACCGACGGCTTTACGCCCCTCTGAAAGGCGGAACGTGTAGACACTCAACTTGCTCAAATACAATGCCAGAACCTCGGTTGATGTGAATGTTACAGTATGTACTGAAAAAGTGAAACGAGTACCCTGGGATCGAACCCAGTACCCTTCGGTTCAGAGACACACGTTCTTACCCCTGAACCACCGAGGCTCTCATATATAAAAGTTAAAACGTTCACTTTCAGTAACCTTTAACTATAAAAGTGTTGTTCATTTGCTTCACAGCTGTCTATAAAGTAATAAATAAAATAAAAATTAAGCAAACTGGGATATAATCGTTTTTTAATTAGTTAGGTTTTTTATAGATTTGCTTTCAAAAATAGCATGACTAAGGGAACCATCTATACAACGCTAATGTACAGTAATAAACAAGAAACAATGCTAAAATTAGGAAAACATAAACAGCAGTCTTTACGTTGTATTGTCAGTAATGTCGGTGTAAATAGAAAATAATAATTAATGTATTTATTATGTATATTTTGATTTCATATACGATATCGGTGACAAAGTCTTAGCTAGTGGTATAATATTCGAGCACCTTTTTATATAAAACTTTAAAAACTACTAATTACAAATTTAAAGCTTATTTTTTTACACGTCTTAAATTTCGTATAACCAATTAATTTTGGTGTTGTTAAAGAGGTTATTTTTGGTTGTTTTCGAAAGATCAAATTAAAAGACAATTTTGATATGTAAATAAAAAATGAATTTACAAATTACGTACAAAACAAAGAAACACGTTTGCGTTACGAAATCATGTTAGCCAAAAGAATCTTCTTTTGCAGGACTAGATTACATTATGACTTGATGGTTTTAGGTCTTTAAAAATAACTGAAGATTCAGTGGAACTGATGAAAAGCGGACACATCAATTATATCGTCGGTTTTCTAAGGTAAGGGAATTAGGAACTTTTGGAAAATAGAAGTGAAATTATTCACACCCTTTTTCGCAGAAAAAAAGGAGTCTACAAAATATATAGTGTTCTAATATTGCTAGAGTTATACAGGATCATTTGACAAACGTTTGCCCCCAGAACATATTAATACTCTCTCCCTTGCATCACATTATACAGGGTTATGTGAGATATACAAAAACATTTGAATATCTCACAAACGGAAAACGATAAAAACAAAATTTTAACACATGTTGCAAGGTTGCCATAGGTGCATATTTTCACGTCACGACAAAACATACAGGGTGGTCCTGAAAAGCGTAGTGGTTGCAATGATTTTTTAAATAGAACACCTGTATATTATATCATTTTGTGAATCCTTCCGAACTCTAGATTAACTTTGTTATAAGGCACCCTATGACCAAATTTTATGCACGGAAAACAACAAATAAAAATATGTTCACGGGTATTGTAGGGTTGCCGTAGCAGCGTCTGAACGTTATACAAAATATACAGGCTGGTCCTGAAAAGCGTAATGGTTGCAATGGTTGATTTTTTCAAACAACAAATAAAAATATGTTCACGGGTATTGTAGGGTTGCCGTAGCAGCGTCTTCTGAACGTTATAAAAAATATACAGGCTGGTCCTGAAAAACGTAATGGTTGCAGTGGTTGATTTTTTTAATGAAACAGCCTGTATATTATATGATGTTATAAATCCTTTCGAACTCTAGATTAACATTGTTATAAGGTACCCTATGCCCAAATTCTATGGTTACGCAGATATCGATAATTACATAATAAGTACCTATTCTCACAAAGCTGGCTATGCTTTGTAAATATAAGTGAACTGTCAAAATTAGTTAATGTCAAGAACTTTATAAAATGGCATCTCTTAGTGATACCGAACACATACAAATCCTAATTTTACGAGGCGGCCAGGAAAGAACGTATGAAAAAGTTACGCGCATATTTAATGAATTGAATCCTCAATACGTTATTAACAGATTAACCGTTTTTAAAACTATCAAGAGGTATAGAGATACTGGAAATGTTAAAAATTGTCCTAAACCTGGCAGGACAAAAACTGCTACAGAAGATGAAACAAAATTAAATGTGCTACTCCAAGTTGAGGAAAATCCTCAAATACCTTCAAACCAGTTGGTGCTAGACAACAATATCTCTCAGACGTCCGTAATAAGAATTTTGAAGTCAGAAAAAATGAAACCTTATAACATTCAGTACAATCAAGAACTTAGAACAAGAAGATGACCCAGACCGCAGATTGCAGTTTTGTGAAATAGTTGAAGAAAAAAAGAAGGTTGACGTTAATTTTGAAAAAAATATTGTATTTTCTGATGAGGCAACGTGTTGCCTCAACGGAGAAGTAAATAGGCATGATTGCCGGATTTGGGTCTAGACGCAATCCCCGTTGGATGAAGGAGAGACCCACGTAGTGGCCGCAGAAAATAAATGTTTGGGCGGGGATTATTAATAATCACATAATCGGGCCGTTTTTATAGAAGGTAATTTAGATGGTGACAGATAACTGAACCTGTTAGGAAATAATATTCTGCCAGCTATAGCAGCCATATTTCCAAATCCAAGCAATCCCATGTTACATTCTGATGGTATCAACAAGATGGTGCTTTCTCTCATTACACAATTTTGTAAAAAACTTGGATACTGTCAAATCGTAAATGGTTTGCACTTTGAACATTTACTTTCGAATTTGTTTGGTTAATTTTCTTCATTTCTATAAATGTTGATTATTTTTATTAATCGGATTCAAATTGTAATACCAGAATAAACATTTTGAGGCTTACTGGCTACTCTTTTCATTACCACCTCGTGAATTTTATATTTCCGTGGCAACCCTACATTACCTGTGAAAAGATTTTTATTTTCTGTTTTCCGTGCATAAGATGTATATGTGTTACTATTAGTTTTATCAATACATGTAATGCAATAATTAAAGCGCCCATATCTGCGTAACCATATAATTTGGGCAGAGCGTATCTTATAACCAACTTATTATAGAGGTCGAAATGATTCATAAAATAATATAATATACAGGTTATTTCATTTAAAAATCAATCATTGCAGCCACTACGGTTTTCAGGACCACCCTGTATGTTTTGTTGCAACGTGAAAATATGCACCTACGGCAACCTTGCAACTTGTGTCAAAATTTTGTTTTTATCGTTTTCCGTTTGTGGGATATTCAGATGTTCCCATACTTTAAACTAACCCTGTATATCAAAATCAAAGATTAATAAAATAAACAA
The DNA here is from genome assembly GCA_964006375.1 of Tillus elongatus. NCBI lineage: Eukaryota > Metazoa > Arthropoda > Insecta > Coleoptera > Cleridae > Tillus > Tillus elongatus. Next base: position 186,470,031 of record OZ023265.1, on the reverse strand, counting down.
ATATATAAATTATACTATATCAGTAATGGATGTGATGGTTTAGATGCTGGTCTTTTGAGTTCCGCTCGGGTTTCATATTCTTTCACTTTTTTGTAATATATCGTGTTTTATTTGTTACTGCAAAAGTTTATGCATCTCCGAAGATGATTTTTTAGTTATTCCTTTATTTAAAAAAAGTTGACGCGTCTAATTCTTAAATTACCCATCAATTAGTTTGACAATTCTAGTCAAAATTTAACAAAAAATGTTATTATCTATTTTGCCAGATCACCACTTTACTTCTTCAGAGCAGAATTGTTTCGTCACTGGAAATCTACAGGAAGTAAAAGTGGACACTTGGATACATGAAGAAACACAAGGTTATAACAATTATTTTAGTCCATTTTTGGTTACCTGGACATGTGGAATTAATGCAAGACGCTTTAGAATACCAGGTGGGAGATTCAACCCGATTTGTACCCATATTTTCTGTTATGATATTTTTAATTTTTTTTTGGTGACAAATGTGCCCCTATGGCCCCGAAACGGTTAAGCGCCGAAAAGTCATTATTTGTACCTTGTCATGATGTCTTACAGCGACATACAGGTACTAAGGACCTACAGTTTTTAATGGACCTCGAACCAGAAAAGTCTTGTTTTGACTATGCAACCGCTAATACTTGAAAAGTTCGCCTACTGCTTTTTGAAGAAAATGGGTTGTAATTTGTTATATTGAAAGATTCGCGCCAAAATCGATCAAGAAACTTGAGCGTGGCGGTTAATAAACTACCGCTGCATGTAGCTATTTCATATTTAATATATTACACGATACAAGATGAAAAAGTGAGTTATCGTCGTGAATTTTCTAACATACTCCAAATACTAATTACCCAATTGCCTATTAACCTAGAAATTCAATTTTCATACACCTTAAAACTTCTACAAAAGCATAAAAAGCATGAAAATGTAACTTTCTGGTACTATAAGCAGTTAATAAGTATCGTTCTTGGGGGCGTTTAAAAGCAGTGAGTTGACCTGAAACCTATTTATTTATTAAAGATTGAGAATAAACAACGCATTTACCTAAGAAAAATCAAACAAGAATAACACGTGACATGAGCCGCGGTTGCGTAACACTTTAGTTTGCTACTACATTTAAATAAAAGCTCGCGAGTTCCTTTTCGATTCATATGGCGAATAAGAATAAAATATTTATGCTGTTACTTTTTTAAATAAAGTGAATTTGAGCATAGTAAAGCATCTTGTTTAAGTAAAAAAAAAAACACAACAGTAGGTATTGGGCCACTTTGGACAGACAGTGACGTCACATGTGGTTAAGTATGGGATCTGCGTTACCGACATGACAGTTGACAGTTGACAGCTGTCAGTTACCGACATGACAGTTGACAGTTGACAGCTGCCAGTTACCGACCCAACAGTATATAGATAGGGGGCCCCGCCCACAAGGACTCCGTCCCTTCCAAGATGGCGGACCCAAGATGGCTTCCAATGTAACCTGCATTCTAAGGTCATTGACCTGTCTTTGGCCAGACAGTGACGTCACACGACTTGGGCCAGACAGTCACATAAGTGTCTAACCTATTACTTCAAATTATTATATTTTGAAAAAAACCATTTGGTGCAGGTGAGTTTCGAACCCGGGGCATTCAGATGGGAGGCAACGATGCTACCCATTGAGCTAAGCAGACGCTTGTTAATTTATTGTTTTAGGCTGGTATATATATATATACGACTTTTAATTACAAACAAACCATACATGTAACATAATTAAAGTTTTTGTTATTATTAGACAAATGGATGATTTACAAAATAATGTTTAATATTAGAGGCGGAACCAAAACGGAGGAACCAAAATGGCGGAAAATGGCGGAATGAAAGATGGAAGCCTGTGATACCTTAAGCTGACATCCCTGACATTATAAAAATGGCGGCTTTCGTTCTTAAAGATGGTGCCTTTCGCTGATAAAGAATGGCGGCTTTCGTTCTTAAAGATGGTGCAAGGATGGATGAAGACTTATTTAAAGTTACGTCACCCCAACCTTTAGAGCCGACAAATGAGAGTGAGGTTGATAAGCGAGAATAATGGTATTGGTCGAAGACTCCATGATTTAAAGTTACGCCCCCCATTAAAACAAACCATTCATAAAGCTTTTGTTATTAGACATAAGACATAATAATTAATATGTTTAATATTAGACAGACTATTAGATTTCGCATAGAAATTAGCCGAACGCCACAATTGTTATATGGGTAGGTTCTAAAAATAACACACAGAGGTCGCTGGCAAAACAAAGAAGGAAGCTCAGAAACAAAATAGACAACAGGTTCAAATAGGAAACCAAATATCGTAGAGACAATAGAGGTCGCTGGCAAAACAAAGAAGCTCAGAAACAAAATGGACAACAGGTTCAACTCTTAAAAATAGGAACTTTTTTAGCCTTATGTGTGGGCACGGCAAGTAGTTGATTTTATTTTGAAAGAGATACAGGTTCGATTCCTGATATATGCTCCTTGATATGGTAGCGTCAAATACAAAGAGGTACTGAATAACTAAACAGTAAGCTTGGTTGGTTACAGGTTCAATTCCTTTCTCCCACGTGTTTAGTGTCATGTTACTCGTCTAAGTAAGCAGAATTAAAAAATGGCGACTAAAATGAGATAAAAAACTTCAAACCCTTATCGCGGAAGATCCGTGAGATGTACGATAGAACCAATACATGCACGGTGTTAAGGAGGCCAAATCAAATTGGTATATACAATAAAATGGCCACTTCCGGTCTAAACTTTAAATCGTTATATCTTTTCAACGGAAAGTGATAGAAAGGAACCGACTTCAAAAATGTATGTTTCGTAACAAGGTCTACAAGAAAATGAGATAAAAAACTTTAAACCCTTATCGCGGAAGATCCGTGAGATGTACGATAGAACCAACACATGCACGGTGTTAAGGAGGCCAAATCAAATTGGAATATACAATAAAATGGCCACTTCCGGTCTAAACTTTAAATCGTTATATCTTTTCAATGGAAAGTGATAGAAAGGAACCGACTTCAAAAATATATCGTTTCATAACAAGCTCTACAAGAAACTGAGATAAAAAACTTTAAACCCTTATCGCGGAAGATCCGTGAGATGTACGATAGAACCAATACATGCACGGTGTTAAGGAGGCCAAATCAAATTGGTATATACAATAAAATGGCCACTTCCGGTCTAAACTTTAAATCGTTATATCTTTTCAACGGAAAGTGATAGAAAGGAACCGACTTCAAAAATGTATGTTTCGTAACAAGGTCTACAAGAAACTGAGATAAAAAACTTCAAACTCTTATCGCGGAAGATCCGTGAGATGTACGATAGAACCAATACATACACGCTGTTCAGCAAAGCAAACTCTATAAGCATATTCAATAAAAATGTTACTTCCGGTAGACACTTCCGGTATAGCTATTCTTAGAGCTACATACATGTGTGACACATCAAAATAATCGTCTTGTTGAACAGAAGAAATATAATATTTAAGTAAGTCAGAACAAGCTGTGTTAACACCTAAAAACAACACACTCTCTCTTAGACTTAATGAAGTTACTTTCAGAGAAAATTTCAACCATACCAGAAAGAACAGTATTAAATAGCGTATTTAAATGTTGACTACATCAAGTGATGCGTGCTACAGACAAATTTTAGTACACCCTCTTAGACTTATTGAAGTTGACGGCACAGGCAGCTGTCAAGCGTACCTAACAAACCAAAGTAAATATGTCTTGAAGAACAGTCTTCAATTGCCCTAAACCAACACATCTCTATCATTTCAGAGTAATCTTAGCCATGTGACCAGTTAAACTAAGTATCTTGAAGTGTAGCTTTTATGTTTATGAGATATAAAATAAGAAAACCAAAGAGTTAATTGTCTATTACAACAACAAGCAGAAGGGGTTGACTTGGTACCTACAGCTGCTACATACTTGGTAAAAATGGGGTGCCACTAGCATTTCAGAGTAATTTTAACCACACAACACTCTAACTGTCTTGAGATGTGGCTTTATGTGTTAATGGGTGGAAATAACAAAACTAAAGAGTTGATTGTCTATTACAACTGTCAGCTAAAGAAGCATTTAGGTAGCCGGAATACCGATATCCTAAATATTTCAAGAGTAATCTTAGTCATACAACACTCTTAACTAACTGTTTTTGAGGTGTAGCCTTTATGTATGTATGTATGTAATTTAATTTTCGATAGTGTAAAATAAAATTAAAAAGTGTGATATATGAAAAAATAAGAAAACTAAAGAGTTGATTGCCTATTACAACGGTCAGCTGAAGAAACAATTAGGTAGCCAGAATACCGATACCCTAAATATTTCCACCGAAGGAGTTCACTTAGAGTCACATCTAGGGGGCCGGAATACCGGCCCCCTAGATGTGTCGGAAGCAACATCTCAACTAACGCCTACAACCGCTACATACTTGGTGGACTTTGGTGGAACACAGACTGAAAACAACTTGATATCTGGTACATATGTCTGTAAAGATTTGATATTAAATTTAGCCTGTTGGATATCCAATCATTTCTATGAAAAGTGCAACCAACCAACTAACCAACCTACCAACCAACCAACCAACGTTGAGGGGCGTAGAGATAGCAAGCTATCTACAAGTGGACCCCTCTGAACCTATGATGTTAATAATGGATTAAGAGAGTGAATTGGTACGTGTTTATATTGAAGGCTTGCATGCTACGTACAAGTGTCTGAATATGGTAATGATGGGTTAAGATATTTAATTGACATGTATTAAAGGCTTAGCGGTTTTCACTTGAGTCATCGTCATTCGAAAACTATTAGAACGAAAACCAGGTCCTTTACTCTGGTATATCTTACTCAGTAGGAACCAAATGTCTTCGAAAACAACATTCTTTGCTTTTCTGAAAGGCAAGTGAGCAGCCCCCTTGTCGAACCCCTCCGAGCTAAAGGTAAACCCCACTCTGTCTTCGGGATCGACATCATGGACTATATGACTCACAATATCTTTAATACGATCTTTGACCCACTTCTCTGGATCGTTGACATCGTCAGGTATATCTTGTAGTCTAAAGCATACGCTTCGTCTATCAAGTTTAAACTTCTTATTGGAGGTCACTGTATCTTCAAGTATTTGGAATGCCATTGTTTCGTGCTACACAACTGACTGTGTTGGTTAAAGGACCGAAGTTTAGCCTCGTGTTTATTAAAGACTAAAGTTTAGCAGGTACTAATTGTTTTCACATTCACTGTTGGCTACCGACTGAACCTTAGCTCCTCGTCTTAATATTCGACAAACAACACAGACAACACAACTTATTGTTTTCACCTTCACTGTTGGTTAACGACTGAACCTTAGTGGACGCTTCTGAGTCAAACAAGAAGAAAACAATTTAAAACACATCTACGATGACCATGAGGCAGCCGACATGGACTTTGAACAATTTTTAAAAATAGATGCGGCCAGGTTAGTTGATCAACCATCCAGGTCAGTCTTCACCTTCACTGTTGGCTACCGACTGAACCTTAGCGGAAGCTCCTCGTCTTAATATTCGACAAACAACACAGACAACACAACTTATTGTTTTCACCTTCACTGTTGGCTACCGACTGAACCTTAGCGGACGCTCCTCGTCTTAATATTCGACAAACAACACAGACAACACAACTTATTGTTTTCACCTTCACTGTTGGCTACCGACTGAACCTTAGCGGACGCTCCTCGTCTTAATATTCGACAAACAACACAGACAACACAACTTATTGCTTTCACCTTCACTGTTGGTTAACGACTGAACCTTAGTGGACGCTTCACGTCTTAATATTCAACAGACAACAACGACAGCTGTCATACAGCCGCCTGACATGACAGACAGCTGTCATACAGCTGTCATACAGCTGTCTAACACAGCTGTCTAACACAGCTGTCTAACACAGCTGTCTAACACAGCTGTCTAATACAGCTGTCTAACACAGCTGTCTAATACAGCTGTCTAACACAGCTGTCTAATACAGCTGTCTAACACAGCTGTCTAATAGGGCAGACATATGTCTAACACATGTCTAGCAGATGTGTAACAGTCACTCTTTTGCGGAACATAAGCTGAATGTTTTTAAGTCAAACAAGAAGAAAACAATTTAAAACACATCTACGACAACCATGAGACAACCGACATGGACTGTGAACAATTTTTAAAAATAGATGCGGCCAGGTTAGTTGATTAACCATCCAGGTCAGTCACAGCTGACGCTATAAATAAAAACGATGCTGGAAGCGAGTGACGTCACAAGAAACGGTGTGTTGTTGGTTGTAGACCATTAGATTAATATGTAGCTATCGAATCCTTTTCTATATCTCCCTCTGTGGACTTCGTTTTCTTTTACAATCACCAACACACCATACTTATTACCATTCCAGCATTGACAACATATATTTTTAAATTGTTTAAAGTCCATATATGTACCAGATATCAAGTTGTTTTCAGTCTGTGTTCCACCAAAGTACACCAAGTATGTAGCGGTTGTAGGCGTTAGTTGAGATGTTGCTTCCGACACATCTAGGGGGCCGGTATTCCGGCCCCCTAGATGTGACTCTAAGTGAACTCCTTCGGTTGAAATATTTAGGGTATCGGTATTCTGGCTACCTAATTGTTTCTTCAGCTGACCGTTGTAATAGGCAATCAACTCTTTAGTTTTCTTATTTTTTCATATATCACACTTTTTAATTTTATTTTACACTATCGAAAATTAAATTACATACATACATACATAAAGGCTACACCTCAAAAACAGTTGGTTGATTGGTACATAGACTGTTATGTTCGTATAGGTCACTAACCGGAAACGAGAGCTGCCAACAAGCTCAAACACGTATAATGATGATGATGTCATCCTACCAGATATGACAACTGCCAACAGCTGTATTCTAGACAAGCTCAAACACGAATGCTGGGATGATGTCATCCTACGGAAATAACACCCAGATTACATTCCAAGGTCACAAACACCAACTGACAGATCTCATTTTATTGTAAAGACAGACAATTTTCAAATTAGTTAACTTGCTGTAGTGTACACTTGAGTAAATATATTATATTTTTATATTTTACCACTGTTTTTATTATTAATAACACCTTGTCCATACCTGACTCCCAGCAAAATAATTCAATCTATTTGCATTTAAACACCGTTATAATTATGTCCAGGGTTGACTTAAATGTCCAGAGGTAGACTTGACTGTCCATAGTAGACTACAAAATTTACATGTATTTACGCAGAAATAAAAATTGTTGCATTTTTCATAAAAATGATTGGTTATCCAACAAGCTAAATTTAATACCAAACATACTAAAGTCCAACAAGTATTTAGCGGTTGTTGGTGTTAATTGAAATGTTGCCTCCGACACTTCTAGGGCATCGGTATTCCGAGCCCCTGGAGATAACTCTAAGTGGGCTCCTTCGGTTGGAACATTTGGCATATCGGTATTCCGATAACCCAAATGTTCCTTTAGCTGACTGTTGTAATAGGCAATCAACTCTTTAGTTTTCTTATTTTCCAACCAATGACACATAAAGCCACATCTCAAGACAGTTAGTTAAGAGTGTTGTATGACTAAGATTACTCTTGAAATATTTAGGATATCGGTATTCCGGCTACCTAAATGCTTCTTTAGCTGACAGTTGTAATAGACAATCAACTCTTTAGTTTTGTTATTTCCACCCATTAACACATACTCAAGACAGTTAGTTAAGAGTGTTGTGTGGTTAAAATTACTCTGAAATGCTAGTGGCACCCCATTTTTACCAAGTATGTAGCAGCTGTAGGTACCAAGTCAACCCCTTCTGCTTGTTGTTGTAATAGACAATTAACTCTTTGGTTTTCTTATTTTATATCTCATAAACATAAAAGCTACACTTCAAGATACTTAGTTTAACTGGTCACATGGCTAAGATTACTCTGAAATGATAGAGATGTGTTGGTTTAGGGCAATTCAAGACTGTTCTTCAAGACATATTTACTTTGGTTTGTTAGGTACGCTTGACAGCTGCCTGTGCCGTCAACTTCAATAAGTCTAAGAGGGTATACTAAAATTTGTCTGTAGCACGCATCACTTGATGTAGTCAACATTTAAATACGCCATTGAATACTGGTCCTCATGGTAAGCTTGAAAATTTCTCTGAAAGTAACTTCATTAAGTCTAAGAGAGAGTGTGTTGTTTTTAGATGTTAACACAACTTGTTTTGATTTCCTTAAAAACTATATTTCTTTCTTCTGTTCAACAAGACGATTATTTTGAGGTGTCACACATGTATGTAGCTCTAAGAATAGCTATACCGGAAGTGTCTACCGGAAGTAACATTTTTATTGGATATGTTAATAGAGTTTGACTTGCTGAACACCGTGCGTGTGTTGGTTCTATCGTACATCTCGCCGATCTTCCGAGATAAGGGTTTGAAGTTTTTTATCTCAGTTTCTTGTAGACCTTGTTACGAAACATACATTTTTGAAGTCGGTTCCTTTCTATCACTTTCCGTTGAAAAGATATAACGATTTAAAGTTTAGACCGGAAGTGGCCATTTTATTGTATATTCCAATTTGATTTGGCCTCCTTAACACCGTGCATGTGTTGATTCTATCGTACATCTCACGGATCTTCCGCGATAAGGGTTTAAAGTTTTTTATCTCAGTTTCTTGTAGAGCTTGTTACGAAACATACATTTTTAAAGTCAGTTCATTTCTATCACTTTCCGTTGAAAAGATATAACGATTTAAAGTTTAGACCGGAAGTGGCCATTTTATTGTATATTCCAATTTGATTTGGCCTCCTTAACACCGTGCATGTGTTGGTTCTCTCGTACATCTCACGGATCTTCCGCGATAAGGGTTTAAAGTTTTTTATCTCATTTTCTTGTAGACCTTGTTACGAAACATACATTTTTGAAGTCGGTTCCTTTCTATCACTTTCCGTTGAAAAGATATAACGATTTAAAGTTTAGACCGGAAGTGGCCATTTTATTGTATATTCCAATTTGATTTGGCCTCCTTAACACCGTGCATGTATTGGTTCTCTCGTACATCTCACGGATCTTCCGCGATAAGGGTTTGAAGTTTTTTATCTCAGTTTCTTGTAGATCTTGTTACGAAACATATATTTTTGAAGTCAGTTCATTTCTATCACTTGTCGTTGAAAAGATATAACGATTTAAAGTTTAGACCGGAAGTGGCCATTTTATTGTATATTCCAATTTGATTTGGCCTCCTTAACACCGTGCATGTGTTGGTTCTATCGTACATCTCACGGTTGAACCTGTTGTCTATTTTGTTTCTGAACTTCCTTCTTTTGTTTTGCCAGCGACCTCTGTGTGTTATTTTTAGAACCTACCCATATAACAATTGTGACGTTCTAGTCTGTCTAATATTAAACATATTAATTATTATGTCTTATGTCTAATAACAAAAGCTTTATGAATGGTTTGTTTTAATGGGGGGCGTAACTTTAAATCATGGAGTCTTCGATCAATACCATTATTCTCGCTTATCAACCTCACTCTCATTTGTCGGCTCTAAAGGTTGGGGTGACGTAACTTTAAATAATGGAGTCTTCAACCATCCTTATCAGCGCACCATCTTTAAGAACGAAAGCCACCATTTTTATAATGTCAGGGATGTCAGCTTAAGGTATCACAGGTTAGACCGCCATCTTTCATTCCGCCATTTTCCGCCATTTTGGTTCCTCCGTTTTGGTTCCGCCTCTAATATTAAACATTATTTTGTAAATCATCCATTTGTCTAATAATAACAAAAACTTTAATTATGTTACATGTATGGTTTGTTTGTAATTAAAAGTCGTATATATACTAGCCTAAAACAATAAATTAACAAGCGTCTGCTTAGCCTAATGGGTAGCATCGTTGCCTCCCATCTGAATGCCCGGGGTTCGAAACTCACCTGCTCCAAATGGTTTTTTTCAAAATATAATAATTTGAAGTAATAGGTTAGACACTTATGTGACTGTCTGGCCCAAGTCATGTGACGTCACTGTCTGGCCAAAGTTTCCTAGACAGGTTAATGACCTTCAGGTTACATTGGAAGCCATCTTGGACACCATCTTAGAAGCCATCTTGGACGCCATCTTGTGAGCGGGGCCCCCTATCTATATACTGTTGGGTCGGTAACTGGCAGCTGTCAACTGTCAACTGTCATGTCGGTCGGTAACTGACAGCTGTCAACTGTCAACTGTCATGTCGGTAACACAGATCCCATACTTAACCACATGTGACGTCACTGTCTGTCCAAAGTGGCCCAATACCTACTCACAACTTCATAGGATAAACTTCATTGAGTTTAGCAAAGTGTTTCGATTTCACGACCATTACCAATGAGCTTAACAAGGTTTATCTTGTGAAGGGTTACTAACAGTTTTATTTTTATTTTATTGTTATTGTTTGCCAAAATAGTAAAACATATAGCCATTTTTCGTTGTATTTTTGCGTTTTGATTAACGGTTTGTACATTTGTAAATTATATTCAACTTACTCAAATAAATCCACCAAGTCACATTAAATAATAATAATAATAATAATAATATTATTATTAATAATAATAATACCGGTGATTGCTGGTTTATTTCAAAAATGTTCTTATGTGGCTACGACAATATTTCAATACATTTAGTCGATCTATCAAACGTGTTTCTTTGGTCAAATTTTGGATTTGGCATATTTACAACGTTCCCAGCTAATATATAATTATGTACAAAATAATCACAAAAATTCCAGTACATAGGTCTGTTGTTTAAACAGACTACACCTCAATGTCATTCCTCAGGTTGCAGTATTTTTCTGCCATCACTGTAAGAACTTGTTCAAATTTGGCGTGCCTTTCATTAGCAGGAGCGTATGCCCCCCTGCTACCCCAAAGAAACTTGAGATGGAATTCCGTCTTGAACATGTCCAGAGTGAGCTCATCCATTCTGGCTTCCCCTAAAACGATCTCCGCATTCCTCTGATAGGTGGCGCTGGAATCTTTGAAACTACGGGCAGTATTTAAATGGGCCAATAGAGTAGTAAGGCCGAAATCCTGAGTGTTTGTCTCCCACAGGCCCAAACAGCTAACGGACAGTTGGTTCTGATCGTTAGGCTGCAGGAAGTCGTTCAGATCTCGCTCTAGGAGCAAGATCAAAGGCAACATATGCGGTATCGTGGTGTTCGGTGCCTGTGGATTTGAGCAACTGTTCATGTTCTTCAAAGTTGGCCGGAGTTTTGCTTCAAAATTAAAGGCTGAATCGGTGTACTTCTGGCGAAGGTTGTGCCATGTTGTTACTAATCTTTCGATCTACAAAAAGGAAGGTTTTTGGTTAGTGCTGGTGCTTTAAAACTACCAAAAGAGAGTTGTTATTATTGTGTCCACAAAAGGGGTAGTATTATTGTGTCCACAAAAGGGGTATTATATGAGATCTAAGCTATCATGGACTGTATTGGCTGGTCCTTAAATGTATTATTTAGTTTAATTTCTTGAATTACTTAAGAATATACAATTTGTGTCTGTAAAGATTGGAACTAATTCCTTATTTTGACATCCGTTCGTAGGATTTGCGACAAAGTTTATGGTATGAGGTCATAAAATAATGTTCACATCGGTGTTGTTCTCAGACTTTCGGTTTCTTTGGAAAAGATATTAACTTTTTATTTTGAAACGGAACACCTATATATTTTCATTTGGTCTCAAAGTTAATTACCGTACTAAACTACGCGTCAATTGAAGTGGAACACCTTAAATTATGGATGCTGTTTGATATTTAGCAGCTCAAAAACAAGTTCACAGAATCTGCTTTAAATCTCACAGGTTGACAGATGTTTATTGCGGCTTCTGACTGGTAGACATTAACAAAATTTGCACTTACGTGTTACAAGATACAGGGTGGAATATAAGTAGATGTTTTTTCAGCAACATTTTAAACGAACGTAATTAGTCTATGAGGAGAGTTATATATATATATATATATATATATATATATATATATATATATATATATATATATATATATATATATATATATATATATATATATATATGTACAGTGTGGCCTATTTAAGATGGAAACACCCCTCCCCTGTGACTTTTCCATTTATAATTCGATTTTGATGAACAAAAGATAAAATATATAAGATCAAAAACGCTATAAAGGCTGTGAAATTTGTTGTCTACGTCACCTAGCCAAGGCCTACTAATGCAGTTTTTCTATGTCAAAAAATGGAAAAAATAGTTAGGGCCATTTCTAGGAATAAAAAAAGTACGCCACTGCATTCGGCATCCCTCAAAATAGATATGTCTCAAATTTCATCAAAAAAGAAGATTTTGGCACGTACCTTCCTTTTGTAAGTGTCTTGGATAAGTTCGGTAGCCAGGAAAATCGGACAGCTTTTAGCGTTTTTAGTGAATTTTCGTAGAAAAAATTCACTAATGGGGAGATCCCGACTTTTAAGTTTTGAGAAACTTTTGTGGAAATAAACACGAACTAGGACCCCTAGAACCCATATCGGGGTCAGTTTTGATTTTTATATGCTTATATATATATATATATATATATATATATATATATATATATATATATATATATATATATATATATATATATATATATATATGTATGTATGTATCACACCGATAACTCAAAAAATACTAGGCCGATTTTGATCAAATTTGGCACGTACCTTTTGTAAGTGGCTTGGATAAGATCGGTAGCCAGGAACCAGGAACATCGGGCCATGTTTTCCGGGAAAAGTTTGAATGTTCGTTCGAAAAAATTTTAAACGAAATATATCAAATAGAATGTAGCACATGCAATAAAAAATATATAGGAATGACAAAAAATCAATAGTAACAAGGTTCAAGGAACATATAACAGCATTATATAAAATCCACATACCTAGCTACAAATCAAATGTAGCTACACACATTCACAACTGAAAACACCAAAAACCAGATATCAACCAATTACAACAAATAAAACATATTAAAGACCACAAAAAAAAAGGAAATCTGGGAACAATACTACATCTAACAAACAATAAGAAACAATTAATTCCAGAACAAATCGAAGTACAAACATTTAAACAAAACTTAAAAGCCATACAAATAGACAAATTATCATACCACGATAATGAAAACTGGAAACCCAGATAATCGACACAGACCGAAAACACAACCAATCAGAGAACATTAAACCGACCAATAGAAGCTCAACCCGCAGACGTCACGTACAATGTTAGACCTAGACCACACACGGGCACTGCTCACAGGAGCTTTCTTCCATAGTTCCTCCACCTGCTGCCCCCAACAGATCTACCAGGGGAACAGAGCGAATGCACCCTTTTACTGTCCAGGTCACCAGACACAGAACATCTTGTTATGCCCGCTCTTTTGTCCCGAGGACTTCCAAGTTGTGGAACTCCTTGCCGGCACATATTTTTCCTTCTCCTTCGAATCTCCAAACCTTCAAATCCAGAATTAACAAGTTGCCTCTTTCCTCCTTGTCGACGCCCACGATATGATAGTATTTAGGCTGTGAGGCCTCGTGGTGTGTTGTTGAAATTAAAAAAAAACATGTTAGTAGCGAAAATTGTATTTTATTCATTACACAAGACATGACTGACATGGACAAATGAATGAATATTTAACTCCACATTTATGAAGGAACCAAAAAATTAGTATCTTGTAAGTCCACCACAATCGCTGATCAGCTCTTCTAGTCGTCTGGGCATGCTATCCACCAATCTTTTTAACACATTTTCTGGAGTAGCTTCCCACTCTTGCCTAATCGCAGTAGTCAATACATTCGAGTCACGAAAACCACTCTCTCGTTCACTTGATTTTAATTTGATTTTATTCCATACATGCTCAATCGAATTCATATCAGGTGACTTGACAGGCCATCCCATTCTCTATATTGTTCACCATAAGCATATCCGTAACGATTTATCACAATAAAGATTATATCGTTACCGAAATTAATGGCATAGGGGACGACAATATCTCTCACATACAAATCTCGATACCTTTATGCATTCATACTTTCTCTTATCAAGATTACTAAGTCATTTCTCTCATTCCGACTTATACAACCATACATTCTTCTCTATACTTTTCACCCGTTTCTATCCATACCAATACACGCCCATTATTTCGATACAAAGTGAATCTTGATTCATCAAAAAACAAATATCTCTGCCATTCTGCTACTCCTCAGTGGCTGTGCTGGTTGGCCCAGTTTCTACGCTCGTCGTCTGGCTCTTAAATTTCTGGCATGGAGTCGTCTGCACATTGTCGAAATCGAAGTTGCAGTTCCCACAATTGATCTGATTTCTGAGGAAGTTACCTTCCTGTTCCTGCGTACTGTTATCGAAGACTGTTGTCATCTCAGTTAGTAGCCACCCCAATGTCTGTATTAAGAGCTGCCGGTATTCACCACATGGTCTATTATCCTTTAAATGTCGACGGAGATATGTAATTAATGTCGACTATGTGTCTATACGACCAGTCTTCTCTCTTTTTTATTGAAAACAAAATTATAAGCGACAAAAATTTGCAACATATGTGAATGGGAAAAAATATCAAACTTGTCATACGCAACGAAATTGGTTGTCATGCAAATCATGAATCAGCGTAACTCACCTCCTGGATCAATGGGGTCCGCTTGCATTGTTGCTGATTAAATTTTTTAGCTATAATCGAAAATAAATGATATCAACCTAGTAGGCCGCGATATCAACAAAATATCAGAAACGTCCCAAAGTAGTGAATATTTGTCAACTGCATACGTAAAACCCAACTCCTTGACTAGTGAAATGCGCGTTTTGTAAAAAACAATGTGGTTAAATCGAAATTGACCTCAAAAACAAAATTGATGACAGAACGTAGTATCACGATATCAACAAAATCTCAAAAAGGTCCCGAGACATAGAGATATTCTTGAGCACTGAATACCAAAAGCGAACATAATCCGCCTCATCGACCAATGGGGTTCGCTTGCATTTTTACTTGGGCTGGATTTCACAGAAAATACAAAATTGCTTATAAAAACATAGTGGGCTGCGATATTAATAGAATATCGAAAGCGTCCGTGGTATCAAGGTATACTTAGAAATTGCATACAAAAAATATCTATGACTCTCCTCGTAGACGAACGGCGTTCGTTTGAAATTTGCTGAAAATACATACTTATATTCTACCCTGTATCTTGTAACACGTGAGCGCAAATTTTGTTATTGGCTACTAGTCAGAAGCCCAAAGAAACATCTGTTAACCTGTGTAACTTAGAGCAGATTCGGTGAACTTGTTTTTGTGCTACAAACGATCAAACAGCATCCAAAATTTGAGGTGTTCCACTTAGGAGAAGAATCAAAATAATACATCACCTCTCAAACTTCTACGACTAACTAGTGATAGGCAGTGTTGCCACATTCTAAATTCAAATGCAGGTTTTCATTAAAAAATTGCAAATACTGACAAAAATCGATACAAAGTATACTAAAATAATATATTTACTCCAACCTTCATAGACTAATGTAGGCCGTGGAAAATGTTACTACTGGAAACATATTTTAAAGCCTGGTACATAAAAAATACTTTCTCACCTGTGGAAGACAAAGTCCCAACATTATTCCACAAAATCCGAACAGGTTGCCTAGTGCTGTTTTGGTATCAATTGCTATTTCTATCCATTTGTTCAATGTTTCCGTTCTTTCAGTTTCGTCGGAACACGTCAAAATCGTGACAGCTACCAGCAATTTTAGGCATTCGGCTCTAAAACAATATTATACACATATTTACTAAGAGCAGGTGGTATAATATCTTTACATTTTGTTGAGTTGTAATATTTTTAAATATGTTGTTACAATTTTTGGATTTATTTTTACATTAGTAATACATATAATAGCTTTGTAGAGTAAGTGAAGATTGGAACTTGTGATGAGCACTGATAAGTACACTTGGAGAACCCAAATCACCACAACACATTTTAAAAGACCTGACGATCGTTTCACTAGCCAAGTTAGCGTCATCAGTAGATAAAACATTCTAAATACTTAAAAAACTAACATCAACTTATATACCGGATCTCAGGTAAAAAGATCGAACCGAGATGACACACTAGTCGTAGGCAAATTCCAAAGTGTATTGTATTTTTATCGCCTGACCAGGTCTTTGCGCTATCCCTACTGCTTTATCTAAAAGTGTCCATCTGTAATAGTCGTGAGAAAGTTCAACGACAGCTAAATTAACAACGGTTCCTTTGGCGGCAATATCTGTATTCTTATGTTATCGGTAAAAACGTGCCGAAAACGTGGGAATTTTATTTAGCAAAGTAATCGATCAAGTGACTCGTAATTGGCGCTGGTGCACTGTTCATACATTCTTTGTTGCAACTATATTTCGCAATATATACGCTCTCAAACTCATTCAGCTGACCTGGTTTTCTAACATTTTTTATTAATTTCAGATTGTCTTTATCAACGTGATGATTATTATCCCAAATATGTCAGGCGACGGCAGACTTATCTACAGTACCGTAACGTAATTGGGATATGTATTCTTTGAATCTGATTCCAATCGATCTTTTTGTTTGTTCGACGTATTTAAGATTACAATCTTTTCAATGAATGATTCCAATCGATTGGAATTAGATTCAAAGAACACATATCCCAATTACGTTACGGTACTGTAGATAAGTCTGCCGTCGCCCGACATATTTGGGATAATAATCATCACGTTGATAAAGACAATTTGAAATTAATAAAAAATGTTAGAAAACCAGGTCAGCTGAATGAGTTCTAGAGCGTATATATTGCGAAATATAGTTGCAACAAAGAATGTATGAACAGTGCATCAGCGCGAATTACGAGCCACTTGATCGATTACTTTGCTAAATAAAATTCCCACGTTTTCGGCACGTTTTTACCGATAACATAAGAATACAGATATTGCCGCCAAAGAAATCTATGTTAATTTAGTTGTCGTTGAACTTTCTCAAGACTATTACAGATGGACACTTTTAGATAAAGCAGTAGGGATAGCGCAAAGACCTGGTCAGGCGATAAAAATACAATACACTTTGGAATTTGCCTACGACTAGTGTGTCATCTCGGTTCGATCTCTTTACCTGAGATCCGGTATATAAGTTGATGTTAGTTTTTTAAGTATTTAGAATGTTTCATCTTCTGATGACGCTAACTTGGCTAGTGAAACGATCGTCAGGTCTTTTAAAATGTGTTGTGTGGTGATTTGGGTTCTCCAAGTGTACTTAGCTTTGTAGAGATTAAAGGTTGGTATTAGGAGTAAACGCTCTGGGTTGATCGTAGTTTATAACTGGTATTAAATTCTGTCTCGCTTGCAATATAATAGAAATTAGGCTACTTTACATCTGCCTGACAAATATAATATTTGAGAAATTAAATTAAAAGACCTAGCAATAAAAGCCCAAAATATATCTTTTTAAGGAATTTGGATATTTAACAAATAGCTACTTTACAATAGAATAAAAAATTTATGTTTTCTCCATTGAAAGTAAAGTTTTGTCGTATTTTTATTTTACCTACTACAAAAAACTTAGTTTTCGGAAGTAAAATTGGAATTAAATTAGGAGGGTAAGAAACTAACGCTAGCAAACCAGCCCCTACATTACTTTATATGATTGCATCGGGTAATTTTGCAGATTACACGTTCAGCTTTCTGAAATTTTTTGACAAACATGCTCAGAACCAGCTCTGTATGCATTAACCACAAGAGAAATGTTGTGGTTTCAACATTCATAAAAGTTATTGGACGTGAGGCGCATAAAAAATTAAAACGAAATATAAATGCAACATGTGACGATGAATCGATAGATTAATAATACATTTAGCTTTCAGTGAATTTTCTTAAAAAAAATTCACTAATGAGATCCCGACTTTTGAATTTTGAAGAAATTTCTTCAAATGAGCGCTAATTAGGCCCCCCAGAACACATATCCGGGGTCAGTTTCAATTTTTATATGTTTATATATATATATATATATATATATATATATATATATATATATATATATATATATATATATATATATATATATATATATATATATGTATGTATCACACCGCTAACTCAAAAAAGAATGGGCCGATTTTGATTAAATTTGGTGAACAAATTGCTTTTGCAAATGGCTTGGACAAGTTCGTTAGCCAGGAAAATCTGCCCAGGTTTTCCCGGAAAATTTTGTATTTTCTTTCGAAAAAAATTTATATCTCCGAAATTAACAAAGTAAGGGCAACCAAATTTGGTAAGTTACCTACCAAAATTTAGCTATGTAGGTCAAAAGACAAAAAAGTTATAGGCATTTAAAGAAAAATAAATTGGGGTTTTCCTCAAAACGTCAAAGTTGCGATTTAAAACGTCAAAATCGGCAACATTTAGGCAAATAACTTGAATCTAATACGGGCTGTGGAAATCAAATGTCTCAAGAAGGATGTTTTACAAACCCTGAAGTCTTAGTTTCAACCTTCATTGTTTTTCATTTTACTAAAATGTTTCCAGAAAATTCATTTCAAATAGACCCTTTCTTTGATGCTTGGCAGTAGTCTTAGATATCGTTTAATGGTATATAATTTTTGTCGAATTTTCGTAAAAAATTAATAAAGTTCAATACATCCGTTATTATAGAAGATATGAAAAAAATCTTTATACATTAATTATAGGGTGTCTTGAGCTACATCTTAAAAAATATTTCTACAATCACAGGCTGGCCCATAAGTCGGTGATACAAATTTTCTTTTTTTTTAATCAAACACGCTTTATGTTATTGCATTTTCCATCGAAATATATTGCATGTTTGTAAGAAAAGAAATTATGGATGCAGCAAGTGCGTTATGGTAGCGAATTTTGATCAAATGCTTCATATTTGAATAGCCCAATCTGCTATTAACCCATTGACCAAGAAACGAGTTTTTCCTGGAACACTTTAAGTTTACTTTTGGAAATTTTTGTACATTTTCACACAATAAAGTTATTTTTATGAAACATGGCACATTGTTTTTACTATATAGGTTATACTGGTAACCAAAATTGATGCCTGCTTTCTTAAATAAAAAGAAAACACACATATTTACAATAAAAACATTTTTATGAAAATTCACTACCATAACGCACTTGCTGCGTCCAAAGTTTTTATTTTATTTTACCTACTACAAAAAACTTAGTTTTCGGAAGTAAAATTGGAATTAAATTAGGTGGGTAAGAAACTAACGCTAGCAAACCAGCCCCTACATTACTTCATATGATTGCTTCGGGTAATTTTGCAGATTACACGTTCAGCTTTCTGAAATTTTTTGACGAACATGCTCAGAACCAGCTCTGTGTGCATTAACCACAAGAGAAATGTTGTGGTTTCAACATTCATAAAAGTTATGGGACGTGAAGCGCATAGGGGTGTTGAGCGGAAAAAATTAAAACGAAATATAAATGCAACATGTAACGATGAATCGATAGATTAATACATTTAGCTTTGAATTATCTAACACGAAACAGCCAGTTTAATGCTGTAACACGTAAAATCAATAAAAAATATATCTTGTTTCATATGCGTTCATCAGTGGGCTGGGCTGGTTAGAAATTCGCATTAAATTACGAGAAAAAGAACAATTAACGCTTCCTGAAGACTACGTACTAGCCAGGTCTTTGAAACTTGGTTGTACACTCTCAGCTATAATGTGCTCTTATTTTCATTGGTCGATTCATTAAATGTTAAAGAATTGAAGCAAAAATTGATAAAGCTAGCAACCCCGACGATACCCTTGCAGTTGTGTATTTTGTGGTTACAGTAAACATTTATATGTAATTAAAAATGGTATCTGCTATCTACCCAACAAGAAAGGTCATTTTTCAAAAGTATGCCGATCAAAAAGTAAAAAGTCTACTTCATCCACGGTATATAATAATGCCACCTTCATTCATTTTAGCATCTCTTTTGTAAGTTTAAGAACATCTGTAGTTTCTATAACTATCAATAACCATTTTCTGTTTGGAGTCGTTGATACTGGAAGTAAAACTAATGTTATCAATAAAAAGCTAGCAACGGATTTGGAACTAAAAGTATTGGTGTCAGAGGAGATATATCAATTTCCGAAATGTAAGACTAGATGCATTCTCGCAACAATTAGAACCGTAGACCGGTTTCGCTCTCATTAGAGCTCTTCAGTACGGCATACTAATTGTAGCAAAAATGCACCAAAAATAACACGGCTATCGTATAGCCAGTATTAATACACTAAGTGAGTGGTGAACGTGTCGCCACCTAGTTCGGAATCAAGTACTATGTTGTCACGCCCGCTCCAAATAACACAGAGTGTTAAAAATAGAGACAGTATACAACTAACTAACAATTTAAAAAATTGTTAGCCCTGGTCCATTTCTACCCCAATATAGGGACAAAGTATGTAAGACTAGATGCATTCTCGCAACAATTAGAACCGTAGACCGGTTTCGCTCTCATTAGAGCTCTTCCGAAAATCGTTTATATTAATTATTGCTGGCCATATACCCAGTTTCACAAAGCTCGGTTAAATATTCAACGACCGGTTAGTATACCGTACTGACGAGCTCTAATTAGAGCGAAACCGGTCTGCGGTTCTAATTGTGGTGAGAATGCATCTAGCCTTACATACTTTGTCCCTATATAAGGCTAGAAATGGGCCAGGGCTGACAATTTACAAAATTGTTAGTTGGTTGTACATAGTCTTTATTTTATAACATTTTGTGTTATTTGGATCTGCCGTGACAACATACTACTTGGTTCCGCAACTAGGTGGCGGCACGTTGCTTCGTGTCTCACCACTCACTTAGTGTTGGAAGGCTGGCTACCATAGCCGTATAATTTATAGGTGTATTTTGGCTGCAATTAGTATGCCCTACTGACGAGCTCTAATTAGAGCGAAACCGGTCTACGGTTCTAACTGTTGTGAGAATGCAGCTAGCCTTACATACTTTGTCCCTATATTAGGGTAAAAATGGACCAGGGCTGACAATTTACTAAATTGTTAGTTGGTTGTATACAGTCTCTATTTTATAACAATTTGTGTTATTTGGAGCTGGCGTGACAACATACTACTTGGTTCCGCAACTAGGTGACGGCACGTTGCTTCGTGTCTTACCACTCACTTAGTAACGACCGGTTAGTTAATCAAGGCTCTAGACGACCAATGACCGACTATGACCCGGATTTTTGCCATGAAAACCTGCGATTGGTTGGATGAAGCCTTGGTTAACTCACCGACCGTTAAATATTTAATCGGGCTTCGTGAAACTGGGCACATGTGCGGTAAGTCTAACTGTTCTGAACCATGAGTATGTAAATGTTAATGTCTCAGTGTTACCTAATCTTTGTGCGGATGGTACAAGGTGGACGCTTGTGCTTTTGGGACTTTATTTAGGGCACTAAAACAAATCGGAAATAAAGAATGGAAAAATTGTCGATTGTCATTCGTTATAGTTATGGATAAAAAACGCACATTCATTTCATAGTTTATTAAAACTTTATTATAAACGATTTGATATTTAAAAAAAAGAATGTCCTGTTACAGCCTCTGTGGTTCAGTGGTAAGAACGCGTGCCTCACAACCGAAGGTTACTGGGTTCGATCCCAGGGTATTCCTTTCACTTTTTCAGTACAAACTGTAACATTAACATCAAACGAGGTTCTGGCATTGTATTTGAGCAAGTTGAATGTCAGCACGTTCCGACCTATGGAGGGGGGCGTAAAGCCGTCGACGAAAATGATATTTGCCAATTTGACAGACCCGCTTTAATACGACAGAGCAGTTCGTGCGTTTTTGCGAATTTTCATTAAGACAAATGCGCTAATAGAGAGGTCACGATGAAAAGCTTGAAAAAATTTCTTCAGGTGAGCGCGAATTTGCGTCTCTAGAACCCAAAACTAAGGTTCGTTAAAATTTATATATATATATATATATATATATATATATATATATATATATATATATATATATATATATATATATATGCGATAACTCCAAAAATACTAAACTGATTTCGATAAAACTTGGCAAAAATCTTGTGTCGGCGAAAACCGAGGTCAAGTTCGCTAATCAGCCTTTATGCTCAAGTTTTTCGGGTGGAAAATCGGGGAAAACTTTTTGAAAACGCTATATTTTTGTAAGTATCAGAGTAACTGGAATGAGACTTTACATGTGGCTAGAAATAGTGCAAATAAATCTATGTTGTAAATTTTAAGTAATTTGGTACAAAATATTCAGGGTTTTTTTCCAAATTAAAAATAAAATCCCAAAGACATGCATTGAAACGACTTAGTGGGTAAAGTCCAATGCCTGACAGACAGAGTAGTTAACTGCCATGCGTAGATTAATTCATACAACAAGTATAAACCATACATCAACGGTGGCCAAAATAAATATATACCAGGCAGAAAACATACTACCTAAACCAGGAATCGTGAAATCCCAGCCGCAATTATAAAAAATGACAGACGACATGAAATTAAAAATTTGCCACGTAACTATTACCTAACTGGAGGATTCAATCGATTATTAAAAAAAAGACTATATTTGTAGCTTTATTAACGGCCGCAAACACAGTTTTAGCGCAGCATAGATATATTATGCTGTCGCATAATATAGCAGAAATTTAAACAAAATCAAGCCAAGTCTCTATAAAAATGATTCTAAAATGATTTCTTTTATCTTTAAACTTAAACGTAAGACATCATATAAGACCGAAACAGTCGTGGGATTTGTTTCAATGGTAACTCTACTAATTCTGTAATTAATTAATTCTGTATACTTTGAATATAATATCCCGGGCATGAAGCCAATCCAAAGTATCACGCACATAAAACGTTAGTTGACGTGTGCCTAAATGGCGCAGGGGGCACCGCGCTTGCCTCCTAAGCATAAGGTTATGCACCGAATCCAGCTCGATGAATGTATGTTTTTTTAATTTTTTATTTTGACATTTGGGGAAACAATAGTGAACATATTTCGTACGTTTTAAACAAGATCTCATTTTTGTTTAAAACGCCTAAATAAGTTTGTCACCTTTGAGTCTGAAATTATAATTTTGTAATTGTTGATATTGAAAAAAACGTTTTGATTAGGTTGCCTAAAACGAAATCATACTGGCAATTAATAAGGAAAAATAATTGTCACGTTTATAATTTGGCAGATACTTTACTTTTCTAAATATGAATTAAGTTTCCTTCTGGAAATCTTCTATATTCTTTTTTTTTTGTTGATAATACAGATATAACGATGGTAACACTTACGAAATAATTCTTCAGATGTTTGCATACTAGGACCTCTAAAATCGACCTTCAAGGTCTGTGAAGTATTAACTTTACTAATATGCCGTATAATACTAGTGTACAATTCTTATGAAAATTCGCTACTATAACGCACTTGCTGCATCCAGAAATTTTTATATTTGCTATACCAACCCGTTAATTATTATTGTATTATGCTTCAGAACTAATTGTAGCTACATTTTTATAAGACTTATTGCCAATTGCACCGAGACTTCTTAAGTGTGGTTTCAGTTAAACTTAGATATGGCTTTTTTTTGGCCCATGCAGGTGATGCATAGGTCAAGGCTGACCGGATAATGACTTTGTACATGAGCAACTTATTGTTCATGGAGAATTTGGAATTTCTATTTAGAAGTGGGAACAGCTTCGAGATGAACATCGAGGCGTTTTTTCGGTCGTGTTCGACATGGGGGCGCCATGTTAAGTATTTGTCGAGGAAAACCCTAAGGTATTTGGCGGAATCTTGCCAGGGAATTAGACGGTTGTCTAATGAAACGTGTTCGTGAGGTGTGTGTCTCCTCTTGGAAAATAGGACAGCTGAACATTTATCGGGGTTTATGGCTAGAAGGGATTTCCTATACCATGATTGCAGCTCGACTACGGCGGTCTGAAGTCGTTCGGTTATTATCCTCGGCTGAGTGGAGCTGCTGAGGATGGTAGTGTCGTCTGCGTACAGTGCGTATGTCACGTTTAGGGGGGCTGTCGGAATGTCTGCGACAAATATATTGTACAGCAGAGGGGAGATAGCAGAACCCTGCGGGAGACCAGCCGTGGCTGGGTACGTTCTAGATCTGGCTCCCAGATGTTTGACCTGATACTTCCTCTGTTGTAGGTATGACCTGATTAGCAGAATCAGAGGGAGAGGATAATTAAATGATAGGAGTTTGTTTAGGAGCCCCGCATGCCAAACCCTATCGAAGGCTTGAGCAATGTCAAGAAATATTGCACCAGTTGACTTGTTCTTATTAAATCCTTCGGTGATGTTTTCCACCACGAAGGACTTGGTCTGTGGTGGAGTGCTGGTGTCTGAAACCGAATAGCTCATCCGGGAGGATATGATTTTCTGAGGTGAATGAAGCTAGACTTTTCTGAATCAGTTTTAAGGCGATTTTGCATTTGACTGGTATTAGAAGGTATGACTTTGACGTTAATGATAATTTAAATGGAAAATGTCCCAGTCACACACACTATGCTTAACTTAGGCAATGGTTAAATAGCATCGGCGCACACATTTTTATCAATAACTCGATACCGAACGACAATCGGCCATTTTTCAACTTGATATGTTTTAGTCCGCTGAATAAAGTCCCAAAAGCAGAGGTCTCAATTTTGGGACACCTGTATACTTAACAGACATTAAAGAGTTGAAACAAAATTTGACGGTGACAAAACCCCTTTAAAAAAACTGTGCAGGTAGTATTTCTATTTACAAATATACAGGATGTTCCTAAGTATCATGTAAAAACGGAAGGTGGTAATTCTTTAGCTTATTTCATTACTAAAAGTTCAGGCCTGTAAACGCTTCGTTATTGATCTACAGGGTGTTGAAATTTCAACAGTTTTTTAGTGTTTTCTTTATAGCTCCTGCAGTTTTGAAGATATTTAGCTCAAATTTGTAACATAGGTTATGTTCAGAGAACAATAAGGTTTGCAGAAGGGCAGTGGTAGGCGTGGAAATATAATTGTTAAGATCATTCAATTTATAATTAAAAGTTAGTTATAGGAAAATTTTCTACAACAAGTAATGTAAATATTGCATATAGTAGTAGGTCACAAACGTATCAATAACATTGGCATTGAAATTGTTACATATCTTATCTAAATAATAAACAAGGTGAAATTGCAGCGTACAGTACTAGGAATGCTGACTGCTGAGGTTTGCAATTATGTATGATGTAAACCAATTAAAAACTATAAGTAGTATTGTTGATAAACATTTAAAAGACTTTGAATTTAGATTCTTAAGATGTCCAGACGCGACACTTGTGAATTAGTTATGTAGACATTGGCGAGACTTTTCAATTAACATTCAGTATGTAAAGATTTCGGCTTAAAATTAATTCAGTTAATTTAGTTTGTAATAGGGATGGGCACATTTCTTAAAACATCGATGTTAACATCGATGTTTAACATCGAAACCTACTATCGATGGTAGGAAAAACATCGGCTGGAAAACATCGATGTTGGGAAACATCGATGTTTTCAAAATAATTGTGAATTTACCAATTCTATAATTCTATGTTCTTTCGAGAAAAAAAATAGTTTGTAGTTTTGTAGGCATTAGAAAATGGAAACATATTCCGATGCAGATTATGGCAGGTGCAAGTAATACAAAAAATAAGTGGTAACAAAAATAAATAAATGTTTATTGTACTGCAATAAAATAAGAAAGAATGTGTAAAACAAAAATAGAAAAACTTAACTTCTAATGACTGTAATAATAAAACGTAAACTTCAAATTTAATTCTAAACTGTTAATAAACCTGTTTAGATATATATATATATATATATATATATATATATATATATATATATATATATATATATATATATATATATATATATATATATATATATATATATAATTCACCAATATTAGTGATAATACTGATAATCTCACCATACAGTTTTATATACTCCAGTAATCTCTGTCAATGGACTGAAGGAATCATATTTTGCCCAAGTGTTCTCCAGTTAAACGGTTTCTTTCTTGCGTGGCTGTCTGTCCAGCTTTGGAAAAAAAATTCTGCCGGTGCAGAAGTCGCCACTATGGACAAGAATTTTTTCGCGACAGGGTATAAATGGGGACATGCATTTTTATTATCTGACCACCATTTCAGTGGATTCTCGGTAAGATTAATTAGAGGATTCTTTAAATACAAAGACATTTCGCTTAATTGTTCTTTCTCTTGTGAAGCACTCTTTTGAACTAACTGAGAATAATGCGCCCATATATTGCCCTTTGGAGTAACTATAATTATGTTAAAGTTTTTACCAAACATCATTGTGACAATCTGGCCTACTTACCCGTGTCCTGTTTATTATTTGTCGTTACACTTTCTATTATTTCGCGAATGTGGTCATCACCTCCTTGCGTTTCTGCTAACAGTAATAACTGTTATATTAGATTAACTGCTGCTGCAACATTATGAGGACTCTTAAAATAAATCTTTTTGAACCTCGGATCCAGCAAGATTGCCACGGCTAATTGTTGGACTTGTTCAACAGCAGAAAATCGTTTCCTACATTCTTGGAGAAGTGATTCTTTTAGTAAAATACCTAAGGTGTCGTTTACATCGCATTCAATGTGTGAAACTTCTTTTTCCAAATTATACGTGAGAGGGATTACAAGACTCGAACTAACATACTTTTGACCACAAATTTCTGTTGTTACTGCTTCTAACGTCTTTAGAAGTTCAATGATTTTATTCAGTTCAAAAACTTCCTTGGCTGTAACCATTGTGGGGGCAGAAGGATGTCTGTTCACTATGGTATTTGTGTATTCCCGCAGTTCAAGAAAACGATTAATCATGTAGTATGTGGAATTCCAGCGGGTGGACACCTCTTGTATAAATTTTGTTTCAGGTTTATGGTCGCTTGTTTGTGCCTTCCGTAATTCATCACCAGCTACTACTGAATGCCTAAACCACGTTACAATTGATATAATTAAGATATAACTGATCACAATTCCGAAATAGATTTTATAGCTCTGTCAGCAACTAAATTTATTTGATGAGCGAAGCAATGAATGTGCCTTTTTTGGAAAACGTTTCCTCAATAGCTTTTGTCATATTGGCTGCTCCATCCGTAACAACAGTAGTAACTTTAGTTTCTAGGATACCCCATTCCTAACATATACGTTTTAACACTCCTGAAATGTATTCGGCTGTATGCCGTTCATCTAAAAGATATACACCTAAGTTACTAGAATTTATGGAATTGTTATCTTTAAAGAGCATAGTAACACCAATAAACTTCTACATTGCATATCTGTCCATATATCTGTCGTCAAACAATAGCAAGACAATTTTTTTAATTTGCAAACGATATGCATTTGCAACAGGATTTGTGGGATACGTAACGATGTTTCGATGATTACAAGTAACATCGATGTTAAAAATATAACATCGAAATTACAACATCGATGTTTTAAACATCGATGTTCAATGGAAAACATCGATATTCCAAAAACATCGATGTTAGGTGCCCATCCCTAGTTTGTTAACAGGTTATGCTGTAGGCTTGTATCATTGAACATGTCAAATGAATGTGAGAATGTACAGGGGGTTATTTTTTCACGGGTCGTGCCCCGTTTTATCCCTCTGATCTTTTTTTGCGGTGCGCCTCTTGTAGATTCTAAAATACAGAATAAATTTTCCGTTTCGTTTACAAACTTTTTGGTCTCTTGTAGTCTTTTCATAACTGCCACCGTTATCGAGAAAGAAAATTAAAAACGATTTTCTTTAATTCGCTACATGAAATTAACATTTTTAGTGAATTTTCTTAAAAAAAATTCACTAATGAGGAGACCCCGACTTGTGAATTTTGAAAAAATTTCTTCAAATGAGCGCTAATTAGGCCCCACAGAACACATATCCGGGGTCAGTTTCAATTTTTATATGTTTATATATATATATATATATATATATATATATATATATATATATATATATATATATATATATATATGTATCACACCGATAATTCAAAAAATAATTGACCGATTTTGATTAAATTTGGTGAATAAATTTCTTTTGCAAATGGCTTGGATGAGTTCGTTATCCAGGAAAATCTGCCAAGGTTTTCCCGGAATATTTTGTATTTTCTTTCGAAAAAAATTTATATCTCCGGAATTAACAAAGTAAGGGCAACCAAATTTGGTACACGGGTTTATGTTTATACGTAAGTTACCCACCAAAATTTAGCCCTGTAGCTTAAAAGACAAAAAAGTTATAGGCAATTAAAGAAAAATAAATTAGGGGTTTCCTCAAAACGTCAAAGTTGCGATTTAAAATGTCAAAATTGGCAACATTTAGGCAAAGAACTTAAATCTAATACGGGCTATGGAAATCAAATGTCTCAAGAAGGATGTTTTACAAACCCTGGAGTCTTAGTTTCAACCGTCATTGTCCTTCATTTTACTAAAATATTTCCAGAAAATTCATTTCAAATAGACCCTTTCTCTGATGCTTGGCAGTAGCCTTAGCTGTAGAGTTTATCGTTTAATGGTATATAACTTTTGTCGAATTTTCGTAAAAAATCAATAAAGCTCAATATATCCGTTATTATACAAGATATGAAAAAATTTGTATATATTAATTATAGGGTGTCTTGAGCTACATCTTAAAAAATATTTCTACAATCACAGGATGGCCCATAAGTCGTTGGTGATACAAATTTTCTTTTTTTTTTTAATCAAACACGCCTTATGTTATTGCATTTTTGCATTTTCCATCGAAATGTAATGCATGTTTGTAAGAAAAAAAATTCTGGGCGCAGCAAGTGCGTTATGGTAGCGAACTTTATTTGTTTATGTAGAAATCATTGTTTGTGAAATTTTTGTAAAATTTTGGTAATTAGTACCTAATGTTTAATAAGTTATTTTAAAAAAATGTTTTTGGACTTTCGCAAAAAGTTGTTTACAATTTTTTTTGTAAGTTTTGTCGAAAAGCTTTTTGTAAATAATTATATCTTGGTAGGGGCTAAATAC
Source organism: Tillus elongatus (assembly GCA_964006375.1). Classification (NCBI taxonomy): domain Eukaryota; kingdom Metazoa; phylum Arthropoda; class Insecta; order Coleoptera; family Cleridae; genus Tillus; species Tillus elongatus. The sequence continues at coordinate 186,440,935 of OZ023265.1, read as the reverse complement.
CTTGAGGAAGTTCGTTGGCCAGGAAAATCGGGCCAGTTTTTCGGGGATATTTTAAGTTAGTTTTCGAAAAATATTTGCCCTTTTTCCAACAACAAAGTTATTTTGATAAAATGTGGTACATTGTTCCCACTATAGAGGTTATACTGGTAACCAAATTTGATGCCTGCTTTTCTTTTAAAAAAAAGACATATTTGTTATAAAAAACATTTTTATGAAAATTCACTGCCATAACGCAGTTGCTGCGTCCAGAGTTTTTATTTTAAATTATCTTGATTTGTATTAATTTTGACAGTTCTGTTTTGAAATCATAAGTTGTGTTTAGGCGTATACAAATTATTGGTTTAAGTTGTAAATTGTCAGGTGTAAAAGTGTTTTAAATACTCGTTATCGTAAAAATGGCAATTTTACGAATGTCAAAATGGCTTAGATGCATTTAATCTATGGCCTTGGAAATGGAAATTCAAGAGGAGCCAGACTGCTGTACATGGAGCGCTATCCCAATAGGATGATACCTGGTCAACGAATATTCTCAAATATTCATAGGCGTCTTTTAGAAACTGGAAGGTTTAAGAAGAATACCAATGCTGTAGGTAGACCACGTACTGTTAGAACAACATGGAACGAAGAAGCTCTTCGTAATGAAATTGAAGAACACCCAGATACAAGTACCAGAAATTTTCTAAACATTTAAATATTAGCCATCAAGTAGTTTGGCGTATACTGCGTAATTCTTTGCTATACCTTTACCACATTCAGAGGGTACAGGCACTCCTTCCCAGAGATTTCCCTTTAAGGATTAATTTCTGTAATTGGTACCTTAATAGGCTAGCAGTAAACCCCAATTTTAATTGTAAAATCTTTTTCACCGAGAAGCTAATTTTTCAAGGAATTCTATTACTAATTTTTATAACAACCACATACCGGCGAAAGAAAATATACATGAAATTGTGGAAACGCATCTTTAAGAGCAATTTTCATTAAACGTATGGGGTGGTAGGTGCTATTATTGCGGATCATTTAATTGGTCCTTTCTCTTTGCCTGGTCGACTTACCGGTGACTTATAAAGGCATATTTTGCAACAGGAATTGCGTTTCTTACTCAAAGACTTGCCCCTTTTGCTGCGAAATCAAATGTGGTATATGCGCGATGGCGCCAGAGCCGATTTTTCAATTGCAGCTCGGTAGTATTTAAATGAGGTGTATGAGAACAAGTGGATAGGACGGGATGAACCTCAGCCATGGCCCCCTAGCTCCCCTGATTTAAATAGCATAGATTTTTTTTCCTATGGGGCATCTCAAATCACTAGTGTATAAAACACTACTGAATACCGTTGAAGAGTTACGAAATTGAATATTAGATGCATTTTAAATCGTAAGAAATACTCATGGGGTCTTCTAAAAAGTACGGGAATCATTTAGAAGGAGAACGGATGCATGTGTAAGGTTTGGAGGAGGTTACTTTCAGCAGTTTTTGTAACGTCGGTTTGTTATGTTTATTATTTAGGTTTTTCTTAATGTAATAAAATCATTGCAACAAAAACTGTTATCCGAGCATTATTTTTCTTAGAAATGTTAATTTCGTCTAGAGAATTAAAGAAAATCGTTTAAAATTTTTTTCTCGATAACGATAGCAGTTCGAAAAAACTATAAGAGACCAAAAAGTTTGAAAATAAAACTGAAAATTTATTATGTATTTTAGAATCTAGCAGAGACGCACCGCAAAAAAAATCAGGGGGAGAAAAATAGGCACGACCCCTGAAAAAATAACCCCCTGTACATTCTCACATTCATTTGACATGTCCAATGATACAAGCCTACAGCTTAACCTACGTAACAAATTTGAGTTAAATATCTTAAAAACTGCAGGAGCTATAAAAATAAACTAAAAAACTCTTGAAATTTCAACACCCTGTAGATCAATAACGAAGCGTATGTTTATGTAAACCTTTAGTCATGAAATAAGCCAAAGAATCACCACCTTCCGTTTTGTACATGGTATTTAGGAACATGTTCTGGCCGTAAACTGTTTCTGTATTTTAATAAAATAATTTAATTTGTCACTATTTTAACCTAGAGCTTACCTTTCTATAAGATCTAATCTAAGCTGATGACCATGCGGCAAGGTACACACTTCGATTCCATTAGTATTAAATCTAGATTGTATAGAGTCTTTATCCTGTTTACTAAACACTAAATCTAAATCAGTCCTTGTTAAATGATTAGCTAAAATCCTAGGCCCAGAATCTTTCAGGATCATTTTAACACCTCTTAACGCCTGAGCGTCCAGAGGCTTGTTTTCGCTAACTGGAAGAAGAAGTGTCTGGAAATTTTCTAAATCATATCGACTAGACAAATCTATTTCTGGTTGTTGCATTTGTAGTATCCTCTCCTCCATTTCCCCATAATCAATTTCAAAGTTCTTTAGCGTAGTGGAGGACTCTGAAGGGACGAGATGATAACGGGGATTTTTAATAATCACTCCTGAATTCCTGTGGAGGGGTTCGATAGAATCACCAGCTGCAGAACTTAGAGCTGAATCGCCGGATCCGTTTCCAGAGTCAGAACCGGAAGCGTGGTATGAGGTGACGCGTTGGAGACTTCCATGAGTTAGGAAGCTTCCGTCTGAGCATTGCCTACTATCCGCTAGATCCGAATCCTTAGATTCTGTCCTCACAAAACCCGGAATCCTTGAAGGTTTTGGAGGTGGAGAATCGCTGGCGCTAAATCCTGAATCACTTTCGTTAAAGACTTTTCTCTCAGAGCAGGGCGATAATGTGGGGTCACTAGTAACTCTGGAATGTCTTCCTAGCGTATTAGAGCTGACAGATAATGAAAGCTTGGTGTGTGGACTCCTTGGCAAAGAATGTGTGGAGAATTTTGAATTAGCAATAATAGTGTCAGCTCCAGCAGATCTGGTCATTAGAGGAGATTGTATGACTCCATCGGCACTATTACACTTTTCCTGGGATACCCTGTTAACTTCTGATGGAGTAAGAGAGTGCGATCGCTGCTTTTTCGATGGCAGACGCGGTGGAGTATCTCTTGAATTTCTTATTGGTGAATTAGACGATTTGTGTGATGGTTGTAAAGGACTATGACGAAAATGGGAGTTTGCTCCCATAGGCGTTGTAGCAGGAGATGTTAGTCGGCTTTGAGGAAGTGGCGTCGGATACTTAGAAGCATAGAATGAAAGTGGATACATCCTATTTTTAGGAAACTGGATCCTGGCTCCAGAAGCTACAGTGATTGCTTTACCGGAGCCCACGTAGAAGGTTATTAAGTCTGGTACAGTATCAAAGGCATCTTCCTCAAATTGATACTGGACTCTTTCATAGACTGTGTCTGGTTGAAGAATGATCTTGTTGATGACGAAATGCAAGGGTTGGGTTTTGGTTCTGCAGGTGAGGACGTAATTTCCTGGCTGAGAGGTACAGTCTCTAACCAGGAAGCCACCTTCTTCACGCACGATTTCTTCGGCTCTGGCTCTTGGAATAGCGCCATGGTACCAGGCATGAGAGCGAAGATCCCTGCTATCTAACGAAAGTTCCCATTCCAAAGCTTTCTTTAGTTCTAGTGCATTCATTGTTGGATCTGCTACTGGCTCCTGCAAGCAAAAAAATACTCAAAATTGATGTCTAATGGATAAATACACAAAGCAGGCACATTATACGGACATAAAGGGCTAAATCAATTTGATATGGTACATCGAAAATAATAATCTTTTAAGCACAACTCAATGCGGCTTTAGAGAACACCACAGATAATTTGTTAGCTTTGCAGACCGAAGTTTTACAAGGTTTTATTTGTAAACAAAAACAATAGCTGTATTTTTTGATCTTGAACATGGCTTCGATAAAGTCTGGAGACTAAAAATTATAGAAAAGCTGGAAAGTTAGAATATACATGGAAATATTTTAGAATTCATTAACAACTTCCTACAAGATCGTACATGTAATGTTAAATTGGGGGATGTCCGGTCTTCATTATTTTAATTGGAAAACGGAACTCCACAAGGTTCAGTACTGAGTCCAAGTCTTTTCATAATAGCAATAGATGACATTAGTAAGCTTGTTAAATCACCAATTTCAGTATCTCTTTATGCAGATGACATAGTAATTTTTTGTAGAGGTAAAAATAATAAGACCACGGCTAAAATGTTGTAAACAGCAATCAACAAAATTGATGTTTGGTGTAACGATCTTGGTTTCATCCTCTCTTCACAGAAAACACAAGCAATGGTTTTTTCTAAAATTTCAAATATGCCAATTAATTATGCACTTAAACTTCGTGTAGAACAGATAGAAGTAGTGGATAAAAAACGATTCTTAGGTTTAATATTTGATACTAAGCTAACCTGGATATATTATATAGAAAATCTCAAAATGGAATGTATTTCCAGAATTAATCTTTGAAAAGCCATATCACATCCAACTTGGGGAGCTGATGAACAATCATTGTTAACAGTGTATTTAGCAATCATACGATCTAAACTAGACTATGGAAGCATAGTTTATGGTACTGTAAGTAAAAAACTACTAAATTCTCTTAACACCATCCAAAATAGTAGTCTGAGTTTGATACTTGGAGCTTTCAAAACGACCCCAACAATATCACTGTGCGCTGAAGCATACGATCTACCATTATATTTGAGAATAAATATGTTGCTGCAACAACATGCAGTGAAGATTATATCGAATCCAAAAAATCCTTTACACCAGGCCTTCACAACGTTAATTAACAGATTTAACGCCAAGCCAAGATGTTGTGCTCCTTGGTATCTAAGATTTCATCGCACCTCACATACCTATAGAGACGTAGCCCCTCTGCCAAACACCAAGTTAAGTGGTCCTCCCCCTTGGTCAGATAAACAGGTTGTAGTAGATACCTCTCTCTCTTAGAATTCAGCAAGTATGTCAATCCGTCACAACTTTTGCAAAACGCTCTCGATGACAAATTGTCTAAACATGCAGATTGTGATATTTCATATACTGATGCATCAAAAAATGTAGACGGAGTTGGATGTTCAGTCATAGAAGACAGAAAACATCACAAATTTAGATTACCTAAATCTACTAGTGTTTTTACCGGGGAACTGTTCGCCCTTCTTCAATCACTCACAATACTTAATTACACAGAGAACCCAGCACCAACATATATTATTTCCACAGATTCACTGTCATCCCTCCAGGCACTTACGAAATCAAGAACAGATAGCATCCTTGTTCACAAAATAAAAGCAATGTAATCAAATTTGAAAATGATAAGCAACACTTCTGTCTTATTTTTATGGGTACCATCGCATATCGGTATTCAAGGCCATGAGATAGCAGATTCGCAGGCTAAAACAGCTATAAAAAGCGGAACAAACAATGAAATTCAGTATGTGTTATGATCCCATCGCTGCTTACAGACGTCTAACTTTTATTAAGTGGCAGGATTTTTGACCAACAAAAAATACCAAATTACATTGGTTTCAACCAGTAATTACAAAAAGTAAGTTACAATTTAAAATGAAACGTAAAGACAGCGTCCTTGTCAGAAGACTAAGATTAGGACACACAAAGATGACACACCAACATCTTCTAGAAGGAACACCACCCCCTACATGTAGTCAGTGTTGTGTACAACTATCAGTGTCACATTTCTTATTCAACTGCAAGACTATGAACAAGCAAGCAAATTTAACAATATGCCTAGTTCGATAACTACGGAAGTTCTACAGATTGAAAAATTAAACATAGAGCGTCTCATTGGTTTTTTCAAATCATTTGGACTTTATAATAAGCTTTAATTTATTTTTGATATTTGTCACTTTTTTATAGTTACTGTTAATTAGAAATAAGGTTTCCAAATACTTGTTAAATAATTTATTGCCCTATTAAATATTGTAGGTGCCAATGACAATTAATGTTGAGGCATAATTTTTCTTTAAATAAAAAAAATGTACCTTATCATAGGCGCATTTTATTTTGAAACGGACAGTAAAATAGGCTTTTTGTTCCAAAGTTAATTTAAGTTTTATAGTTTCAGTCTTCCACATACATTCAGCAGCTAGAACGTCAGTTGAGGAAATTATTAGAACCGGGCTCCCACCTTGAAAGTAAGTTCAATTTATCTGACTTTTTTTTCTGAGTTCACTTACTCCAAATTCAAACTTCCATGACCTAGGAATCTTTTGGTCTTTATTTAAATTACTGCCAAGCAATAAATTACATACTGTTAAAGAACCCAAATCAACAAAATTTGTGGTAGTAAGCTTTTTCAAATGATCTGAAAGAATCAAAATCGGAAACAAAATAATGTAAATGTAGTAGTAGCAGTGATGGGGAGGCCAACGCCAAGCAAGTAGGCCACAATAGACCCTTTTTGCCAACCCCAGCAACCATGCTCTACTCCTCCTCGGTTCCGTTGCCAAACCGCCTCGACCTCGCGCACCCCCAGGCCTTCGATGTATATTTCGACCCCGGAGGATTGTTGATCCTCCAGCCGCGATCCGTCGGTGAAACAGACCAGGCCTGCGGGCTGGAATGCAACCTCATTTTACATTTCATAATGTAAATACAAATAACTAAAATTCTGGATGCAGCAAGTGCGCTATGGTAGTGAATTTTCAAAAAAAAAATGCTTTAAATAGCAAATAAGTCTTTTTTAATGAAAGCAGGCGTCAAATTTGGTTACCAGTATAACCTAGATTAGACAATGTACCATATTTCATCAAAATAACTTTATTGTTTGAAAAGGTACACACTTTTTTTCTACAATGAACCTAAAATGTTCTCGAAAAAACTGGTCTGAATTGCCTGGCCGCAACGGCCCTCCTTAAACTATTTACCCACCTATCAATATGTAATTATTCACACAAAAAGCTATTCGACGAAAATTCAACCAAAAATTTTCACGAATTGCAAACAACTTTTTCACCGAAATCCGAAAACATTTTTTTACAATAACTTATCGAACATTTATTATTAATTACCAAAATTTTACAAACATTTGACAAACAATGATTTCTATGGAAGCAAAAAAATTGTATAGGGCATCACGATTTTTTTTACGAATAATATAAACGAAAACCTCTCTGAATGCGTCATTTTCATGGGATTCTGCTATATATTGGTAAAAACGCCATAACATAATTTTTGATATATACCAAAAATGTGAAAGAATTGAAATAACCCGAAAACAATGAACGCTATCAATTTTTTTATAAGCATGGATTATAATTCGATGGGAAATGCAAAAAAGCAATAATATAATAGGTCTTTATATTAGGGTAGAAATGGGACAGGGCTGACAATTCATTAAATTGTTAGTTGGTTGTATGCAGTCTCCAATATTTAACACTTTGTGTTATTTGGAGCTGGCGTGACAACATACTACTTGGTTCCGCAACGAGGTGGCGGCACGTGCTTCGTATCTTATATCTCACTTAGTTTTAGGAGGCTGGCTACCATAGCCGTATTACTTTATAGATGTATTTTCGCTGCAATTAGTATGCCGTACTGACGAGCTCTAATTAGAGCAAAACCGGTCTACGGTTCTAATTGTGGTGAGAATGCATCTAGCCTTAAATATAATAGGTGTGCGATTAAAAAAATAATTTGTATCACCAACGGCTTTTGGGCCAGCCTGTTACTGTAGAAATAATTTTATAAGATGTAGCTCAAGACACACTATAATTAACGTGTACAATGTTTTCTAGTATCTTGTATAATATAAAATCAATTGAGCTTTACCGCATATGGGTTCTGGCGGTCCCAGTTCGTCCTCATTTGAAGAAATTTGTTCAAAATCCAAAGGTCGCGGTCTCCTTAATAGCGATTTTTTTTTACGAAAATTCGCTAAAAATTATAGAGTATTAAACCATTAAGTCTATAACTAAAACTACTGCCAAAGCATCAGAGAAAGGATCTATTTGAAGTGAATTTTCTGGAAATATTTTAGTAAAACGAAGGTCACTGATGGTTGAAGCTGGAACTTAAGAGTTTGTAAAGCACACTTCTTACAACATTTTCTCTACATAACCCGTATTTGTTTCGGGTTCTTTGCCTAAAAGTTGCCAATTTTGACGCTTTATATCACGATTTTGACGTTTTAAGAAGAAAGCTATACATTTTTCAAAGTAATTTTTCTGGCATTTCTAGACCTTTTTGTGCCAAACAACTTAATCTCTATACTTTACAAAATCTATTGTATATTTTGTTAATTACACAAAATATTTTGTTTTGGTGCTTTTTTTTGGTCATCAATGGCACCCAATTTTTTTCTTTAAATGCCTATAACTTTTCTCCTTTAACTTATATATCTAAGTTTTACTACATAGTTGACTTTTTATAGTATAAACTCGCGCACCAAATTTGGTTATCCTAACTTTGTTGTTTCCGAAATTGACCCCGGATATGGGTTCTAGGGGTCCTAGTTTGCGCTCATTTAAAGAAAATTTTCAAAATTCATAAGTCGCCATTTCCTTATTAGTAAATTTTTTTAAGAAAATTCACTAATTGCGTCAACCTTTTTAATGCAACTTAAAACTGTTTTTTCAACACTTGTGTAAATAATTTCTATAAATGTTTACGACAGTGAGATCAGTTGAGGTGCTTTTGTTTCGAAACAAAAAGTTATACACTTGTTTCTAAAACTATAAGTAAATAGTAATAGTAAATACATATTTTTTGTATTTTAACGTCGGTCTCTTTCCGCGACTATGGCCAATCACCGACGACAGGGAGCAGTTTCATCTCACTACTCTGGAAATTTTGCCGAACCCCTGCCTTTCTGTAAAGAGGGCAGGGATTTTTAACGTGCCCAACATTGCATGGACACATGACCGACGGCTTAACGCCCCCTCTGAAGGGCGGACCGTGGAGATATTCAACTCGCACAAATACAATGCCACAAGCTCGGTTGGTGTTTACGATATGTAATGAAAAAGTTATTCCTGGACCACCGAGGTTCTATAGTGTTGTATTTTATGCACCATAAAATGTATTTTAAGCGCTTGATCTATTATTAGCAAACTGTGCTTAAGGCCCTGTTTCTTCGTAAATTTGTACAAAATATTTAAACGGTAGGTATATCTGTCTGTAATCATGAAACGAGGTTTCCAAAGTTTTAGTTCGATTTTGGTATTTTAAATTAAGAGCCCATTTAAATGTTATATCTAAAAAAATGTGTGTCTATTAATAAATTTTCTTAATGAAAATTCACTAAAAGGGTATAGAATCAGGATTCGTTCACTTCATGTCTTTAATAAATATCCAACAACATTTAACATTCACCAGCTGCTTCTACCGTTATTTATACTGCTCCTGGCTGAGCTCAATATAACCCTGTCTTTACACGGCAACGACCCCATAAATTAAACCATTAGCAATTCATCCCCGTTATTTCCATTAATCATCCTTCAACTCTAAAAATCATCCAGGAATTAATTAATATTATATAAAGTTCCCTCCATCATTTGGCACGCTGTCTAGATGCTAAAATACATTATGAGCCTAGGCCCGACAAAATCACGCCTCGCGAATGAACAATGGCCTGGATATGCCCTGAAAACGACGTCGTGAAAATCCATGCAAACAAAAGTTTTTCTGCTGAGGAGGCCCTATTTGTGTAACGCTATGCCTAGAATTAATATGTTCACACTGCCCAAGTAACCGTTGCATTAAAAGGATACATACTTGTACAGCGATTATTTTAAGTAAATGATCAGCCTAATAATGATAATAATAATAAATAATAACTTCTTTATTGACAAAAATTAAAAAAAAAACAGGCACAAAACCGTTACATTCAAACATCAGATTCAGAATGATGGGAACAAATTTCCAACATTCGGCTCTTCCATCTAACCCTTATATGGAAAACAGCGCTATAGTATGAATTATAAAAATAAATCTAAACAAAATTTTTATAATTCCAAATATTAACAAAAATGTTTTACTGGCCTTTATTAAATAACTTAATTTCCTCCGATGTGACAAATTGCCTTAGCACTATAAACTACATACAGGCTGTCCCACGTAGACCTTCCATTAGCCGTTTCTGGAGTACGGCTCACAATTGAATTCTCAAAATTCCGGCACGTGGGTTCATCAAAATTTCCAGTTCACTAAAAATATTGACGTTAGTATGAGACTTCCGGTTACACCGGAAGTAGACGTCAACTTTCTTATTTCAAATAGAAAATGGTATTTTTTATAACGGGTATAGATTCGTCAAATTTTATGGTAGGTTTTACTAACATGTTATGTCATTTTTCTCAACGATTTTCGAGACATTTGACTTTTTCAAAAATTTCTTAAAAAACAATGTCACATTTACACACCTGTATCTCTCTTATTTTTCAACCTGAAGACTTGAAATTTTAAAGTACAAATTCTAAAGTGGCACAAAATATTTGACATTTAGTAAAGCTAGTACAAATTAGGCAGGAAGTCCGAAATAGACCGGTCAATCGTGACAATTTTAAAACCTAATAACTCTCTTATTTTAAATAGAACATCCTATATTTTATAACGTCAGTTCATGTACTTTTTATTGTTATTTTGATTGGTATCAGCATTCCCTATACCTAAGTCCCACCAATTTGAAGATATTTAAACATTATTTGCGATAAGAAATGATTATTAGTCAGTTAATCAGGTTGCCTAGGAGATGAAAAGTTTAAACGTCATCTTCCGACAAGTAAAATATGCGACGACTTTTGAATATAACTTTTATTTACGAGGAGTATAATCGAATTATTAACAGAATATGTCGTGTGGTTGCAAAGAGATTTGCACATAAACACAGATCAACTCGTTACATGATCAGAATACTACTAACAAATTTCTAAAAATGGAGTGTTTCGTCCAAAATTTCATAGGCGTAAAGCATTATTAGGCAACAAAGAGATTTGTGTGCTATCACTTCACAATAAATGTTCGAAATTTGCACCGTTCACTTCGAGGCATTTGATGGTTCTTTCAATGATGGCTCGAGAAAGGTAATCTTGCTCCACTGCATTGAAGGCCTCTAATACTCTAGCTATTATATCTTGTTTTGTAGTGGGTGGTTCCTGGTAAACTTTGTCCCTAATGTACGCCCAGATACTAACATCTAGTGGAGTCAAGTCTGGTGAGCGGGCCGGTCAACGATGAGGACCACCGTTAGCTACCCATGTGTCTTCAAATGTTTCCTGGAGTAGGTCGCTTACTATTTGTGAGTTGTGTGCTGGAGCTCCATCCTGTTGATACCAAACTTCTGCACCTTCGTGTTCATGCAAGGAGTTCAGCGCTGGTATTATTATTTGCTGCGGAAAGCGACAACATCCAGGACCTGTGAATACTGCACGTTTAGAATTCGTTTTTACCTTTTTTTAATCTTACCGTTATTACTGACATGAATAAAAAGGTCATATTTTCAAATTTAGTTTCAGTGAGTCTAATAAATATTTTAATAACATAATTTACTAATACGAAAATGAAATTCAGTATTGCTTAATATTGTTGGTACCAACCTGTTAAGTTCTCATCTTAAATGTTAAGGGCAAAAATTCTATTGTATTTTACTGCGTAAAATACATTGAAACTTCAACAGTCCTGGAAATTTCGTTCTCTAGTAATGTGAGGATTTCCGTCCGACCAATAGTGACACAACAGACGATTGAACATGCCTCTCTTTGAAAATTTTGGCTCATCGCACCATATAATTTTTCTTGAGAAATTTTCATCTTTTTGAGTTTTCAAAAGATACCATTCGCAGAATTCTACACACCGGGAAAAATTCCCAGGTTCTAAATGGTGTATTAAAGTAAACGAAAATGGTGTTCATTTGTTAAATTTTTAGAATTCTGTGAATAGTTCCTTTTGAAAGATGCAAATTTCCACTGCAGTCTCTGATTGACTCATGCGGATAAGCAGTAAAAAATGCCAAATCATTTATTTATGTATCTTCATTGTCCAATAGCGGTTTATTTTTATTACCTTCTGAACGAAACGTTCCATTCTGGGAACAATTTTTCAATAGTCTTCTGATCATGTCAGGGGTTGGTCTATGTCTATCTGGAAATCTCTCGGCAAACACACGAAATGTTCTGCTAACAATTCGATTACACTCCTTGTAAATAATAATTAAATTCAAAAAGTCATCGTTTGAGTAATTGAAATGTGCCATTATTGTGGAAAATACTCTCTTTTAGTAAATTTTTATTAAATATTTTTTTTATATGTCTATATATATATATATATATATATATATATATATATATATATATATATATATATATATATATATATATATATATATATATATATATATATATATATATATATATATATATATATATATATATATATATATATATATATATATATATATATATATATTCTCTGGTTATTATCGTACCTTAAGTCAATTGGTAGTGAATTTTACTGAAGCAAATTCACGTTTCAACTGCGATTCGCAAAGTTTCCATCCAGCATCGACATAGGTATCAAATGGTCGGGTGATATGGGAGTAGTAACACCCACCGGCCTAGTAATCTCTGATGGGAAGTCCCAGTCGTTTTCCCCAAATTTTTTTAGCTCTTGTTGAAGTCTGAAATCTGTGTCAGGCACTCATAATTGATGCTACCTGGAGAGCGTCTCCACAGGATCACTAGGTAACTTTAGCACCGGAAGATTGGTGAGTCTGAACAAAATCTTTTGTCTGAATCAGCAGAACTTTCATGCCGATAGTCTTCTGATCATGTCAGGAGTTGGTCTATGTCTATCTGGAAATCTCTCGGCAAACACACGAAATGTTCTGCTAACAATTCGATTACACTCCTTGTAAATAATAATTAAATTCAAAAAGTCATCGTTTGAGTAATTGAAATGTGCCATTATTGTTGAAAATACTCTCTTTTAGTGAATTTTTATTAAAAAAAATTTTTTATATGTTTATATATATATATATATATATATATATATATATATATATATATATATATATATATATATATATATATATATATATATATATATATATATATATTCTCTGGTTATTATCGTACCTTAAGTAAATTGGTAGTGAATTTTACTGAAGCAAATTCACGTTTCAACTGCGATTCGCAAAGTTTCCATCAAGCATCGACATAGGTGTTAAATGGTCGGGTGATATGGGAGTAGTAATACCCACCGGCCTAGTAATCTCTGATGGGAAGTCCCAATCGTTTTTTCCTAAGTTTTTCCGCTCTTATTGAAGTCTGAAATCTGTGTCAGGCACTCATAATTGATGCCACCTGGAGAGCGTCTCCACAGGATCACTAGGTAACTTTAGCACCGGAAGATTGGTGAGTCTGAACAAAATCTTTTGTCTGATTTAGCAGAACTTTCATGCCGAAATTTAATATCTGAAGTTTTAATAACCCCAACTTTCAAAATCACGTGATCAAGTGTGAGCTTAAACGCTATGTCAGAGAGGTGCTGAACGCACAAGTAAATATTCCCTGTTTAATCTCCAAGATTTTGTTAATTTATTTTTTTTGTAAATTTAAACACACATTTTTTAGTAATTTCTTTTAAGTTGTAATTAGCAAATTTTGTCTGTAATATATCTAAGTTATAAATTCTCTTTAATATCTTTTAGTTTTCAATAATTAATATAGAAATTTCACGTTGATTTGTGTTTATTTTGAGCAATACCCTAAGTAATCAACAGTAACATTTTTGTAATATGCAACTATCTTTCTCTTATTATTTTGACACATGTATGTAAATTAATAATTTCTTGCTCTTGAAATTCTTGCTGTTTATCGAATTGTTATTGTGTGCAATTAATGTTTATCTGAGATTAAGCAACCACTTATTTTTTTATTTCATTTTGTTAGCTATTTCAAATTTAATTTTTATGAATAAATTTATATATTTTGCTATACTGAAATATCTGTTTAATTGAAGAGAAATCTCTCCCAAACTTCTCATTTATTTTGGCCTCAGCGTAAACAAATTATTTCTTATTAACTATTCTCTAGATATCTAAATTTATATGTAACCTAGCACTAGTCTGGACAGCCCACAAATCTAGGACTCTGAGCAGTGCGAAGAAAGCAAAGGAAGAGAACGTGAGTATCCAACTATATTCAGATCTGTCAGCCTCTCAAAAAGTGCTGCTAATCTTGATAAATTTGATAATCTGTAGATAGCTACTTTAGGGTAGGGTGTTATAGGCAATTGTGACTTCACCATAGAACAGATCTATATCCACCTGAGGTCAATCACATATACCACGGTTCTCGTTCTCTTCAGCTGTTATTTTTCTTCGAACTTGCCCACAATACACAACCCTGGTATGCATATCTTGGTTTGTCAATCGCTGTCCAACCTGAATCCGGTACGGAAATCCATCTACGTCTTTGAAAAAAAACGCCGAAGCGACGTAAGGCTGATATTCAATTTCAATGACGTTCGCCGAAGACTTCGGTTCGGTGATTCCAAAACCTGATACAATAGAACGTATAACTGCGTTGGTTGGTGCCTCTGTATGTAATTGTTTGCGAAATTGTTCCGTCACTAACTTCAAACTTGGTCCACCTTGTTTGCCATTTCCGTACGATCGAAAATAATGCTCAAAAATAAACACTTTTTCTTCAATCGTGAGACCCATTTTCAACTATAACATCACACAACAACGTTCTTTGCACTACTAAGAACACATAACGCTGCTACTGTCATACGTCAAAAAGCAGACATGTGCATGACAGTAGCGCGCAATTCAGTATTGTGCATTATGGCGAATACCGTATTAAGAACGTAGCCAACTATAATGGGGAGCCATTAAGTCATGGGTCAGAAACCAACACAAGGTGTACTGGGCGGACTGTCCAGGGCTCAGACATGGGAAGTCAATAATTGACGGACCCAGTTCAAAGAGAGCTGTGGAGCTGCTAAACCTTAGCAGAGGACAGCTCAGAAACACAACAGGTCTCTTGACGGGACACATGGCCGTCAAGAAACACCTGCATAAAATGGGGCGGTTCGAAGGGGACCTCGCATGCAGACTCTGCGGCGAGGGGGAGGAATCAGCCCAGCACATCTTGTGTGAGTGTAAAGCTCTGGACCGGAAAAGACAACTGATCTACGCCAGTCTAGACCGGAGACAGAGCAATATAAAACTTCACCCTACCAATCGCTGTGCAGACTAGTTCAAGGCACAGTGATCTTGGAATGGGTGGAGTAAGACTAGGGGTATGCACAATCAACCAAGGGTTGCGGTGCTATCGGGGCGGCAAGGCCGCGGACGAGCCCTGAGGGAACAAAAAAAAAACTATAATGGTTACTCTGTCTGCTTAGTGGAAAAACTAGTCAATAAACATAAAACAAAGAGAACGCTTCGGAATATAAAACTTTCAGAAAAGATAAAACAGACAATACCGTTGTCTGTGCGGAAAAACTAGTCAATAAACATAAAACAAAGAGAACGCCTCGGAATATAAAACTTTTAGAAAAGATAAAACAGACAATACCGTTGTCTGTGCGGAAAAACTAGTCAATAAACATTAAACACGGAAAATGTTTCGGAATCTACAACTTTCAGAAAAGATACAACAGATAAAACCGTTGTCTGTTTACCATTTTAACTGCGAATCACGAGAGGTTTTAATGGATTTTTTAAGAAAACCAATTTACGGCTTATATTTTCCACCAAAATAGATTAAAAAATTTGCTGGGTAAACCAAAGGATAAAGATAAAAGCACATATGTGTCGGGAATCTATGAAACAGGTTGTAAGGATTATGAACTTAAATATGTTGGGCCAACTGAAAGAACTATTGAAACTAGATTTAAAGAACATTTTGCACAAATGTGATATGGCACTATTGATAAATCATGTACTGCTCATCACATTTGGGATAATAATCATCATGCAGATAAAGAAATCTCAAGTTAATCAAAAATGTCAGACAGTCGCGACAATTATATGCTTATACTTACGAAATTATATATATATATATATATATATATATATATATATATATATATATATATATATATATATATATATATATATATATATATATATATATATATATATATATTAGAAATTTGAACAATAATGTTTTGATGAATAGAGTAGGTTCGGTTCTGTGTAGTTCACTGTCTGAAGTGTTGCTGTGCGAACTGCTTAGCAACTGACATATAAATATTAGTTCTAGTTTTTAGTCGAACCCGCCCTCCCTAGGAAAAAGGTACTGTGGTCAGTTTTCACAGATAACCTTAAAAAACCCTTGGCAATATTCCGGTTATCCGCAGCATCTCCGAACTCGAGGGTGCAGTGGATAATCTACAGTCCAAAATTCCATGTTCTATCGAACATGCATCAAGAACGTACCCCGCCCAGAGCAATCTGCCACCAGTTCCGTCCAGTATCAGAGAAATGATACTCGAAAAAAACCGCGTGCGTAGACTAGTTCAACGCACCGGAAACCCCACCGACAAACGAGACGAAAACAGACTCATCAAACAAGTACGATCAGCCCTACAAGAACTCCGCAACAATCGTTGGGATGAGCGCCTGCAAACCCTGTCTACTCAAGACAATTCCACCTGGCAAATGGCTAAAGCCCTTCGCTCTCAGAAACTTCCGATATTCCCACTTCACGGCCATAACGGTGTCGTATACACCGATGCGGAGAAAGCAAGTGCATTCGCGGATCATCTGGAGTTGCAATTCAGCCCGAATTATAACAACGTTGATCTATCGCATGTAGCAAGTTCGCACCGCTACGCTAGGAGTGCGCTTCGCGCCACTGTCGAGCCCACAACTTTCGAAGAAGTTTCCCAAATAGCCAAATCATAAAAAAATAGGAAATCTCCGGGATACGATGGAATCTCCAACGTAGCCCTGAAAAACCTCCCCCGCAAAGCCGTGGTATTCATAGTTACGACTATGAATGTCATGCTGCGATTTCAACATTTTGCTTACATGTGAACACTTGCCGACATTATCAACATCCCAAAACCCAGGAAAGACCCGCTGTTTCCTCAGAACTACAGACCCAAAATCGCCGAAAAACTGATTCAGAAAAGGTTAGCTTCATTCACCTCAGAAAATCATATCCTCCCGGATGAGCAATTCGGTTTCAGACACCAGCACTCCACCACAGACCAAGTCCTGCGTGTGGTGGAAAACATCACCGAAGGATTTAATAAAAACAAGTCAACTGGTGCAATATTTCTTGACATTGCTCAAGCCTTCGATAGGGTTTGGCATGCGGGCCTCCTAAACAAACTTCTATCATTTAATTATCCTCTCCCTCTGATTCTGCTAATTCGGTCATACCTGCAACAGAGGAAGTACCAGGTCAAACATCTGGGAGCCAGATCCAGAACGTACCCAGCCACGGCTGGTCTTCCGCAGGGTTCTGCTATCTCCCCTCGGCTGTACAATATATTTGTCGCAGACATTCCGACAGCGCTCCTAAACGTGACATACGCACTGTACGCAGAAGACACTACCATCCTCAGCAGCTCCACTCAGCCGAGGATAATAAGCGAACGATTTCAGACCGCCGTAGTCGAGCTGCAAGCATGGTATAGGAAATCCCTTCTAGCCATAAACCCCGATAAATGTTCAGCTGTCCTATTTTCCAAGAGGAGACACACACCTCACGAACACGTTTCATTAGACAACCCTCTAATTCTCTGGCAATATTTCGCCAAATACCTCGGTGTTTTCCTCGACAAACACTTAACATGGGCCCCATGTCGATGACGCCCGAAATAAAGGCTCGATGTTCATCTCTAAGCTGTTCCCACTTCTAAATATAAATTTCAAATTGTCCATGAACAATAAGTTGATCATGTACAAAGTCATTATCCGGCCAGCCTTGAACTATGCATCACCTGCATGGGCCACCGCGGCCGCAACACACATCAAGACCCTTCAAATCATCCAGAACAAAATTCTGAGAATGGTTACCCGAGCGCCATGGTTTGTCCGAAACAGTCAGATTCACTCTGATCTGGAAATGCCTTCGATACTCGAGTTTATAACTCAACTATCCACATCTCAGTTCGGAAAAGCCGCTTCTCACCCAAATGCTCTTCTCCGTCGTGCCACCGACTACGATGAGCAACTTCCACATAAGGATAAGCGTCCAAAGCTTGTACTTACCCGCTAACGCCCCCGTGGTAAAAACAGAATGGAAAGATTCAAACGCAAACGTCATTGTGTGTATTCTTTCCGACGGAGGTATGGACTAAGGTCCGGTACTCCTAGGAGGGAGTTTTAGTGAGTAGGTGTACGAGAAGTACGAGTCTCACAGTACCTCGATATCCCATGCACTACGGTGTCGTGAATGAGGTCTGCATGAGGCATCTCTCCCTCCTGTATCAAAAAAAAATGCGCTTAGTTTATTCATCCCCCTGATGACGCTAACTTTGTTAGCAAAATGATCGTCAGATTTAAAAACTGTATTGTGATGAATTGGGTTCTCCAAATTGTACTAAAACGTTTTATTACTATGTCTTCCAATTTTTATTAATTATTTAACCAACAGTTAAAAAAAAACTATTGTTATATAAATTCGGCACCATTACGCATTTGTTGCCTCCAGACTTAACAAATTGAGAAGTTCTTGCAATAAACCTCATTTCTCTCCATCTAACCCAGTTACATCAAAAATTCCCATTTCCTTGAACTTTAAGGCAAATATACGATGTGTAAACTGGAGATTCAACACTAGAAGGTCTCAAGTCTTATATTTACAGGCTGTTGATGGCAACATTACAACCGTTGTTTAAAGTTTCGCCTCAACAGCAAGTATGTGTTTGAAATTCAGTAGGCCACAAACCAGAATCCGCTTTTATGCCCTCTTGGGAGGTAAAATCAATACGACTCTGTAGGTGGTTTCAAGTAAAACAGCTAAAACAGCGTGATTTTTCTTTTTACGCACTTGTTCCTCCCATAAATTTCTATGCCGCACCTGAATCATCTCCCATACTTTATCTTTTTCAGTTCTCTATGGAAATGCCCGTCCCAGGGAGTGGTGCGTTAAATTTATCCTATCGTGACATTGAAAAAGAAGGAGTGTTTTAGGCGTTTTATGTTATATGAATCGTTCCCGTAAGTAAACAAATTAAATGCATTAATAGCATTATCTAGCAGACGGGACCTTGATAAGATATGTCTTTTAAAAAATTATATAGGTTTTCCATAAGAACAAAAGTTATTTATTTATTAGCGTGAGGGCTTGCGAATGTTATAAAATATGCAGTATACTGTCACCGCCAAATTTGAAGAAAGTCTGTGCGTGCAAACGACCAGTTTAGGTTAGGTTTGTACATACATGGCCAGGTATAAAGTGTGATGGTAAAGTTTGGAACATAATTCATAAATCCGTTGTTGGTAAGTAAGACTAGATGCATTCTCGCAACAATTAGAACCGTAGACCGTGTTTTAAGACTGGCTATACGATAGCCGTGTTATTTTTGTTGCATTTTTGCTACAATTAGTATGCCGTACTGAAGAGCTCTAATGAGAGCGAAACCGGTCTACGGTTCTAATTGTTGCGAGAATGCATCTATTCTTACATACTTTGTCCCTATATTGGGGTAGAAATGGGCCAGGGCTAACAATTTTTTAAATTGTTAGTAAGTTGTATACTGTCTCTATTTTTAACACTCTGTGTTATTTAGAGCGGGCGTCACAACATAGTACTTGGTTCCGAACGGTGGCGACACGTTCACCACTCACTTAGTGTTTTAAGACTGGCTATACGATAGCCGTGTTATTTTTGGTGCATTTTTGCTACAATTAGTATGCCGTACTGAAGAGCTCTAATGAGAGCGAAACCGGTCTACGGTTCTAATTGTTGCGAGAATGCATCTAGTCTTACATACTTTGTCCCTATATTGGGGTAGAAATGGGCCAGGGCTAACAATTTTTTAAATTGTTAGTTAGTTGTATACTGTCTCTATTTTTAACAATCTGTGTTATTTGGAGCGGGCGTGACAACATAGTACTTGGTTCCGAACTAGGTGGCGACACGTTCACCGCTCACTTAGTGTCCGTTGTTGGTGAATTTTCTTAAAAAAAATGCACGAATGAGGAGATCTCGACCTTTGAATTTAAAAAAATTCTGGACGCAGCAAGTGCGTTATGGTAGTGAATTTTTATAAAAATCTTTTTAATAACAAATATGTGTGTTTTTTTAAGAAAACAGGCATCAAATTTGGTTACCAATATAACCTATATAGTAAAAACAATGTGTCATGTTCCATTAAAATAACTTTATTGTGTGAAAATGTACAACAATTTCCAAAAGTAAACTTAAAATGTTCCCGAAAAAACACGTTTCTTGGTCAACCTTATAGGTTAATAGAAAATTGAGCTGTTCAAATATGAAACATTTGATCAAAATTCGCTACCATAACGCACTTGCTGCATCCGGAATTTCTTTTCTTACAAACATGCATTATATTTCGATGGAAAATGCAAAAATGCAATAACATAGGGCGTGTTTGATTTAAAAAAAAAATGTATCACCAACGACTTATGGGCCACCCTGTGATTGCAGAAATATTATTTTAAGATGTAGCTCAAGACACCCTATAATTAATATATACAAATTTTCTTCATATCATATAATAACGGATATATTGAGATTTATTAATTTTTTACGAAAATTCTACAAAAATTATATACCATTAAATGATAAACTCTATAGCCAACACTACTGCTAAAACATCAGAGAAAGGGTCTATTTGAAATGAATTTTCTGCAAATATTTTAGTAAAATGAAGGACAGTGACGGTTGAAACTAAGACTTTAGGGTTTGTAAAACATCCTTCTTGAGACATTTTATTTCTATAGCCCGTATTATATTTAAGTTATTTGCCTAAATGTTGCCAATTTTGACATTTTAAATCGCCACTTTGACGTTAGGAAGGAAAACCCCAATTTATTTATTTTTAAATGCCTATAACTTTTTTGTCTTTTGACCTACATAGCTAAATTTTGGTAGGTAGCACACCTATAATGATATAAACTAGCTTACCAAATTTGGTTGCCCCCACTTTGTTAATTTTGGAGATATAATTTTTTTTTGAAAGAAAACACAAAATTTTCCGGGAAAACCTCGTCGGATTTTCCTGGCTAACGAACTTATCCAAGCCACTTGCGAAAGGAAGGTACTCACCAATTTTGACGTTTAAAATTGCGATTCTGACGTTTTGAGGAAAACCCAAATTTATTTTTCTTTGAATGCCAGTAACTTTTTTGTCCTTTAACCTACGGAGCTAAATTTTGGTAAGTAACTTGGCTATAATGATATAAACCAGCGTATGAAAGTTGGTTGCCCTTACTTTGTTAATTTTGGAGATATAAAATTTTTTCAATTTTTTTCGAAAGAAAACACAAAATTTTCCGGGAAACCTCGGCGAATTTTCCTAGCTAACGAAGTTATCCAAGCCACTTGCGAAAGGAAGGTACTCACCAAGTTTTATCAAAATCGGTACATTATTTTTTAAGTTATAGGTGTGCCTATAACTTTTTTGTCTTTTGACCTACATAGCTAAATTTTGGTAGGTAACTTACCTATAAGGATGTAAACCTGCGTACCAAATTTGGTTGTCCTTACTTTGTCAATTCCGAAGATATAAATTTTTTTTGAAAGAAAACACAAAATTTTCCGGGAAAACCTGAGCAGATTTTCCTGACTAACGAACTCATCCAAGCCATTTGCAAAAGGAATTTTTTCACCAAATTTGATCAAAATCGGCCCATTATTTTTTGAGTTATCGGTGTGATACATATATATATATATATATATATATATATATATATATATATATATATATATATATATATATATATATATATATATATATATATATATATATATATATATATATATATATATATATATATATATATATATATATATATATATATATAAATATATATATATATATATATATATATATATATATATATAAACATATAAAAATTGAAACTGACCCCGGATATGTGTTCTGGGGGGCCTAATTAGCGCTCATTTGAAGAAATTTTTTCAAAATTCAAAAGTCGGGATCTCCTCATTAGTGAATTTATTTTAAGAAAATTCACTAAAAACTTCTACAAATGAGCGCGAACTAGGACCCCTAGAACACATATCCGGGGTCAGTTTCAATTTTTATATGTTTATATATACAGTGTGTCCCAACCTGGATGGGAATGTATTGCTATCTCCGTTATTATTAGAGATAGGGAGACGGTTAAATTAGCAATGTTCTGTAGAATTTAATGATCGTTCCAAATGTGACTTGTATTCTGCCTTGCTTCTTTCCGTTTTCGAGTTATTTTGAAAAAACAAAATTTGTCTATTTATTTTTTATTCAATATTTAAGCAAGCGTTGATCTGACATGTCTAAGACTTGCACATTATTAGGAGACTTTTTACAGAGTAAATCTTGTTGTGCTATTCTCAACTTTGGATTGTCATTTGTTTTTGAGCTACAGGTCTCAACGTTTGTTTTTATAATGGCAGCCATATTGGATTTTTTTTGCTCATGTGATAGCCTGTGAAAAGAGTTTTCCAATGATGTACAACATGCTTGAGAAATCTTGTAATTGCACTGACAATTTTGAGAAAAACCGTTTTGAGGATAGTAGGCTATAACATCCAATACCAGAAAACAAATGACAAAAAAAGTGTTCAAAAAGCAGTAGGCCATGGAGTCTAACAATATACTTCTACTTTTAACATAATTTGCCGTAACGATTCACGAAAAAAAAATTATTGTGATTTAATTTACAATACTTAATTAGGTAATAATGCTAGGTAATGTTATGTAAAGCAGTTTAATAACGAAATCTGGCAATAAGAAATAGAAACTTAAACTCCACAAAATAACACAATTAGAAACGGAACTCAACAAATAATAAAATAGAAACTTAAAAATACGCTAAATAGAAAATTGTTCAATATGGCCACCGTTTTGTTCAATGCACTTTATACACCTTTATGAAACATGCCTGCAAACTCTGGTGAGGGTGCTTTGGTGATATGATTTATAGCTTCCGTGATTGTGTTTCGTAATTCATTGATATTTTGTGGTGGATGGAATTTATACACATCATTCTTCAGAGTACCCCAAAAATAAAAATCCATGGGTGTTATATCAGGACTTCGAGCACACCAATGAACCGGCCCATTGTTACAAATGACACGATTAATAAAATTTTGGTACAAAAATTCATGGAAGATCTTAGCATTGTGAGCTGGACAACCGTCTTGTTGGTACCAAATCTCGTTTAAATAATAATGAACTCTTCTAATTGTTGGTAATATATCATTTCTCAATAGATTAAGATACCTTTCCCCAGTTAAATTATTTTCAAAAAAGAACGAACCAACAATGAAGTTACCTGAATTTTTTTTAAATTAACTGTCTAATCTACAAATAAAAATAACAGTTTTTTACCTAATAAGCCGCACCAAACATTAATACCAGATCTGTCTTTCTTCCTTTAGATGAAAATTTTCATTTGCCCAATAATGCCTATTATGGCAATTATACACACCACAATTTGTAAATCTGGATTCATCAGTCCATATTATTTTCAAATGAAAATTTTCATCTTGCTGACATTGTCCTTGATACCATCTGCAGAATTGAAGTCGCTTAGGGTAATCTTCAACATTTTAGCCTTGTACGATTGTAGGTTTGTATGGATGGTAATGACTGTTTTAATACACGGTATACCGTACTTTTGGAACGTAAATTTCTTCACGATAAAACCGAACAGATTGCGGAGCGTTTTCGTTTGAAACCTGTAAGACGGCATTATTTCTTTTTTCATTTCTAGGCATTGGTAGTTTCTTTGCGTGGAAGCTACCGTCGTTCAATAGATTGGCCACTATCCTTCGAAATATTTTGGTGTTTGGTTGTCGTCTTTCTGGGTAGTTGTTTGGATATGAATTTGCAGCTGCCTCAGTATTTCGGTTAGAACGAACATAACATTCCAACATGTCAAAATATTCTTCATTACTGAACATATTGTTGAATAATATTTAAAATAAACCGGAAACAAACTATTTAGCACAAAATTTTAAGCAGCGTGTTAAATACACCTCAAATTGTTCGGATAATTAAGAATGACAGTATTTTTAATTGTCGCGATAGTGTTATATCCATAGGAACCTTTCTTCAGTAGTTTTTCAGTTGACTTACGTTTGTCATTTGTTTTCTGGTATTGGATGTCATAGCCTACTATCCTCAAAACGGTTTTTCTCAAAATTGTCAGCGCAATTACAAGATTTCTCAAGCATGATGTACATCATTGGAAAGCTCTTTTCACAGGATATCACATGAGCAAAAAAATCCAATATGGCTGCCATAATAAAAACAAACGTTGATACCTGTAGCTCAAAAACAAATGACAATCCAAAGTTGAGAATAGCACAAAAAGATTACCCTGCAAAAAGTGTCCTAATAATGTGCAAGTCTTAGACATGTCAGATCAACGCCTACTTAGACATTGAAGAAAAAAACTCGACAAATTTTGTTTTTTTCAAAATATCTGAAAAACGAAAAGAGGCAGCGCAAAATACAAGTAATATTTTGAACGAGCATGGAACTCTACAAAACATTGCTGATTTAACCGTCTCCCTGTCTCTAATAATAACGGAGATAGCAATACATTCCCATCCAGTTTGGGACACATTGTATCTATATATATATATATATATATATATATATATATATATATATATATATATATATATATATATATATATATATATATATATATATATATATATATTGTCACGAAGTGACGTAATGGCCATTAGAAATCTAATTAGTTAACAGGGGAATAGATCCGTACCATCCGTATTTAATTTAATTTATTTTGTTATTAAAACATTTAATAAAGTATAATTTCAAAAAAACGTCGCGAGATCGGTGGAAGGGTAAGGAGTATAGCGGGTTGAGGTCGCCCAGGCGGGTCCTGCGGTATGCGAAGCGATGAAAGCAGGGACGGATGGGCTGGTCCACTGCATACCTATGCGCACCTCGCAGCGCATACTTTGCTAACCGTGCGAGAGCCAGGAGATCGACTGTAACGCGCTCGACAAGTTAGTTCTTTTTCAGCAGTCGCAGGGGCCGTCACGGAGAGTAACCAGCCACCGTCCGCGTCTTGATTCTTGGTGTTTGGTTGTATTGTGTATTTCAGTAGCGAATCCAGCGGAGCCAGGTGACAGAAAGGAAGCAGCCACCGTCCGCGTCTTGATTCTTGGTGTTGGGTTTTATTGTGTATTTCAGGCCGGCCGTGGAAGAGTACGCCGCGATTCGTTAGGTGCACCAGCTTAGTAGAGTTAGCGGCTGTGGCAAGT
Organism: Tillus elongatus; assembly: GCA_964006375.1. Classification (NCBI taxonomy): domain Eukaryota; kingdom Metazoa; phylum Arthropoda; class Insecta; order Coleoptera; family Cleridae; genus Tillus; species Tillus elongatus. The sequence goes on along the minus strand of OZ023265.1, from coordinate 186,415,572 downwards.
GGAGAGCGCCGTCTTCAGCAGGCCGCTCATTTCCGCTTCGTTTGGGTAGGTCGCTGTCTCAATAGCTGTACGGTGGAGGGCCTGTATGAAAGGGGTTTTCCACGGATCGACGACTCTCTCTGGGGACGGACACCTAGGCGCGCTTGGTGGCCTTCGCCAGAGGTGACGTTAAAAGTCCAGGTGTGGAAAAGATATTGAATGTTGTTGTGTTTGTTAGTGGTTTTATTTCAGAGAGACGGCCGCAAAGGAGCTCCGGATAAATAGGTCCATCGTTCGCTTCTGTCTGTATCCGCGGGGCGACCTGGGGGAGCCGGGGCTCGCGTTCCTGGGCTGAAGTCTTCCCGAGAGCGCGAGAGCATTAGCAAAGCGGCCGACTGCACGTTGATTTGAACCCGGGGGCGGTCTAGCCACGATCAAATCATCCCAAAGCGGTCTCCCGTGGCGCAGCTCTCGTGCTCCTGGATCTGGACGCCAGCAGGGATATTTCGGGCTGCAGTAGGTCTCCACCACTCCTGGCGATCGAAACAGTCTGGCGATGCCCGGTGTCCCGACCGTCTGACTGACATTATTGGGAAAACCTTGTCGTTTTCAGTCTTCGGGGGAAAAGCTTTATATGTTTCCGTCGGGAGGCGCAAAGGGGTCGCGTTCCTGAGCTGGAGTCTTCCCGAGAACGCGAGAGCACTAGCGAAGCGGCCGACTGCACGTTGATTTGAACCCGGGGGCGGTCTAGCCACGATCAAATCATCCCAAAGCGGTCTCCCGTGGCGCAGCTCTCGTGCTCCTGGATCTGGACGACAGCAGGGATATTTCGGGCTGCAGTAGGTCTCCACCATTCCTGGCGATCGAAACAGTCTGGCGATACCCGGTATCCCGACCGTTCTGAAGGCACCGTCTGGAGGTTGTGTTTTCTTTTAACTTGATAGTGAGGACTTCCTTTATTTTGTCGAGGGGAAATTTCCATCTCCCTAGGGAGACACTTCCTCCGGTCGTAGAGAGTCTGTATGACTGCAACGCATGCTTGAGGGTCCGTAATTAATATTGCATGCCCGCTTAAACCGACCACCTGTCCGGTGCCTTGCTTTGGCGATCCTGGGACGCTTCTGCCCGCTTACAACCCGCGAGTTTACCACCCCCATTCGTGATACCGTCCGTATAACTCGCGAATATTTCAGTTTCTGCCTCTGGTCTCTAATAAATTGATTAGTTGTCAAATAAGTTAGTTTAAACGTGGGGTATACCGGGAGAATCCCTTGTGTAAATATTTCTTTGTATATATTTTGTAAATATTTCCCCAACAATACTTTTGTAAATAGATTATTTGTTTTATACGGTATTTCATTTAAAGCTTCCCAACCAATCCACCCCAACGTAATACGTAACATCCTGATCTCTAATACATAGGCCATAATTAGGGGTCCTGAGGGACTTCGCCTGAAGACTTAGGTGAACCCTGTCTCCACTGAAGTTTACCCTGGGTCCGTGTAGCTGTAAATAGCAACCGAGGACAGATATATAGTCCTGAGGGAGCGCAGCGTCTTCCTTTAAACCCACGCTGCTGGCGCCTGAGCAAATCCCGTAAATAAAGCCGTATTGATAAGGTTATCCCGTGGGAACCTCCCCATATTAGGGAAAGATAACCTTATCCCGATTTGACCCCTCACAATATATATATATATATATATATATATATATATATATATATATATATATATATATATATATATATATATATATATATATATATGTATGTATGTATGTATCACACCGATAACTCAAAAATAATGGACCGATTTTGATAAAATTTGGTGAGTACATTTTTTTGCAAGCGGCTTGGATAGTTCGTTAGACAGGAAAATCGGACCAGTTTTTCCGGGAAAATTTTAGGTAACAAAGCTATGGCAACCAAATTTGGTACTTAGGTTTACACTATTAAACTTACACTACATGCAAAAATTCTGATCTTTAAGTTGAAAAGAAAAAATTATAGACATTTAAAAAAAACTTTTGAGTGCCACCGATGACAAGAGAAATGCACAAAACCTAAATATTTTGTGCGATTAACAAGATCTATTGTATATTACAGACAAAAATTAAGTTTTCTTGGCGCAAAAAGGTCAAGAAATAACAGAAAAATTACTTTGAAAATTTTATAGTGTTTCTTCTTCAAATGTCAAAGTCGCGATTTGAAACGTCTAAATTTGCAATTTTTAGACGGAGAACCTGAAACAAATACGGGCTATATGAAGCAAATGTCATAGTAAATGTGTTTTACAATGTCTTATAGTACAGCTTCAACCATCATTGTCCTTCATTTTACTAAAATATTTGCAGAAAATTCATACCAAATAGACCCATTCTCAGATGATTTGGCAGTAGTTTCAGTTATAGAGTTTGTGGTTTGATAGTCTATACTTTTTCGTAAATTTCCAAAAAAAATCGTTATTGAGAAGACCGCGACTCTAAAATTTTAAAAATATTTCTTCAAAGGAGTGAGAACTAGACGCCTCCGAGGTCAATTAAAGTTTTTACATGTTTAGATATACACAGGGTGGTGCATTTTTACTGTAAACCTCAATATATCCATTATTATACAAGATACGGGAAAATGTTATAAAAGTTATTTATAGGGTGTTTTAAGCTGCATCTTCTAAAATTATGTTGATAATTACAGGGTGGCCCATAAGTCGTTGGTGATACAAGTTGTCTTTTTTTAATAGAACGCCCCTTTTATTGTAGCATTACTGCATTTTTCATCCAATTTTAATGCATGCTTCTAAGGAGAAAACATTTATATCGCCCATCCTTTTCGAGTTATTTCAATTGTTTTTCAAATTTTTACATTTTGGAACGTATCAAAAATTGTGATACGGCGTTTTTACCAACGGAAATCGGAGTCCCATGAAAATGACGCATTTAGGGAAGTTTTCAAATATATTATTCGCCAAAACAATCGAGATGTCATATACAGGACGCTCTCAAATGACTTAGCCAATCTTCAAAAAAAAAAAAATTCGAATTATCACGAAACAGTTTCGTTCCAAATCTGCATGTAAACATTTTTAAAATTTCTGTCAAGAAGCCTTCTGTAAATAATTGTATCTTGGCTGGTGTAGTTTTTGTGTAACTTACGTGGATAGGTTCGTTGGCCAGAAAAGTCAGACTAGTTTTTTGAGAAAATTTTAAATTTATCTTCCGAAAAATGTTGTTCTTTTTCAAACAAAAAGTTGGTTTGATGAAATATGGTACAGTGTTTTTAGAGTTTATGGTTTAATAGACTAAAATTTCTAGGCAATTATTGTAGAAAAAAGCTCAATATATCCGTTAATACACAAGATACGAGAAAAAATTGTATACCTATGTTAATTATGTAATTTTACAATCACAGCGTGGTCCATAAGTCGTTGGTGATACAAATTTTCTTTTTTTAAAATTGAACACCCCTTTTTCATCCAAATATAATACGTCTTTGTGAGAAAATAAATTCGGGACGCAGAAAGTGCGTTTTGGTAGAGAATTTTCATTAAATGCTTTGAATTTCAATAACTCAATTTGCTTCTAATTTACGATTCGTTGGTTAGAAAACAAGTTTTTTCAGGAATATTTTAAGTTTATTTTACGAAACATTTTGTACATTTTCAAACAGTAAACTTATTTAAATGAAATATGGTACATTGTTTCCACTATAATACAGGTTATACTGGTAACCAAATTTGAGACCTGACTTAATTAAAAAAGACATGTTTGCTATTAAAAACATTTTTACGAAAATTCACTTCCATAACGCACTTGCTGCACTCATTAGGTGAATTTTCTTTAAAAAATTCACTAATGAGGAGATATGTGTTTATCACTCATTGAACTGGATCAGCAAAATAATTTTTTACATCAAACTTAACTTAAAATATGTATAATAGATTGCAGATCAACATTTTTAAAACAATGAGACCTACGCCATTAGTTGAGTCAGAGACAGCTAAACTTACCATTATGATGTTGTTCAAGCTCTTGCTTTTATTGTGGATAGCTTCAGTTACTACCGCTAGATCAGTTCTGGAAAATAAAGAAAAATATTTTAGAAAGAAAAGTAATAAACGGAAGAAAAATCGAATCGTGCAAATAAACCGATTATAAGATGAACAGTCTATAGTCACATACATTAAATGATAAAAGTATGGCATAGAAAATTATATGTTAAGTAGTAAATCTTGGGATATGACCAAACACATAATGCTTGATACGGCGAGAGAAATATGTGGCACTACAAAACTGAATCAGAGTAAACAACAAACAAAATGGTGGACAGAGGACATCAAAGTACAAGTCAAAATCGAGATACAGAAATGGAAAGAATATTTGAAACAAAGATCTGATAAAAGTTACCAACGATACAAAAGCCAAAGAATAAAAGTCAGAGATACGGTGAAGATGGAGAAAAAAAAAGCTTGGGAGGAATTTGGTGAAAAGATGGAAACCGACAGTGTAGGTAACAAGAACTTCTTCTTTAAAGTAATTAAAACTCTCAGAAAAGGTAAAAGTAACCCCACAAGACAAATAAAATACAAGAGAGGAGCCCTGCAACGACAAAACTAGGCAATAATGGAATGCTGGAAAGAATATTTTGAACAGCTGCTAGATATACAAGAAGGCAACCAAGTAGAAACCGAAAAGGAGCAAGAACAGGACGTTGTTTCAAAGAATACGAACGCGACAGAAGAAATAGAAATAGGAGAAGTAATAAGAGCTGCGAAGATACTAAAAAGAGCAAAATGCAGGATATGACGAGCTAACATCAAAGATGATTAAAAACTTAGGAGATGAAGGGTTACAATTGCTAAAAACACTTTTCAACCAAATATGGAAACACCAACAGGATTGGGAGATTGGGATATTAGTGCCAGCGTATAAAAAAAGGAGATATGTGTGACTGTAATAGTTACAGAGGCATCACAATATTAAGTGTAGTCCTCAAAGCCTACGAAAGAATTTTAGAAAATAAATTAAGAATTATATTAGAAACACAATTTGAAGAATCTCAAAGCGGCTTTAGAAAAGGAAGAAGTGCCCAAAACCACATATTTACGGTTAAGAAGATAGGTAGAGAAAATCCTGAAACAAAATAGAGTTGCATATTTGGCTTGTGTAGATATTTATAAAGCATTCGACAGTATTCCAAGAAGCAGAGTTTGGCGTAGTATGAGAAATAGAAAAGTGAACGAAGAACTGATAGGTAACTTAAAAGCCTTATATACGACAACAAGGAATAGAGTCAGAACAGGAAATTTAGAATTAAAAGAATTCATAACAAAAGAAGGTCTAAGACAAAGTGGAGTGCTCAGCCCTTTATTATTCATAATGATTATGGACGACGTCATCAAGGAAGTAAGGTAAGAAACAAACAACTGCAGATAGGATACCGAAATTTACAGGCAGTGGGTATTACAGAGTGCGCGTTTTCTGAAGATCTAGTGATCTTTGCGAAAAGTGAGGACGATCTGCAAAAAAATTTGGAGGTATGGAAGAAGGCTTTAGAGAAGAGGAATATAAAGATCAACACAGAAAGAGCTAAGGTCATGGTGATCGAAAACGATGACAAGCACGTTAGGGTGGCATTGCAAGGTAAAGAGCTGCAACAAGTTAAAGCTTTCAAGTACCTGGGAGCTCAGATAGAGGCAAATGGTAGGCAAGATGCGGAAATTAACGAAAGAATAGAGTCAGCTGTAAGGCTATACCAAGCATTGAGTCATTCATTTATAGGAAGAAGGGAAGTATCGACGAAAACGAAACTTAGTGTATACAAATCAGTATATTGCCCGGCGCTGACTTACGTAAGTGACAGTTGGGTGCTGATTAAAGCCATGGAGAGCCGAGTACAAGCAGTGGAAATGAAGTTCTTACGCAGGGTGAAGGGGATTACAAGATTGGACAGGATAAGAAACAATAATGTAACAGAAGGTTAGGTTAGGTTAGGTTTGTATGTGAGTGGTCCATATCGGTCCCTCCACCGTGACCACAAGGTCTATTGTGGCTAACGCCTAATGTCTATATTTCGCCCAACAAATCCAGCCTCCTAAAGAGGTCGACAACCTTTGTGGGCGAAAGTTGATCCAGATCCTCTGGAGCAAGCTTTACCTTGCCAAAGAGCGGGTATCTAGTCTTGTCCGCTGCCGGACAGGAACACAGCACGTGCTCTGCTGTCTCGTCATTCTCCATACACAGCCGGCACTCGGTCTCCTGACCGACCCCAATACGGTGCATGTGATGCCGCAAGCGGCAGTGTCCTGTATACAGGCCGACTAGAGTACTCAGTTGTTGTCTGTTCATCTCTAGAAGTTTCTTAGCCCTTGACTCAGATAGGCCATTTATGAAGGCCTTAGAGTGAGCTAATCCTGAAAGATTTTGCCAATATTGGATTGTCATTCTTTCTGTCCAGGTCTTTAAGGTGCGTTTGCTGTGCAAGATGTTATCCCCAGCACCGGTTCTGGTCCGACAAAGTCTCTCTGGGCACCACTCCCGGCAAGCGCGTCGGCCGCAACGTTGCCATCATGGTCCGAGTGACTCGGTATCCAGACCAGCGACACCTCATTACAGCTGCCCAATTCGTTAAGGGCAGATTTACAACTCCATACCGTCTTTGAATTACACCGGTAGGAACCAAGAGCCTTCATTGCAGCTTGGCTATCTGCATATATCTTTATCGATTTGTTTGTGCACACGTTTTTTATACTTTCTCTTGCATACACTTCTGCCTGGTGTATGGTTGCGTACTTGCCGAAGCTAGCTGATAGTCTAGCATCAGTGCTGCCCCATATGCGCCGGCTCCTACTCCCAAATTGGTTTTGGAGCCGTCAGAGTACCAGCAGAGGTCCGCTCTCAACAGGGTCGTTTGGTTTCGGTCCCAGTCCTCCCTTTCCGGAAGGACGATCTTGAAAGACAGATCTCTGCTGATCCTTGTAGGCATCAAGTCTGAGATCATTCCCAGAATCCTGTGACAATCACTGTCATCAAGGAGACCGGACCCTCCCAGGCTGACTTCCCTCGGCATGCTGTCTGCCGTTTGCTTTAGTCTGTACGTTGTCCACCTCGCCACCCTCTCCAACCATATGTGAAGAGGGGGAATATTAAGGAGGACCTCCAGAGCGGCTGATGGTGCGGTGCTTATCGCTCCCGTTATCATCAGACAAGTTTGTCTCTGTAGATGAGCCAGTTTGGCCCTCGCGATACCACGAAGTGCCATAGGCCACCAAACAGTAACAGAACAACGACAAGTGAAACCAGTGATAAAAACTATTAAGAGACAACATCTTGTGAGAATGGGCGAGACAAGTTAAGAAAGTTTGGCAAGCTCGAGTACTGGCAAAGGATAAGGGGGGATGACCAAAGAAGACCTGGGACAACGTAATAGCAGACACATTCAAAGAAAAGAACATAACATGGGAAAAAGCAAAGGCAAGGGCAAGAAATAAGAAAGATTGTGTAAAAGTGACTTATGAACAATAAATAAACTAGAGACAATACTTGACACCTTCGGGTAACCAAGTTTTAGATTTTAAATATATATATATATATATATATATATATATATATATATATATATATATATATATATATATATATATATATATATATATATAAGTAGTAAATCTTACATATTACACTTAGCAGTATACTTACATACTTGGGTTGACGTGTTTTAGACAAATAAAATGTTTATAAAAATCTAAAAATTTTTACAAAAAGACATACATTTACCAAATATGGTTCTTCTGTGTTAGGACATTGCTTAAATACAGCTTCTCGCTTAGCTTCCAATGAATCTTCTGAGGCCAATATCTCAGCAACCGTAAGCAATCGAAAAAAAATCTTATAAATAACACTACGTAACAAATTTTGACCTTTGTTTTGTTTATTGTATATTTTTTCTTTCTTTTTACTATTCTGGCGCAAAATAGTCATTTAAACTTAATAAGAAATTTTTAGTAAACATATTTTAGGAAAAAAATATTTAGAGAAAACCTCTCTTTCAGTTACAATTTTTATAAAGAAATAAATAAATAAAGCAGTTTTTTGCAACGAACATGAAAAATCTGACTAGGGAAGAAATGGGCCTGGACTGACAATTTATCAAATTGTTAGTTGGTTGTACACAGTCTCTATTTTATAACATTTTGTGTTATTTGGAGCTGTCGTGACAACATACTACCTGGTTCCGCACCGAGATGGCGACCCTGTCGTACATCTCACAACGTTCTAGAAAAATGATAAAACTAAAGATTATTGCTACAAAAAAACAACTTTTTTTCATTGTATTAGATATTAAAGCCTCATAATGGGCGGTAGAACGACTTTTTCTTTCATGTTGGCTTTTTAAAAAATTTCTTCAGATGAGCGCGAACCTAAAACTGAGGTCCGTTAAATTTTTTTATATGTTTATGTATATATATATATATATATATATATATATATATATATATATATATATATATATATATATATATATATATATATATATATATATATATATATATATATATCCGAGCGATAACTCTAAAAATACCAAACTCATTAAAATCAACCTTGGCAAAAATCTTGTTTGGGCAACTAATAAGGAAAAATAACTGCTACGTTTATAATTTGACAGATACTTTACTTTTCAAAATGTGAATTAAGTTTCCTTCTGGAAATCTTCTGTATAACTTTAATGAAATTTATAATACAAGTTTCTTTAAAGAGACTTACACTATCTACCGATATAGCAAAACTTAGTTCTTTACCTTAATAGAAAATTGAGTTTTGGGCATTTTTCTCAAAAGGAGTTAGAACGCAAGATTTTTTTGATAATAGAGAGATATCGATGGTAACACTTTCGAAAACATTCTTCAAATGTGCGCCTACTAGGACTTCTAAAATCGATATTGAAGGTCTGTGTAAGTTTAAAGTATTAACTTTTCTAATATGCCGTATAATAATAGTGTACAATTCTTATGAAAATTCGCTACTATACTTCGCTACTTGCTGCGTCCCGAAATTTTTTACTCTATGTTAATTTCTGTTATGTATAATTAGATAATGTCTTCCATTTTATGTTCAAAAATATATAAATTCATATAAACGTAATGACAATATTAAGAATTACTTGTTATTAATTCAACCAATTACTGAGTACTCAGGTACCCTTTATGGTAGATTGAAAGTGTATTTTATGAACGTGAAAAATTTACAATGACTATCCACATTATAACAACCTAAATCAGTTTCTATGTGTTAAATTAGTTTCCCAGTAATGTCCTGAAACCACAGTTCGCTAGCTAAAAAACAAAAAATTCTGGACGCAGCAAGTGCGTTATGGCAGTGAATTTTTATAAAAATGCTTTGAATATCAAATATGTCTTTTTAATGCAAGCAGTCATCAATTTGGTTACGGGTATAACCTATATAGTAGAAACAATGTGCCATATTTTATCAAAATAACTTATTGTTTGAAAATGTACAAAAATTTTCCGACAATAAACTTTAAATGTTGGTTTCCTAGCCAACAATCCTTAGGTTAATAGCAAATTGAGTTATTGAAATTTGAAGCATTTAATGAAAATTTGCGACCAAAACGCACTTACTGCGTCTTGATTTTTTTTCTTACAAACATATTTCGATAAAAAATGCAATAAAATAAGGCTGTTCGAAAAAAAAATGCAGGGATCACCAACGACTTATGGGCCAGCCGGTGATTGTCAAAATAATTTTATAAGATGCAGCATAAGACACCCTATAATTAACTTATACAATTTTAAACAGATCAAAACTGAACGTAAACCCGGATATGGATTCCAGGGGGCCTTGTTTACGCTCATTTGAAGATTTTTTTTTCAAATTCTAAAGTCGCAGTCTCCTCATTGACGAATTTTTTGTATGAAAATTAGCTAAAAATTATGTATCGTTAAACCATAAACTTAGCTAAAACTACCGCCAAAGCATCAGAGAGAAAATAACTAACCTGTTGCATATCAGCCCTTTTTGTAAAACTTCGATCCTTTATATGTGTTGATAAAACATAACAAACACTCTTTAGTCCACCCACTAACATTCATAAAGGAATAATTTTCACTTGTATAAAAAAATTTCTCAAGTAACACAAATAATTTGTCAAATGAAGCAGATAAACATATAAACAACCTTATACCATACGATAAACGTCAGTTAAAGCGTGTAATAATATAAAATGTTCCGTTGCCGGGCAACCACATACTAGGTCTCATATAAGCCAGGTTTGCCATTGTCAACGAAAGGCGGTGATATTAAAAATTAATGTTTCAAATTTGAATATCTCAATTTTCTGTAACCCTCGAAAGCTGAATTTTGGTACATAGTTAGGTCTTTCCCAAAGCAATATGTACACAAAATTTCATCAAAATTTGTAATTTTCGGAGGAAAAATTTTTTTTCGAAAGAAAACTCAAAATTTTCCCGGAAAACCTTGTCCCATTTTCCTGGATAACGAACTCATCCAATCTATTAGTAAAAGAAAGGCACTTGCCGAGCTTCATCTAAATCGGTTAATTATTTTTTGAGTTATCGGTTGGATATATATATATATATATATATATATATATATATATATATATATATATATATATATATATATATATATATATATAAACATATAAAAATTGAAACTGACCCCGGATATGGGTTGTAGGGGTCCTAGTTCGCGCTCATTTGAAAAATTTTTGCAAAGTCTCACCATCGATGCCTCTCTATTAGTAAATTTTTTAAAATAAAAATTCACAAAAAATGATATATATATTCAAAAACAAAATAGTACCCGGGTACTCGATGTGGTGTCATAAGGGTTAATATTAATAACCTTCATAGAGTTACAGCTCGGCACCCTTGTAGCTTGTAAAAACATTCTGTTTATCAACTTTCCTACGTGAAATAAAAAGCAAAATCACCTCAAAAGCAACACAAAAGTTTTAGAGCTTAGTGACAGCCATTGATGAAGACAACTTCGTTGTCGAAGTATGTATTTAACGCACGACTTTCTGTTAAATTTTTGTGGTTTTTGGGGTAATTCCGCTTTTTCTTTGAGTTACCATCCACAGTGTCCGATATCAGCTTTTTACGCCAAAAAAGCGAATAAATCAAGATCTTGCGATAGAAAAACTTATATTATATCTTAGAGACACGGATAAAAGACAAACTTCATCTTGTAAAAACAAATAACCCACATAAACGAGCGAGCCAAATGACATAAGATATAATTGCACAATTTAAATGGTCTCTTCTTTAATAGTTAATAGAGCTCTTTAGACGGAGCATGAACAAAGGCTTCGTTAGCCTCAATGTTATATCTCACCGTCTCAAGGAGGTTGATTACTCCCTCTTAGCGTCCTTTCCCCTTTACCACCCGTTTCCTAGTTGGAGTGAGCATCCAACTATTAACACATACTCAAACAACTAGAAACTGGTTTATGAGTGATCTCAAACTTTTAACAATGTATTTCGTGAATTTTAAAAAAAAATCTGGATGCAGCAAGTGCGTTATGGTAGTGAATTTTCTTAAAAATGTTTTTATTGCAAATATGTGTGTTTTCTTTTTATTTAAGAAAGCAGGCATCAAATTAGGTCACCAGTATAACCTATATAGTAAAAACAATGTGCCGTGTTTCATCAAAATAACTTTATTGTGTGAAAATGTACAAAAATTTCCAAAAGTAAACTTAAAGTGTTCCCGGAAAAACTCGTTTCTTGGTCAACCTTATAGGTTAATAGCAAATTGGGTTATTCGAATATGAAGCATTTGATCAAAATTCGCTACCATAACGCACTTGCTGCATCCAGAATTTATTTTCTTACAAACATGCATTACATTTCGATGGAAAATGCAAAAATGCAATAACATAAGGCGTGTTTGATTAAAAAAAAGAAAATTTGTATCACTAACGACTTATGGGCCACCCTGGGATTGTAGAAATATTTTTTTAAGATGTAGCTCAAGACACCCTATAATTAATGTATAAAGATTTTTTTATATCTTGTATAATAACGGATATATTGAGCTTTATTGATTTTTTGCGAAAATTCGACAAAATTTATATACCATTAAACGATAAACTCTATAGCTAAGGCTACTGCCAAGCATCAGAGAAAGGGTCTATTTGAAATGAATTTTCTGGAAACATTTTAGTAAAATGAACGACAATGACGGTTGATACTAAGACTTCAGAGTTTGTAAAACATCCTTCTTGAGACATTTGATTTCCATAGACCGTATTAGATTCAAGTTATTTGCCTAAATGTTGCCGATTTTGACGTTTTAAATCGCAACTTTGACGTTTTAAGAAAAACCCCAATTTATTGTTCTTTAAATGCCTATAACTCTTTTGTCTTTTGACCTACATAGCTAAATTTTGGTAGGTTTTTTTAAACTATAAGGAGGTAAACCCGCGTACCAAATTTGGTTGCCCTTACTTTGTTAATTTCGGAGATATAATTTTTTTTCGAAAGAAAACACAAAATTTTCCGGGAAAACCTGGGCAGATTTTCCTGGCTAACGAACTTATCCAAGCCATTTGCAAAAGGAATTTTTTCACCAAATTTAATCAAAATTCGGCCCATTATTTTTTGAGTTATCGGTGTGATACATACATATATATATATATATATACATATATATATATATATATATATATATATATATATATATATATATATATATATATATATATATATATATATATATATATATAAATTGAAACTGACCCCGGATATGTGTTCTGGGGGGCCTAATTACCTCTCATTTGAAGAAATTTTTTCAAAATTCAAAAGTCGGGATCTCCTCATTAGTGAATTTTGTTAAAAAAAATTCACTAAAAGGGTACAATTTTTGCGAGCGACGCTTTGAGTGCTGAGTAGTTTAATACTGACTTTGAAAAATGCAAAGAAAGTGTGTGATACTTACATCCCAGTATTCACTGCATTGTTATCCAGCAGTATTGGAAAGCTTAGCGGTGTTGGAAGGTAAGTACGGGGTGAAGTATACTTGAAAAATCATGTAGTGCGTTAAACAAGACAGAACTAGCTATGCGACGTTATTGTGAACATTCATACTTCACACACCCTACTTAAATTATGAGTGCTACTTTCCTTTGTACCGGCGACCGGCGATAAGAGCCATGTCTGAAACTGTGCGTGAAGAAGCATTTCAGAGAAGTATAGCGTTTTGTATGTATAATCCACGCTTTGTACCAGGATCTGCATGTGAAAAATTGTGCAAGATTTGTAAATTTCCCGCAATTCTATTCGTTTCTGTCAACAAAACATTTGGTACACTTTACAAATACGCACGTGTTAGACTTCGGTCTTACGAGCATAATCGCTTAAGGGTGGCATTTAGGTGTCACTTTAGTATAGGATATTGTAAAAAAAGCTGCGTAATCTAGACAAACCACAAATGGTGATGAATGTTCGCAAATTTCAGAAAAACGTTTTGCGCTATTAGTTACATTTAATTGAAATTCACTTAATTATTCCAATGATTTGGATAACATAATATATACGAACATGTGCCAAAAGAGATAACTTTGATTATTCATTACCTGTAGGAACTAGAAAAGATTTGATTCCAATGAAATCTAACTATATAACTCGTCTACTTTTTTTAACATTACTTTTTAATTGAATGTACAGTAATAAGTTTGCTACAGCTTCTTCAGGCAAATTCACTGAAACTGTAACTGTAATGAAAACTTTAGCAATTGTATTATAGATGGCGACTGCATCGGATACAAATAATTGGCTAATATTTAATACCTTGTAAATAAGCAGTGTTGTCAGCATTATAAAAAGCTCACTAAAATTGAATACCTCAAAAACCAAGTGCTTTTGACAAAGTAAAATAAATAAGGTAGTGAATAATGATAACAGTGGTAAAATTTGACATTGACATTAATTTTACAATGTATTATTTGATGAACAAGATTAAATGTCGTACTCAAACATTAACATTAATTGATCAAATAAAGCATTTCATGATTTCCCTGTGCAATAAACTTACAAGTTTCTTAGAGAGAAAATTATACTTATAAAAAAGGAATACTTATGACTTAATCACATTAAAAATCTTATAACCTTATATATAATTATGTATATATATATATATATATATATATATATATATATATATATATATATATATATATATATATATATATATATATATATATGTATGTATGTATGTATGTATGTATCCGAGCGATAATGGATTTGAACGAAACTTGGCACATATCTTCATTGTAAATCACACATAACGGATATTTTCCACCCAAAATAATACAAAAATATTTTTGAAAACGCTTAATTTTTGAAAGTATTACAGTAATTGAAATGAGACCTTACATGTGGCTAGAAATGGTGTAAATAAACCTATGTGTGAATTTTCAGTAATTTACTTCACAATATTTACAGGTTTCTCCAAATTAAAAATAAAATCTGAAAGACATGCGTTGAAACGACTTAGTGGTTAAAGTCCAATGCCTGGGAGACAGAGTAGTTGACTGCCCTGCATGGATTAATTCATAAAACAGGTATAAACCATAAATCAACGGTAACCAAACAAAATAAATAACAGGCATAAAACATACTACCCGGATCAACAATCGTAAAATCTCGGTCACAAATATCGCAAATGACAGACGACATGAATATAAAAATTTGCGATTTTTTTAAACTGGGGTTGTGGGCAGTGACTGATGTCTTATAGCATTCAGGTTTTGTAGTAAGAAGGATATCCAAGGATTTAAGCTGTGTGTTGGGATGCGAGGAAAGTAGGTATGTTGCTGAACCATATTGGCTAAAGAATTAGGCCTCCGCTTCTCTCCCTTGTGGATCGGTTTTTGAAGACCCTAGCCATTCCTTATTATGGACATTGAAGTCACCAAGATTAGTGACCTCGGACGAAGGATATCCAGAAATCAGTTGGTCGGTTTTTTCAGAAAGATAGTCAAAGAGCTGGACACAATTGTTGTCAGAAGGTGACCGGTAAATGTAACAGATGAATTTAGTTGCAGCCTTGAGAGAGAGTTTCATCCAAAGTATGTCTTTTCTTCCAGCTTCTAAATTGGGGAGTCTGGTGCATGGTAGATTGCTACGGACGTATGCGCACACCACCTCCATGCAATCTAAAGGAAGTAAGGAGCTCATACCCCGGGAAACTAAGGTGATTAGTGGCTGTTTTGCAACTGATTTGGGTTTCGGTGAGGAAGAGGGGTTGAGGTCTATTAGCTTGGAGGAAATTGTGGACGGAGTTCAGGTTAGATTTAGGCCACATATATTCGAGAAGGATATGTTAAATCTTGATGCCGGCGCCCCCTGCACACCCCTACAATACCTGGAGGGGTATTTTATCTCCGGAATATTTTGTACAAGGAGGAGCCATCATCATATTTGTTTATATGGGAAACCGACTCATACACCAGAACCGGAAACGTCCGTTGTAACTTCACCGGCCCCTTGATGTAAGGGGTGGTACCTCCTCGGGCGTGAAAAAAACCTTTACTATCACGTAAAGGAAAAGTCCACTACCACCTGCCAATGCATGATTAACGGAGAATGGGATCCGGATCAAAGGGATAAGATGCAGAATCTAACAGGCTAGAATGACCTTCCTAAGACTTCGAAAATTTCTTACAGACAAGAACTTGAATTCAAGCCTCAAGTATAGGATGGTAAAATGCTATGTTTGGTCCGTTCTCTTGTACGGCGTTGAGGCATGGACGTTGAGGGTACCACTCATCAACAAAACTGAATCGTTCGAAATGTGAATCCTACGGCGAATGTTAAGGGTGTCTTGGGTCGATTACGTGAGAATAGAGAACGTTCTCCGAAGAGCCGGCCTAGCAGAACGAGAACTTTTCGAAAATATGAAGAAAAGAAAAATAGATTATCTCGGACACATACTGCGTGGAGAACGCTATAACTTTCAACGTCAGGGTAAAATTGAAGGAGAAAGAAGAGGAATGGCAGAAAAAAAATTATCGTGGCTAAGAAACATCCATCAATGGTCAGGGACAAAAGACTTCCAAGCGTTACAGGATGCAGAAATTAGTAGAGTCATCTAATGGGAAAACGATGAACGCCTACGCAGGAATCTGCACGGCATTTTGAGAAGAACATGTGCTAAATGTATAAGAATTAATTTTGGCAGAAGTAGAAGATAAGATTAAAAATCTCTGGACGTAGCAAGTGCGTTATGGTAGCGAATTTTCTTTAAAATATTTTTAATAGCCAATGTCTTTCTTTGATGAAAGCACTCATCAAACTTGGTTGCCTATATAGTAGAAACAATGTACCATATTTTATCGAAATAAATTTATTGTTTGAAAATATATAAACCTTTTCAAATGTCTTGATGCAGCAAATGTGTTATGGAAGTGAATTTCCATAAAAATGTTTTTAATAGCAAATGCGAGCAGGTGTCAATCTGATTACTGGTATAGCCTATGTAGTAGAAACAATGTACTATATTTTATCAAAATTACTTATTGATTGAAAATGTACAAAAGTTTTCCGAAAATAAACTTAAATGTTGGTTTTCTAACCAACAAAGCTTACGTTAAGAGCAAACTGAGTTATTGAAATTTGAAGGATTTAATGAAAATTCAGTAAATTTGCAGATTAGCTCCCAAACGCTTTTTAACAAATTGTTTTCAGAAACATTACTGGGACCCCACCTGGATGCAGAAACTACAAGAAAAATTTCTTGTTCACACCCCCCAAGGAGGTTATAGGACTGGGAGTAAATAGTGGTGCTGTGCGGGGTAGGCAAGGTTTAAGTGGGGTATGGCTTCAAGATGTAAAAAAGACAGCTTTCAAGCCTGCTTTATTCGAATTTTCTGCTCATATTTCCTTTTTACTACCTACCCCGCCCTGCACCCCTACTCACTCCTGGTCCCGTAACTTCCTTGGGGGGTGTGAACAAGAAAATTTTCTCGGGGTTTGTGGATCCAAGGGGGGGGGGGTCTAGGCAGGTTTCTGAAAACAGTTTTTTGAAAAACGTTCGGGAGCTAAACTGCAAATTTACCGAAAATTCGATACCAAAACGCACTTACTGCGTCCAGATTTTTTCTTACAAACGCATCATATTTCGATACAAAATGCAAAAATGCATTAACGAATTTGTTCTACGAAAATTAGCTAAAAAAAATTATACACCCCTACTCACTCCTGGTCCCATAACATCCTTGGGGAGTGTGAACAAGAAATTTTCCTTGTGGTTTGTGGATCGAGGGGGGGGGGGTGTCTAGGCAGGTTTCTGAAAACAGTTTTTTGAAAAGCGTTCGGGACCTAAACTGCAAATTTACCGAAAGTTCGCTACCAAAACGCACTTACTGCGTCCAGATTTTTTTCTTACAAACGCATCATATTTCGACAAAAAATGCAAAAATGCATTAACGAATTTGTTCTACGAAATTTAGCTTAAAAAAAATTATGCACCCCTACTTACTCCTGGTCCCGTAACTTCCTTGGGGGTGTGAACAAGAATTTTTTCTTGGGGTTTGTGGATTCGGGGGGGGGGTGCTAGGCAGGTTTCTGAAAACAGTTTTAGAAAAGCGTTCGCGAGCTAAACTGCAAATTTACCGAAAATTCGCAACCAAAACGCACTTACTGCGTCGGGATTTGTTTCTTACAAACGCATCATATTTCGATAAAAGATTCAAAAATGCATTAACGAATTTGTTTTACGAAAATTAGCTAAAAAAATTATACACCCCTACCCACTCCTGGTCCCGTAACTTCCTTGGGGAGTGTAAACAAGAATTTTTTTGGGGGAATAGGGGTGCTGTGCGGGGTAGGCAGGGTTTAAGGGGATATGGCTTCAAGATGTGAAAAAGACAACTTTCAAGCCAGTTTTATACGCATTTTCTGCCCATATTTCCTTTTTACTACCTACCCCGCCCAGCACCCCTATTCACTCCTGGTCCCGTAACTTCCTTGGGGGGTGTAAACAAGAAATTTTTGTACATCCGGGGGGGGGGGTCAAGTTTCTGAAAACAGTTTTTTGAAAAGCGTTCCGGAGCTAATCTGCAAATTTACCGAAAATTCGCTACCAAAACGCACTTACTGCGTCCAGATTTTTTATTTCTAAACGCATATTTCGATTAAAAATGCAAAAATGCATTAACGAATTTGTTCTACGAAAATTAGCTAAAAAAATTATAGACCGTTAAACTATAAACTTCACTAAACCTGCAAATAAATATCCAAAAAACTCTGGACGCAGCAAGTGCGTTATGGTAGTGAATTTTCATAAAAATGTTTTTATTGCAAATATGTGTGTTTTCTTTTTAAGGAAGCAGGCATCAATTTTGGTTACCAGTATAACCTATATAGTAAAAGCAATGTGCCATGTTTCATAAAAATAACTTTATTGTGTGAAAATGTACCAAGATTCCAAAAGTAGACTTAAAGTGTTCCCGAAAAACTCGTTTCTTGGTCAACCTTATAGGTTAATAGCAAATTGGGCTATTCAAATATGAAGCATTTGATCAAAGTTCGCTACCATAACGCACTTGCTGCATCCAGAATTTCTTTTCTTACAAACATGCATTATATTTCGATGGAAAATGCAATAACATAAGGCGTGTTTGATTAAAAAAAAAAGAAAATTTGTATCACCAATGACTTATGGGCCATCTTGTGATTGTAGAAATATTTTTTTAAGATGTAGATCAAGACACCCTATAATTAATATATACAAATTTTTTTCAAATCTTGTATAATAACGGATATATTGAGCTTTATTGATTTTTTACGAAAATTCGACAAAAATTATATACCATTAAACGATAAACTCTATAGCTAAGGCTACTGCCAAGCATCAGGGAAAGCGTCTATTTCAAATGAATTTTCTGGAAACATTTTAGTAAAATGAAGGACAATGACGGTTGAAACTAAGACTTCAGTGTTTGTAAAACATCCTTCTTGAGACATTTGATTTCCATAGCCTGTATTAGATTCAAGTTATTTGCCTAAATGTTGCCGATTTTGACGTTTTAAGTCGCAACTTTGACGTTTTGAGGAAAACCCCAATTAATTTTTCTTTAAATGCCTATAACTTTTTTGTCTTTTGACTGACAGAGCTAAATTTTGGTAGGTAACTTACATATAAGGACATAAACCCGCGTACCAAATTTGGTTGCCCCTACTTTGTTAATTCGGGAGATATAAATTTTTTTCTAAAGAAAACACAAAATTTTCCGGGAAAACCTGGGCAGATTTTCCTGGCTAACGAACTTATCCAAGCCATTTGCAAAAGGAATTTATTCACCAAATTTAATCAAAATCGGCCCATTATTTTTTGAGTTATCGGTGTGATACATATATATATATATAAATATATATATATATATATATATATAAATATATATATATATATATAAACATATAAAAATTCAAACTGACCCCGGATATGTGTTCTGGGGGGCCTAATTAGCGCTCATTTGAAGAAATTTTTTCAAAATTCAAAAGTCGAGATCTCCTCATTAGTGAATTTTTTTAAGAAAATTCACTAAAAGGCATAAACTTAACTAAACTGACAGCCAAAGCATCAAAGAAAGGGTCTATTTGAAATGAATATTTTGTAAATATTTTAGTAAAATGAAGGGCAATGACGGTTGAATATGAAACTTAAGGGTTTGCAGAACACTCTTCTTGCAAAATTTTCTTTTCACAATTCGTATTTGTTTCACGTTCTTTGCCTAAACATTGCCAATTTTGACGTTTAAAATTGCGAGTTTGACGTTTTGAGGAAAACTCCAAAATTTAATTCTTTAATTGCCCATAACTTCCTTGTCTTTAAAGCTAGGGACCCAAATTTTGGTAGAGTTCACTCTTTATAATACAAAGACGCGTACCCTTACTTTGTTATTTACGGATATATGATTTTTTTTGTTGAAAGAAAACACAAAATTTTCCGTGAAAACCTGGTCCGATTTTCCTGGCTAACGAACTTATTTAAGCCACTTGCAAAAGGAAGGTACTTACCAAATTTGATCAAGATCGGTCCATTATTTTTTTAGTTATCGGTCGGATATATATATATATATATATATATATATATATATATATATATATATATATATATAAACACAGATCTCCTCATTAGCGAATTAAAAAAAAATTTGCTAAAAATATGATCCACAGAACAAAAATCGTTAATTAGAAAATTGCAATAGTTCACAAATAAATAGGCTCTCCAATTGTAATTAAGATGTTTTTATGACAAGTACAATTGGTGCCGCCTTTAAGTCTATTGTCTATTTAATAAATACAAAGAAGTCAGTAGCCTCAAAATAATGACATGTTACATATATCTATCTACATGTAGTTATATCTGTTTCCTTTCTGGCTTCTTATTAATACATCTTAAACGGAAACATTCTGATAAATTACTTATACTATTTATATTGTTTTAAAGCTATGAATGTATACACAGCAGTTACTGCTATACAGAGTGGATGCAGTATCATCGTTAATTTTTATTGCTTTTTTTGTTGACTGTTACATCTATTGTTGAGGGTATTGTAAATGGCAGTAAATTGGACGTGGGGTAAACATGATGGTTATATTGTTATTGTCGCAGCAAAAGTGAAACAAAAAAATTCGGCCTAAGCGCTGTATCATTTGAGAGTATATTTCAAGGGACTTTTGTAGAAAATGTTTTGAGTACAATTTTTTTTCTTCACTCGTAGAAAACGTTTGTTAATATATAGATAATATAGACATCATAATTTTCCAACTTTTAAAAACTTGGTTCATATCAGCGCTATTAAGTTTGTTAGTCCAGCCAAACCATCTTTGTTCCTATAAAAATAATACGGTTATTTAGAAGAAATTTGGTGCACACATTGGTCCTAGACAAAGCGCCCCGGTTTAAACGTAACACCCCGAATGTCCCATTCCACGTATATTTGTTTGAAAATCGCTGAAATACGTCATTTCACATTTCAAGGGGGACACTCGCCTTTTAGTGAATTTTTATTAAATTTTTTTTAAAAAAATTCACTAATAGAGAGGTATCGATGGTGAGACTTTGCAAAAATTCTTTCAAATGAGCGCGAATTAGGACCCCTAGAACCCATATCCGGGGTCAGTTTGAATTTTTATATGCTTATATATATATATATATATATATATATATATATATATATATATATATATATATATATATATATATATATATATATATATATATATATATATATATATATATATATATATATATATGTATGTATGTATCCGTCTGATAACTCAAAAAATAATTAACCGATTTAGATGAAACTCGGCAAGTGCCTTTCTTTTATTAATGGCTTGGATGAGTTCGTTGGCCAGGAAAATCTGACGGGGTTTTCCGGGAAAATTTTGAGTTTTCTTTCAAAAAAAATTTTTTTCCCGAAAATTTCGATAAAATTTGGTCTACATATTGCTTTGGGAAATACCTAACTATGTGCCAAAATTCAGCTTTCTAGGGTTACAGAAAATTGAGCTATTCAAATTTGAAACATGTTTAAATCATAAGTAAGTGGTTGCTGTTGGTTAGTCAATGCTTTTCTTATTGACTCATGAGATTCATTCATCAACCTTCCATTGACTTCTGCTTCTGCCGCTGTTACAGTCCTTTTATTTAGATCTAGAGTTGTAAAGTTTTCTGTATCATTTGGGATATAATTTGTTTGCTTTTGTTACTGACCAACAAAAGATATGATAAAATTGGACAAAGAAAGGGAATATGATATATTAACAAGGCTATTTTTGGCTCAACAGCATTTATTAGTTTTCGTAATTGTTTTTTTATCGGGTTTTGTTACTTTGACTAGACATATTTTTATTATGATTGGTACTACTAAAAGTAATTAAAGTTTGTCTCATTCAATATTAAATTTATTTTAGTGTTAAAATAGAAGACGATGTGATATGGTCCAAAATCTGATTGATATTTTGTTGGTATGTACTGTAAAAAAGCAAATTGCAGTTCAAAAAAGTTCATTTGTAAATAGGTTTAATTTTTATATGTTTATATATATATATATATATATATATATATATATATATATATATATATATATATATATATATATATATATATATATATATATATATATATATATATATATATATGATAACTCAAAAAATAATTAACCGATTTCGATGAAACTTGGCAACTGCCTGTCTTTTATTAATGGCTTGGATGAGTTCGTTATCCAGAAAAATCAGACGGGGTTTTCCGGAAAAATTTTGAGTTTTCTTTCGAAAAGTTTTTTTTTCTCCGAAAGTAACAAAGCTGTTTCAATGAAATTTACTATATATGTTGCCTCAACCTTACTACGTACCAAAATTCAACTTTCTAAGTTTAGAGAAAATTGTGTTACTCAAATTTTAAATTTTCTTTCGAAAAAAAGTTTTTTCTCCGAAAATTACAAAGTTATTTTAATGAAATTTTGTAGATATCTTGCCTTAGGAAAAACCTTACTACGTATTGAAATTAAACTCTCTAAGTTTATAGAAAATTGAGTTATTTAAATTTGAAGCATTTAATAAAAAATCACTACCATAACGCACTTGCTGCGTCCCGAGTTTTTATAATAGTATTGCTAGAGAATTTGTAAACCACCAGTATCAAAATAAATGGATTGGACGAGGAAATAATTACCCACATGTTTGGCCTCCACGATCACCAGACTTCAACAAATGTGACTTCTTTCTTTGGGGAACGCTGCAATTTGTATTTTTTCCCGGTTGCGTCGCGAGGAGAATTATTGTGGAATCGCATTACGAACAAATGCAACTTTATAAGAAATAATCAGCAGTTATTGGAAAGAATAGACTTCAATTTTCGACGAAGAATAAATTCATGCCTGAAATTCATTTTGAACAATTTATATAGGTTATCAGTAGCAAATCTTTTATTTCTGTTGTTTGTTTTTCTTTTAAATTTGTCATACTCTTTCTTGTTTGCTTATTGTCACGTTTGACGTATAATTTCATAGGCAACTATTGCATTTTCGATGATTTTAAGTAACGCTGATAAAATACGTGTCTTTAGTTATTCATTTTTTTTCTTGAAAACGACAGATGTTTTTGAAAAGTAACAAGTGTAAAAAGAGGTTTGAAATTAAATTCGCCATAAAATGAACTAATAATTTTTTAAATTCTCCAATAGGTTACAAAAATTCTGTCACATTTTAAGGGTGCATCAATATTCAACCCTTTGAAATGCTTCAATTGAACTCTACTCACCATAGATTAATGGTCTTGGTACACTCAGAACGTGTACTAAATTTTATATATCTAAGTTGAGGAACTACCGAGACTTTTTTTAGAAATTTGAAATCCCACTTTGAAGGCCTATAACTTCTCAGTGGTGCAACTTGGTATAGGAGTAAGTTGCTATAAATGACTATATTTTAGGCTCCTCTACATGACCCAGCTCTGTGTCGGTTCTTGTGCGAAACACCCTGTATATGTAATAGAAAGTGTACATTATTGTTATGAAAGTTAACTACCATAACGCACTTGCTGGCTCCCAGACGATTATTATTAGACACTATTAGGGAATTTTCTTTTGATGAATTTTGAATTTTTTTTCAAATGACCGCGAACTAGGCCCCCTAGAACCCATATCCAGGGTCAGTTTCAATTCTTATATGTTTATATATATATATATATATATATATATATATATATATATATATATATATATATATATATATATATATATATATATATATATATATATATATATATATATATATATATATATATATATATATATATATATATATATGTATGTATCACACAGATAACTAAAAAAATAATAGTCCGATTTTGATCAAATTTGGCACGTACCTTTCTTTTGCAAGTGGCTTGGATAAGTTCGTTAGTCAGGAAAATCTGCCCAGGTTTTCCCGAAAAATTTTGTATTTTGTTTCGAAAAAAAATTATATCTCTGGAAATAAAAAAGCGAGGCCAACTAAATTTGGTACTCTCGTTTCAGCCATAAAGAGTATCTCATGTACCAAAATTCAGATCTCTATCTTAAAAGATAAAAAGTTAGAGGTAACTTAACTTTTAATGAATTAAATCTGATTCAATAAAGTTAAAACGTCAAAATTGATTGATCAGAATGTGAGTCAAAATACTACAAGAAATGACTAACAAGCTTCTAGATATGCGTCTAAGTTGTTATTTTTCTCGATTTCGTTAAAATATGAGCAAAAAGTCCATTGTAAATCAAAATGGTTTTGTGTAAATTGTAAAACCTTGAATAATGGGATATACCTGCTGGTAAATGCATGTAGTGCGTAGCTCAGAGGGATAGGTCCCTGTACATCTTATAATCGACTCTCACATGACGAGTTCTAATCCTAGTTAGTGACTTTGCATTTCATCAATTTTTTTAAGTCTCATTTCACCTTACAGTTATCTAATCTGATTGTTGTATTACGATGAATTTTTTAGCGAGTTTTTGTATAAAAAAATATATTGATAAAGAGGAGATGAAAGTTTTAAGACCTAACTAAATTTGAATACCATATCTGGTTGTTTGTTCTTGTCCTAACTTAGTGAAACTGTCCCATATTTAATACAGTCGTAGACTTTTCCCGAGGCTTCACAAGTGCTTGTTTTATGGAATATAATATAATGGTGATATCTACAATTTTTTTGAACATTATTTATTGCATTTTTGCATTTTTCATCGAATTTTCATTAAATGCTTCAAAATTCAGTAACGAAATTTGCTATTAACCTAAGGTTCGTCAGCAAGGAAACGTGTTTTCTCAGAAACGTTTACAGTATATTTTTGGAAAATTTTTGTACATTTTCAAATAAGTTATTTTGATAAAATATGGTACGTTGTTCCTACTATATAGGTTATTTTATTTATTTAATTTATTTATATTAGCGAATTTTCTTGTAAAAAATGTTATTTTAATAGCGAATTTTCTTATACATGAATTTATTGAATTTTCTTTGAAGAACCATTTGAGAATTTTTGTATGAATAATTATACAATTAATGGAACATTTTTTAAATGAAATTCGTCGAAAATAAGGTTTTAATGGATTTTCGTGCAAACAAATTATTTTATTTTCAAATGTAATTACAGATTAGATATCCAATTTGAATTTTATGTATGCTTTTAGCAGAATGTTGTGTAAAAATATTTAGCCAAATTTGATGCCTGCTTTCATTAAAAAAAAGACATATCTGCCATTAAAAATATTTTTATGAAAATTCACTATCATAACGCACTTGCTGCGTCCAGACTTTTTTATATTTAGTTTCGCACAACAGTCATTTTAATATTATTCCTAAAGAGTTTGTGGTTAATGGACCTGACTTCCGAGACCAAACAGTAATCATCATCACGCACACACACACACACACATATACACACACTATCTATTATTCCTTTCAACATTTATTAACTATAACTCCATTTTAGCGAATTTTTCGTAAAACGAAAAATTCACTAATGAGGAGATCTGTATATATATATATATATATATATATATATATATATATATATATATATATATATATATATATATATATATATATATATATATATCACACCGATAACTTAAAAAACAATGAGCCGATTTTAATGAAATTTGGTACGTACCTTCCTTTTGTAAGTGGCTTGGATAAGTTCGTTGGCCAGGAAAATTAGAGCAGTTTTTCAGGGAAAATTTTGGGTTTTCCTTCGGATCATTTTCGTATCTCCGAAAATAACAAAGCTATGACAACCAAATTTGGCATATATGTTTCTACTGTTCAACACCCTACGTGCTAAAATTCAGATTTCTAAGTTGAAAGGAAAAAAGTTATAGGCATTTTAAGAAAAAAAAATTGGGTGCCACTGGTGATCAGAGGAAAGCACAAGAACAAAATATTTTGTGTGATTAACAAAACCAGTTGAATACTACATTCAACGATTAAGTTTTCTTGACGCAAAAACGTCAAAAATAGCAGAAAAAATATTTTGGAAATTTGATATTTTTCTTCTTCAAACGTCAAAGTCGCGATTTGCAGTTTTCAGACAACGAATTTGGAACAAATATGGATTATGTAGACGATATGTCGCAAGAAGTGTGCTTTACAAAGCCTTAACATTCAGCTTCAAACATCATTGTCCTTCATTTTACTAAAATATTTTCAGAAAATCCATTTCAAATAGACCCTCTTTCTGATGCTTCGGCAGCAGTTTCAACTATAGAGTTTATGGTTTAATAGTCTATTTTGGCAAAGTTTCGTCGAAAAAATTCGTTATTGAGAAGACCGCGACTTATGAATTTTAAAAAGGTTTCTTCAAATGAGCGCGAACTAGAACCCCAAAAACCCATATACGGGGTCAGTTTCAGTTTTTGTCTGTTTACACATATACAGGGTGAGGCTTTTCTAGCAACGCTCAATATATCCGTTATTATACAAGATATGACAAAAAAGTATATACGTTAATTATAGGGTATCTCGAGCTGCATCTTATAAACTTATTTTGACAATCACAGGGTGGCCCAAAAGTCGTTGGTGATACACACTTTCTTTTTTCAATAAAACACCCCCTTATTTTATTGCATTTTTGTGTTTTTCAGCGAATTGTAATGCATGTTTGTAAGAAAAAAAATTGATATCGTCCATCGTTTTTGAGTTATATCAATTGTTTTGCAACCTTTCACGTTTCTTGCACATATTTCAAACACATATCACAAAATCTGAAACGGCGTTTGTGTCAATAGATAGCGGAGACCCATGGAAATGACGCATTCAGGGAGCTTTTTGTTTGTGTTACTCGTCCAAAAATCGATCTGCTGTATATGGGCACGCTCAAATAGTGGCTGAATTTTAAAAGTATTCACAGAAATGTTTTTGTAAGATTTTTGTGATATGTTGGTAATTAATAATAAATGTTTAGTAAGTTATTGTAAAAGAAAAGTTGTCGAATTTTTGTGAAAAATGTAATTTAGTGTAACATTACTGAAGGAAATTTCTGTAAAAAAAATGGTGATTTTCTGTAAAAGAAATTTTTGCAAATTTTCATTTTTTTTTCAATTTTGGTCCTAAAGCTCTTTGTGATAAATTATATCCTGGCAGGTGTGTAAATAGCTTAAAGAGGTTCGTTGGCCAGGAAAACCGGACCAGTTTTTCCTGGAACTTTTAAGGTTTATTTTCGGAAAATGTTTGTACTTTTTGAAACAACAAAGCTATTTTAATGAAATACCGTAGATTGTTACTCATATATAGGTTATACTGCCAACCAAATGTCCTTCTTTTAAAAATAAGACATATTTGACATTAAAAGCATTTTTACGAAAATTCGCTACCATAACGTACTTGCTGCGTCCCGTCGTTTTTGTACGTGGAAAGACATTCTTATGAAAACTCGCTACCATAACGTATTTGCTGCGGCCGGACTTTCTTATGATTTAGCCACGTAAATAGCTAAGTCATTCGATTAGGTGTATCGATTAAAAAAATAAAACGCTGTATGCAATAGTAATAAAACTGTTATCGATATTTATAAAACTAGCACCGTCATAAGATGTAAGTGCATGTTGCATTTTGTATTCATGAATATGACTCACGGTACGGATTTAATACCTGCAGCTTTATTAGACCACTAGACATAAGAGTGCTGTGCTCAAAAGCTTCTCCGGTTAATAAATCACAGCTGCCAACTCAACGTGTCTCTGATCTGTCCGTTTTACCGGGTAATTACTCTTTTCAAGGAGAAACAAAACAATAATTCTCAGCCAATAACGACAGTTTTATGACTAAACCGACATAACACAAGGAATGTTTACCTATCATAAAGGTTTATGTTGCCTTTTCCTAAATGGAGATTATTTAGTGAAGGATAGTCACTACCGGAAACTGTATCACATTCTTTTGTTAAGTTCATTCATCCATAATGAGATACCAGGGCTACTGTGATCTCTATCTTCTCGTTCGCTGTCATAAAAAGACAAATTTTATTTTGTGTTCAAAGTATTATCAATAGTTGTTTATATAGTTGCTTATCAATTTATTATATAGGGGGACGTCTATTAATTACGTGAGCTGAAAATGAGGGGGAGGGGGAGGTGTAACACAAAATCTCACCAAATATAATTTACAGGGATGGGTAACCTCCACTTTTTAATTCAGAGAATATACATTATTATAACAGATAGGGGTAAATTTGCAGATTAGCTCCCGAACGCTTTTCTAAAACTGTTTTCAGAAACCTGCCTAGACCCCCCCCCTAGATGCACAAAGCACAAGAAAAATTTCTTGTTCACACCCCCCAAGGAAGTTGCGGGACCAGGAGTGAGTAGGGGTGCTGAGCGGGGTAGGTAGTAGAAAGGAAATATGAGCATAAAATGCGAATAAAACGGGCTTGAAAGCTGTCTTTTTCACATCTTGAAGCCATATCCCCCTTAAACCCTGCCTACCCCGCAGAGCACCCCTATTTCCCCAAGTGCCGTAACTTCTTTGGCGGGTGTGAAAAAGACATTTTTCTTGTGGTTTATGCAACGAGGGTGGTTGTATGCACGCGAGAGGGGAAGGAAAATCCCCACGACGAAGCACCCACCACCCTGTTACAAGTTGAACCAGGGGTGTCTGCTTCGTCGTAGGCATTTTCCTTCCCCTCTTGTGTGCATACAACCACCCTTGTTGCATAAACCACAAGAAAAATTTCTTGTTCGTACCCGCCAAGGAAGTTAGGGAACCTGGGGAGAGTAGGGGTGCTGTGTGGGGTAGGCAGAGTTTAATGGGGATATGGCTTCAAATAGACAGCTTTCAAGCAGTTTTTTTTTCGCATTTTCTCCTATTTCCTTTTTATTACCTACCCGGCCCAGCACCCCTCTTCACTCCTGGTCGTGTAACTTCCCTAGGGGGGTGAGAACAAGAAATTTTTCTTGTGGGTTGTGCATATAGGGGGGGGGGTCCTAGTAATGTTTCTGAAAACAATTTTTTAAAAGCGTTCGGGAACTAATCAGCAAATTTACACAGATAAGATTTTGCATTACATAACCAATCCAGGGCATACATTGTAAACAATTACTGGTCGCCGGTGTGGTGTATAAACGATTGAAAATTTAAAAAAGTCTGGAGGCGGCAAGTGCGTTATGATAGTGAATTTTCATAAAAATATTTTTAATAGCAAGTATGTGTTTTACTTCCACATCGTCACAACGTGTGGAAGTATCGCATCGGCGACAAAAATTTCAAAATAATTTTTCGCTTAAAAAGTATCCAAACATAGAAAACATGATTTCGGAACGAATTTTTTTTGTCTGTCAGTCTGTCGGTCTGTATGTATGTCTGTTTGTAGCCACGATAACTTTAGAACTAATTGAGATATCGTCTTCAAATTTGCTATACAGTTAGTACTCGACAATCGAACATTTCAGATCGTTTTTGTGTTAAATCGGGACTTTTCAGCGAATTTTCATTAAGAAAAATTCGCTAATAGAGAGGTCACCATCAAAAGCTTTTGAAAAAATTTCTTAAGAAGAGCGCGAATTTGGGTCCCTAGAACCCAAAACCAAGATGCGTTAAAATTTTATGTGTATCCGAACGATAACTCAAAAAATACTAAACTGATTTCAATCAAATTTGGAAAAAATCTTATTTGGGCAAAAACCGAGGTCGAGTTCGATAATCAACCATTATACTCAAGTTTTTCCGGTGGAAAATCGGGGAAAACTTTTTGAAAACGCTATATTTTTGTAAGTATCAGAGTCACCGAGATGAGACTTTACATGTGACTATAAATAGTGCAAATCAACATATTTTGTGAATTTTAAGTTACTTGGTCCACAATATTTAGAGTTTTTTCCAAATTAAAAATAAAATCCCAAAGACATGCCTTAAAACGACTTAGTGGTTAAAGTCGAATGCCTGACAGACAGAGTACTTAACTGCCCCGCGTAGATTAATTCATACAACAGGTATAAACCATACAGCAACGATAACCAAACTAAATATATACCAGGCAGGCAAAATATACAAAAAAGTACACGAACCAACAATCGTGAAATCTCCGCCGCAGTTATGGAAAATGACAGACGACATGAAATTAGAAATTTGCCAATTGATTGCTATTTAACTGGGCGATTCAATCAATTATTAAAACACACTATATTTGTAGCTTTATTAACGGCCTCAAACACAGTTTTAGCGCAGCATAGATATATGATGCTGTCGCATAATAATGTAGCGGAAATTTAAACAAAATCATGTTGAGTCTTTATAAAAATGCTTCTAAAATAGTTTCTTTTATCTTTAAACTTAAACATAAGATGTCATATAAGACCGAAGCAGTTGTGGGATGTGTTTCAATGGCAGTTCTACTACCTAATTCTGTAATTAATTAAGTATGTGTACTTCGAATATAATATCTCGGGCATGAAGCCGATCTAAAGTTTGACGCAAATAAAACCTTTGTTGCCGTGTGGCGGATAGCGCAGCGTGTACCGCGCTCGCATCCTCTCGAGGCAGGTTTTTTTAGCTGCTTTTCCTGTCATAGTTCACAAAATATGTACATTAAATACAAACCTAAATGCTTATACATATATAAAATTCTATAAACTCCCTTAAGACTGTTGTTAAATTAAGACATCGTTTAAATCAACATTAACCATGGATAATTCATATGATAGGGACCATGTATTTGTTATTATATCTAACTACAGATAATAGGTATGTAATAGCTCTTCTCTAATGAGTACGTTAGACTAAGGCACATTATTTGACTTATTGTAAAATATTGTAGCCACCTAATACTAAATAAACCATTTGAATTCAATTGAATTTGCGCTCGCATCCCACGCAGAAGGTTAAGCGATCGAATCTAGCTGGATGAATGTATGTTTTTTTTAAATGTTTTATTTTCACATTTGGAGAAACAATAGTGCACAGATTTCATACGTTTTGAACAAGATCTCATTTTTGTTTAAAACGCCTAAATAAATTTGTC
Source organism: Tillus elongatus (assembly GCA_964006375.1). Taxonomy (NCBI): domain Eukaryota; kingdom Metazoa; phylum Arthropoda; class Insecta; order Coleoptera; family Cleridae; genus Tillus; species Tillus elongatus. The sequence goes on along the minus strand of OZ023265.1, from coordinate 186,384,555 downwards.
ACCTTTGAGCCTGAAATTATATATTTATTATTGTTGTAATTGTTATTGAAAAAACTTGATTAGGTTGACTAAAACGAAATCATACTGGCAATTAATAAGGAAAAATAACTGCTACGTTTATAATTTGGCAAATACTTTACTTTTCTAAATATGAATTAAGTTTCCTTCTGGAAATCATCTGTAGAACTTTAATGAAATTTGTACTACAAGCTTTTCTTAAAGACACTTACACTATCTACGGATATAGCAAAATTTAGTTCTTTACCTTAATAGAAAATTGCGTTTTGGACATTTTTCTCAAAAGGCGTTGAAACGCAAGATTTTTTTGATAATAGAGATATATCAATGGTAACACTTTCGAAAGAATTCGTCAAATGTGCGCGTACTAGGACCTCTAAAATCGACTTTCAAGGTCTGTGTAAGTTTAAAGTATTCACTTTACTAATATGCCGTGTAATATTAGTGTACAATTCTTATGAAAATTCGCTACTATAACGCACCTGCTGCGTCCAGAATTTTTTTTTAGTCGGGCAGTCCAACGAAATAAAAAAGCGGTTCTATTTAAAAAAATTAACATATTCTATATTTCTGGATACAAATTTTTGACCAATAACCGATTTTGTAGTAGCCTTGCAAAATTTTGAAGATTTTCTGATTATATACTGAATACCTGCGTCTTGGCTTATGAACGCCAGAACATTTAATAATGCATTTCCCTGGTGGTTTATCTGGGGGACTAATCGTTTTAGGGGTTGGCAACTGTCATTTTTCCATTAAATTATGAGTATGAATATCAAATTTCATAGGCTATCGATTGGAATGATAAAAAAAGTAGGTATTCCATTTAAGATAACGAATATTGTGTCACCTTCCGGTTTAACCGGAAGCGCCAGAACTGTTAAAATATTTAGCTTAAATAGAACGCATTCTGTTTGTTACATGTACAAAGTTTCAGAAAAAAACGTTACGTGATTCCTTAAACATGTGTAAGTGTAAGTTACCGGCTGAAGTTTTTTTTTTATTTCAACAACACACCACGAGGGCTTACAGCCTAAATACTATCGTAGCGTGGGTGTCGACAAGGAGGAAAGAGGCCATTCAAAATTTTCCCTGAAAACCTCGTCGGATTTTCCTGATTAACGAACTTATTCAAGTCATTTACAAAAGGAAGGCACATGCCAAATTTTATCAAAATCGGCCCATTATTTTTTGAGATAAAAATTTTTTTCGAATGAAAAGTCAAAATTTTCCCAGAAAACCTCGTCCGATTTTCCTGACTAACGAACTTATCCAAGCCATTTACAAAAGGAAGGTACATGCCAAATTTTATCAAAATCGGCCCATCATTTTTGATATATATATATATATATATATATATATATATATATATATATATATATATATATATATATATATATATATATATATATATATATAAACATATAAAAATTGAAACTGACCTCGGATATGGGTTCTAGGGGTCCTAGTTCGCGCGAGTGTAGAAGCGACAGCGGCACCCCATATGTGGGAGCAGTATTCGAGGTTTGGCCTTATTTGTGAAATATATAAGGTATAGAGATTAGCTGGTGAAAGGTATTTGCGAGCCCGAAAGAGGAAACCTAATTTCTTAGCAGCCGCTTCTGCAATTGATGTGACATGTTGGTGCCAATTGAGATTTCGATCCACAGAAATGCCAACAAGTGAAAATGACTCATTACTTTGAATAACTTGGTTGTTCATTGTGATGGGTCTAGGGCTGGTGTATCTCTTATGAGATAGAAAGCAAGACTGAGATTTGGTGGAGTTGAATTGTACAAGATTTATACTTCCCCAGTCTAATATTTGTTGGAGATCCACAGAGACATAACCCTGCATGTGTCTGCGATCCTCATCTAATTGGGCTAAAGAGACAGGCTTAGAATATTGTATATTTGAGTGGAGGGTGCTGTCGTCCGCGTAACTGTCACCTGGGTTGGATGTGCTAGAGAGGAGGTAATTGATGTGGAGAAGAAACAAAGTAGGGGCTAAAGCTGAACCTAGAGGGACTCTTGCATTAGTTGGATACAGTTTAGAGGAATGACCATCCCCGACAACAGAAATGCTCCGGTTGGAGAGCAAATATGCTGTTCATTTACAGAGTTTTAGTTGTAGGCCATAGGCCGGAAGTTTATTAAGCAGCGCTGCGTGCCAGACCTGGTCAAATGCTTTGGATGTGTCTAGAGCGACAATCTGGGATTCACCGTGTAGTTCCATAGACTTGTTTCAAGAACGGGTGACAAAAGATCCTGTATATTAACATAATTTAGAGAGTCAGACATCTAAAGCTGCTTGATAGTCGCATTCCAAAATCACTGAACTCCAAATTTTGTCTTATACCAGATTTTAAATCTTTTTCACCTCAGTTTTCTCAATCTTTTGCTTTATTACCTTTACCTTTATTACCTTTATTGCTTAAAATCATACAACATATTTATTTAATAAGTCTAAGACTTGTGGTGAATATTAAAATAATTTTATATACATAGTTGCATACAAAACTGCTTGGCAACAACCTTAAAATTTTGACATTCCAAAAAATTTATTTTCTCTTCCATTTCGTTCTTCTAATGTTTCACCTGATACCTCCATTTACAATTAATGCTGATCTCTCCATAATACTTTTCCAACTGTAAATCTTGTTGCCGAAATTGTACATTTTGTACGAGACCAAAAATGACATTTTAATTTGACATGCACATAGTATTATAATTAAATTATCTACACAATAAGTAAATAACCAACGAAAGTTAATAACCGTTGGTATGACATTAAAATGGGAATAATTGCATTATAAAAAAATGTTCAGGACGCAGCAAGTGCGTTATGGTAGTGAATTTTTATTAAATGCTTCAAATTTGAATAACTCAACTTTCTATGAACTTAGAATGTTGAATTTTGGTGCGTAGTAAGACTTTTCCCAAGGAAAGGTACTCACCAAATGTCATTAAAATAACTTTGAAATTTTCGGAGAATTTTTTTTTCGAAAACAAACCTCAAAATTTGAATAACTCAATAGCATATAAAAATTGAAACTGACCCCGGATATGGGTTCTAGGGTTCCTAGTTCATTTGTAAAAATTTTTGCAAAGTCTCACCATCGATACCTCTCTATTAGTGAATTTTATAAAATAAAAATTCACTAATACAAGTGCCCACTAAAATAGTTATGCTACTTGTTTGCTTTCAAGGAAAGCAAGACAAGATCAATGTAAACAGTACTTGATAAACGGAAACTCACCATGTGACAGCTCCTTTCACGAAATTTTCTTTGTTGTACTGAATTTTTCATACATGACTGGCACCATCAAAGCAAACACTTCTAAAATTAACTGTAACCACCCTTGTATGACACATCACGAAGTTTATAGCTAAATCTACACTTATCTTTAACGGACATGCACCCCTAACACAGCTTCTGCTTGATTATACATATAAAACATTTAAACTACTAGATAAGCTCGTATTTTGATTACAAATCTACGTTCTAAACATCGGCAAAGCACAGGAGGCAGTATAGGTTGTAAAAAGCACAATATATCCCGGCGATATTTGACCGATATGTGTTTAATAATTCAGTCTATAGAAAAACGTGAGAGGAAACTTCGTTGTCACTGTTGATAGATTTTGTTTTCGGAACATCTGTCTTCTGGTACACACGCACAATCAAGTCATCTCTGGCCGGCTGTCACATAACGCTGTTAATTGTACAAATGGTTAAATTCCAGTCATTTATATGATTATCTAGAAACAAAACAAGATCGGCGGACCGGGCAGAGGTTGCTATGATTCTTGCGGTTCGGATTTGGACAAACCGTACTCTACGAGCATATTCACTGTGTTTGACACACCCCCACTGTTTCTACTCCACTTTATTGATCTTCTGGATGGCGCAGCCGCTACTAAACTACGAAAATAAATTAAGCTCTAGTATTTCTAGTGGATTTTTCTATTTTTTTTTGGCCGAGAAATTTCAAGGACCGTTTTAAATGAAGGCTGTTGAGGTGTAGACATTCTTGAGATAGTTATGGTTGGGTGAGAAAGAATGGATGGTATTGGTAAGTGGAGGGATCGTAACTCCTAAGCTGAACGGGGCGGTTTGACGTTTATATGCCGGCTTGCCGCCTGGTTTTTTAGTGAATTTTGGTTCTGATTTCACGCACACGCTACAGAGCGAACGTTTGTGTCTGTCATTTGGGGATATTGTTTTAACAAATTTGACTCAGCTTAATTAATAATAAAAAAAATTATGGACGCAGCAAGTATCAAATTTTCATAAAACTCTTTAAGTTTGAACTAAATTTGCCATTAACATAGAAACTGTAATTTTAGCATATAATAAAGTCTTTATCACTGCAACATGTCTACTAAGTTTCATTAAAACAGGTTTGTTATTTTTCGAGATACAAAAAATTCTTTCAGAAAAATTATTTTTTGAAAAACTGTCCGATTGAGCTGACGAACGAACTTATCCAAGTTATTAATAAAAGAAAGACACGAGCCAAGTTTAATCAAAATCAGTTAATAATTTATCTAGTTATGGGTTGGACACACACACACATTTATATATATATATATATATATATATATATATATATATATATATATATATATATATATATATATATATATATATATATATATATATATATATATATATATATATATATATATATATATATATGGTGGTGCATTGAAAATGAAACAGACGAATTTGCGTCCAGAGAATTTTTTTTAAAAAACGCTGAAAAAAGTCAGTTTTAATATTGAGGGGGACATGTTTTGACATAAAACTCAACTGTGTCACATCAACCCCTTAAGGGTGGTGAACAACTCTTATATTTTAAATAGGGAACATGGGTCGAGTGTTACATCATTTGAAAGCTCTTTCTTTTCTGAATTCAGAACACTAATTTTTTTGGAAGTTTTATCAAGTCGTTTAAAAATTATTCACAGTTGGAGTTGCAAAAACGTATTTCATTCATTGTGATTAAAAATGCACTAATTAGTCAATTTTTCGTTAAAAAAAACTAAGAAACCAAACCAAGCGTTCAAAAATGTTTATTCAGTTAAGTAAGTGTTCAAATTGTTGACCACCAGCTTCCATACAAAAGTACACACTTTTTTCAAAACGAGCTGTTGCGTAAATTCTACTCTTTAAATGGCCTCATAGAAAGAAGTCTAAAGGATTTAAATCCGGTGATCTAGGGGGTCACTCAATAGCACCTTTACGCCCAATCCATTGTCCTGGAAACGCTCTGTTCAACAATTCCCTAACACGTTGTGAAAAATGCGGAGTAGCTCCATTGATTTTTTTGATAGCGATCATCATTTTCAACAATGTCAATTAGTATAGGGTAAACGATATCTTCTAGTAACTCCAAATACGTTTTGCCACTCAAATTGCCATCAAGAAAAATTGGTCCGATTAAACGGTCTCCAAAAATGCCAGTCCAGACATTCAATTTCTGTGGAGTTTGAGTGTGGACTTCGTGAAAATTTCTTGGATTATTATCTGCCCAATAATGAAAATTATGACGATTGACTGTAGAGTTTTATAAAAACGTACACTTGTAGGAAAAACAGATATTGAAAAGAGAGTTCCAGTTATCAGCTATTTGTGAAGTCATAACTTCACAAAAGTCCATCCGCCGATCAAAATAATCTTCATTCAGTTGTTGTACAAGATGCATTTTATACGGGTGAAATTTATGATGCTTCAATATTCGCTGAATAGTTCTTATTTTGATGTTTGAAACAGTGGCCAATTTTCTCGTGCTCAAAGTTGGGTCTGCAGCAATTTGTCCTAAAACTTCAATCTCAGTAGTCTCATTTCTAACCGGAAATTCACGTTAAGGATCCCGTTTTTTTTTTTTTGGGTTCTGAACCACTTTGTCGAGACTTTGCAAATAACCCCAAAATGTATTTTCTGTTAACATGTCTGTTCGGATTTCGTTCATTAAACAAATTTGCGGTACGGTTGGCATAGTCATCGTTTTTGAAAAAAAAGAGTAATTATTTCAACTCTTTCTTATACAGAATACACCATTGTGAAATTAATTTTCGGTAATACTATCAAGTATCAAACCGACCGATAAACTGCAATAATAAACCGCTTTTCTCTCATTCTGATAAGAAATGTTCTGATAGTCAATTTTTTGTTTACAAACCAACAAAACATTGACTATCAGCACATTTCTTATCGGAATGAGTGAAATGCGTTTTTGCATCTTCAACTGTGAATAATTTTTAAACGAGTTCATAAAACTCTCAAAAAAATTAGTGTGCTGAATTGAAAATAAATATTAGTGAACTGTCAAAATCAGTAAGTGTCAATCACTTTATAAAATGGCATATCTTGGCGATACAGAACGCATACAAATCCAAATTTTACGATATTTTGGCAACAAGAAAACAAGGGTACCTTATAACAAAGTTGATCTAGAGTTCAACATGATTCATAAAATGATATAATATACAGGATCTTCCATTTAAAACATCAATCATTGCAACCACTACCGTTTTCGGGACCAGCCTGTGTTTTGCCGTAACGTAAAAGTATGCATTTATGGCAACCTTACCACACGTGGTAGAACCTTGCTTTTGTCGTTTTCCGTTTGTGAGATATTCAGATGTTTAAACTTTAAACTAACACTGCATGTATATATATATATATATATATATATATATATATATATATATATATATATATATATATATTGTAAGATTAACATCAGCCGAGGTTTTGGCATTGTATTTGAGCAAGTTGAATGCCTGCACGTTTCGCCCTTCGTGCGGGCGCAAAGCAGTCGGTACCGTGTCTATGCGATGTTGGGCACGTTTAAAATCCTTACCCCTCTTACATCAAGGCAGATGTTTGGCAAAATTTTCAGGATAGTAAGATGAAACTGCTCCCTGCCGTCGGTGGTTGGCCATAGTCGCGGAAATCGACCGACGTCAAAGACAAAAAGTGAAAACAAACATACTAGCCTAAATAAGGTGTTCAATTCTGTTCTAAACACTTGGAATTCTGTATATAAGGATGAGTAGAATAGAATGAACCGCGTCATTCGCCACTTTCTTCAACTGATCAACTGATCGACAGGAAAGCTGTTTATACAGGCCACTACTCTGTTGAGTAAATCATCTTCCGTATCAACTGGACGAGCATATACTTTATTATGTAGCACCCCCCCCCCCCCCACAGGTAAAAATCTATTGGAGCCAGATAAGGCGATATTGGTGGCCATCTCCAAGGACCCTTAGGTCCAAACCAGCGAGATCCTCAAACATACGTGACAGTTCTTCATATATTAAAGTATTTGAATGCGAAGGAGCCCCATCCATTTGAGACCAGCAATCTCTGATATATATATATATATATATATATATATATATATATATATATATATATAAGGGGTGTGCCAACGTGTGATGGAAAACTACTTCCTGGCGTCAATGATTCGTCATGGTCACAGAAATACGCTAACGTTAAAGAAACTAAATACATATTTTATGCATATGAGCGTACTGATTTTACAGATTACCGGATTTCACAAAATACAAGAGACGATTCGATCCATGCACACCATCAAATTTAATCAAACGTAACGAATTTACTTAGACGATTGAACAGGCGATGAACAATCAGCAATAATCAAACGCAAAGGCAGCGGACTCAGTTCAAACATTGGTGAGTGCATTCGACTAAGAATTAAAATGATTAATTCAAAGGGGGATACCTCATCGATAGTGCAATGGTTTAGAAATGCAGACACACACACACAAACACGTGCTTTATCAATTTAATGTCATATACAGCCCCATATCATCAAATACAGGAAACTTTATCATGTGAGCGGGCCGTTTACAGATTTATACAGGATGAAAATATAGTAAATGTAAATATTTCTTGAATATAGTTCCATATACCGCTTAAGAGATAAACTATTGAAAAATGACTATCAGCTGCATTTATAAAGCCAATATTCCTAATGGGACCTTCATATAGATACTTTTTTTTAATAAGGTAGTTAATAAAAGGTGGATTCATGTGTCTCGAATACACCATGAAGTTGATTGTTGTATCCAAGGTTAGTCCAAAAATTCACTGGGATTACCAAGACGACGCATGAAATGGACTATGGATATGAATGAAACCATTATGTGCATTTACTACAGAGTAACACAACTCGGACAACAGACTACCGGATATAGGCAACAACTTCACACAGAATTTCTCAGAATGTACCCACACATACAGGTGACTCAATAAAGAGTAGCGGATCAGTATCGCGTCATACTTAGGAATAACCTTATTCCACAAACGAGACTGAATACCATCAGACAGAAAGTTGAATATGAATTTACTAATATAGCTGTTACGGAAAATAACGAGATCCTGTTTGATGGTAGCAATCTGCAACCTGTACACACTGAGCAAGAAGAGCACATCGAGGGTACGCAAGAAAATGAGGAACTCATCCACAAATTATCCACAGAAATGAGTCGTGCAGTCGCAAGGTATGAAGGAACAAATCCTCTTAATAGACCACCATTACCTAGGCTAAGATCATCTAGAAGGGCGGCAATTATATTGGAACTTTTGAACAAAATAATTTTGCCATCGCATCTTCTAGAGATCAACAATTGGATCACATGCATACACTGATTTACTGTGCAGCAACGGCAGCAATTAAAACCTTAGGCATTAAGATTTCTGATCGAAGGCCCAATCACAGAGACTCGCGTCGAAGACTGCCCCCCTGGAAAAAAAGGTTGTTAAGTAGAGTGGAAACACTTCGAAAAGAAATTGGACAACTTACGCAATACATTGGGGGAGTACAGACAAGAAAATTGCAGAAACAAATAGATGAGACAATAGGCCGAATTCGACAACACTCAGCACAAGATCCAGTCAACCAAACTGCACAAGAATGTCTGGACACCTTGAAACAGAAGCTTTCTGTATATGCAGAACGGTTGAGGAGATATAAAGCGAGCAATAATAGAAAGTGCGACAATACAATGTTTGAACGCTCTGAAAGGACTTTCTACCGTCAGCTTAATTCAGCTAGGAATGCAACCACCGATGCTTTTCCAAAAAAAAGGAACAAATTGCAGAGTTCTGGCAAAGTCAACTAGCCACAATAGCCTCCTGCAATATTGGCGCTAGCTGGGTTAACGAAGAACACCGAGCTTCTCAGAGTTATGACCAAATGCATCATGAGCCGTTTACCACATATGAAGTCTCCGAGGTTATAAAGAGCTTCATAATTGGAAGGCACCCGGGCCTGATGGCGTCCAAAACTTTTGGCTGATGAAATTTGGGTGTACACATCATCCATTGGCGGTGTTAATAAATGATATTATACTTAACCCAAAGAAGATGCCATTGTTTTTCACACAAGGAGATACGTATCTTCTGCCAAAGGACCAGCAGTGTTCTGCACACCCTGGCAGATACCGACCAATAACTTGTCTTCCGACCCTATATAAGTTTGTCATATCCTGCATTGAGAAACGCATATATGTGCATTGTGAACGAAACAACATAATTGCGAGCCATAAAAAAGGGTGTGCCAAAGCATCTATGGGAGGCAAAGAACAATTAATAATTGATTCGGTTGTTTGCAATCAAGTTTACAATGGCCGAAGAAATCTCTTTGCTCCCTACGTGGATTATAAAAAGGCATTTGATTCAGTTCCACAAGAATCGCTTATAAGTGTGCTGAAGATCTATAAGATCGATACTTATATCCTGAGGTTCCTTGAACACACAATGTCCAGCTGAAGAACAAAAGTCCAGTTACGGGCAAAAACGGGTGATAACATCGTAACCAGTGCGATAGCAATTAGAAGAGTTACAGTTCAATGCAATTCGCTAAGCCCATTGTGGTTTTGCCTCGCATTGTATTGGCTATCAAACCGACTGAACTCTACCAGATATGGCTTCGGTATAAAAAGCAATGGCAGGGAGCAAATGAGGATAAATCATCTGCTGTATATGGATGATCTTAAGCTGATGGCTTCCACAAAGAACCACCTGCAACAACTCCTTAAGTTCGTGGAAGGGTTTTCCAGGGATATTGACATGCAGTTTGGATCGGACAAATGTTCCACCGTATGTGTAGTCAGAGGGAAGATATAACCAGGTGAATATGAAATGCAGAACGGCCAGCAAATTGCCTCGATGGATGTAGAAGAGTGTTATAAATCCATGATAATACAGCAATCGAGGAAAATAAACCACTCGGTAATGAAGAACGATCTGGCAAATGAGTTTACGAAACGAGTAAAGTAAGTAATGCGATCACATCTTAACGACAAGGACTGACTAAAGCTCTGAATACATATGGATGTTCTGCACTTAGCTACTTATCTGCGATTGTAAACCGCAGTAAAACGGACATCGAAAATCCACAACGGAAGGTACGAACACTCCCAAGAAACTCAAAAAAGCATCACCCCCGTAGTGCTGTCGAGCGAGTAACACCAAGGTGGAAGACGAGTGTTGGATATTGGTAAACAGCTGGACCAGCAGATAGTGAACCTGCGTACATATTTCCATCAGCAGGCGCTTACTTCTGAACCACACCGTGCCATATGCGAGGCAAGTGATTCAACACCCCTACAACGAAAAGTCACCATCGGACTGATCAGGACAAGCTGCAATCTTGGATGCAGAAGCCTCTCCATGGGCGACATCTGAATGAGACCTCCCAGGCACATGTCGACAAATTGGCGTCGAACTACTGGTTGGTGTCCGGACAGATGTTTCCAGAGTCAGAGGGGTTTGTGCTGGCCATACAAGATCAGGTCATCCCAACAAAAAACTACCTGAAGTATATAGTCGGAGATAATTCGGTCCAAGATGTAAATTTGGATGTCAATTATTACTGTCCAGCACGTCACAGGGGGATGTCAAGCGTTTGCTGCAACAGAGTATAAAGAGAGGCACGACGCAGTTGCCAAGATATTTCATCAAGAACTGGCTCTAAAACTGGGACTTTTAAACCTTAGTAAGGTGCCTTACGATAGGTACACTCCTGAGCCTGTTCTAGAGAACTCAGGATACAGGTTGTACTGGGATCGGACCGTGCTCACAGACCAACGATTTGCCCACAACAGGCCAGATATAATAATAGTGGATAAGGCCTGAAATCAAGTGACGCTGATTGATGTTGCCATTCCAAATACTAATAATCTAGAGATAAAGTATAACGAGAAGATCATTAAGTACAGAGACCTCGAGATACAAGTAAAGAGACAGGGGAGGGCAGATATTATCCGAGTGATTCCAATAGTCATGTCGCGAACTGGTGTGGTTCCTAAGAATCTTCGAGAGAACATTAAGAGACTGGACCTTGGAGAGCATCTTTATAGGGATATTCAAAAGGTGGTAATGCTTGCAAGTGCCCACGCTGTGCGGTGATTCCTGGAAAATGAGGATGTGTCGCGTTGTCGTTCAGGGTCCGATAACTTGGAAAGGAGTTCAGTGATGACATCAGCATGGAGTTTGGATTAGATAAGTGCGCAAAGGCAACATTCCTGTGGGGACGACTACAACAAAGGAGAACATCAAAATTGATAACTCAACAACCATCCAGTCTTTAGACCAAATTGATGTGTACAAATATCTAGTCATAGATGAACACGACGGTATCCAACACAAGAATATGAAAACCAAATTGAAGAAAGAATATTACCGGCGAATAACAGCGATTCTTAAAAACGAGCTCAATGCCAAAAACAAGATGATGGCCATAACCTACTTAGCTGGTCCTGTCAGAGATTCAGAAACTGGACACTCAGACACGCAAGCTCCTCACAATTTACGGTGCTCTCCATGCACGTGCCGACATTGACCGATTTTACATTCCTAGAAAAGAAGAAGGCAGAGGAATGATTAGCATTGAGGCTGCTAACAACATCGCCAAGGAAGGAATCAGCAGCTACCTGGGAATGGTGTACAGACAACAAGGCGCCCCTAGAGAACATGACAGCACAGAGGAAGGCGAAGATAATGAAGAAAAAAGAGAACTAGAGCACAACAGCCATAGTATACCCGAGACAAAGAAGTTGAAGGAAATGAAACAGAGAATGAAACAACAGAAAAACGAATTACAAAATGGAAAACCAAGCCACTTCATGGACAAATAGCAAATGAAGCCGTCAAGGAAACCATCCATCAAAATAACTCATGGGCGTGGCTCACCCATGCAAATCTCAAGACCGAGACGGAAGCTCTGATAATTGCCTGCCAAGATCAAGCCATCGCACAAATTACGTGATAGCTAAAATAATGAGGACCGACACAGACCGAAAATGCAGATTCTGTTGGTCTTTCAATGAAACCATCCACCATATTGTAGCGGGCTGTCCCATACTAGCAAAACATTCGTATCTGGAGCGACACAACACAGTAGCCAGACAGCTTCCCTGGAACATCTGCAAACACTATAAGATAGATGTAAATGAAAAGTGGTACCAGCACATCCCGGACCCTGTAATAGATGCTGAAGATGTGACAATCATATGGGACACACAAATGCATACAGATAGAAAAATAGTTGCAAACAAACCAGACCTCATAGTTAAGGATAAGAAGAAAAAACATTGCCTAATCATAGACGTGGCCATACCTTTTGACTACAACAACACACAGAAGGAAGCAGAAAATATGCTTAAATATAAAGATCTGCAAATTGAGATACAGCGCATGTGGAACCTGAAGGCCAAAATAATCCCCGTCATCATCGGAGCCACAGGACTTATTTCCAATGCCACCACCAATTTCATGAAGGAAGTTCCCGGAAAACACAATCTCCTGCTAATGCAAAAGGCGGTGGTCCTGAGCACGGCGCATATAGTACGGAAAATACTATGATACTTTCTGACATCCAGACGCAGAAGCAACACCCTAGGTGCACGGAGTGCACTCGGTGTTGTTCAACTCATGTAGAATAATCCTTAGAATAAACTAAGTGGAATCTTTTATAATAATAATAATAATAATAATAATAATAATAATAATAATAATAATAATAATAATAATAATACTAAACACATGTTGGATTGTCAGGAAATTGCTTGGTCTAAGATCCGCAAATACATACCAGTTATGTACTGTGGGAGGGAATATAAAGGAGAAAATTATAATAATAATAACTCTCAAGTTTCCTCCTATACCATGCTTTGTCACCAATATCATAACAGCTTTATTGCAATTAAATACTTTGTTTTATATCAAAGACATAAACGCAAGTTTCGCATATTACTACTTGTTGTAGAGGCTATAAAATATTGTAGGAAATGGACAGACTATAATGCTCGTAATATTGTAGTTTTTTTACCATAGTCTTCCGCATTCAGTTTCAATCAGAATGTTAATAAAAGGTTTTGTCCATATAAAACAATCAGATTCTATTCTTTTTTCTCACAATGGGTATTTAATGAAATTTAAAAAAGCGGAAGAGAAGCCATTTAACTTAAAACAAATTTGGTTGGTGAGACGAAAGTATTCTCTGGCCTCGGTGATTGACGACAGTCGTGGAAATAGGTAGACGTTACATAAATAGCAGTAAAAGCACATACTTAGATACACATTCATTTAGATTTAGATCGACGGTAAGTACACAGGCTGCTGCTGAGTGACGCCGGTAGTTTAAGGTCAATTTTTTGCAAATAGTGTCTTAGAATCAAGCACAAATTTCTAAAACAAGGTTTTAAGACACTTTAAAATTACCACTTGAGACATATCTTGACACAGTGTCCGAAATACGAAGAAGCAAGAATACGTAACTATGTTCCGCAAACCATAAAATATGCCCTCGACCCTAGTAATGAGACCCACAAACAATAGTGCAATTTCTAAAAGACATTGAGTTAATTGATCATATATACTGTATTGTATTGTTATTAGGAATAAGCTACTAAGGACCCTTAGTGATAGATGCGGCCTTTTAGTTATCAATAAAAAAATTACCACGATTTCCTGTTAATAACTGTTTAATTTGATCACCTCTATCCTAAAAGTAGGTGTTTTATGACATATTATGTATATTTGGTTCACAATCATCGAGATAAAGAAATAAAGGAATATAATTCGTACAATTTGGGAATGCCATTTTATCAAATAATAATCACCAGAAATGTAAACATTTTAAGAACTATTCTTCAGTTACCAAACGGTTTTTCTTCAAACAATACAAACTTGAGTGCGGGACCCCTCTCCGATAGTACTAAAAGTTCTCTATCTGAAGTTCTAACGTCCTGTCGACGGTCTTTTCAGTTTCCCCTCTTGTACGAACTATTATTATCATCAAGAGGGAGAATAGCAATATCTACAAATAGTATTTCACTTTCTAAAACCCATGTGAAATGACGCAATAGGCTCTCACAGATAATTAAAGCTTCCGTTCCTTGACTTGATGTACATTTAGTCTACCTACATTAATTTCTGTCCAATAGGGTGCAATACAGGTTATTGGGAAATATGCCACTTTATTAAGTATTTTAAAATAAAGGTTTTTAATTATATGTATTTGATAACGAATCTTTACTTACTACAATTTTAAATTATTCTCCATTCTGTTCTTCAAGACGACCACAAAATATATTTATTGTCGTAAATGTTTGCCGAAAATGTGAAAAGGATGACAACCATGTTGTATGGTTTCAATATGGTTTAAGCATATATAGGGTGGCGCATTGAAAATGAAACAAACTGATTTGCGTCCAGAGATTTTTTTTAAGAAACGCTGAAACATGTCAATTTTAGTATTGAGGGGGACATGTTTTGACATAAAACTCAACGTTGTCACATCAACCCCTTATATTTTAAATAGGGAACATGCATCGAGTGTTACATCAATTGAAAGATCTTTCTTTTCTGAATTGAGCACACAAATTTTTTTGGAAGTTTTATCAACTGGTTTAAAAATTATTCACAGTTGAAGATGCCAAAACGCATTTTACTCATTCCGATAAGAAATGTGCTGATAGTCAATTTTTTGTTGGTTTGTAAACAAAAAAATGACTATCAGAACGTTTCTTATCGGAATGAGAGAAATGCGGTTTATTATTTCAGTTTATCGGTCGGTTTGATACTTGATAGTACTACCAAAAATTAATTTCACAATGGTGTATTCTGTGAAGAAAGAGTTGAAATAATTACTCTTTTTTTTTCAAAAACGATGACTGTGCCAACCGTACCGCAAATTTGTTTAATGAACATCCGAACAGACATGTTAACAGAAAATACATTTTGGAGTTAGTTGCAAAGTTTCGATAAAGTGGTTCAGTAGCCAACAAAAAACGGGATCCTGAACGTGAATTTCCGGTTATAAATGAGACTACTGTGATTGAAGTTTTAGGACAAATTGCGAGCACGAGAAAATTGGCCACTGTTTCAAACATCAAAAAAAGAACTATTCAGCAAATATTGAAGCATCATAAATTTCACCCGTATATAATTAATCTTGTACAACAACTGAATGAAGATGATTTTGATCGGCGGCCGAAGTTTTGTAAAGTTATGACTGCACGAATAGTTGATAACAAGAACTTTCTGTTCAATATCTGTTTTTCAGACGACTGTACGTCATAATTGTCGTTATTGGGCAGATAATAATCAAAGAAATTTTCACAAAGTCCACACTCAAACTCCACAGAAATTGAATGTCTGGACTGGCATTTTTGGAGACCGTTTAATCGGACCAATTTTTCTTGATGACAATTTGAGTGGCGAAACGTATTTGGAATTACTAGAAGATATCGTTTACCCTCTACTAATTGACATTGTTGAAAATGATGATCGCTATCAAGAAAATCAATTAGTGTTTCACCAAGATGGAGCTCCTCCGCACTTTTCACAACGTGTTATGGAGTTTTTTAACAGAGAGTTTCCAGAGCAATGAATTGGGCGTAGAGGTGCTATTGAGCGCCCCCCTAGATCAGCGGATTTAACTCCTTTAGACTTCTTTCTATGGGGCCATTTAAAGAGTAGAATTTTCGCAACAGAACCGGAGTCTCTGGAAGAATGACGAAGACGCATTGTTGAACAATGCAGTCTAATAACTCCACAAATGCTCCAGAATGCCAGAGCTCGTTTTGAACAAAATTTGTACTTTTGTATGAAAGCTTGTGGTCAACAATTTGAACACTTACTTAACTGAATAAACATTTTTGAACGTTTGGTTTTGTTTTTTATTTATTTTTTAACGAAAAATTGACTAATTAGTGCATTTCTTATCACAATGAATGAAATACATTCTTGCAACTTGTGTTATTACCCTATGTTTTACATTTTAGGATTCAAATGAAATTTTATTAAATCTGACAACGCGGCTCGTTTATATTTGATTGTCAGGTGACTGTTTCAATTTGAATAATCTACTTAAACTGACGCATTCACAGTTTAATCATCCTTATCAACATTGAACCTGGGAAATGCTGTATGAAATTTGAACTGATATCTTAGACTGTTTATTCATTTATAATTAATTTTTTTAATAACTCCTGTCCTTGTACGCCATTTTATTTGAAATTTGGTTAACAGCTATATTGTAACGTCTCCTATATATGTGCAAATTTTCATTCGAAACACTTTAATATTTCAAAAAATATTGCGTTTACAAAATTTTCTTTACATTTTTTTTCTAAGAAAAATTAGACGCATGGCGCCCATCTACGAACTCATCCAAGCCATTAACAAAATGAAGGTAATTTTTAAATTTGGTCGAAATTGATGAAGTATTTTTTGAGTTAGCGGTTAGATATATATATATATATATATATATATATATATATATATATATATATATATATATATATATATATATATATATATATATATATATATATATAAACATATAAAAATTGAAACTGACCCCGGATATGGGTTCTAGAGGTCCTAATTCGCGCTCATTTGAATTTTTTTCCAAAAGTCTTACCATCGATACCTCTCTATTAGTGAATTTTCTTAATGAAAATTAACTAAAAACCTACCCTTACTTATGGTAACCCTGACGTGATTATTACGTGAATATAACGACTCTGTTGAAAAAGTAAAATTTTCAGAGCATTTTAGAATATGAACTTACAGGAGCGTGAAATTTTAGGATTTGATTACATCAGGATTCTAGAAGCAAATTCCTGAAATCAGTTTAAGTGCACCCTATATAATGTTGAAATTTATAATTTATAACGTCTGTGTGAACACGTGGAGGAAAACGGATTAAGCTATAGTTCGTTAGTTCCTTGTGCAGTGTTGTATTTTCGCATATTCGTAGACAGGCTAATAGCTTTGTGGTTATTTTTACGGCGCGTTGGAGGGAAAGGGGCGACGGCATCATCACAGAGCTTTACGAAAGCTTGTGGGGGACCCGTGCAAAACAGCAAACATCAATTAGAGCTTATCTGATTTGTGGTGGACAGTCATTAGTTCGGGGATATGATACTGCGACTCGATGTTCTCGTTTCATCAGCCAGAGGCGAGATTTGTTTCATTATTTCTGATAGATGACGGATTATTTAAATCTGGAAAGCTGCAATTTGTCACAAAATGTGCTTAAAATACGAAATTAAATTAGGGTAACGTGTTAATCTATTTAAATTAAACGATCATAACATTATTATTCTTTCAGCGAAGACGATTAAGTTAGTGAAAGAAACCGAGGTCGTTTTCAGACTTTATATGTTTATATATATATATATATATATATATATATATATATATATATATATATATATATATATATATATATATATATATATATATATATATATATATATATGTGTGTGTGTCACACCTATAACTTAAAAAATAATGGACCGATTTTGATAAAACTTGGTGAGTACCTTCCTTTCGCAAGTGGCTTGGATAAGTTCGTTAGCCAGGAAAATCCGCCGAGGTTTTCCCGGAAAATTTTGTGTTTTCTTTCGAAAAAATCGAAAAAAATTTACATCTCCAAACTTAACAAAGTAATGGCAACCATACGCGGGTTTATATCATTATAGGTAAGTCACCTACCAAAATTTAGCTCTGTAGGTTAAAGGACAAAAAAGTTACAGGCATTTAAAAAAAATTGGGTTTTCCTCAAAACGTCAAAGTCGCGATTTTAAACGTCAAAATTGGTAATATTTAGGCAATGAACCTGAAACTAATATGAGCTATGGAAGGAAAATGTCTCAAGAAGAATGTTTCACAAAGCCTGAAGTCTTAGTTTCAATCGTCATTGTCCTTCATTTTACTAAAATATTCCCAGAAAATTCATTACAAATAGACCCTTTCTCTGATGATTGGGCAGTAGTGTTGGCTATAGAGTTTATCGGTTAATCATCGGTATATCATTTTTGTCGAATTTTCGTAAAAAATCTTCAAAGTTCAATATATCCGTTATTATGCACGATACGAAAAAAAATTGTATACATTAATTATAGGGTGTCTTGAGCTGCATCTTAAAAAACATTGCTACAATTACAGGGTAGCCCATAAGTCGTTGGTGATTCAAGTTTTCTTTTTTAGTGAATTTTCTTAAAAAAATTCACTAATGGGGAGATCCGTGTTTATGTATATATACATATATATATATATATATATATATATATATATATATATATATATATATATATATATATATATTGTTCTGGAAACCAGATCCACTAAACATTACACATTAACATACACCATTAGAGCCATAAAAACATACGATGAGATAATCCATAACAGCTATTTTACCATCAAAGCAGTAAAGTTCAAACAGGAATGCAAAGAATTTAGTGGGAAAGTAGTAAATAAATGAATGGAACAAATATAATTCAATTCAGTCATTGATATGAGGTGTAAGATAATTAGATTAAGTTAATATAAGAGCGTTTCAGAGGACTTAAAAGACTAAACTAGCTAAGCCCAAATTTACATTAACAAAAAAATGTAGTGATTGTCAAAGTTAGATTAAGTATCGATAGGATATGTAGACAATCGAACTAGAACAAAATTGGAATATTTAGAATGACTGTTGTAATTAGCATTAAGGAGGTGTGCACAAAGTGACAGTTCCACAAGAATTTGAAATTTTTGTGAAAAATGACAATTCCACAAAGGTGACAATAAAGCGATGACAGCACAGAAAAACGGAAGTTTGTTTTGACAGAAAAAGATTGCTGTGAAAAAATGCGAGGAGAAGTTTGACAGAAGAAAATAGACTGACATGGTTTTTTTGAAGTTTAGAGAGCGGTGGTCATTAGCTGTTGATAAGAACAGAAAAAGTATTGTTCTGAAGTAAAGTTAGAGAGCGGAGGTCATTAGCTGTTTATAAGAACAGGAAAAAGTATTGTTCGGAAGTAAAGTTTAGAGAGCGGGGTCCTTGGCGGTTTATAAGACCAGCGAAAGTACCTAAAAGAAACAAACGCCATCACTCAAGATATGGTTACGTAGAATCCAGATGCAGATCTAAATATAAATATAAATACATATCTAGTGAAGTACACCTATGGTAAATGAGAACAAGAATAACACACAAGAGTAGTCTGGATGTACATAGCTATCAAGGTAAAGTGAAATTGACAATTTAAATTTGAACAGTGATATTGTTTGGTTTGTTTGATTTTCCTAAGACAAGATAGTAGTTTTTGAAGTTAAACAAGAAAATTAAATTAAAATTAAATTTAGGTTGTTCATAAAAAAGACTAATTAGTCGAATAAGTATAGACGGATCCAATAGGTAATATAAGGTAATTTTTTTAATATTCTGTGGGGAGAAGTTTTATGTAACTTAATATATAAATGATTATTCAATAAATTATGTAAATAATAGAAAAAAAATGACATCAATGACTTAGTTGAATTTTTTTTTTTTTTTTTTATGTCAACAACACACCACGAGGGCTTACAGCCTAAATACTATCGTACCGTGGGTGTTGACAAGGAGGAAAGAGGCAGCTTGTTAATTCTGGACTTGAAGGTTTGGAGGTTCGGAGGAGAAGGAAAAACATGTGCCGGCAAGGAATTCCACACCTTGGAAGTCCTCGGGACAAAAGAGCGTGCATAACAAGATGTTCTATGTCTGGTGACCTGGACGTTAAAAGGGTGCATTCGCTCTGTTCCCCTGGTAGATCTGCTGGGGGCAGCAGGTGGGGGAATTATGGAGGAAAGCTCCTCTGAGCAGTGCCCGTGCAGATATCTATAAAAGAGAGAGAGGTCACCAACGGCACGTCGGTGGGCAAGGGATGGAAGCCTTTGGGTGAGGGTAGGGTCACCGATGAGACGTATAGCTCTCTTTTGAATGGAGTCCAGGATAGCGAGTGTAGAAGCGGCAGCTGCACCCCAGATGTGGGAGCAGTATTCGAGGTTTGGCCTTGTTTGTGAAGTGTATAAGGTATAGAGATTAGTTGGTGAAAAGAATTTGCGAGCCCGGAAGAGGAAACCCAATTTCTTAGCAGCCGCTTCTGCAATTGATGTAACATGTTGGTGCCAATTAAGATTTCGATCCACAGTAATGCCAACAAGAGAAAAGGACTCATTACTTTGAATAACTTGGTTGTTCATTGTGATGGGTCTAGGGCTGCTGTATCTCTTGTGAGAAAGAAAGCAAGACTTAGTTTTGGTGGGGTTGAATTGTACAAGATTTCTACTTCCCCAGTCTAATATTTTTTGGAGGTCTACGGAGACAGAACCCTCCATGAGTCTGCGATCCTCATCTAATTGGGCTAAAGAGACAGGTTTAGAATATTGTATGTTTGAGTGGAGGGTGCTGTCGTCCGCGTAACTGTGAACTGGGTTGGATGTGCTAGAGAGGAGGTCATTGATGTGGAGAAGAAACAAAGTAGGGGCTAAAGCTGAACCTTGAGGAACTCCTGCATTAATTGGATACAGTTTAGAGGAATGGCCATCCACAACAACAGATATGCTCCTGTTGGAGAGGAAATTTGCTGCCCAGGTACAAAGTTTTGGTGGTAGGCCATAGGCCGGAAGTTTATTAAGCAGCGCTGCGTGCCAGATCTGGTCGAATGCTTTGGATATGTCTAGAGCAACAATCTGGGATTCACCGTGTTGTTCCATAGACTTGTTCCAAGAATGGGTGACAAAGGAAAGGAGGTCGGCAGTCGATGTGCGCTGACGGAATCCATACTGCCTGTCGTGGATTAGACTGTGTTTTTCAAGGAATTTTAGTAGTTCGGTGTTTATATACTTTTCCATCACTTTAGAGATGACTGAAAGGAGAGAAATAGGCCTGTAGTTGCTAGGAAGCGCTTTGGATCCTTTCTTGGGGATGGGTTGTACTCGAGCAGTTTTCCAGTTACTAGGGAATATGCCTTTATTGTAAGATATCTGAAACAGACGAGTCAGGACAGGAGCAAGTTCTGGTGCGCATTTTTTGAGAACAATTGCTGGGATCTCGTCAAGGCCAGAGGCTTTCCTGGTATTAAGAGAAGAGAGCATCTTTCGTACCTTTTTAGTTTGGAAAATGATATCAGTCATTTTATGCGCGACATTGGGGACTGTTGGTGGTTGAACATTTGGAGGTGGGTTGAGAGTAGAATTTCCGGCGAACAACGAGGCAAAGAGTTCAGCCTTGCGCAGCGCGGTAGAAACAATTTCATCCCCTGAGACAAGAGGTGGGAACGTGCTCTTGCAGAAATTGTTCCCAATAGACTTAGCAAGAGTCCAGAAGGGTTTGCCGCCGTTGGAGCTTGAGAGGACTTTGTTTTTGATGTGGTTATTAAACGAGTTTTTTGCCTCAGAAAGAATGCGGACATAGCGGTTTCTTGCGTCGTTGAATGCTTGACGATTTTCTTGACTGGGATTGTGTAGAAGCGTTTTGTGAGCTTTGACCTTTTCAAGTCTGGCCTTGTCACAGGATTTAGAGAACCAGGGCTTTTGAGTGGCTGAAGAGGTTTTCTGTGTACGTGGAATAAATAATTCCATGCCAGCTTGGATAATTTCGGTGACGTTTTGTGAGATATCAGAGGGGTCAGGATGAGAGAAGCAGACAGACGCCCATGGAAATGAGGAAAAGTAATTAAGGTGGAAAAATTAAAAGAATATCACTACTTATAGAAAGGGCATATATATTTAATTGGGAAATATTATTGTTGAACATTGTTATTAAATCGTTTAATAAATCGTTGTAGGGGTTTGAACCGATGCTCTGAGATAGGAGAAACAGCTGGGGCAAAAAGAAACACAACAATAGATAGATATATTAGACAGACACATAAAACATTACAATATATATATATATATATATATATATATATATATATATATATATATATATATATATATATATATATATATATATATATATATCGTACCGATAACTCAAAAAATAATGGACCGATCTTGATCAAATTTGGTGAACACCTTCCTTTTGCAAGTGGCTTGGATAAGTTCGTTGGCCAGGAAAATCGGACCATGTTTTCGCGGAAAATTTTGTGTTTTCTTTCTAAAAAAATTTATATCTTCGGAAATAACAAAGTGAGGGCAACCAAATTTGGTACGCGTATTTGTATTATAAAGAGTGAACGATGTACCAAAATGTAGGTCTCTAAATTTAAGGACAAAAAGTTACGAGCAGCTAAAGAAACAAATTTTGGAGTTATCCTCAAAACGCCAAACTCGCAATTTCAAACGTCAAAATTGGCAATGTTTAGGCAAAGAACGTGAAACAAATACGGATTGTGAAAAGAAAATGTTGCAAGAAGAGTGTTCTGCGAACCGCTAAGTTTCAGATTCAACCGTCATTGATCTTCATTTTACTAAAATATTTACAAAAAATTCATTTCCAATAGACCCTTTTTCTGGTGCTTTGGCTGTCGGTTTAGTTAAGTTGATGCTTTCGCTGTAGGTTTAGTGAAGTTTATGGTTTATCGGTCTATAATTTTTAACTAATTTTTGTAGAACAAATTTGTTACTGCATTTTAGCATTTTTTATCGAAATATGATGCATGTTTGAAAGAAATAAATCTGGACGCAGTAAGTGCGTTTTGGTAGCGAATTTTCATTAAATGTTTCAAATTCAATAACTCAATTTGCTATTAACCTAAGGTTCATTGTCTAGCAGACCAGTTTTCTCAGAAACATTTAAAGTTTAAAATATAGTACATTGTTCCTACTATATAGGTTATACCGGTAACCAAATTGATTTTTATGACAATTCACTTCCATAACGCACTTGCTGCGTCTAGAGTTTTTTCTTTTATTTCTGCCTTAATGGTTTTGAAAAGGTGGCCTACCAAAACTGAGCTTTTATCTAAAACCGTTTCGGAAATTATGAAGCAAAATCAGCATCAGAGGACAACTTTAGTCACCCTGTATTTCAATAACAAAGTCTTTCACGACCTATCTTTATATAAACTTATTGCTTTGATTTAGGTTTTCTATTCAACGGTAAATTACTACTACTATATAGTGACTCACTCTGTATATAAGCACTCGCTTAACATTTTTTTTGAGGATACTGTATGATTAATGCAAATAAACATACTAAAAAATAAACAAAATAACCTTGTTGATATGGCTTGTGTTCTAATTTTTACGCTGTTATTGACTAATGTCTAGTTTCACAAAGCTGGATTAAATATTTAACGGCCGGTTAGTCAATCAACGCTTCAGACGACCAATCACAGCTTTAAGATATTTGGCTGCCATGGCAAAAACCCGAACTATAGTCTGTGATTGGTCGTCTAAAGCCTTGAATAATTAACCGGCCCTTAAATATTTAATCGAGCTTTGTGAAACTGATCATATAGGTGTTAAATATAGTAATGTCTAAAGTCCACTGGTGATCTCTGTATAATTACTTTTGGAGCACCATAAAACTGGAAATAAAATCACTTTTTGAATTAAAAACTGTAAAAAATTTAAGGAAAATTGTTGTTTTTAAGTCCTATCCAATAGATTCACTAACAAACAGACAGAGGCGTTTTATTAGACCGAAACAGCCACCAGAATTTGGTAGAAATTCAGACTGAAATAATACGTTGAAACCAGAGTATTACAGATCAATTTAGGAAAGGAAGTAATCAATCTTTTAGCAGTGTTTATTGGAAATGTTTCTAGAGGCCACTCACATTACCACCTACAGTGATAATATTAGGGAGCCCTTTGCGCCCTCCGGCACGTTCAAGAATGACGCCCTTTCCTTAGCGGAACGTAAGAAGGGCTGGAACTTAAACCAAGCATGACGATACATTTACCAATACGTAGAATCTTGTGTGTAGATAAGAAAAGGATAAAACCGCTAGGGCCTGTCACTTTTTGTTATCTAACAACGTCTGATACCGTCAACGTATCCTTCAATTCCGTATTAGGGAAACTTGTTGGTTTTATTAAATGTGCCTGATAAAAATAAAAGCCTTTAGTATCTTCTTAAACGACAAATTTCAGAGCATTGTGTGCTCAACAATTATAAATATTTAACTCATACACGACAACGTTATGGATGCAATATGGCATATCAAATTTAAAACAAGACATGTAAGGAGAGTATCAAAGACCAATAAAGCTGGTGATCACAGAAGCACAGCATTGCTCCTGATGCTGCGACAGAAGGTGATGTATCTAATTAAAAACATTATAAGAAGTAGGGTAGGAGAAAATTATGGATGGTTTGTCTGTAGTGTCAAAATTAACATGCAAAACTATCATAAGCTTTTGGTGTGTTCATGAGGCAGAAACCAATCCAAATTGTTTAACACAAGTTTTAAATCTATTGTACTTTATGTACATTGTCCGATTTAAAACGAAATACCCTATATATATATATATATATATATATATATATATATATATATATATATATATATATATATATATATATATATATATATATATATATATATTTAGCACTTTAAATTCTTGAGTATGAGAATTTTAATTATTATCGGTTTCCCTCTTTATTTAAAGTATTAACATTGATGAAAATGAAATTATGCCAATATATTTTTACTTACCACTGTATCTGTAAATTTTACTCTTACTTCATGGGTAGAGTTCTGAAATTGGGCTAGCATTCTTGTTTTGATGTACCTTATTTGCATATTTTTGTTTATCCAGAGTGTTAGAAATTTCGTTAAAATATTTTCAATGAAGTTTTTATTGATGTTACTCTTTTAATTGATAATAATTTGAATATAGACTTATTTGGTAATACTATTATTTTTTATATGGGTCAAATTATTCAGACTATATACCTACAAGCTATAATGTTTTATTTCTGGTTATTTAAATTCTTTTGAAAATCATAGCTATATCAAAATTATTATTGATCGTTGTCAATAAATCACACAAATCAGTATCTTATTTTCACAATGAATTAAATAAACTATGCTCTATTAATTCAGCCTTTATCAGCATATCCCCCTTAATGTTTTAAACATAAACAAAATTCATCAATGTAACAGAAATCCTTAAAACTAAACACAATATAAAAAATCTGCACATTTATAATTACAACATTCACAAGATTGATTTACTAGTTAATGTCTCCAATTGGTTCTTCACTGAGATTTGTATTATTCGCCATTGGATCACTTATTTGGATTTTATTACTGCCACCAATTCTTTAGGGCAATTAATTGATATCGAGCTTATTTTGGATAACCCTTTGTGTAGAAAAATTTCTTCCATTTTGACTGCTATTGTTAATTAATATTCATTACCCAGCCATTTTATATTACGGCAGTTTAAGATCGAGTGATAATTACACTTATACGTTTCACTTTCGCAGCTCTACACTTAATATCTTTTATCTCACTTCACCGCAGTTTATAATCGAATGTTTCTTTAACTCGCATTGCCGCAGTCTATCGTGAAATGCCTCCTATATTTCCCTGTTCTGTTTAAATATCTACCCTTCTCTCAAAAAGACTCTCCTTTTGAATACAGGCTGTGCAATACAAAGTTCATTACCCCTACATGTTGCCATTGTCCAACTTCTTATTAGTTACACTTACAGAAAAAACGTCCCCACGTTTATATGCTAACATTGTTTCTTTTTATAATTTACTGACAACGAAATTTTTTTTACCTTAAATACACTGTGACTATATCTACTTCAGATTTACTTCACTAGGACCAAATAAAAATTATTTTCTTTAAACAAAATACTATGTATAAAAACAAATTCAAATTTGCAGCTTCTAATATCTCTAAATCTGTTGGAATACCTGAAGCACCCACAGAACTATCTGTGCTCCGGTGATTAACCGCATCCGACACTTGTGCCAATTTTATAACCCTAGCACATTCGCTCAGACGAATGTCAACGTATTCGTCGGGGATATCTTTGTCAGCAATAACATCTTCCAAAAAGCTTTAATCAACGTTTTCACTTCGATGCTCAAAATGAAAACTAGTATGCCTGAAACAATTTTGCACCGTTGTTTTTTTATTTTAATTTTAGTTCAATAACGCACCACGAGGGCTCACAGCCTAAATACTATCGTACCGTGGGTGTCGACAAGGAGGAAAGATGCAACTTGTTAATTCTGGACTTAAAGGTTTGGAGGTTCGGAGGAGAAGGAAAAACCTGTGCTGGCAAGGAATTCCACAACTTGGAAGTCCTAGGGACAAAAGAGCGGGCATAACAAGATCTTCTATGTCTGGTGACCTGAACAGTGAAAGGGTGCATTCGCTCTGTTCCTCTGGTAGATCTGTTGGGGCAGCAGGTGGAGGAACTATGGAAGAAAGCTTCTCTGAGCAGTGCCCGTGCAGATATCTATAACCACCAACGGCACGTCGGTGGGCAAGGAATGGCAGCCTCTGGGTGAGGCTAGGGTCACCGATGAGACGTATAGCTCTATTCTTAATGGAATCCAGGATAGCGAGTGTAGAAGCGGCAGCGGCACCCCAGATGTGGGTTTTGTGAGACATTTTCCCCATGCACGATCAAGGAGACGAATAGCTTTGAGGACATTTACCGAAACTTGACGCGGATTCTTGTCCATGCTGTCAATTATTTTGTGACGAGGTGTCTCCAGTAATTACACTTCAGTGAGTTGATAATTCTCTGATCTAAAGGCTGCAGTACAGATGTGGTATTAGGTGGCAGAAAAACTAGTTTGATGTTATTTAAACTCGTCAATTATGGATGTGCCACACAATTATCCACCAAAAGCAAAATTTTTCTATATATATTTTTTCAGTTTCCCATCCCATTCTTCTAATTCAGTTTTAAATATATCGTCAGTCGCCCAAACTTTTTTTATTAGCGACATATTTTACCGACAAACTCTTTACATTTTAAAACATGTTAGTTTTTGTGCTTTGTCAGTAACCAATAGTCTTCGAAACTCAGAACCATCATAATTTACACACAGTAGTACAGTTAGTCGCTCTTTGGATAACTTCCAAGCAACACATTTTTCGTTTTCTAATTTTGGAGCAACATTTTTAAAACAAATCTTGTCTATTCTGCATTGAAGACATCACATGCCTGGCATTCCTCGGATATATCACGGAAGTTATTTTGAAGCCAATCAGATGTGACTTCCCTGTTTACAAATTTCGTTTCCCCAGAAACTTTTCCTGAATTAATTGAATGGCTTTGTTTAAAACGAGAAATCCAACTTACAGAACACTGTAAATTCTCTTCATATCCCATTTCTCTACCAAGAAAAAGAGCTTTCTGCTAGGAAAAATAGACCACTTATAGCAATGTTTGTGTGCCTCTGCTATTTGAACCAATCAAACAATGCTTTGTCAAAGTTCTCCATCTCGGTTGTTTTTACACTTTTTCTCTTGTTGTCAATAATGTTGGAACCACGAGCCTGGACAATAGCATTCTCGCACTTAGAATTGTTGATAATGTAGACAATGCAATACCGTACTTCCTACAAACATCACTTTTGTTCGTTCCTGTTTTCACTTGTTTTAATAACGATATTTTCTCTTCAATGGTAAGACGTTTTCGTTTAATACCGGTGGCGGACATTGTGTAAACAAGACTCTACTCTAAGTCCAACTTGCCTCACACGTGTGACGATCGAAAACTGATATAAACAGAAAACAGAAAGCCACATAAATGTACAGTGGGAACGAACGTTCATTTCAAGTGGTAAGAGGAACTCTACCATTGTGTGAGTGGAAGAACCCATAAATATTTTTTCTTGTATTGTGTATAGTAAAATTTATTAACCACTAGTGCCACATCTTAATCAAGAAACATGTACGTCTAGTCTTAGTGTGCCTTAAGTGGTCGCAGCAAGGTCAGGCCCACTTATTTATTTTAGCACATCCGTGTATCCCAATCAGAAAGTGAATGGGGTCAGCGCAATAATTATCTCGCTAAAACTGAAATCGCCTAAAAAGCGGTCTCCTGAAATAAAAAACATTTTAATGTTGTCTCTTACACAAGTTCATTCGAATAAAAAATTTGCTCGTTAAATGAGAAGTTCGTTCAATCTACAACTCGTAAAACCCAGATCCTATTATATATATATATATATATATATATATATATATATATATATATATATATATATATATATATATATATACACATACATACCAAATGTATACATCAAAAGTAATCGTTCTGCAATGCATTTCCAGAAGATGTACGAAATGTAAACACTTAACCAGTTGTTAGGAAGCTAATAAGAACAATTGTCACAAGGCGTTGTACGCTGTGGACAACTTTTACAACTAAACTACCACTACCACTTTCTTTTTAGCGAGTTTTCATTTGAACATTTGCGAATCGGTATGGTATTTTCAGACATTTCTTCAAATGAGCGCGAGTTACGGTCCCCATAACCGAACACCAGGGTCCGCATTATTATATATATATATATATATATATATATATATATATATATATATATATACAAAGTGGCCCACCACATACTCTTGACCCTAATATTTCATCCCACACATTAACAGACCAACGATTCTGACAGTTAACACTGCGGCAGAAATGTGGGTTTTCATCAGTGTAGTAATGAAAATTATGTCTGTTTACCTGTTACTATGGAAAGTCGATTCGTCTGTAAACAGCACATAATCGAAAAAGTGTTCATCCTCACTCAACATCTCTAATGCCCACATACAGAAATCAATCATGTTGGTTGTAAACAGAATGTTAAGGAGGTATAGTTGCAAAATGGTATAAAGGCAGCTTATAGACGTCCAAATAAGCTAGTTTTCTTGCAATCTCTTCTTACATTTCCTTTTTATCTCCTTCCCCGCCCAGAACCTCTATTCACTCCTGGTCCCGTGACTTTCTTGGGGGCTGTTTACAAGACATTTTTCTTGTGGTTTATACATCTTGGAGGACTTCTAAGTATCTTTAAAAATTTTTTTTTCTAAAAAGCTAATCTGCAAATTTACCGAAAATTTAATTTTTATTTACAAAAGGAATCTACCTGCTAAATTGAAAACGTGGCAAGTATTTTTCCTTATTAGTCGCTTGGATGATCCATTTTAACTCAAATCAATCGAATCAGTTTCTGCAAACAAAATAACAAAATAGGTTCTGTAAAACAAATTTGCAGTGGGCTGTGAAGCTCATTGTGTTGTTTTTTAAATCTTGTACGCACGCTGCTTTTATATAGATTTTACTACGTGTTAAACCTGATGATTCTAGTTTAATGGGAAATTGAATTATCACCATTTGAAATATTTTCACGAAAATTTGCTTCACTTTCATTAAATCTTTTATTTTATTACTATACAATTTTCTAACATCTTCAGATTCAAATGAGAGTTGTGGCAAATGGCAACCACGCTGATTGTGTATTGTGACATTTTTTGTAGCCTGTTCCTTTGACGTTTGATTGGAGCTTTTGTTTGCAATGGCAACGTAACCCGTAACGTATCTGTCTGACCTTGTCTAACATTATAGGCACCAATTCAGAGGTAACTTCAGGTTATATTGTGAATGATTTATTTTTTATTTAGCTATGATTGAACATTTACTGAACCAATTGAGTTCAAATTTGGTAGATAAGACTACTTATAGGATAACTACATGCATGTAATTTGCGTTAAGTTGAAGAGATTTTCCGAAAGTCTTATCCTCATTCTTTTAGCGAATTTTCTTAATGAAAATTCACTAAAAAAATTCATGTACCTAAAATTCCAGAGAGAGAGAGAGAGAGAGAAAGAGAGAAGGGGCTGTTGGGGGAGGGGTAATCATCGATTTCAAGCTTTTCTTAGGCTCAACTAAATAGCCATGAAAAAAAATCGACTAAATTTTTTTCCAAAGCGGGCAATTTTGTTGCTTAAACTGCATGTAAGTATTTATTATCTGTAATATCTACTTTTGTTAGTTGTTTAATTAAAACAAACATTGACATTTTGAAACCTAGTCTGATTTATGGTCCTATTTTATATCAAAAAAATCTATAAAATTATTGTTATTTCAGCACTTTTAAAGACGACTTCTATTTAGGTATTTACGTTATATAATCTGCTGTTAGATATCATGCTACTTCCCACACAAGCAACTAAACGAATTTTCTGGGAAGTGATTTTAAATATCCAGTACACCAAGTTAAAGCTGCAAACTGAGCACTTCTTTATCAAAGGTCTTTCGGCGACTCGCTTATGAAGTTGTCTCGATATAAACACTTCAGATAAGGACGGCACTCAACATGACTTTTATTAAAGAGCGGCGCTTGACGATGTGTTGACGGCTGTGAGAAAGTCTGCATTCGGTTCGTTATTGCTTGAATCTTGAATCAGCTTCGAATTGTTTATGTCTCATTTCCCGAACTTAAAATAACACTTGCTGATATTATTTGTTTGCTTTATAAACATTACTGGAAGCGGGAAGCTACGAATATTGTTAATAATCAGCAAATTAAATTGAACTGTTTTAATGCCAGCAATAGACCTACAGATCTGCTCTAATTTCCACAGGATGACACATGTTTCTTGGGGGTTTTGATTGGTAGACAATAACACAATTTGCAATCACGTGATATAAAAGATACAGGGTGGAAATTAAGTACATGTTTTTTCAGCAACATTTCAAACGACAGCCATTAGTCTATATATATATATATATATATATATATATATATATATATATATATATATATATATATATATATATATATATATATATATATATATATATATATATATATATATATATATATATATATATGTGCCGACAATAGGCATGGATGCAAAATGATGAAAATGTTTTGTATCCTCCTACTATGTCGAAAATCATAACTACTGGACAATTGATAGTCCCTTTATTAATCTTATTTTTAAAGGGGTAGACATTGATCCAATCCAATCCATAGCAGGTGGTAGTGGAATTTTCCTTTATGTAATAGTAAAGGATTTTTTCACGCCCGAGGAGGTACCACCCCATACATCAAGGGCCCGGTGAAGTCCCAACGGACGTTTCCGGTTCTGGTGTATGAGTCGGTTTCCCTTATAAGCAAAAATGATGATGGCTCCTCCTTGTATAAAATATTCCGGAGGCAAAATACCCCTCTATTCGGATCTCCGGGAGAGGGGTGTACAGGGGGCGCCAACATCAAGATTTAACATATCCTTTTCGAATATATGTGGCCTAAATTCTAACCTGAACTCCGTCCACCATTTCCTCCAGGCTAACAGGCCCCAACTCCTCTTCCTCACCGAAACCCAAATCAGTGCCAAAACAGCCACTAATCACCTTAATTTCCCGGGGTATGAGCTCCTTACTGCCTTTAGATTGCATGGAGGCGTGTGCGCATACGTTCGTAGCAATCTACCCTGCACCAGACTTCCCAATTTAGAAGCTGGAAGAAAATACATACTATGGATAAAACTCTCTCTCAGGGCTGCAACTAAATTCATCTGTTGCATTTACCGGTCACCTTCTGACAACAACTTTGTCCAGCTCTTTGACTACCTTTCTGAAAAAACCGACTATCTGATTTCTGAATATCCTTCCTCCGAGGTCACTATTCTTGGCGACTTCAATGTCCATAATAAGGAATGGCTAGGATCTTCAAAAACCGATCCACAAGGGAGAGCAGCGGAGGCCTTTGCAGTCAGCAATTCTTTGGCCAATATGGTTCAGCAACCTACTTACTTTCCTCGTATCCCAACACACAGCTCAAATCCCTTGGATCTCCTTCTTACTACAAATCCTGAATGCTATAAATATCAGTCACCGCCCCCCTTGGTCGCTCAGACCACGGCATGGTCACTGCTTCCTGTGCAATGCAACCCGAGGTCACACAGTCATCACACCCACGTATCGTTTGGCACTACAACTCCGCAAACTGGGACGAAATGCGGGATTACTTTTCCTCATTTCCATGGGCGTCTGTCTGCTTCTCTCATCCTGACCCCTCTGATATCTCACAAAACGTCACCGAAATTATCCAAGCTGGCATGGAATTATTTATTCCACGTACACAGAAAACCTCTTCAGCCACTCAAAAGCCCTGGTTCTCTAAATCCTGTGACAAGGCCAGACTTGAAAGGGTCAAAGCTCACAAAACGCTTCTACACAATCCCAGTCAAGAAAATCGTCAAGCATTCAACGACGCAAGAAACCGCTATGTCCGCATTCTTTCTGAGGCAAAAAACTCGTTTAATAACCACATCAAAAACAAAGTCCTCTCAAGCTCCAACGGCGGCAAACCCTTCTGGACTCTTGCTCAGTCTATTGGGAATAATTTCTGCACGAGCACGTTCCCACCTCTCGTCTCAGGTGATGAAATTGTTTCTACCGCCCTGGGCAAGGCTGAACTTTTTGCTTCGTTGTTCGCCGGAAATTCTACTCTCAACCCACCTCCAAATGTTCAACCACCAACAGTCCCCAATGTCGCGCATAAAATGACTGATATCATTTTCAAAACTAAAAAGGTACGAAAGATGCTCTCTTCTCTTAATACCAGGAAAGCCTCTGGCCTTGACGAGATCCCAGCAATTGTTCTCAAAAAATGCGCACCAGAACTTGCTCCTGTCCTGACTCGTCTGTTTCAGATATCTTACAATAAAGGCATATTCCCTAGTAACTGGAAAACTGCTCGAGTACAACCCATCCCCAAGAAAGGATCCAAAGCGCTTCCTAGCAACTACAGGCCTATTTCTCTCCTTTCAGTCATCTCTAAAGTGATGGAAAAGTATATAAACACCGAACTACTAAAATTCCTTGAAAAACACAGTCTAATCCACGACAGGCAGTATGGATTCCGTCAGCGCAGATCGACTGCCGACCTCCTTTCCTTTGTCACACATTCTTGGAACAAGTCTATGGAACAACACGGTGAATCCCAGATTGTTGCTCTAGACATATCCAAAGCATTCGACCAGGTCTGGCACGCAGCGCTGCTTAATAAACTTCCGGCCTATGGCCTACCACCAAAACTTTGTACCTGGACAGCAAATTTCCTCTCCAACAGGAGCATATCTGTTGTTGTGGATGGCCATTCCTCTAAACTGTATCCAATTAATGCAGGAGTTCCTCAAGGTTCAGCTTTAGCCCCTACTTTGTTTCTTCTCCACATCAATGACCTCCTCTCTAGCACATCCAACCCAGTTCACAGTTACGCGGACGACAGCACGCTCCACTCAAACATACAATATTCTAAGCCTGTCTCTTTAGCCCAATTAGATGAGGATCGCAGACTCATGGAGGGTTCTGTCTCCATAGACCTCCAAAAAATATTAGACTGGGGAAGTAGAAATCTTGTACAATTCAACCCCACCAAAACTAAGTCTTGCTTTCTTTCTCACAAGAGATACAGCAGCCCTAGACCCATCACAATGAACAACCAAGTTATTCAAAGTAATGAGTCCTTTTCTCTTGTTGGCATTTCTGTGGATCGAAATCTTAATTGGCACCAACATGTTACATCAATTGCAGAAGCGGCTGCTAAGAAATTGGGTTTCCTCTTCCGGGCTCGCAAATACTTTTCACCAACTAATCTCTATACCTTATACACTTCACAAATAAGGCCAAACCTCGAATACTGCTCCCACATCTGGGGTGCAGCAGCCGCTTCTACACTCGCTTACCTGGACTCCATTCAAAAGAGAGCTATACGTCTCATCGGTGACCCTACCCTCACCCAAAGGCTTCCATCCCTTGCCCACCGACGTGCCGTTGGTGACCTCTCTCTCTCTTTTATAGATATCTGCACGGGCACTGCTCAGAGGAGCTTTCCTCCATAATTCCCCCACCTGCTGCCCCCAGCAGATCTACCTGGGGAACAGAGCGAATGCACCCTTTTAATGTCCAGGTCACCAGACATAGAACATCTTGTTATGCCCGCTCTTTTGTCCCGAGGACTTCCAAGTTGTGGAATTCCTTGCCGGCACATGTTTTTCCTTCTCCTCCGAACCTCCAAACCTTCAAGTCCAGAATTAACAAGCTGCCTCTTTCCTCCTTGTCAACACCCACGGTACGATAGTATTTAGGCTGTAAGCCCTCGTGGTGTGTTGTTGACATATATATATATATATATATATATATATATATATATATATATATATATATATATATATATATATATATATATATATATATATATATATATATAGACTGGCGCATTGAAAACGAAACAGACCGATTTGCGTCCAGAGATTTTTTTTTAAGAAACGCTGAAACACGTCAATTTTAATATTGAGGGGGACATGTTTTGACATAAAACTCAACTTTGTCACATCAACCCCTTAAGGGTGGTGATAACGACTCTTATATTTTAAAAAGGGAACATGGGTCGCATGTTACGTGATTTGAAAGCTCTTTCTTTTCTGAATTCAGTACACTAATTTTTTTGGAAGTTTTATTAACTCGTTTAAAAATTATTCACGGTTGAAGATGCAAAAACGCATTTCACTCATTCCGATAA
This sequence comes from Tillus elongatus, assembly GCA_964006375.1. NCBI lineage: Eukaryota > Metazoa > Arthropoda > Insecta > Coleoptera > Cleridae > Tillus > Tillus elongatus. The sequence continues at coordinate 186,349,698 of OZ023265.1, read as the reverse complement.
GAAATGTGATGATAGTCAATGTTTTGTTGGTTTGTAAACAAAAAATTGACTATCAGAACATTTCTTATCGGAATGAGAGAAATGCGGTTTCTTATTTCAGTTTATCTGTCGGTTTGATACTTAATGGTACTACCGAAAATTAATTTCACAATGTGTATTCTGTAGAAGAAAGAGTCGAAATAATTACTCTTTTTTTCAAAAACGATGACTGTGCCAACCGTACCGCAAATTTGTTTAATGAACGACATCCGAAGAGACATGTTAACAGAAAATACATTTTGGAGTTAGTTGCAAAGTTTCGACAAAGTGGTTCAGTAGCTAACAAAAAACGGGATCCTGAACGTGAATTTCCGATTAGAAATGAGACTACTGAGATTGAAGTTTTAGGAGAAATTGCTGCAGACACAACTTTGAGCACGAGAAAATTGGCCACTGTTTCAAACATTAAAAGAAGAACTATTCAGCGAATATTGAAGCATCATAAATTTCACCGGTATATAATTCATCTTGAACAACAACTGAATGAAGATGGTTTTGATCGGCGGCTGGAGTTTTGTGAAGTTATGACTGCACGAATAGCTGATAACGGGAACTTTCTGTTCAATATCTGTTTTTCAGACGAGTGAACGTTTTTATTAAACTCTACAGTCAATCATCATAATTGTCGTTATTGGGCAGATAATAATCCAAGAAATTTTCACGAAGTCCACACTCAAACTCCACATAAATTGAATGTCTGGACTGGCATTTTTGGAGACCGTTTAATCGGACAATTTTTCTTGATGGCAATTTGAGTGGCGAAACGTATTTGGAGTTACTAGAAGATATCGTTTACCCTCTACTAATTGACATTGTTGAAAATGATTATCGCTATCAAGAAAATCAATTAGTGTTTCAATAAGATGGAGCTCCTCCGCATTACAACGTGTTACGGAGTTTTTGAACAGAGAGTTTACAGAGCAATGACTTGGGCGTAGAGGTGCTATTGAGTGGCCCCCCAGATCACCGGATTTAACTCCTTTAGACTTCTTTCTATGGGGACATTTAAATAGTAGAATTTTCGCAACAGAACCGGAGTCTCTGGAAGAATTACGACGACTCATTGTTGAAGAATGCCGTCTAATAACTCCACAAATGCTCCAGAATGTCAGAGCTCGTTTTGAACAAAATTTGTACTTTTGTATGGAAGCTGGTGGTCAACAATTTGAACACTTAATCAACTGAATAAACATTTTTGAACATTTAGTTTGGTTTTTTAGTTTTTTTAACGAAAAAATTGACTAATCAGTGCATTTCTTATCACAATGAGTGAAATACGATCTTGCAACTCCAACTGTGAATAATTTTTAAACGAGTTGATAAAACTTCAACAAAATTAGTGTGTTGGATTTAGAAAAGAAAGAGCTTTCAAATGGTGTAACACTCGACCCATGTTCCCTATTTAGAATATAAGGGTTGTTATCACCACCCTTAACGGGTTGATGTGACAAAGTTGAGTTATATGTCAAAACATGTCCCCCTCAATATTAAAATTGACGTGTTTTAGCGTTTCTTAAAAAAAATTTCTCTGGACGCAAATCGGTCTGTTTCGTTTTCAATGCGCCACCCTATATATATATATATATATATATATATATATATATATATATATATATATATATATATATATATATATATATATATATATATATATATATATATATATATATATATATATATATATATATATATATATATATATATATATATATATATATATATATATATATTGGCTATGATACAAAGCTTTAAGCAGTGTGACATTGGGTTTAAAAATTTTAAAACCTAATAGAAAAGTTAAGATTATGTATTTCCGGTAAGCAAAATGAAATATTTATTTGTAAGAAAATTAGTTATATTTATTAAGCTTCAAAAATGGAAACAGACTGTAACAAGTGCTAAACAATAGGTTCAATGAACTGAATGAGAAATTGAAAAATTGTAAACAATGTTTTCTTAGGTTAAGATAATATTAACAGTGATGGACAGTTAACTAGTCTGTCTGTCAGGCATTAGGAATTTAACCACTCGGTCGTCTCAACGCATGTCTTTGGGATTTTATCTTTAATTTGTAAATAACTTTAAATATTGTGTACCAAATTACTTAAAATTTACAACATAGGTTTATTTGCACTATCTCTAGCCAAATGCAAAGTCTCATCCCAGTTAATCTGATATTTACAAAAATTTAGCGTTTTTAAAAAATTTTCCCCGATTTTCCACTGGAAAAACTTGAGCATAAATGCTGATTAACAAACTAGACCATGGTTTTCGCCCAAACAAGATTGTTGCCAAGTTTGATTGAAATCAGTTTAGTATTTTTTGAGTTATTGCTCGGAGACATATATATATATATATATATATATATATATATATATATATATATATATATATATATATATAAACATATAAACATTTTAACGGACCTTGGTTTTGGGTTCTAGGGATCCAAATCCGCGCTCATCTGAAGCATTTTTTTCAAAAACTTTTCACCATTACCTCTCTATTAGCGAACTTTTCTTAATAAAAATTCGCTAAAAAGAGAGTAGAAAATAGGACGGGTGTGCATAGATATAATTCAAAATACCTAAAATTGGAAATAGCTAGTTGGAGTATTAGGGGCGATAAAAAGTCAGGAACTGATTTCGGATATGAACTAATTCAAAAGTCCAGTTACTTTTTGGTGAACAAGCGTTATCGGATGTTGGGACACACTTGTTATAAATTCAGTTTTGCTAAAGTGTACTTTCTAGTGAGCATCTCACGTTTTAAATTTTACAAACCTTACTGCCATCTCTACCATTTTTCAAATTCACAAATCAGAATAAAATTATACATTCATAAATCGAATTTATATCTTTCAACTAGCTAATCTTCCGATTTAAAAATGGTAATGAACTTTTCCACAATCCGAGTTGACGTTTTAAAAATTAGGCTAGGAAAGAAAGGAAGTTAATTCAAGGGGTTTGCTGGCAGTTTGTGATTATACATTGGCCCTTTTCTCGTCTGAGATTGAAAATAACCGCTCATCCTTGAAAAGTTCGAGGAAACTGTTGAAAGCACACGGAAAAGACGACAGTTCCTACATCCGGCAGGGTCAACAAAAGACATTTTCATAAGAGCCTTTTTACAGGGAAACATCCAGACATAAAGATTGCCTTTTGTGTATTCCTGCAATATCGTCCTTGTTATGCTGACGCTAGCAAAAAGTGAATCTATTTAAAAGCAAACATGCAGCTCCCGTATTTAAATCTTCTAGATTAGCTCCGATTACAAGAGTATACATTAAAGTAATTTCTGCTGCTGATGCCTAATATTTGTTGAGACTGTTCTCATCAATCTGACCTAACATTTTATACCGGGGGTTGCACTGACATGGATCATTAGAAAGCTTGGGAATCCTAACAAGAATTACGTTATGCAAAGTTACACACGAGGAGTAAAATTTGCGACGCAAGTTATAGTAGTGGATATTCATAAGACGTGTACAGAATTAGTACGGAGTATTACTAAACTTAATAGTTTAAATATAAAGAAGATTGGGGTTAGAGTTCCTAATACACACTCATTTGAAGAATTTTTATGAAAGTGTTGCCATCGATATCCCTATATTATCATTAAAAATGTTAGCGAATTTTCATTAAGAAAAATTCGCTAATAGAGGTCACGATGAAAAGTAAAATTGAAAAAAATTGTTTAGATGAGCGCGAATTTGGGTCCCTAGAACGCAAAACCAAGGTCCGTTAAAATTTTTATGTATATATATATATATATATATATATATATATATATATATATATATATATATATATATATATATATATATATATATATATATATATATATGTATGTATGTATCCGAGTGACAACTCAAAAAATACTAAACTGATTTCAAAACTCTTGTTTGGGCGTAAGCCGAGGTCGAGTTCGTTAATCAACCTTTGTGCTCAAGTTTCCCTGTGGAAAATCGGAGAAAACTTTTTAAAAACTCTATATTTTTGTAAGTATCAGAGTAATTGGAATTAGACTTTATATGTGGCTAGAAATAGTGCAAATAAACCTATGTTCGCGCCAATTTAGAGAATTTTTTCGAAATACGCGGTCTCCTCAATAGCAATTTTTTTTGTACAATAATACATTAAAATTAAAATTATATACAAATAAACCATAAACTCTATAACTGAAACTACTGCCAACGCGTTAGAGGAACGGTCTATTTGAAATGAAGATTAGCTGTTGAAAAGTAACTGCGAGCCCGGAAGACAAAACCTAATTTCTTAGCAGCCGCTTCTGCAATTGATGTGACATGCTGGTGCCAATTGAGATTATGATCCACAGAAATGCCAACAAGTGAAAAGGATTCATTACTTTGAATAACTTGGTTGTTCATTGTGATGGGTCTAGGGCTGGAGAAAGAAAGCAAGACTGAGATTTGGTGGGGTTGAATTGTACAAGATTTATACTTCCCCAGTCTAATATTTTTTGGAGATCCACAGAGACAGAACCCTCCATGGGTCTGCGATCCTCATCTAATTGGGCGAAAGAGACAGGCTTAGAATATTGTATATTTGAGTGGAGGGTGCTGTCGTCCGCGTAACTGTGAACTGGGTTGGATGTGCTAGAGAAGAGGTCATTGATGTAGAGAAGAAACAAAGTAGGGGTTAAAGCTGAAGCTCGAGGAACTCCTGCATTAATTGGATACAGTTTAGAGGAATGGCTATCCACGACAAGAGAAATGCTCCGTGTGGAGAGGAAATTTGCTGTCCAGGTACAGAGTTTTGGTGGTAGGCCAGATGCCGGAAGTTTCTTAAGCAGCGCTGCGTGCCAGACCTGGTCGAATGTTTTAGATATGTCTAGAGCGACAATCTGGGATTTACCGTGTAGTTCCATAGACTTGTTCCAAGAATGGGTGACAAAGGAGAGGAGTTGATCTGCGCTGACAGAATCCATACTGCCTGTCGTGGATTAGACTGCGTTTTCAAGAAATTTTAGTAATTCGGTGTTTATATACCTTCGCAACACTTTAGAGACGACTGAAAGGAGAGAAATAGGCCTGTAGTTGCTAGGAAGCGCTTTGGATCCTTTCTTGGGGACGGGTTGTACTCGAGCAGTTTTCCAGTTACTAGGAAATATGCCTCTATTGTAAAATGTTTGAAGCAGACGATCAGGACAGGAGCAAGTTCTGGTGCGCATTTTTTGAGAACAATTGCTGGGATCTCGTCAAGGCCAGAGGCTTTCCTGGTATTAAGAGAAGAGAGCATCATTCGTACATTTTTAGTTTTGAAAATGATATCAGTCATTTTATGCGCGACATTGGGGACTGTTGGTGGTTGAACATTTGGAGGTGGGTTAAGAGTAGAATTGCCGGCGAACAACGAGGCAAAAAGTTCAGCCTTGCCCAGGGCGGTAGAAAGAATTTCATCCCCTGAGACAAGAGGTGGGAACGTGCTCTTGCAGAAATTATTCCCAATAGATTAAGCAAGAGTCCAGAAGAGTTTCCTGCCGTTGGAGCTTAAGAGCACTTTGTTTTTGATGTGGTTATTAAACGAGTTTTTTGCCTCAGAAATAATGCGGACCTAGCGGTTTCTTGCGTCGTTAAATGCTTGACGGTTTTTTTGACTGGGATTGTGTAGAAGCGTTTTGTGTGATTTGAACTTTTCAAGTCTCGCCTTGTCACAGGATTTAGAGAACCAGGGCTTTTGAGTGACTGAAGAGGTTTAAATAATTCCATGCCAGCTTGGATAATTTCGGTGACGTTTTGTGGGATATCAGAGGGGTCAGGATGAGAGAAGCAGACAGACGCCCATAGAAATGAGGAAAAGTAATTCAGCATTACGTCCCAATTTGCTGAGTTGTAGTGCCAAACGATACGCGGGTGTTATAACTGTGTGACGTCGGGTTGCATTGCGCAGGAAGCAGTGACCATGCTGTGGTCTAAGCGACAAAGGGGGGCGGTGACTAATATCTTATAGCATTCAAGTTTTGTAGTAAGAAGGAGATTCAAGATATTTGAGCTGAATGTTGGGATGCGAGGAAAGTAAGTAGGTTGCTGAACCATATTGGCTAAAGAATTGCTGACTGCAAAGGCCTCCGCTGCTCTCCATTGTGGATGGGTTTTTGAAGATCCTAGCCATTCCTTATTATGGACATTGAAGTCACCAAGAATAGTGACCTCGGAGGAAGGATATTCAGAAATCAGATAGTCGGTTTTTTCAGAAACATAGTCAAAGAGCTGGACAAAGTTGTTGTCAGAAGGTGACCGGTAAATGCAACAGATGAATTTAGTTACAGCCCCGAGAGAGAGTTTTATCCATGGTATGTCTTTTCTTCCAGCTTCTAAATTGGAGAGTCTGGTGCAGGGTAGATTGCTACGGATATATGCGCATACGCCTCCATGCAATCTAAATAAAGTAGGGAGCTCATACCCCGGGAAATTAAGGTGATTAGTGGCTGTTTTGGCACTGATTTGGGTTTCGGTGAAGAAGAAGAGTTGGGACCTATTAGCCTGGTGAAAATCGTGGACGGAGTTCAGGTTAGAATTTAGGCCACATATATTCGAGAATGATATGTTAAATCTTGATGCTGGCGCCCCCTGTGCATCCCTCTCTCGGAGATTCGAATGGAGGGGTATTTTACCTCCGAAATCTTGTGTACAAGGAGGAGCCATCATCATTTTTGCTTATAGGGGAAACCGACTCATACACCAGAACCGGAAACGTCCGTTGGGACTTCACCGGCCCCTCGATGTATGGGGTGGTACCTCCTCGGGCGTGAAAAAATCCTTTACTACCACGTAAAGGAAAATTCCACTACCACCTGCTTGACTCTGATTAGTCGCTTCGTAAGACAGGCACGAGTTACCATGGGCCTATTATTTTAGTTATTCCCCGGATCCACAGGGGACAGGGACACATATTTCTACATACATATGTGCACATATAATTTGTTTTCTCAGGCCTCTCTTAATCTACGCAGGCTTGAATTACCACTAGCCCTCTTAAAACTAATGAATACCACACCGTGGCGGATCTGACAGTTGTTTTGCCAGCCAACAATAGACTTCAGTTTTCTGAGGGGCAGCTGTAGGCACTTCTCCTTCATCCAAATTCTGACCCTGTTAACAAGCCATGTTGTTTCCTCTTCTATGTCTTTTGTATTGTAGTACAGTAATCGCAATAGTAGAGGCAATATAAATTTTATTTACTAGTATACATTAGTGCACCAGTCTTAGTTGCCTGCTAAATCTCAATATAATTGCAAATTTTCATATCCCATATGACGGATATGTGCACACAAAAAGCCAAGACTTCATAAATGAATAAAGATGAGTTATGTGCATAGTTGAATTAGTTTGAGATTAATTACTGCAGGTCTGATAACGGTGAAATCCCGGGCACAACCGTCCATTTATTATGCCTGAACCAATTAACCAGAATAATTAATGATTTAAATTCTTGCTCTTGCTGTGTTTCATTAGAAAGTCATTTGATTCTTCGACAGGTGGGCAGATCAATTAATTTGTTTTGCAAATGTTCTTACGATTATATGTAGGTATTTCTTGGAGTATTTATGAATGATCATTCAGATTAATTAATCTTGGTAATTTTAAGATTTACATGTAGTTTATAAACTAAATAACATATAACGCTACGTAGGCAGGTAGTCTACATGCTTAAACTAAAATCTTATATGGCACGAAACTGTTTTTGCTTTATTTGGTAGGAATTTCCAACACTAGGAATTTTTAGTGAATTTTTATTAAAAAAAAAAATCGATGGTGAGACTGCAAATTTTTTTTCAAATGAGCGCGAACTAGGACCCCTAGAACTCATATCCGGGGTCAGTTTCAATTTTTATATGTTTATATATGTATATATATATATATATATATATATATATATATATATATATATATATATATATATATATATATATATATATATATATATATATATATATATATATATGTATCCGTCTGATAACTCGAAAAGTAATTAACCGATTTCAATGAAACTCGGCAAGTGCCTTTCTTTTATTAATGGCTTGGATGAGTTCGTTATCCAGGAAAATCGGACGAGGTTTTACGGGAAAGTTTTGAGTTTTATGTCAAAAAAACAATTTTTTTACTCCAAAAATGACAAAGCTGCTTTCATAAAATTAACTATATATGTTGCCTTGGGAGAGACGTTACTACGTACCAAAATTAAACTTTGTAAGTTTATAGAAAATTGAGTTATTCAAATTTTAAATTTTCTTTCGAAAAAAGCTATTCCAATGAAATTTGGTGGATATCTTAAGCTAGGAAAGGTCTTACTACATACCAAAATTAAACCTTCTAAGTTTAAAGAAAATTGAGTTATTCAAATTTGAAGCATTTAATAAAAATTCACTATCATAACGCACTTGCTGCGTCTCGAGCTGTTTTTATCTAAATCGGTATTCATGATTTACACACTTTACAAAAAATCCAAACACCAATTGCAATGAAATTTTCTATACTATTCTTTTTTGTCTCTGATAAAAAATGATAATAATCTGGACAAAATTTTTTAACAGGTACGCCTTTTTCATTTTGTTTGATCAAAAAACGATCTCTTTAAATCAGCGTTTCCTTCAGTTTCAATCAATATTTCGTGGCGATTTGTGTTCAATTTATCAAAGTCACAATAAATCTCACATTTCTAGACCACAGCTAACATGCTGGAAATCTCTGACTCTTCTGTCGATATTTCTATCCACATTGCTCTTTATAAATTGCTTTGTTAAAGCCTCGTTTTAGTCGAAAAGCATACGTTTTTAGTGTCAAATTACCCACTTGCCGAATCCTTTTTCTTTCTTAGAGCATCTGAGCTCCCTCCCGGCAGACATATTTTCGAAGACGTATAATCTTTAACTATTTCAGAAGCGAGTAAGAAATGTATCCAATATTACAGACGAAGATAAGTATTCTTGGCGTGAAAAGACAAAAAACGCAAGAGCGTTACTTTGAAAATGTCATAGTTTTTCTTCTTAAAACGTCAAAGTAGTTTTATTTTTTTATTTCAACAACACACCACGAGGGCTTACAGCCTAAATACTATCGTACCGTGGGTGTTGATAAGGAGGAAAGAGACAACTTGTTAATTCTGGACTTGAAGGTTTGTAGGTTCGGAGGAGAAGGAAAAACATGTGCCGGCAAGGAATTCCACAACTTGGAAGTCCTCGGGACAAAAGAGCGGGCATAACAAGATGTTCTATGTCTGGTGACCTGGACAGTAAAAGGGTGCATTCGCTCTGTTCCCCTGGTAGATCTGTTGGGGGCAGCAGGTGGGGGAACTATGGAGGAAAGCTCCTCTGAGCAGTGCCCGTGCATATATCTATAAAAGAGATAGAGAGGGCACCAACGGCACGTCACTGGGCAAGGGATGGCAGCCTTTGCGTGAGGGTAGGGTCACCGATGAGACGGTGTCTCTTTTGAATGGAGTCTAGGATAGCGAGTGTAGAAGCGGCAGCTGCACCCCAGATGTGGGAGCAGTATTTGAGGTTTGGCCTTATTTGTGAAGTATATAAGGTATAGAGATTAGCTGGTGATGTGACATGTTGGTGCCAATTAAGATTTCGATCCACAGAAATGCCAACAAAAGAAAAGGACTCATTACTTTGAATAACTTGGTTGTTCATTGTGATGGGTCTAGGGCTGGTGTATCTCTTATGAGAAAGAAAGAAAGGCTGAGATTTGGTGGGGTTAAATTGTACAAGATTTCTACTTCCCCAGTCTAATATTTTTGGAGATCCACGGAGACAGAACCCTTCATGAGTCTGCGATCCTCATCTAATTGGGCTAAAGAGACAGGCTTAGAATATTGTATATTTGAGTGAAGGGTGCTGTCGTCCGCGTAACTGTCAACTGGGTTGGATGTGCTAGAGAGTTATATAGTTTGTGGTTTAATAGTATATAATTTAAATTTTTAGCGAATATTCGTAGAAAAATATTTCTATTGAGGAGACCGCGTATTTCGAAAAAAATTCCCTAAATAAGCGCGAACTAGTATATATATATATATATATATATATATATATATATATATATATATATATATATATATATATTATATATAAGTTCAATCTCAATATCTCACCGCTGGTCTGACACTTTCTTAGAGTTAACAATATTAATCAAATCTTCCGTAATATTGTACCGAACAAGGTAAGTGCTATATATTTTTTTAATGCTTCTTTCGTCAAGGCGTAAAACCGTCATTCTCATATGCTATGCAAAATTGGGCATGTAAAATAGATCGAATTCACTGACAAAAGAGGGGGTTTGACAAAAATTCTAAGTTTGCCTGGTAAAGTTGCTTTCTGTCGTTACTGATTGGGCCATAGCTGTGGAAATAGGTCAATTTTAAAAAGTAAGAATTCAGGTAAACATAATCAGTTTGCGCAAGAAATGCCTTATAGGTTTTCCACTGATGTAATGAATGTTATTAAAACATAAAACAATAAATTGGTTGCAGTTAAAATTTGGTCTAATATAATAAAATAAAAATTGTTGTAGAAGACATACCCGCCACTTATAATATTTGCTGAGTTTTTTGACGTTTCCATAATCACATGTAGAATGAATCGATAACAGTCACTGTTCTCAATTTAATTGCTTCAGAGCAAAGTGCCTATCAGCTTCAATTTATCTACAGACACGTTAATGATGACAGATGTTATTTACAATAAAAATCAGATTAATAGAGGCGTATATCGATAGTTGATATAGGCAGCCTAAGCAACACACATCTCCGTTATATATGTAAATGTTTATTAAATCATGCATAAAATAATCTGTTTCACTGAATGTACTTTCCTAATGAATATAATATGTCAGTTTACTCTCCATATCCAATTAATCCATAAATTAATCGAGGATGATGGAAACCATCCGGAAAGTTATTAATGAAACTTGCCTTTGCAGTAGCAATTTTCATATTAATTTGTAAATTAGTTTTGTAATTAATTTCGTCATTTTCTCTGCCTATTTACTATAATGACAAAAACTAGTTACTAGCTGATTCGATAATAATGTCAATATTATGGCGCTACCTGCATAATATCTCCCGGTAGATGATATTACTTATCTTTTCTGTTGCACCAGCATAACATTATAGCTGATTTTCATTAAGAAACGTTCGCTAATAGAGAGGTCACGATGAAAAGCTTTTGAAAATTTTCTTCAGATCAGCGCGAATTTGGGTCCCTAGAACGCAAAACGAAGCTCCGTTAAAATTTTATATGTATATATTTTTGACAACGCTATATTTATGTAAGTATCAGAGTAACTGGAACGAGCCTTAAATGTGGCTAGAAATGGTGCAAATGAACATACCTAAGTTGCGAATTTTAAGTATTTTGGTTCACAATATTTAGAGTTTTTTCCAAATTAAAAACAAAGTCGAAAATACATGCGTCGAAACGACTTAGTGGTTAAAGTCCAATGCCTGACAGACAGAGTAGCTAACTGCCACGCGTAGATTGATCCATACAACAGGTATAAACCATACATCAACGAAACCAAACAAAACAAATAACTGACAAAAACATACTACCCCAACCAATAATCGTGAAATCTCGGCCACAAATTACGCAACTCACAGACACGAAATTAAAAAGTGACTAAGTGATTGTTATGGGGGATATATTATGTTGTGGTTTTAGACTGAAAGTGTATCATCATATAGTAGAAATGTAAACAAAATCAAGTCAAGTCTCTATCAAAATGATTTTAAAATAGTTTCTTTTATGTTTAAACTTAAACAGAAGACGTCATGTAAGACCGAAACAGTCGTTGAATGTGTTTCAATGGCAATTCTACTAATTCTATAATTAATTGTTACACATACGTTTAATATAATATGTCCCGGGCATGAAGCCAGTGTCAATGATCATGTAAACAAAACGTTAGTTAACGTATCCGTAGATAGCTCAGTGGTAGCGTGCTTGTCTTCTACGCAAAAGTTTGCGTGATCGATTCCAGCTCGATGAATGTATCGTTATTTTTGTTTTATAGTGACATTTGGAGAAACGATAGTGGACCGATTTCATACGTTTTGAACAAGATCTCATTTTCGTTTAAAATGCCTGAATAACTTTGCTACCTTTGGGTCTGAAATTATAATTTTCAGCAGACATTTTGTCATTGATATTTGAGTTGATATTGAAAAAAAAACGGTTTTATTAAGTTGACTAAAACAAAATCATCCTTGCGATTAATAAGGAAAAATAACTGCTACGTTTATAATTTGGCAGATAACTTTTCTAAATATGAATTAAGTTTCCTTCTGGAAATCTTTTGTAACTTTAATGAAATTTGTAATACAAGTTTCTTTTAAAAAGCCATCCATTATCTATAGATATAGCAAAATTTAATTTTTTAGCTTCATAGAAAATTGAGTTTTTAACATTTTTCTCAAAAGGAGAACACAAGATAGTTTTGATAATAGAGAGATATTGATGGTAACACTTTCGAAAGAATTCCTCACATGTGCGCGTACTAGGATCTCTAAAATCTATCTTTAAGGTCTGTGCAAGCTTAAAGTATTAATTTTATTAATACATCGTATAAGAATAGTGTACAATTCTTATGACAATTCACTACTATAGTGCACTTGCTGCGCCCAGATTTAAAAAAAATTTATAGTGCATAAACCTTCACACTGACCAACAAGTGCGTTTTGGTTATGGTAGTGAATATAACAAATCTAATTCTAATAACTTAAGCTTCCATCAACCTAGAAGCTTGAATATGCCATGTTTGATCAAAGTCGGTTAATTATGAACTCCAGTGAGATTTGGGAAGAGGCCCCGTAATCAAGCTACAACAACAAAACCTATCCTTATCCACCACATTAGAGTTTACACATATACAAATATATATATATATATATATATATATATATATATATATATATATATATATATATATATATATATATATATATATTGTTAGTGTTTGCATAAAATTGACGTTTATCCCACTCCTGATTTTCCAAATATGACGTAATCGACATTTAAAAAAATTAATAACATTGTTCAATTTTCAAATGAAAGTTAAGAGTGGAAAACATAAACTCTATTCATAACAACAATCAAAAGATAAACGCTCTTATTCAACAAATTAGAAAACTGTTTCCTTTAAATATAAAGTTCGAAATGCAATCCCATCCTTATCTTGGACACATTGTATATTTAATTGATAAAGTAAACGGCATCTCTTATAGCTCAAACTAATAGAAAGATGACTCGAATATACGTTCACAGTTAACGTTACAGGGTTTGTGTAGGGACAAGAACATCAATTTTCGAGAGCTTATTCTCTAATTAATGCTCAGGAAGAGTATTGAGTTACATGTAACCGACATTTACATGTGTTTAATTACTTTACGGAAACCTGAGGTAAGTTATATGAACTTAAATTGTTACCGAGATGTATGAGATTTTCATTTAACTCCGTGAAAGAAAGAGTATCGAAATTGTGGATATTTTCCTCTTAAATTTAGTTATCAATAAAATAAAAATAAAGTAATCCAATATCACGTCCGTAAGGAAAAAAGAGTTGACTATCGCCTGTGCGAAAAATGTAATTATTTTGCAAAACAGATAGAACTAACCGATTTATTTTATCTACAAGAAACTGTTTACAAGACAAAAAAATCGTGAAATTAGGGCTTTTCCAGATAACTTCGGATTTGTTTAAAATTTACAGACACCAGATCTGGAATGACATTAAAAAACTACATATTTCAATGAGTCAACGTTGGAACCTGTGATGAGCACTGATAAGTACAATTCGGAGAACCAAATTCATCACAAGCATTCGACCAGGTCTGGCACACAGCGCGGCTTAATAAACTTCCGGCGTATGGCCTACCACCAAAAATGTACCTGGACAGCAAATTTCCTCTCCAAACGGAGCATTTATGTTGTCGTGGATGGCCATTCCTGTAAGCTGTAGCCAATTGATGCAGGAGTTTCTTAAGGTTCAGCTTTAGCCCCTACTTTGTTTCTTCTCCACATCAATGACCTCCTCTCTAGCACATCCAACCCAGTTCACAGTTACGGACGACAGCACCCTCCAATCAAATATACAATATTCTAAGCCTGTCTCTTCAGCCCAATTAGATGAGGATCTCAGGCTCATGGAGGATTCTGTCTCCGTGTATCTCCAAAAAATATTAGACTGGGGAAATAGAAATCTTGTACAATTCAACCCCACCAAATCTCAGTCTTGCTTTATTTCTCATAAGAGATAGGTAAAAGGTAAAGGTAAAATGCCTACTGGCAATTAGGCCATTGCTGACCCTTTTTGCTCATCTGAACTAACCTACCCTCCACCTTGAGCTCGATCTCAACGACGACAGTGATTTTGAAAAATCACCTGCCGCCGGTGAGGCTCGAACCGTCGACCCCCGAGTCCGTATTGGAAAGTCTGAATCGACTTTCTCGCACGGCCACGGAGGCGCTTCATAATAGTCTTGCTTTCTTTTTCATAAGAGATACACCAGTCCTAGACCCATCACAATGAACAACCAAGTTATTCAAAGTAATGAGTCCTTTTCACTTGTTGGCATTTCTGTGGATCGAAATCCCAATTGGCACCAACATGTCACATCAATTCCAGAAGCGGCTGCTAAGATATTAGGTTTCCTCTTCCGGGCTCGCAAATACTTTTGACCAGCTAATCTCTATACCTTATATACTTCACAAATAAGACCAAACCTAGAATACTGCGCCCCACATCTGGGGTGCCACTGCCGCTTCTACACTGGCTATCCTCTCTCTTTTTTAGATATCTGCACGGGCACTGCGCAGAGGAGCTTTTTTCCATAGTTCCTCCACCTGCTGCCCCCAACAGATCTACCAAGGGAACAGAGCGAATGCATCCTTTTACTGTCCAGATCACCAGACATAGAACATCTTGTTATGCCTGCTCTTTTGTCCCGAGGACTTCCAAGTTGTGGAATTCCTTGCCGGCACATGTTTTTCCTTCTCCTCCGAACCTCCAAACCTTCAAGTCTAGAATTAACAAGTTGCCTCTTTCCTCCTTGTCGACACCCACGGTACGATAGTATCTAGGCTGTAAGCCCTCGTGGTGTGTTGTTGAAATATAAAAAATATGTAAACTATATGCTTTCATTAATAATATGTTACTACGGTTTTAATACAGATATAGCATTTCTAAATCCATTTTTTTGTTTGGCAAAATTTGCCACATTTTGGCTATTTCCCTACAGTATGGTTTCGTTATGTGGACGATGTTTTTGCAATATTTAATACAAATGTATGCAAGGCAGATGATTTTATTGCCAAATTGGCCAATTTTTACCGCGAATCAAGAAAAAATACACTCCCCTATTTAACTGGGTTTATCTTAGTCGTCAAAAATGGAAAAGTCGCCCTCGGTTGAAATACAACCTAGAATAATAGGGGAAGAGGAAAGTAAAACAGACAAGAGTTTTCTTTTATTGAACTTCAGTTCAGGTGAGTCGTTGAACGCATTGTCGTTATTGTGATCCAGCTGTGTTTCTTAAAGATATATGACTTTTAATCCTTCATATTTAATAATTACGAAAGGTTTTTGGCTTTCTACATGGACACTTGAGGTAAAAAGAAAAAAACCAATTATCTGTCGGTGCATTTTAATACTATTTTTAAAATACCAACCATCAAAAAAATGTTAGAGAACGAAACTTCATAAACTGATGGTCACACTTGGGTGGCCAATGAAAGAAATCAATTACAAGAAGCGTATTTATCTGATCGTACCGGCTAAATCAAAGATGTGTAGTCACAAAAGGTAATCCTTCACAAATTAGTCTTTCTGCGTTGTGTAATATTTCTTTACGTACAGAAAATTCCTTCAGAGCTTCCCAAAGGATTTATGTGAAGCACTGTTGCCAAAGTGTATTTTTATTCAGTAATGAAAAAATATTTTTTAGCCAATTTAAATATACAGGTGTGCCAATTAATAATGGAATGCAGCAAGTGCGTGATGGTAGCGAATTTTCATTAAATGCTTCAAATTTGTATAACTCTAGTTTATATAAAGCTAGAAAGTTGAGTTTTAGTGCGTAGTAAGGTATTTATGAGGGAAACATACCAACCAAATTTCTTGAAAATAAGTTTGTTATTTTTTGAGATACAATTTTTTTGGTTTTTTTAAGAGAAACTGGTCCAAGCTATTAGTAAAAGAAAGATTCCTGCCGAGTTTCAGCAAAATCGGTTAATAGGTTTTTAAGCTATTGTGTGAACTCACACACACAAATATATATATATATATATATATATATATATATATATATATATATATATATATATATATATATATATATATATATATATATATAGTGCGCGCCAAATGTATGGACCGGGACTTATAAAATCTAAAGTAAGCGGCCAAAAAAATTGAAATTTGATATGCGCATATGTGACGTATTTTCGCATATTATGACGTGATTTTTAAGTATTTACTCTTTTATTACAGAATATACAGGGTGTAGGTCATTTAAAAAAAATGGTAACAGCGCCACTAAATGTTAGTTTCTGAAAGTACAATCTTTTCTGCTTCTAACAATGTATCACAAGATGGAGGTTGCATAAGAAAAAATTACAGAAAAAAAATTTAATGTGAAGTAAGTCACAAATACGAACTGGACAATAATTATCCGTATTTTCCCCAAATATTGTAACTTTTAAAATTTTTGTTGTTGTCTACAACAAAAAAACTAAGTTTCCAAATTTTTATTTTCATCGAAACATACATAAAAAACTAAATCATCTCTAGTTAGATTGAAACAGTCGCATCAGAAAATTGTTATACCAAATGTTCGAACTGTTGGCTTTCTGCTGCAACACAATGGCCTAATCTGTCCTTAAAAGAATGCAATGCATTTTTTTTAATTTTGCTTGTTGGTATCAATATCATGTATTTCCTCGGAAATTCGATTTTTCAAATCATCAAGATCATTTGGCTTACTTTTGTAAACCTTGGTCTTGAGGTATCCCCCACAAGAAAAAATCCAGCGGAGTTAGATCTGGCGATATAGCCGGCCACTCCAATGGACCTTTTCTACCAATACATCGTCCAGGAAAGATATAATTTAATAATTCACGCACATTTCTCGCATAATGTGGTGGTGCACCATCTTGTTGGAACCAAATTCTTTCGTGAATGTCTGCATTCCTGGATATAATCCTGCAAGAAATGGTAATATGGAGTTATTTAGAAGTGATAAATATTTGTTGCCTTTTAAATTTCCATCTATTAAAAAATGCCCAACAATATGTCGCTCAATAATGTCACACCAAACATTAACCTTTTGTGGGTGTTGAGTATGACTTTCCCTCATCCAGTGAGGATTATTATCGGACCAATACCTACAGTTTTGGCGATTTACAGTTCCATTTAAACAGAACGTTGCCTCATCGGAGAAACAAATTTTATAAATAACCTGGCGATCATTTACACACCTATCCATCATGACACCACAAAATTCTGACCTTCTATCAAAATCATCATCAGATAATTCCTGCACCAGTTGAATTTTATAGGGATGGTATTTTTCTTTTTTCAACACTCTACGAACCGACGTTTGCAAGATCTCAAGATCTCGGGCAATTTGCCTAGTTGAGACATGGGGAGATTTGGCAATAGCCAATAGTGTATCTAGCTGTTTCTCCTCAGTTGTTGCAGATTTTGGTCTACCTAATTTTAGTTTATTTTCAACAATGCCCGTCTCTTCAAATCTCTGGATACTTTTGCCCACAGTTCTCCTACTAACAGGGAGTTTTTCGGGATACAATTCATTAAATATCCCCAAGGTTTGTTGGTTAGGAAACCAGTTTTCTCGGAAATATAAAAAGTTTATTTTCGGGAAATTTTTGTACATTTTCAAACAATAAGTTATTTTGATAAAATATTGTAAATTTTTTCTGCTATATAGGCTATACCGGTAACCAGATTGATGCCTGCTTGCATTAGAGATACCTATGTGTTATTGAATTTTTTAAATAAAAATTCAGTTCCATAACGCACTGGCTGCGTCCAGACTTTTTTTAAATCCCCAATATCAATTTTTAAAATTTGATCCCATAAGAAAGGTGGCGGTTGACCATAATTACAGCTCAAAAATATAAAGATTTTACTTCAGCGATTAATCATTATATACATATAAAGTGGCCCACGAAAAATCTGCACCAAACGTTTTTGACGTGGCCACCAAAGTTCTACGGTAGAGATCTGTTTAACTGTACTCACCCAACTTCAATGGAATATACCGAGTGATTTTGCCTCAATAAAAAATTCCGTTGTTTTGGAAATTAAGCAAGAATTCGATGTGATATTTTCGTCCTGAACTTAGTATTTTGGCTTAAATTTCGTAACTTAAAATTTTCTGTCTTGTAAAATTTCATCAGGTTCGGTTCATCGATTAAAATTATTATTTTCCACGGAAACGGCAACAGAGCAATACGATATACACGTAAAAGTGTGGAGTAAAGCTCAATATCCAACATCCAGAACGCGAATGCAAATGTATGTCATCTTTTTTTTGGCGATAAGAGCGAATGTGTATTTAAAGCATTCAATTTGGTAAATTATAGTAGCGAGTTTTGCATACCGTTATACAGTAAAAACACCGTAAATCTTGTTAATAATGGGCCGTCTTGCGTTGCCTATTTCGCAAATCTTCCAGCTTTAAGCTCGCTAATACACTTGGATATAAAAGTGACAATTTGCGTTAAAAAAACTAACCGAGGTAGGCACACGTAAGGTAAGCAGTTAAATAACCTGTAAAATTTTTGTGTGTTTTGATTAGTTGATTTTTAGCCAATTTTTCGTAAAACGAAAAATTCACTAATGAGGAGATCTGTGTCTATATATATATATATATATATATATATATATATATATATATATATATATATATATATGTATCACACCAAAAGCTCAAAAAATAATGGTCCGATTATGATAAAATTTGGAAGGTACCTTCCTTTTGTAAGTGGCTTGGATAAGTACGTTAGCTATGAAAATTGAACGAGTTTTTCCGGGAAAATTTTGGATCTCTAACGGAGCTGTGACAACCAAATTTGGCATAACCGTTTATACTATTAAACTTACCCTACATGCCAAAATTTAGACCACTAACTTGAAAGAAAGAAAAGTTATAGGCATTTAAAGAAAAAGATTTTGGCTACCACTGGAAATCAGAGGACAGCACAGGAACAAAATAGTTTGTGTGACTAACCAACCCAATTAAATATTACATACAATGGATATGTTTTCTTGACGCAAAAAGGTCAAGAAGTATCACAAAAAATATTTTGAAAATTTTATAATTTTTCTTCTTAAAACGTCAAAGTCGCAAATTGAAACGTCAGAATTTGTAATTTTCAGACCACGAATCTGAAACAAATACGAATTATGTATAGAAAATATCTTAATAAGTGTGTTTTACAAAGCCTTAAGTTTCAGCTTCAACGCTTTTCGGAAAATCCATTTCAAATAGACCCTCTTTCTGATACTTTGGCGGTAGTTTCAGCTATAGAGTTTATGGTTTAATAGTCTATTTTAGCAAATTTTGGTAGAAAAAATTCGTTATTGAGAACTCCGCGACTTATGAATTTTAAAAAGATTTCTTGAAATAAGCGCGAACTAGAACCTCCTAAACCCATATACGGGGTCAGTTTCAATATTTGTCTGTTTACACATATACATGGTGACGCATTTCTACGGTCAAGCTCAATATATCCGTTATTATAGAAGATATGAGAAGAAATTATATACTACATTGGCGAGTCTGGTGCAGGGTAGATTGCTACGGACGTATGCGCACACGCCTCCATGCAATCTAAAGGAAGTAAGGAGTTCATACCCCGGGAGATTACGGTGATTAGTGGCTGTTTTAGCACTGATTTGGGTTTCGGTGAGGAAGATGAGTCGGGACCTATTAGCCTGGAGGAAATGGTGGACGGAGTTCAGGTTATAATTTAGGCCACATATATTCGAGAAGGATATGTTAAATCTTGATTCTGGCGCCCCCCGTACACCCCTCTCCCGGAGATCCGAATGAATCTTTTGTACAAGGAGGAGCCATCATCATTTTTGTTTATAAGAGAAACCGACTCATACACCAGAACCGGAAACGTCCGTTGGGACTTCTCCGGCTCCTTGATGTATGGGGTGGTACCTCCTCGGGCGTGAAAAAATCTTTTACTATCACGTAATTCCGATTGGTCGCCTCGTACGACAGGCAGGAGTTACCATGGGCCTATTCTTTTAGTTAGTCCCCGGACCTACAGGGGACAAATTGAAAATCTTGGTTCGCTGCTTCGTCACCCTCAATGCATAAACAACAACAATGTAAACAAGAAAATTTCCTTTGGAGCAACCCCAAGAAAGCTACGGCACCTGCGGTGAACATAGAGGTTCTGCGCGCGGTAAACAGGATTTTAAGGAGGTATAGGTTAAAGGCAGCTTAAAGAGGTCCAACTAAGCTGTTTGTTTCGCACTTTCCGCTCACATTACCTTTTAGTGAATTTTCTTAAAAAAAATTCACTAATGAAGAGATCCCGACTTTTGAATTTTGAAAAAATTTCTTTAAATGAGCGCTAATTAGGCCCCCCAGAAAACATATCCGGGGTCAGTTTCAATTTTTATATGTATATATATATATATATATATATATATATATATATATATATATATATATATATATATATATATATATATATATATATATATATATATATATATATATATATATATATATATATATATATATATATATATATATATGTATCACACAGATAACTCAAAAACTAATGGGCCGATTTTAATCAAATTTGGTGAAAAAATTCCTTTTGCAAATGGCTTGGATGAGTTCGTTAGTCAGGAAAATATGCCCAGGTTTTCCCGAAAAATTTTGTGTTTTCTTTCGAAAAAAATTTATATCTCCGGAATTAACAAAGTAAGGGCAACCAAAATTGGTGCGCGGTTTACATCCTTATAGGTAAGTTACCTACCCAAATTTAGCTATGTAGGTCAAAAGACAAAAAAGTTATAGGCATTTAAAAATAAATAAATTGGGGTTTTCCTCAAAACGTCAAAGTGGCGATTTAAAATGTCAAAATTGGCAACATTTAGGCAAATAACTTAAATCTAATACGGGCTATAGAAATAAAATGTCTCAAGAAGGATGTTTTACAAACCCTAAAGTCTTAGTTTCAACCGTCATTGTCCTTCATTTTACTAAAATATTTGCAAAAAATTCATTTCAAATAGACCCTTTCTCTGATGCTTGGCAGTAGCCTTAGCTATAGAGTTTATCATTTAATGGTATATAATTTTTGTCGAATTTTCGTAAAAAATTAATAAAGCTCAATATATCCGTTATTATATAAGATATGAAGAAAATTTGTATATATTAATTATAGGGTGTCTTGAGCTACATCTTAAAATAATATTTCTGCAATAACAGGGTGGCCCATAAGTCGTTGGTGATACAAATTTCCTTTTTTTAATCAAACACGCCTTATGTTATTGCATTTTCCATCGAAATATAATGCATGTTTGTAAGAAAATAAATTCTGGACGCAGCAAGTGCGTTATGGTAGCGAATTTTGATCAAATGTTTCATATTTGAACAGCTCAATTTGCTATTAACCTATAAGGTTGACCAAGAAACGTGTTTTTTCGGGAACATTTTAAGTTTACTTTTGAAAATTTTTGTACATTTTCACACAATAAAGTTATTTTAATGGAACATGGCACATTGTTTTTACTATATATGTTATACTGGTAACCAAATTTGATGCCTGCTTTCTTAAAAAACACACATATTTGTTATTAAAAAGATTTTTATGAAAATTCACTACCATAACGCACTTGCTGCGTCCAGAATTTTTATATTCTTCTCGGTCCAGCACCCCTATTCACTCTTGGTCCCGTAACTTTCTTGTGGGCTGTTTGCAAGAAATTATATTTTTGGTTTGGGCATTCAGAAGGGGTTCTAAGCATATTTCTGAAAATATTTTTCTAAACACCCCCCATGTGCTAATCTGCAAATTTATCGAAAATTTAATTTTTATTTACAAACGGAACGCATCTACGAAATTATAGGCGGAAGGTAAGTATTTTTCCATATTAATCGCTTGAATGGTAGGTTTTAATCAACTCAATCAAACCAGTTTCTGCAAACAAAATAACAAAAAAGGTTTTTTAAAACAAATTTGTAATTATCTGTGAAACTCATTGTGTTATTTTTTAAATTTAGTATCCACGCTGTTTTTATAGGTTTTACTATCTATCAAAACGGAATATTCTAGTTTAATGGGAAACTGGGTTATCACCATTTGAAATATTTTTATGAAAATTCGCTACCATAACGTACAACTCTTTTCAACACTTATTTACTATTGCTGTATCCATACTTTTTGGAAATGAAAAAATATAAACAATACGAAATTTTGAAATAAAAATTTTAATAATTTTACCTAAACATCTGTTTATATAACTTTAACTAGGGATGTGTGTACTTTGTAGTACCTACCTAAATATTATGAGTACTTACTGTATTAGTTAGATGTAGGTATATTTCTTGTAAGACCTACCAGTGAATTCTGTATAGAGTTCACTAGGTAATACATACAATATCTACAACCTACATGCAGTTCACCTATTACTTTCATATTCGTTTCATTGAATGTTACACTTATAATATACTATTGGAGTCATTTTGTTAAAGTGAAGTTAAAATTAAAAGTTGGGTTATTGTTGGAGAAACATAATTGGTACGCCCCTGTCTCTTTACTTTCATTCGATTGCAATATCCTTTAAGTTTCTACCTGGAATTAGTTATCTCTGGATTTCACAATCCTTTCCGATTTGCTGGTAATCTTTAGCCGTCTGTATCGCATTAGGTTTACGCATGAACAATGCCATACAAAGAATACTTATATACCGTTAGGTCCATCATTGTAAATAGCTTGAGCTGTCTGACGTATTCTTTAAATGCACCGAGTTGATTTTCTTCACTAGGAATAATCCTTCTACCTAGTTGGCCATTCTGTATTACTGACATTATGTTATGTCAACTACGTCACCTAGCGTTACGCGAAAGCTCGATAAAAGCAAGCCTTTCGAAAGGTACAAGTCAGTTCTACGTTCGATCTCCTATTCTCAAATTCTTGGGACTCCGAGTTCCCAATTTTCTACTTAAACACCGCTCGCGTGTTTAAGTCAGTTCTACGCCAGATCTCATCTTCTTCGCTCCTTGGAAACCTGAGTTCCAAATCTTCCACTTAAACATCGCTCGTGTGTTTAAGCTATTTGCAATTCTACAGTGCCGTTCTACAACGAATCTTATCTTCATCGCTTTTTGGGACTTCTACCTAAAAATCGCTAGTGTGATTACGCCACTTCAGTTCAAGCTCCAATCTTCATACAGCAATTCCGTTCGTACAGTATTACAGTGAAGAGTCAGTGTTTTCTTTGAAATTAAAAAGTATACGCGCAGTTAAATGCAATAGCAAGTAGCTAATAAGATTGTGAAATCTCCTGAATAACGCATTAAATCAAGTGTAAAACCGCAAATTGTAAATAAATGTTAAGTTCAACATATATAAATATAAAAACTCGGGACGCAGCAAGTGCGTTATGGTAGTGAATTTTTATTAAATGCTTCAAATTTAAATAACTCAATTTTCTATAAACTTAGAGAGTTTAATTTCAATACGTAGTAAGGTTTTTCCTAAGGCAAGATATCCACAAAATTTCATTAAAATAACTTTGTAATTTTCGGCGAAAAAAATTTTTTTCGAAAGAAAATTTAAAATTTGAATAACTCAATTTTCTCTAAACTTAGAAAGTTGAATTTTGGTACGTAGTAAGGTTAACATATATAGTAAATTTCATTAAAACAGCTTTGTTACTTTCGGAGAAAAAAATTTTTTTCGAAAGAAAACTCAAAATTTTTCCGGAAAACCCCGTCTGATTTTTCTGGATAACGAACTCATCCAAGCCATTAATAAAAGATAGGCACTTGCCAAGTTTCATCGAAATCAGTTAATTATTTTTTGAGTTATCATATATATATATATATATATATATATATATATATATATATATATATATATATATATATATATATATATATATAAACATATAAAAATTAAACCTATTTACAAATGAACTTTAATAAGATATTAAGCTGTGACAATACCTCTCTCAAGCACCCTAAAATATAATCAAAATGTGCACAGTTATATATGTTTTATTTCTTTTTCCCTTGTCTTAATACACTACATATTTTATGACAATTGATTTAATTTACTTATTTGATTTCATAAATAGTCGGTTAATAGTGACTTGGAATGAAGTAGACACCACATCTTCAAACGTATTAAGAGAATATGAGTAAATCAACAGCAACTGGGAATGAATTCGGTCAGTCTCCCAGCCACGTGGTTAAAAAACACTGTTTGTATGAGTGGTTAGAACTCTACCTCTAAATAAAAGGACTGTAACAGCGGCAGAAGCAGAAGTCAATGGAAGGTGTGTGTATTCGCAAAGAAACTATTGACTATTAATAACAATAATTGACTAAAAACGCTGCGAGTTGTAAGAAAAAAAATTATACTACAGAGGTGATAAATGATAATAAATTACAATAGGGTTATATATAATCGTAAATGCTTCCAATGATTAACAATCAGTGAATTCAGTATTATTGACATTTCTCTAAAAGTTAAAAATGAATTTCATGAGTCAATGACAATAACAGAAGCATTGACTAACCAACAGCAACCAAATACTAATGATTTAAACATAAATGTTTCAAATTTGAATAGCTCAATTTTCTGTAACCCTAGAAAGCTGAATTTGGGCACATAGTTAGGTATTTCCCAAAGCAATATGTAGACCAAATTTTATCGAAATTTTCGGAAAAAAAATTTTTTTTTGAAAGAAAACTCAAAATTTTCCCGGAAAACCCCGTCAGATTTTCCTGGCCAACGAACTCATCCAAGCCATTAATAAAAGAAAGCCACTTGCCGAGTTTCATCTAAATCGGTTAATTATTTTTTGAGTTATCAGACGGATACATATATATATATATATATATATATATATATATATATATATATATATATATAAATAAATATATATATATATATATATATATATATATATATATATATATATATATATATATATATATATATATATATATATATATATATATATAAACATATAAACATTCAAACTGACCCCGGATATGGGTTCTAGGGGTCCTAATTCGCGCTCATTTGAAAGAATTTTTGCAAAGTCTCGCCATCGATACCTCTCTATTAGTGAATTTTTTTAATAAAAATTTACTAAAAATGTATTATTGAAATCTTCTGGAATCCAGTGCACCTAGAGTCCCACATACAGTCCACATCTTCAACATATTCTTCTTCCAACGCTAATTATCAAAGCCGACTAGTTAGCGAGGGTGGGATCAATCCACCTGCAAAACATGGGGGTAAGAAAACAAGCTCTTTCTACCCCAGTTATTATTTACCTATTATTTATATTAACCTTAGAATATACACACTGAGTATGTCTGTGAAATGCAAAATAGATTATCTTCAATAGCATAGAAAATAAGTAAGAATTATCTACAATAACATAGCTGTCTACTTATTTAGCAGACGTGCTACGAGAAAGCTGATAAGGTTTTGTGTAAATGTTTAACTAGACATGGTCACGTGTTGGCACACAGTGAGCCATATGGACCATAGGTATGAGTATTTGCATTTTGCGGCTAGATGAACATCGCCGTATATGAAATTCATTTTATGAAGTCTGCATACGTGGACTGAACTGATAACATGATATTTGCTGTGGTGGTCATTCAACCACTAAACTGACCGCTGTAACCATCTATTCAAACGTAAACGAACAAAACTATATTTTGTTGGACTGTTTATCGTAGAATCGCACTATAAAAACCGGCTATTAATCCAGCGATTTTTACACCTGAGTCATATACGAGGGAAGATTATTATTCACCTGGCCTCCCTGACCTATATATTGAAAGGATGGATGTATTGATTATTTTTACTTCCACATCGTCACGTGTGGAAGTATCGCATCGGTGACAAAAAATTTTTTCGCTTAAACGTCGTAAAAAGTGTCAAAACATATAGAAAATATGATTTGGGAACGAAACTATTTTTTGTCTGTCGGTTTGTAAGTCTGTCTGTAGCCACGATAACTTTAGAACGAATTGATATAGCATCTTCAAATTTGGTATACAGTTGGCACCCGACCAACAAACGGTTCGGATTGTTTTTGGATAAAAGTACTTCAGGAGGTAGGAGATGAATGGGGGGTGATTGGTGAAAATTGACATTTTTTCGTTAAAACTCGAATAATATAACGTTTTAGGGTTTGCTTATCAGAAAACCTTCAATTTCATCAAACATTTGGTATTCTGTGCTGAAATTAAATTAGGGGTTGAATGTGTGGGGGTGTAATATAGGTGCAAGAAATTTCGAATTTTTTTTTTGCTAAAACGGCGTAAAAGCTCTCAAAACGTGCAGAACAAAATCCTAGAACAAACATTTTTTTGTCTGTCGGTGGGTCGGTCTGTCGGTTTTCGAAAGAATTGAGATATCATTTTATAGTTTGGTATCCTGTTAGCGCCCGACAAAGCAAAGCTTACAATTGTTTTTGAGTAACATCGCTTCATATGGTAGGGGATAAATGAGGGGTGATTTGGTCAAAATTGACATTTTTTCGTTAAGACTCGAGTCATATAACGTTTCAAAAGTTTATGAGTACAGGAACACGAATATTTTTTGTGGTCATGTCATGGACCCTAAATTCATTCCATGAGAATGTCTTTCGGAAGAGAATAAAGTATCACAGCTATGTGGAAGTTATGATTCAATTTGCAGCACTATTTTTTTGGTCTGTTTGTCTGTCGGTCTGTATGTTTGTCTGTTTGTAACCACGATAACGAATGTAGATATCGTCTTAAAATTTGGTGTACAGTTAGCACTCGACAAACGAACGGTCCGGATTGGTTTTAGGTAAAATCGCTTTAGGGAGTAGAGGATGAATGAATGATTTGGTGAAAATTGATATTTTTTCGTTAAAACTTGAGTAATATAACGTTTTACGGTTTATTTATTAGAAAACTTGTTATTTCATCAAACATCTGGTATTCTGTGCTGAAATTAAAATTAGGGGTTGAATGTGTGGGGATGGAATTCTGTTGACAAAAATTCCGAAACTTTTTTTTGCTAAAACGGCGTAAAAAGTGTCAAAACATATAGAAAACCTGGTTCTGGAACGATTTTTTTTGGTCTGTCGGTCGATTGGTTTGTCGGTCTGTCGACATGTACATTTTTTAAAAGCTTTTCATCGTGATCTCTCTATTAGCAAATTTTTCTTAATGAAAATTCGTTAAAAAAATTAGCAATGATTATTAATTTAAAATTTAGCTAAAAATATTTTATCAAGAAGCGTTTTCATTCTTTTGGTGAATATATCCCTTTAGTGAATTTTCGTAGAAAAAATTCACTAATAGGGAGATCCCGACTTTTGAATTTTGAAAAATTTTTTGCAAATGAGCGCGAGCTAGGACCCCTAGAACCCATATCTGGGGTCAGTTTCAATTTTTATATGTTTATATATATATATATATATATATATATATATATATATATATATATATATATATATATATATATATATATATATATATATATATATATATATATATGTATCACACCGATAACTCAAAAAATAATGGGCAGATTTTGATAAAATTTGGCACATACCTTCCTTTTGTAAGTGGCTTAGATAAGTTCGTTAGTCAGGAAAATCGGACGAGGTTTTCCGGGAAAAATTTGAGTTTTCATTCAAAAAAAAAATTATTACTCCGGAATTAACAAAGTAAGGGCAACCAAATTTGGTACGCAGGTAACCAGGAAAATCCGCCCAGGTTTTGCCGGAAAATGTTGTGTTTTCTTTCAACAAAAATTTATATCTCTGGAATTGACAAAGTAAGGGCAACCAAATTACGCGGGTTTACATTATTATAGGTGAGCTACCTACCAAAATTTAGCTCTGTGGGTTAAAGGACAAAAAAGTTACATGCATTTAAAGATAAATAAATTTGGGTTTTATTCAAAACGTCAAAGTCGCGATTTCAAACGTCAAAATTGCTGATATTTAGGCAATGAACCTGAAATTAATATCAGCTATGGAAAGAAAATGTCCCAAGAAGAATGTTTTACAAAGCCTGAACTCTTAGTTTCAATCGTAATTGTCCCTCATTTTACTAAAATATTCCCAGAATATTAATTTAAAATACACCCTTTCTCTGATACTTTGGCAGTAGTGTTGGCTATAGAGTTTATCGTTTAATGGTATATCATTTTTGTCAAATTTTTGTAAAAAATCATTAAAGCTCAATATCCGTTATTATGCAAGTTACGAAAAAAATGGTATACATTAATTATAGGGTGTCTTAAGCTACATCTTAAAAAATATTTCCACAATTACAGGCTGGCCCATAAGTCGTTGGTGATTCAAATATTTTTTTTAATCGAACACGCCTTATGTTATTGCATTTTTGCATTTTCCATCGAAATATAATACATCTTTGTAAGAAAAGAAATTCGGGACGCAGCAAGTGCGTTGTGGTAGCGAATTTTTTAATCGAACACGCCCTATGTTTATTGCATTTTTGCATTTTCCATCGAAATATAATACATCTTTGTAAGAAAAGACATTCGGGACGCAGCAAGTGCGTTATGATAGCAAATTTTCATTAAATGCTTCAAATTTGAATAGCTCAATTTGCTATTAACCTATAATGTTGACCAGGAAACCAGTTTTTTCGGGAACAATTTAAGTTTACTTTCGGAAATTTTTGTACATTTTCAAACAATAAAGTTATTTTGATGAAACATGTCATATTGTTTCTACCATATAGATTGATGCCTGCTTTCTTAAAAAACATGTTAGCTATTACAATCATTGTTATGAAAATTCACTACCATAACGCACTTGCTGCGTACAGAAGTTTTTTACAGGATGGAAGGGGAGTGTTCATGTTGCGTCTGGTTTTAAAGCTGTGATATTCGTTATAGTTGGTATACTGTTAACGTTGATTGGTCAGTTAATGTTGTCTGACAAATTGGAAAAACTTTATAAGAACTGGAGATGTTGTGCTAATGGCTAAATATGCCACAGCCATTATGATAATAATAGGAAAATAAAAGGCTTACGTGCTTACTACCTTAAATCAAAGATTTGTATAAATGGTGTCCCCCAAGGCTCAGTCCTCAGCCCAACACTGTTTAACGTCGCAATCAACGACATACTGGACACCATTCGAAGCCCGGTCAGGGCAAACTTATATGCAGATGACTTAGTTATTTACTGCAGAGGGAAAAATGTCATATCGACTTGCAAACTTATCCAAAATGCCATCCAAAAATTGGAAGTGTGGTCCGATCATAGTGGCGTCAATTTCTCCTCCACCAAAATCAAATTTATGGTATTCTCAAAAAAATGCGACAATTCTGTCACATGTGCCCCCAAAATCAGAGGAATGTCGTTGGAAGAAGTCAAGGCACATAAATTTTTGGGCATAACGTTTGATTCTAAACTAAGTTGGAAGATTCATGTCAACCAACTCAAAGCTGACTGTATAAAGGCGCTTGGCCTTTTCAGAACTCTAGCACATCAGAACTGGGGTGCCCATGAGACAGTGCTGCTCTCCATTTTTAGGTCCTTAATTAGATCAAAAATTGAATACTGCCAAATTATCTATGCAACAGCAACAAAATCAGTTCTGAAACCTCTGGATGTGATTGTAAATCATGCCTTAAGGATAATAACAGGAGCCTTCCGAACAAGCCCTACAGACAGCCTGTATCGAGAATGTGGAGAAAGACCCCTCTGGCTGCGAAGAGAAGCAGCGCTACTACAATATTCGGCTAAAATTTCGGCAGACCCAAAAAACCCAGTTTACCATCTAGTATCTCAGTCGGATACCAACAGATCTCAGACTAACTCCCTTGTGCAACTATTGATTGTTCAGCATATCAGAGGATATCACCAAACACTCAATTTCAGCGAAACATTACCGCTGCGAAATGGACAAATACCGCCATGGATTATTAGATTACCAGATACAGACACCAGCCTCACAACTTGTAACACAGACTCCTTGCCTACCGACAGTGTGAATAGACTATTTCAGGATACTATATCACAATATAAATTTGACCTGATCATGTATACTGACGGATCAAAGAGCACACGGGGTGTAGGAAGCGGTGTTATATCTCCCCTCAAAACAGAGGCGTATCACCTATCATCAGAGTGTAGCAGTTACACAGCAGAGTTATTTGCCATAAAGAGGGCAGTCCACACATTCATCGACTCCCCATACAAAAATGCTTTAGTGTGCACAGACTCTTTAACCTCTATTAATTCACTTGCATCGCTTTATGCAAGAAACCCTATAGTAATTCAAATACAAGAAAGCGTACACGGTCTCTATCATGCTGGCAAGTCAATCACACTGATCTGGACACCTTCCCACAGTGGCATTTTAGGCAATGAAAATGCTGACGAATGCTCACGGAATGCGATACTAGAAAAGACAATAATACCCATACAAACCCATTCAGACCTTATTGCCAATATTAAAGAAAGTTCTAAAGCCAAATGGAAAACCCACTCGTCATCCCTTGACAACAAACTTTGCAAGATCGAAACATCAGTGACCCCAAAGACGCTCCCAAGTTTAACACGCAGGGAAGAAGTCGCTATCAGAAGAACTCGTATTGGCCATTGTAAGTTCACCCATGGATACCTACTTATCCAGCAACAACAACCTCAATGTGAAATATGTGACAGCGTGATTACTGTTAACCATGTGCTTCAAGAATGTCCACTATATATCAATCCAAGACTCGAATACCTAAATGGAAAAACACTAGCCCAAATTCTCGACTTGAGTGAGCCAAATGTGACTAATTTACTCTGTTTTTTAAGACAATCATCACTATTTGATAGCATTTGATTACAGATACTTTAATTAGCGAAACAAAATGTACCAATAGTGTCAATGACCTTAGATGTTAAGACACTTTAAACTTCCAAATAAAAATAAAAAAAGATTTGTATAAATAAATAATATCAGTGACTGTGATATCTGGGAAGATTATTATGTTCCGCTACAACGAGCACTCTACCAGACAAAACTCTAAATTTAAATCCTTACTCGATGTAGCTGGAATCTACGTTTTATTCGAAGCTTTAAAGTCTTTCAATGACAATTATTCAAGATTAGCCGCCATTGAAATTCTTAGTTGGAAAAAACTTATTTTCAAGTCGTAATTTTATCATTAAATATTCTTATATGCTCCTTTATGACATGAATAAGTTAAACGTCTGTCATCTTCACAATAACATTTGACTCTTATCTTAATTTCTGCTATTTAAATTACTGGTTAAAAATTTCTACATTGCTTTCTCTTCAAATTGTTATGCGTAACCTTGAATTGGGGGAAATTAAAAGAAAATTACTTACAGTGTATCATTTTCGTGAACAGTTCTTTGACTATCAACAGCAACACTGTGCCTGATGGATGGTTGTCTTTGGAAGTTGCCTAAAAGTTAAAAAAAGTTAAATAATAAAGCAAATATAATTAATCAACATTTATAAAGACGCTTTATACCACACAGCTGGAAGCAGTTTTAATTGCCAAAATTAGTGTCTTATGATGTTAAATTGAATTTGAAAACATTAAGATCAAGTAAAAGAGTAGCAGTAAAAAGACTGGCAATCAAAATCACAAGCGTCACTATTGATTTTAATAATTAAGATAGTTAAAAAATACTCTCGTTCAAAAATACGAAACCACCTTACCAAAGAAATACCAGTGAAATTTGAACTTAATGTTATTATCTGCAGTAATATTGATTGTGCTTAGTTCAGTTTGTACTATATGTTATCTAATCTCGGTCAATAAATCCAGACAGATTACGTGAGCTATCAGAAAAAAATAACATAATATCGATTGAGTTTTGAATGATACTAAAAGCACCAATTTTAATGCCTGCGTTTTCCGTTTCTCAAAAATATGTAGGCTGCGATTATCTGTATTTTATAATTGGGTCCAAAGCTCGTTTATTGTTTAATTAACTACAATTAAAATTAGATGGCTGGTTTGAATTTTTTAGAAAATAGGTAATACATTTTCCCTTAAGTAGAAATACATATGTTTATGTATATATATATATATATATATATATATATATATATATATATATATATATATATATATATATATATATATATATATATATATATATATATATATATATAGCAAAGGATTAGGGTATATTGTGAATGTGTCCGAATAAAACAGATACACTGCTTTTTTTATTTTTTAAAATTTTTATTTCAACAACACACTACGAGGGCTTACAGCCTAAATACTATCGTACCGTGGGTGTTGACAAGGAGGAAAGAGGCAACTTGTTAATTCTGGACTTGAAGGTTTGGAGGTTCGGGGGAGAAGGAAAAACATGTGCCGGCAAGGAATTCCAAAACTTGGAAGTCCTCGGGACAAAACAGCGGGCATAACAAGATGTTCTATGTCTGGTGACCTGGACAGTAAAAGGGTGCATTCGCTCTGTTCCCCTGGTAGATCTGTTGGGGGCAGTAGGTGGGGGAACTATGGAAGAAAGCTCCTCTGAGCAGTGCCCGTGCAGATATCTATAAAACAGAGAGAGGTCACCAACGGCACGTCAGTGGGCAAGGGATGGCAGCCTTTGGGTGAGGGTAGGGTCACCGATGAGACGTATAGCTCTTCTGAATGGAGTCCAGGATAGCGAGTGTAGAAGCGGCAGCAGCAACCCAGATGTGGGGGCAGTATTCGAGGTTTGGTCTTATTTGTGAAGTAT
Source organism: Tillus elongatus (assembly GCA_964006375.1). Classification (NCBI taxonomy): domain Eukaryota; kingdom Metazoa; phylum Arthropoda; class Insecta; order Coleoptera; family Cleridae; genus Tillus; species Tillus elongatus. The sequence continues at coordinate 186,316,649 of OZ023265.1, read as the reverse complement.
ATAAGGTATAGAGATTAGCTGGTGGAGAGTACTTGTGAGCCCGGAAGAGGAAACCTAATTTCTTAGCAGCCGCTTCTGCAATTGATGTGACATGTTGGTGCCAATTGGGATTTCGATCCACAGAAATGCCAACAAGTGAAAATGACTCATTACTTTGAATAACTTGGTTGTTCATTGTGATGGATCTAGGGCTGGTGTATCTCTTATGAGAAAGAAAGCAAGACTATTATTTGGTGGGGTTGAATTGTACAAGATGTCTACTTCCCCAGTCTAATATTTTTTGGAGATCCTCGGAGACAGAACCCCCTTTTAAGTTATATTAAAAATAATTTAAATTGTCGCGCTGCCATTAGAAATATAATAGAAGATAATCCCGGTATGCATGTCCCAACTCGAAAAACGTGCACATCTATATATAGGAAGTTTTAAGAAACGTCAAATTTACAAAGGAGAAAAAGAACTGCTGTGAACGTAGATGAAAATGCAGAATTGGATATTTTACTTGCTCTAGAAGAGAATCGAAACAATTCCATAAGAAACATTTCAAAGACACTGCGAGCAACACAAGAAAATATTCAGCAAACTTCATACAGTAAAGTCCAAAGAACGTTAAGAAAATGGAATCGAAAGCCATATAAGATTAAACCCACTACAAAGCTTACCCAAATGCAAAAAGATCATCGGGTCGCATTTTGTCAACTGATTCTAGACAGAATGAACATAAGTGACAATTTTTTGGAAACAGTTCTATGGACTGACGAGTCTAACTTTTCTACTAGTGGCCTGTTTAACCGAAAAAATACCAGACAATGGGAAAGAGAAAATCTACATTCTTATAGGGAATTTAAGTTCCAAGGGCGACAATCCGTGAATGTGTGGTGTGGTATCCTGGGCAATCGAGTTATCGGTCCGTATTTTTTTTGATACTATTTTAAATGGAGGCCGCTATTTATATTTATTGGAAAACGAGTTCGAAGAATATTTAGACGATTTGCATTTAAATATATTACAAAATATAATTTTTCAACATGATGGAGCACCCCATCACAACATTCGTGATGTGCTTAATTACCTAAATGAAAGGTTTCCTGAATAGATCGAAAGAAATGCTTCAATTAAATGGCCTGAAAACAGCCCCGATTTGACACTTATGGATGCGTTTCTTTGGGTTTATATAAAAAACCGTGTATACGACCAACAGATTTGAAAACCTCGATCATCTTAAAGATTTGATACGGAATGAAATTATTAATTTAAATGAAAATAACCCAGCATTCATAACAGATACATTAGAGTAAATGCGAAGAACCCTTATACAATGTGTTGAAGAAAATGGAGGCCCGGTAGAGCATCTTTATATTTAATTAGAAACTGTTTTTGTTATATTATTTATTGTTAGATTTCTTGATTTGTAACAGTTGTTTTGGTTTAATAAAATTTGTAATGATAACGTTACAAATGTGAATATTTCAAAAACTATTCATTTCAAGTATACGGTATGTTATATAAATTATGCCTAGAATTTTACGAGAAATCGAAAAATAAATTCATATATAGCGTGTGTAACGGTATAATTTGGATAGCTAAACATCTAAGCTAATTAGGACGTAATTGTGGTTCCTCCCCTGCTTTGTAAAAAGATTTATTGGCGACAACTGTGGTTAATTCTTCTGGATATCCCTCGTATAATGAATCGAATTTAGATCTTTCGTAAATTATTTATATTTGTATTACCCCTGGTATATCGGGCCGGCTTACACGCTTGCGTGCCGTGCCGTAGTTCGGAAAGGGTCCGCATGTTGAAGGGGATAGATGGCTGGAGACGTATGTGATGCGAGAGAGAGCGAAGGATGTAGCAGCACCTGTGTTTTCGAGTCGGAGAGATGAATGTGCTGGAAGTTTCGGGAGAGAGTTGGTTGGTAATTTTTGTGGAGTTAACACGTGGTTCCGTCTGAGGAGCAAGTTTGGATATTAAGTATCCTCCCTTGTGGGTTTTGTTGCTCTCAGAATTTAATCTGCAGTCTTTCTGGTTATGTCGTAATGTACGGATTTAGTGCCGAAGGCTGTGGAGAGACCCGTTTAGGGGATTTAAGGACCACATTTATCGTATCCCGTTGTGGAATTTCGTTTCCCTCTCTGGAGGTAAGAAATCATTCTCTCTCTTAACTGTAACACCTTTAGCATCCCGTTACTTGTTGTTTTTAGGGTCCTTGTACCGGAGGAAGTATACCTTGTACCGGCTAGGAGGAATTTCAAGTACCGACTGGATTTTTATTCAAGTACCGGCTGGATTTTTCTTGTATCGTCTGGAGTATTCTCGTACCGACGAAGTCATTGTGTAGGGCGATTTTTGTGTGCCGAATAGCCTTGTGGTAGGCCGACATTGTTGTATGGGCAATATCTTTGGTAAATTCACGTACCGTAAAATTTGGAGTGGATTAGCGAATTTTTAGGTACCGAACAAGATACATGGCTGTCGAATTAAATGGAGGAATGAATTAGGATCTCAGTAAGAAGGTCTTCCCTATCGTTGTCGCATTGCCGGACCGTTTTTGCATTATTCCCGTGGTCGCAGTCCCGTATCCCGAGAGGCCTTGGATTGGTTTGGAATTTGATGGTAATTAGATGGCCTAGAAGCCCAGGAATTTAAGTAAGAATTTTCCGTTTTGTGATAACGTATAAAGTGATAAGAGACAATCTTGATAAGGTACATTTTTGATATTCATGTGTGTTAAATTTATTAAAATCAAATCGAATGTATTTTATTTGAACTTCACTAAATATGGTACAGATTTTTATAAGACCACTATTAATGGAATTGCTTCACTTTTGAGAGTACCATTAGTTATCATCTACTGTTAGCATTAGACCAGCTTTTTGATTACTGTTTGGGACTTGATCTTTAATCAAGCCACTTACCGTACTTATCATGTAATTAAGTAATAATTGGGGAAAATAACTTGTGAGCTTTGCGTGCACGAAAAGTGGAATTTTCCGGAGAACAACTATATTTGTAGTACCTTCATAAATATTCAGTAAAGATCTTGAGTATTTGGTAGTAAGCCATTTCTGTGATATTATAGAGACTTATTTATATTTATTTTTATTTATTACTTTAGATCAGAATTTTAAAACAACTTTTCATAAAGGCTTGTATGCCAAAGAAGGTTAATAAAAGCCCGTATTTTATCATATTTTAGATGTTTTGGTTTTGTGTGGTTGTGTTTTCTTTTCAGGACTGTTGAGAGATTAGATCATTACCGTTATCGTTATTTGTGGGTCTATGAGACCATACCGTTCCGAATTTTAGTTGGTGTTATCGTAATTACATCTCCCTTGCAGCTTCCTGTGCTCGATTGTGGTTGGCTATAGTTGCCAGTGTGATCCAAGAGTTCTTGGTTGTGTTGGATCTGGGCAAGGAAGCAGATTAGTAACATCTTATTAGAATATCCGGGAGTAGAGGTTAAACAATCAAGTGGCGCCCCTAATTAAGATCTTATTTTAACCCACGCCCATCTCCACTGTATAAAAGCTGGCGGCCCTCTAACTTCCCGGTAACTTAGCTTATGCCAATGACAAATCAGATTTGTTGATAGGTTAGTAATTATTTGAGCATTTGTCATCTGGTATAAAAGGAAGCGCGGCGGGGTCATATAAATTTTGACCCATGCCCACTTTGGCGTCACACGTGATCCATTGAAAAAAATCTACTTTTTGGTTTTCCCTGTATACTGATCATTTTTCAAATTTTTTTATACGTAGAAAAAAGTATTTTTTACCACCTACATAACCATACTTTCAATTTTTTTCGGACACTTAAAATAACAAAGTTAAAGGAGGGCGACATTATAAAGAATCACCCTGAACATATTCATCCCCAATGATTAGTTTTACGTCGTTTCACATAACGTCGTGATTGGTAGGTCCCTAACTAGGAGGTTAAGCGGGGACTTGCTATATATATATATATATATATATATATATATATATATATATATATATATATATATATATATATATATATATATATATATATATATATATATATATATATATATATATATAATCAAATATGTAGCTAACTGAATTAATGCAGGTAATGTGTATGATGATTTCTTATTAAATAAACAATATACGATTTAAAATTTTAAAATAATATGATATAATATTGAGCTAGCAAATATTGTACTACCCAGCCTAAGCCGTTTATATTTCGAAACAAAATAAGAATAAAATAAAAATAAGATACAAAAAAATAAGCTGAGAACTGTAACAAAAAAGCTACCTATACCAAACATAATAGAGGGACAACACAATTTTGTAATTTATAACTAGCTACATTTTTGTAGCAATTTGCGCAGGCTCGGTTTTGTAAAAGCGTCAAAACAAAACAAAAACATCAAAAAATGTGATTACCTTGTCCTAAATTAGTGGCCAGATCTAAAAATTTTAGTGTTCCTTCAAGTTCCTCGCCTAGAAAATATGTAATTTTGTAATTCTATCATGTGCAATTTTAAAACAAAATCACTGTTTTTAATGTAAACACATATATAAAGTATTTACAGTTTAAAACAATAAAAATATAAAAAAGTGGAGACCTAAGAATCAACTTGAGTAAACGCTAGGAGATTTTTAATGTTTGCCTGGACATTATTATATTCCTGTATTTTCTGATTCTGGTAAATTATTTTTAATTTTATTTGGTAGTTAATGGCATTTCTTTAATTCTTTCTTAAAGGTATAAACTGTTAAGCCATATCAATTGAACTGTACGTTTTCTTGGAAAAACATGTTTATTATTCGACTGAGCAAAAATGCATTTTTAACATTTTATTAGCGCGTTAGTGATAATAGTAAATACCAGTTCCTAAGTAAAAAAATTAAAGTGGAAATCGAAAACTATAAAGTCGTTATGCAAAATTTCATAGACTCCTTACAGGTATATTTTTTAGTGTTACTTTACTTAAGTAAAATCCAGTGTTTTTATTTTTACCTTAGGTACATGTACATAGTTCTCAATACTTAAAAGTAATACATAAAATACGATTTAAAAAAAGGCTTTACCAAACTTATTCAAATATAAATTTACCAGTTTACAAAAAATTAAAGATCTTTCATCTTACCATGGTATTTAGCCCTGAGAATCGTCAAATTGCTGATGATAATCGCCCTATGTGAAGATATTTTCACTCCCAAATCCTTGATGTCCGCTTCCGATAGTTCCAGGAGATATTCCACCCCCTTATATTTTTGAAACATATCATTGTATTGCTCCAAATCCAGCGATTTGAGCCATTTGTCGATATCCATGTGTTTGGCATTGTTCTGCGTAGTTTTGTCATTGTCCTTAGCGATGCGAGATTTTCTTAAAGGCAATGAACCGAATCTAGACCAGGAGTAACCTGAAAATAAATGACGTATTTATAACATATATATTTCTATGTTAAAAGAAAAAAAAGTTATAAAAAAATATTTGGTGCCTGATCATTTCTGTGAGAATTCACTACCATAACGCACTTGCTGCGTTCAGACTTTTTAAATTTTTTATCCTTTTTTTAACGTATATGATCAGATTATGTAATTGCACACAATTTTTAGCGATTTATTATAGAAAAAAAACCATTAATGAGATGATAACTCTAAAGACTTTTAATTCAAATTTTGCTCTAACTTCGTTAAACCATTCCATACTCAATACAACTAACTGTTGAACTATAAACTTAAGGCTTCGCGAAACACATTTCATGCAACGCTTGTCCCTTACAATTAGATTTTATTGTGAGTGGGCTATTTCAGTCCATCCACCGCGACCTTAGGTCTATTGTGGCTCACGTCTAATTATTTAGATTTCACCCATCAATTCCAGCTACCCGAGGGAGTCGATCTTTTCTTGAGGGTGAGAGTTTGTTTGGCAGGTGTACTGCCATCTGAGTAAAGTCGCTTGCCCGTTTCGAAGCTCAATGAGATAACCTCTCTCCGAGTTCGTCTGTACCCAACATCCATCAGCGTTTGCCTCGAGTCGGTATCATGAAGTCCCGCTCTTGAGCAGCATCTAATCTCCAGTTGTAATCCACTCCTAGAGATCTCAGCTCCCCTCAGGCTCTTCCAGCATCATCCCTGCGAGGCCGTCCGTCCGTTTCGTAGCACACAGTATGGGCTCCAAACTCCGGGTGTTTACCACTCATCAGAGATCAGAGCCCCCCGGGACGTCTGGACACACGACACACGCCAGGGCTCAATCCAGTGCGGTATCATCTGGAACCCCGCTCCCGAGTAACAACCAAGCGAGGCCAATTGTCAGTCTCTGAGGCCACAGTGGAGGCGCCAAACTCCAGGTGCATATCACTCCCCAGAGATGTCTGCCTCTCCCCAGTCTCACCTGCACCAGACTCCCGCCAGTGTTTCAGTGACTCGAGGCGGTATCATGAAGTCCCGCCCTCGAGCAGCATCGAGGCAGGGTCGTTAGCCTGTATCGATGCTCACAGAGTAGGCCCAAGTCTCCAGGTGTAATCCACCCCTAGAGACCCCAGCCACCTCCGGGTTCGTCCAGGTTCAACACCTGCCAGCGTTAGCTTAAATTTCACCCAACAAATCGAGCTTCCGACAGGAGACGACACCTGCGAGGTGAAACTTTGTTTGACAGATGTACTGCCATCTGAGCGAAGTGGCTTGTCCATCTCAAAGTTCAAAGAGAGATAACCTCTATCCGAGTTCGTCTGGACCAGACATCCGTCAGTGTTTGACTCGGTGCAGTATCATGAAGTCCTGCATCCGAGCAGCATCTAAGTGAGGTCGTTTGTCTGTTTCGAAGCTCACAGAAGAGGCCTCAACCCTTAGTTTTATTCCACCCCTAAAGATCTCAGCTCTCCCCCGGGTTCGTCTAGACCCAACACCCACCAGTACTAGACTCAAGGCGACATCCCATCGAGCCCCGCTCCCGAGCATCGCACAAGCGAGGCCGTCCGTCCGTTCCGAAGCACACAGTGGGGGCCCCAAACTCCGGGTGTTTACCACTCATCAGAGTTGTCAACCCCCTCCGGGTCGTCTAGACACACGACACCCGCCAGCACTCAACCCAAGGCGGCACCCATCCGGAACCCCGCTCCCGAGTAACAACCAAGCGCGGGAAACCATCCATTTCTAAGCCCAAAGTGGATGCCTCAAAATCCGGGTGTACATCACTCCCCAGAGATATCCACCTCCCTCCAGGCCCACATGGACAAGACCCCCGCCAGTGTTTGATTCCGGTTAGTCGCCTCGTACAACAGGCAGGAGTTACCTTGGGCCTATTCTTTTAGTTAGTCCCCGGACCCACAGGGGACGTCCCTTACAATATGCATTTGTTCTATAATCTTTCTATAAAAATCGACAATTCTACATTTAATTGCGACAAAAGAAACATTTGGTTCGTACTTGGTCATTGGTCAATTTAGACTATTTTAATTTAATTCATTATCGTTTTGACTTCGTAGCATACTGCTTATTAAAAGTCCAAACGCAGTAAGTGCGTAATTGTAGCGAATTTATTTTAAACTCTTATAACTTCATAATAATAGAAACTTCAGTTTTGGTACGCGGACATGTTTGTACTAAGGCCACATGTGTCCAAATTTGTAAAATTAAAATTATCATTATAAAAATTATGACAAAATTATAAAATAGTTTTATTCCTTTTGAAAATATAAATTTTGTTCAGAGAAAACTTGTTTAGTAAATTTCTATTAGTGGATTTTCTTAATCAAAATTTACTAAAAGAAAAACTGTGGATATATTTCCTATTATATGGACTTAATCTACGGTCACGTTGACTATCATAGAGTTTTTTTTTAAATTTCATATTATTGGCTGCGGCATCTCAGGCCATTAGCACATTCATTTCCAATCCTTCACTATTTTTACTAATTTCCCAGACAAAGTCAACTTCTCGTTGGCTCGCCCAGGAATCGAACCCGGGACATCTCGCTTAGCAGGCCGGCACCTAGCAACCTGCGCCACGAGGGCGTCTAGTTTATCATATAATAATAATTTCGTGACGCAGCAAGTGCGTTATGGTAGTGAATTTTCATAAAAATGTTTTTAATAGCAAATATGTGTGTTTTTTTTTTCAGAAAGCAGGCATTAAATTTGATTACCAATATAACATATATATTTAAAACAATCTGCCATGTTTCATCAAAATAACTTAATTGTTTGAAAACGTACAAAAATTTCCGAAAGTGCGAAAAAATCCGTTTTTTGGTCAACCTTATAGGTTAATAGCATATTGAGCTTTTTAAATATGAAGCATTTAATCAAAATTCGCTACCATAACGCCCTTGGTACGTCCAGAATTTCTGTACTTACAAACATGTATTATATTTTGATGGAAAATGCAAAATCATAAGGCGTTTTCGACTAAAAAAAATTGATTTGTATCACCAACAACTGATGGGCCACCCTGTGATTGTAGAAATTTTTTTTAAGATGTAGCTCAAGACACCCTATAATTAATGTATACATTTTTTTTCATATCTTGTAGAATAACGAATATATTGAGCTTTATTGATTTTTTACGAAAATTCGACAAAAATTAAACGGTAAACTCTATAGCTAAGACTACTGCCAAGCATCAGAGAAAGGGTCTATTTGAAATGAATTTTCTGGAAACATTTTGACGTTTTAAATTGTCACTTTGACGTTCTGAGGAAAACCCCAATTTATTTTTCTTTTAATGCCCATAACTTTTTCTCTTTTGACCTACAGCGCTAAATTTTGGTAGGTAATTTACCTATAGTAATATAAAACGATGTACCGAATTTGGTTGCCCTTACTTTGTTATTTCCGGAGATATGAATTTTTTTCTATAGAAAACACAAAATTTTCCGGGAAAACCTACGCGGATTTTCCTGGCTAACGAACTTATCCATGCCACTTACAAAAGGAAGGTACTCACCAAATTTTATCAAAATCAGCCCATTATTTTTTGAGTTATCGGTGTGATACATATATATATATATATATATATATATATATATATATATATATATATATATATATATATATATATATATATATATATATATATATATATATATATAAAAAACAAAACTGACCCCGGATATGTGTTCTAGGGGGCCTAATTAGAGTTCATTTGAAGAAATTTTTTCAAAATTCAAAAGGCGGCATCTCCTCATTAGTGAATTTTTTTAAAGAAAATTCACTAAAAACGATTGAATTTGATGAAAACTTTTTGACATAACTCACTTGCGTCAGAAATTCTTGTAATTGCAAATCCTTGACCTCTTAGTATGGCTGCTTTAATAATATTTCATAATACACTACAGTCAAAACACATAAACTTCAAATGTGATACACGAAAACTATTATTTTAGAAGCGTTATCTGCCGCCGTCGCCAATACTTGACTCCCAATAACCTTATCAACATATTTCTAAATAAAATTAGTCAAAACATACACTGATAACCTGGTGTACGATGAGACTTTGATTTAAAAGTATTCCCTGGAAATGTTTATTATTTCACATTTAAGCTACAGAACCTCGGTGGTTCAGGGGTAAGAACGTGTGCCTCTGAACCGAAGGGTACTGGCTTCGATCCCAGGGTACTCCTTTCACTTTTTCAGTACAAACTGTAAAATTAACATCAACCGAGGTTTTGGCATTGTATTTGAACAAGTTGAATGTCTGCACGTTCCGCCCTTCGGAGGGGGCGTAAAGACGTCGGTTCCGTGTCCATTCGATGTTGGGCACATTAAATATCCCTACCCTTCTTACAGAAACGCAGGGGTTCGGCAAAATTTCCAGGATAGTGAGGTGAAACTGCTCCCTGGCGTCGGTGATTGGCCATAGTCGCGGAAATAGGCCGACGTTAAAGAAACAAAACACACACACACACATTTAAGCTATGACACACTATTAAAATAGATGATTAATGTAGTCGTATCTTTGCATACTATGTGCAAAAAAAGTGTGGAATATTGCCAATCTTTCGAAAACTACTAAAGGTATTTTTTTGACACTTGGTATATTGATGTACTTAAATTTATTACTCTGTTGACAAGTAAAAGAGTCTGGGCGCAGCAAGTGCGTTATGGTAGTGAATTTTTATAAACACATTTTTAATGGCAGATATGTCTTTTTTTAATGAAAGCAGGCATCAAATTTGGCTAAATATTTCTTACACAAATTTAGCTGAAAGAATACATAAAATTCGAGTTATATACCTAAGCTGTATATAAAATTGAAAATATAATAATTTGTTTGCACGAAAATCCATTTAAACCTTATTTTCGAAGAATTTCGTTTAAAAATGTTCCATCATTTGAATAATTTTTCATAAAAAAATTCGCAACAAACGTTTCTACTAAGAAAATTCATTAAATTCATTTCTTAGAAAATTCGCTATAAATTTTGTACTAGAAAATTAACTAATAGAAATATAAATATATTAAATAAATGAAAAAATATTCAAAAGATGATCTAAATACATAACTAGATACTTCTTCTGTGGCTTTACAGAGAAAATTCTTTTGCCTATGGATGCTGTAAAAATTGAATCCGATTGTAGAGAAGAAAACAACCTCTTCTCATGTCACAAATATCTACGTCTATGTTAACTGTGGTACGGTTTTACCAACTAAGGACAACAACAGCTACTATTAAACTTGAATTAGAAGCTTTAGAAGTGCTTATGTTTCCCTTGCAAGAAAAACTCGCTAAAATATATTGGAATTTAAGGTTGAATGCATTCTCGCAACAATTAGAACCGTAGACCGGTTTCGCTCTCATTAGAGGTCTTTAGTACGGCATACTAATTGTAGCAAAAATACACCTAAAGTAATACGGCTATAGTATAGCCGGCTATACTATATCTCTGCTTTTTAGTGAATTTTCTTAAAAAAAATTCACTAATGAGGAGATCCCGACTTTTGAATTTTGAAAAAATTTCTTCAAATGATCGCCAATTAGGCCCTTCAGAACACATATCCGGGGTCAGTTTCAATATATATATATATATATATATATATATATATATATATATATATATATATATATATATATATATATATATATATATATATATATATATATATATATATATGTATCACACCGATAACTCAAAAAATAATGGGCCGATTTTGATCAAATTTGGCAAGTATCTTCCTTTTGCAAATGGCTTGGATAAGTTCGTTAGTCAGGAAAATCGGCCCCGGTTTTCCCGGAAAATTTTGTGTTTTCTTTCAAAAAAAAATTATATCTCCGGAATTAACAAAGTACGATGGTTTATATTTTTATAGGCGACCCACCCACCAAAATTTAGCTCTGTAGGTCAAAAGACAAAAAAGTTATGGGAATTTAAAGAAAAATTTATTGGGGTTTTCCTCAAAACGTCAAAGTGACAATTTTAAATGTCAAAATTCGCAACATTTAGGCAAAGAACTTGAATCTAATACGGGCTCTGGAAAGAAAATGTATCAAGAAGAATGTTTTACAAACCCTGAAGTCTTAGTTTCAACCGTCATTATCCTTCATTTTAATAAAGTGTTTCCAGAAAATTTATTTCAAATAGACCCTTTCTCTGATGCTTGGCAGTAGCCTTAGCTATAGAGTTTATTGTTTAATGGTATATAATTTTTGTCGAATTTTCGTAAAAAATCAATAAAGCTCAATATATCCGTTATTATACAAGATATGAAAAAATATTGTATACATTAATTATAGGGTGTCTTGAGCTACATCTTAAAAAATATTTCTACAATCACAGGTGGCCCATAAGTCGTTGGTGATACAAATAATCTTTTTTTAGTCGAAAACGCCTTATGTTTTTGCATTTTCCATCGAAATATAATGCATGTTTGTAAGTTAAGAAATTCTGGACGCAGCAAGTGCGTTATGGTAGCGAATTTTGATTAAATGCTTCATATTTGAAAAGCTCAATTTGCTATTAACCCATAAGGTTGACCAAGAAAGGGATTTTTTCGGTTACACTTTAAGTTTACTTTCGGAAATTTTTGTACGTTTTCAAACAATAAAGTTGTTTTGATGAAACATGACACATTGTTTTTACTATATATGTTATACTGGTAATCAAATTTCATGCCTGCTTTCTGAAAAAAAAAACACACATATTTGTGATTAAAAACATTTTTATGAAAATTCACTACCATAACGCAGTTGCTGCGTCCCGAACTTTTTTTTGGATGAACATACATAAATTATGTTAATATATACAGTAAAAGTGTATGTGTGTGTTTTGTTTCTTTAACGTCGGCCTATTTCCGCGACTATGGCCAATCACCGACGCCGGGGAGCAGTTTTACCTCACTATCCTGGAAATTTTGCCGAGCCCCTGCCTTTCTGTAAGGAGAGTAGGGATCTTTAACGTGCCCAACATCGCATGGACACGGGACCGACGACTTTACGCCCCCTCCGAAGGGCGGAACGTGCAGACATTCAACTTGCTCAAATACAATGCCAGAACCTCGGTTGATGTTAATTTTATAGTTTGTACTGAAAAAGTGAAAGGAGGACTCTGGGATCGAACCCAGTACCCTTCGGTTCAGAGGCACACGTTCTTACCCCTGAACCACCGAGATTCTACAGTAAAAGTCATACTAGACTTATTGTACCTATAGACATGCTGTAAACCTTTAGACAATACAACATGGTAGATATAGTGATAGTACGATAAGTCACAATTTGCTACGTGAAAAGATGGAGAGGTATGGTGTTAGGGGTATCAGTAATCGGTTAATACAGCCTTATCTGGGGAATCGTGTCCAATGTGTTGACATAGATGGTGTCGTACGTGACTATGAAAAGATAAAATATGGGGTTGCCCAGGACACTGTCTTGGGTCCCTTACTGTTCATCATCTATATAAATGACTTTTTTTTATTGCCAAGAGAGGAAAATATTTCTAGTTACGCAGATGATACGACAATACTATATACTGAAGATTCGTGGGAGAGACTGGAAAGTCTGGTTAAAGAGGAGTTTTTAATGATAGATAATTTGAAAGCAATCAATTGACACTAAATGAGACCACATTTCTAAGCTTCTCTATTCAGCAGTCTCAAAAAAATCCAGTCACTGTGTTTCTCTGACGAAAACGGATAATTTATGATGTGCGCATCTCAGACTGTCAGATATTTGGGTGTGATTCTGGATCCCAATGAAATATGGAAGAACCATATAAATTATCTGGTTAAGAAGCTGAGAGGTCTATTGCCTAAATTTCGGGTTCTCAAGTAGTACCTAAAAATGGAACAACTTAAAGAGCTTTATTTTGGCCATCTTTCAGAGTCATTTGTCATATGGCATTGTAGGCTGGGAGGTCTCTATAAAACACATTTGAGAAATTTAAAAATAATTCAGAAATGGTTTCTTAAGATTATGTTGGCAAGAGAAGAACCTACCTGACATATTTATTGTGTAAAAATGCACGCGTATTTGGTCTAGCGCAAATATACTGTTACGCAATATTAGTTAGGCAACATGCAAATAAGGAAAATATCCATCACTTCCAATATACTTATCAGACCAGAAATAGGGAGGAGTTTTGTAGAACCACGAGATGCGCAAAGTCAATTGCCCAAAGAAATTACAGCTACCTGGAACAGAGGCTTTACAACTATCTACGCGTTGAATTTAAAAAAATAAATATATATATTTTTTTATTTTTTTTTATCTCAACAACACACCACAAGGGCTTACAGCCTAAATATTATCGTACCGTAGGTGTCGAAAAGGAGGCAACTTGTTAATTCTGGACTTGAAGGTTTGGAGGTTCGAAGGAGAAAAAAAACATGTGCCGGCAAGGAATTCCACAACTTGGAAGTCCTCGGGACAAAATAGCGGGCATAACAAGATGTTCTATGTCTGGTGACCTGGACAGAAAAAGCGTGCATTCGCTCTGTTCCCCTGGTAGATCTGTTGGGGCAGCAGGTGGAGGAACTATGGAAGAAAGCTCCTCTAAACAGTGCCCGTGCAGATATCTATAAAAGAGAGAGAGGTCACCAACGGCACGTCAGTGGGCAAGGGATGGCAGCCTTTGGGTGAGAATAGGGTCACCGATGAGATGTATAGCTCTTTTCTAAATTGAGTCCAGGATAGCGAGTGTAGAAGCGGCAGCGGCACATCAGATGTGGGAGCAGTATTCGAGGTTTGGTCTAATTTGTGAAGTATATAGGGTATGGAGATTAGCTGGCGAAAAGTATTTGCGAGCCCGGAAGAGAAAACCTAATTTCTTAGCAGCAGCTTCTGCAATTGATGTGACATGTTGGTGCCAATTGAGATTTCGATCAACAGAAATGCCAACAAGTGTAAAGGACCCATTACTTTGAATAACTTGGTTGTTTATTGTGATGGGTCTAGGGCTGGTGTATCTCTTATGAGAAAGAACGTGGGGTTGAATTGTACAAGATTTCTACTTCCCCAGTCTAATATTTTTTGGAGATCCACGGAGACAGAACCCTCCATGAGTCTGCGATCCCCATCTAATTGGGTTAAAGAGACAGGCTTAGAATATTGTATATTTCAGTGGCGGGTGCTGTCGTCCGCGTAACTGTGAACTGGGTTGGATGTGCTAGAGAAGAGGTCATTGATGTGGAGAAGAAACAAAGTAGGGGCTAAAGCTAAACCTTGAGGAACTCCTGCATTAATTGGATACAGTTTAGAGGAATGGCCATCCACGACAACAGAAATGCTTCGGTTGAAGAGGAAATTTGCCATGCTTATAAGAGGATGTTGAAAGATTGGTTGCATCACAATAGACAACTTGCGGGGTGTGTGAGGCCGGAGAAATGCTACACTGCCTGAAGAGTTCGCCTGTATGTGTGTGCGTGCGTGCGTGCGTGCGTTCGAGCGTGCGTTTTTGTGTTTTGAGGTCCGTATTATTGTGAACTATTCTGTTTTATTTTATTTTATGTTTACTTTATATACTGGTGCTTATGTCTTTATATATATATATATATATATATATATATAGTATAGTTGCACATATCACATATTTTGGACTTGATGTTTAACTGTCCACAACATGCTGAAGTTCAGAATCTTTTTCCACGCACAAGTTTCTTCAGTGGATAACTTGCGTTTAATCGAGTCATTAATTAAAAATTGGTTTGCATGTGTATTTATTTCTGAATAAACTGTATTATTCTTATTGCACTAATAGCGGGATACTAAGGGATACCTGGTAAATCTAAACAGTGAAAGTTTATTTGAGAACCTTCCTTGAGGGCGCCGGTTGTGGTCGATTACCTGACACCTAACAAAAATACAATTTTAGACATTAAGCGCTCAGATTGTTCATACCCAGATGACGCTAACCTTGTTAGCAAAACGATCGGCATGTCTTAAAAATGTGTCGTGGTGAATTGGGCTTTCCAAAGTGTACTTAGTAGAGCTCACAGCAAGTTATAATTTTGACTTAGTGAAGATGAAATCTGTTACGGAAAACACATTGCAAGATACTTACTATTTATATTATTTTTCTTCTTTAATTTGCTAATTCCTAGACCCATTCTGATTTCGGCTGCAATATACTTCTTTCAAAAATGATCACACGTCACTAGACATTCTGCATCACTAAACACGTGTATTAAATTAACACACTTCTCCGTAAAACACATTTTATCCAAGAGAAATAACACTAAACAAATAATGTAGAAAAACTATTAACACGAAACTATGTATGTAGGTGAATTTAGACACTTTTAATTTTAAACTAAACTGTTATCGTAGTTGTCAACACAGTTTTTAGCTGATGCGACCTGAAAAGTAAATTTTCACACATTAAAACCAACATTTTTTTAATGTAAAAAAGGTTGACCACCCACAACGTGTTCTAAAGGTACAAATTTACACCATTTAACATTTAAAAATGCTTCTGCAGTCATTTTATTTAATTTTAGATGTAATATACACTGAAAGAGAACTCGTCAGCATATTGAGGCACATATGGTGTTCTCCTATGTCAGTGTTTCCGTGACGTTTTACGTAACTCTCCAATGTTCAAACAAATGACTGATATGCATATCTAGACAGTAACACACGTACTGGATTTAGAATGTGTACATCGTTAAGTGTACATATGCCAGGGCCGGCGAGATATAAGGTAAAAAGCGTGGAAAAATGATTGATTATGACAAACGGAGCTCCAATATTTAGACTATTTAAAAAGGGGATTGTGAAAAATGTACAGTGTGATGATAAAGTTTGGAACGTAAATGCGTTATTCAATTTTCTCAAGTAAAACGCTCAGATAAGGAAATTTTATCTTTTCAATTGCCAACTTATGACGTAAAAATTACATTTATGAAGTCATTGATACAAAAGTTTTCCAGTATCTAAATTTTATTTCTTGTCACTTTTCCAAGGCAGCTTTGACGAGGTCTAATTAGAGCGCAGCCATTCTGCGTCTCTAATTATGGTGAGAATACATCTAGCCTTACGCTCATTGTCCTGATATTGGAAAATAAATGGGCCAGGGCTGACAATTTACAAAAATTATTAGTTGGTTGTATACAGTCTCTTTTTATAACATTTCGTGTTAGAATTGGAGTTGTGACAATATACATACAATAGACATCAGAATGATGAAAAAAAGTCTGGACGCAGCAAGTGCGTTACGGTAGTGAATTTTCATAAAAATATTTTTAATAGCAGATGTCTTTTTTTTTATGAAATCAAGCATCCAATTTGGCTAAATATTTCTTACACAAAATTCTGTTAAAAGAATACATAATATTCAAATTATATATCTAATCTGTAATTAAAATTGAAAATAAAATAATTTGTTAATCCATTGAAACCTTATTTTCGACGAATTTCATTTAAAAAATGTTCCATCAATTGGATACTTTTTCATACAAAAATTCTCAAACGTTTCTTCAAAGACAATTCATTAAATTCATTTATAAGAAAATTCGCTATTAAAAGAAAAATTGTACAAGAAAATTCGCAAATAAAAATAAATTAAATAAATTTAAAAAACTGATCCGATTCTCTTGTCCATCCAACCATTTCAAGCTATTTACCCACCTACCAAAATATAATTTTTCACAAAAACTTTTTCGACAACAAAAATTTCATGAAAATCTGCAAACAATTTTTCAAGAAAATCTGTAAACATTTTTTTTTTATAATAACTAATTAAACATTTATCATTCATTACTAAAATTTCACAAAATTTCTGCGAGAACTGGCTAAATATCTTTTTACACAAAATGTTGCAAAAAGAATACATAAAATTCAAATTATATACCTAATCTGTAATTAAAATTGAAAATAAAATAATTTGTTTACACGAAAATCCAATAAAACCTTATTTTCTATGAATTTCGTTTAAAAAATGTTCCATCAATTGAATAATTTTTCATACAGAAATTCGCAACAAACGTTTCTTCCAAGAAAATTCATTAAATTCATTTATAAGAAAATTCGCTATTAAAAGAACATTTTGTATAAGAACTAATAGAAATAGAAATAAATTAAATAAATAAAAAATATTCAAAATCTAATCTGAATACATAACTAGATGTTTTTTCTGTGGCTTCACAGAGAAAATTCTTTTGCCTGTGGATGCTGTAAAAATTGAATCCGATTGTAGAGAAGAAAACAACCTCTTCTCATGTCACAAATCTCTACGTCTATGTTCACTGTGGCATGGTTTTACCAACTAAGGACAACAACAGCTACTATTAAACTTGAATTAAAAGTCTTAAAAATGCTTATACTTCCTTTTCAACAAAAAGTCGTTAAAAATATATTGGAATTACACAATCTGATCAGATAACGTTAAAATGGAATCAAAGACGAAAAAAGGTAAAAAAAAAGTTGCAAGAGAAATTCAGTCAACGGTGAGATTTGAACCCGCGTCCCTGTGCTCATCAGACAATCAATTCAATTCAAATTGAATGTCTGATGAGCCTGATGACCTAACCATGACACCACGTAAGGCTTCTGGCAAACTGCAACGAAGACAGGTAGTTAACCGATAATGGTCTCAAGTTATTTATTTGTAATATGTAAGATCCTTAGAGGCAGGTTTTGCAGTTATTTTAACAAATGAGAATAGTATCATTAGTCTAGAACATTCTAATACACATTTTATGCAATATTTTCCATTAATAAACCGCAATAGTTATACTAATTTTCACGTTTCAAATTTCCAGTTTGACATTTACAAGAGAAAAATTATAAAATTCTCAAAGTGGTCTTTCTGGTACTTCTTGAACTTTTTGCGCCATGAAAAGATAAACGTTGTCTGTAATATTTATAAGATTTTGTTTAACACTTACAATATTTTGGTATTGCGTCTCCTGTTACTTTTAGTGGCACTAACATTTTGCTTCATTAAGTGCCTATAACTTTTTTCCCTTCAACATAGAGACCTAAGTTTTGGCAAAGAGTTTGTTTTTACAATATAAACCAGCTTGCCAAATGTGGTTGCCACAGCTTTGTTATTTCCGGAGATATGATTTTTTTCCAGAAGGAAATCTAAAATTTTCCCGGAAAAACTGGTCCGACTTTCCTGGATAACGAAGCCACTTGCAAAAAGAATTTACTAACCAAATTTTACCGATTTGCGCCCAGAGAATTTTTTTTTAAGAAACGCTGAAACACGTCAATTTTAATATTGAGGAAGACATGTTTTGACATAAAACTAAACTTTGTCACATTACCCTTAAGGGTGGTGATAACAACCCTTATATTTTAAATATGGAACATGGGTCGAGTGTTTCATCAATTGAAAGCTCTTTCTTTTCTGAATTCAGCAGACAAATTTTTTTGGAAGTTTTATCAACTGGTTTAAAAATTATTCACAGTTGGAGTTGCAAGAAAGTACAAATTTTGTTCAACACAAGCTCTGACATTCTGGAGCATTTGTGGAGTTATTAGACGGCATTATTCAACAATGCGTCTTGGTAATTCTTCCAAAAATTCCGGTTCTGTTGCGAAAATTCTACTCTTTAAATGGTCCCATAGAAAGAAGTCTAAAGGAGTTAAATCCGGTGAACTAGAGGGCCACTCAATAGCACCTCCACGCCCAATCTATTGCTCTGGAAACTCTCTGTTCAAAAACTCCCTAACACGTTGTGAAAAATGCGGAGGAGCTCCATATTCTTAAAACACTAATTGATTTTCTTGATAGCGATCATCATTTTCAACAATGTCAATTAGTAGAGGGTAAAGGATATTTTCTAGTAACTCCAAATACGTTTTGCCACTAGAATTTCCATCAAGAAAAATTGGTCCGATTAAACGGTCTCCAAAAATGCCAGTCCACACATTCAATTTCTGTGGAGTTTGAGTCTGGACTTCGTGAAAATTTCTTGGATTATTATCTGCCCAGTAACGACAATTATGACGATTGACTGTAGAGTTTAATAAAAACGTACACTCGTCTGAAAAACAGATATTGAACAGAAAGTTCCCGTTATCAGCTATTCGTGCAGTCATAACTTCACAAAACTCCAGCCGCCGACCAAAACCATCTTCATTCTGTTGTTGTACAAGATGAATTTTATACGGGTGAAATTTATGATGCTTCAATATTCGCTGAATATTTCTTCTTTTGATGTTTGAAACAGTAGCCAATTTTCTCGTGCTCAAAGTTGGGTCTGCAGCAATTTGTCTTAAAACTTCAATCTCAGTAGTCTCATTTCTAACCGGAAATTCACGTTCAGGATCCCGTTTTTTTTTGTTGGCTACTGAACCACCTTGTCGAAACTTTGCAACTAACTCCAAAATGTATTTTCTGTTCATGTCTGTTCGGATGTCGTTCATTTAATAAATTTGCGGTACAGTTGGGGCAGTCATCGTTTGTAAAAAAAAATTGACGTGTTTCAGCGTTTCTTAAAAAAAAATTTTTGCTTGACGCAACTCGGTCTGTTTCGGTTTCAATGCGCCACCCTATATATATATATATATATATATATATATATATATATATATATATATATATATATATATATATATATATATATATATATATATATAAACATATACAAAATGAAACTGACCCCGGATATGTGTTCTAGGTGGCTTATTTCGCGCTCATTTGAAGAAATTTTTCGAAATTCAAAAGTCAAAATCTCCTCATTAGTGAACTTTTTAAAGAAAATTCACTAACAAAAATGTATCGATTATTTTTTAAGTTAATGGAAACTGACCCCCTGAATATGGGTTTTATAGTGATAAAAGATTCGCACTCAATTTTTTTAAATTTTACCAGTTGCCACTTTGTCATTAGCAGATTTGTTTCCAAAAATTCGCTGAAATGGTAATATTGTATATTTATATTTTTATGCTAAGCATTGTTTCTGAAGCGTAATTGTAGTTCCAGAAAATACTGGTATCGCCGCTTGTAAATGCGGAGTCTTTTATTATTTGTAGTTGAAAATGTACGATAAAGGGGTAGGTACTGTATATTGTGTATGGTGGTGTTTTGTTGAAGCATCTATTCGTAAACACGTCCATGTGTATAGTATCTCAGGCACACCGACCCTCCTGATAATGTACACAAAGCATATCGCTTAATTAATTTAGGAACTCAATTTCCCTGGCCTTTTATCTCAAAACCAACCATAATTAATGCAAAAATCAATGTTCGCTTTTAATTAAACATGTATCACCAGATCTGACACTTTACAATACAAAACAGTTTTAGCACGATGCTAAAATTACATGCTGTAATTATCAGAAATAAAAAAGCTTTGTTTATCCAGCAGAATTTTCAATCAAGCCTAAAGAAATGTTGTTTTAATACCGTTTATTTAAAGATTGCAAAACAGAAGATAAAAAGAGCATTCAACTCGTAAAAATACGAGGAGGTAATGAAAATTACTTAGCTTAGAATAAAATCGCGGCTGGAGGACCAACAATCCTCTGGGGCAGGAATATACATCTAGGGCCTGGGGGTGCGCGAGAGCTATGCTCTTGGAGCATACACCACGGCATTCGAAACAGAGGCGTATACTATCCTGTCTGTGGCCAATAGACAGGATGTGAAGATGAGTCCCGAGAAATGTGTGTACATCTGCTCGGATAGTCAGGCGGTCCTCCGGGCAATCTGCGCAGCCAGAATCAGGTCACCACTGGTTCAGGAGTGCGCTGACGCCCTCAGAGGACTAGCCAGGACAAAGGAGGTGCAACTGGTGTGGGTTCCGGGACACTGTGGCGTAGCGGGGAATGAGGTGGCGAATAATCTCGCAAGACTCGGTTCCCGGCGGCCGTTCTGTGGCCCGGAGCCTGCGATAGGCATAAGTAGGAAGACAGTCTCTGTCGCCTTAGACATGTGGACCAAGGAAGCAATGGAGAGGCACTGGGGGTCGGTTGGTGGCTGCAGGCAGGCGAGGTGGAGGGCCGGACAGAGATAAAGCTGTCTGGCTACTCGGAAGGAGTCGACCTACGCTTCGCTGTATCCTTGGGGTGCTGACAGGCCACTGCGCCCTTAGAAGACACCTCACATTGATAGGCGTAGAGAGGGATCCCATTTGCCAGGAATGCGGCGAGGATGAATAAACGTCCTACAACTACCTGTGTGAATGCGAGGCTTTTGGGAGTCTTCGAGCAGAATTGTTCGGATCGAGGACTCTGCAGAGGAATCAAGTAAGTACCGTCCAATTGAAGACCGTCACGGCCTTCATCTCGAGGTCGAGGCGGTTGGCGACGGAACCGACGAAGAGTAGAGCATGGTTGCTGGGTTGCTGGGGTTGGCAAAAAGGGCCCATTGTGGCCTACTTGCTTGGCGTTGGCCTCCCCACCACTGCTTCTACTACTACTACTAGTACTACTACTACTACACCTAGAAAAGAAAACGCGATAATTAAAAAAAATAATTGAACATAATTACACATTTAGTAGGACGTACAATTTTTAAGCATTTTTAAACCCTTTAAATAATTTATTTATCGTCGTCTTCAAACCACTCCTCAACAACCATATGACTTCGTTTACCTTTCAATTCTTTTGAGCTTTGGGGATAAATAACAGTCTGATGGTGCTGAATCCGGAGAAAAGAGTGGGTGGTCAACCAATTCCAAGCCAACTTTATCAATTGTTTGACGAAAAATCAACTACTCGTGGGCAAGGATGTTGTATTGCAAAAAATCGTAGCTTTGACTAGTTTTCCGCTGCGTTTGTACACAATTTTTTGCGTGATTTAGTTCAAAAGCTCCCTATAGTATGCTCCTTTTATAGTTCTGCATTGTCTCAGAAAATTTAGTAGAAGTATCTCATATATGTCCCAGAAAACTAAAGCCAGAATCTTTCCAGCCGCCTTTCGAGTACTGGATTTTTTTGGGTCGTAGTGAACCGGAATGCTTCCACTCTTTCGGTTGTTCTTTAGCCTCCGGATTATTGTAATGGACCAAAATTTCGTTTATAGTGACAGAGCGACCAAACAGGTTTGAGGAAGCTTCTTCAAAACGGCGACACATGTGCTTAGACATTGTCAAACGACGGGGTGACACATTCCCTTAGACATTGTCAAACGACGGCGCTTCCCATCAGCGTTCAAGCATCTCGAAATCGAAGCCTTTTCATTCCCAAGTCGTTATGAATAATGTGAAACACACGTTCTTAGAAGATAGGTGATGTTTCTGCAATACCTTTAAGCCTAAATCGTCGATCTTATATGCTAATTGCATGGACATAATCGTTTTTTGAGTGGCAACAGAAATTGGTCTTCCATGGGTTTCGGAATTTTGGGATTTTAATGGATCCATTTGATAGAGATTTTATAGCATATTCAATTGTAACACACAGAGTGAATGATAATAATAATATAATAAAAAATGCGCATGAGTTTTAATACAAAAGTGCTCTATATGACCACCATTGACATTTCAATAATCTTCTTTGCAATCCAGAATAAGTGGCCTTTCGGATCATTTCTGGAGTGAGATCATTAAAAGCTTGTCTTACGTTAGCCTACAGTTTGTTTCGGGAGTTTATTTGGCTGGAATAAACTTCATTTTTAATGTGACCCCATTAGAAAAAGTCAGGAGAAGTCAGGTCTTGTGACCTTGCAGGCCAAAGCCATGGACCGCCGGGTCCAATCCAACGATCCTCAAGCATGCTTGTCAACTCCTGGTGTACAGCTGCCGTAGAATGTGCTGGAGCGCCATCTAACTGGTACCAGAATTCTGCATCACGCAAACCAGTCAAGATACCAGCAACAACTTTACGAACTATTCTAAGATAACTTACTGAAGTAGATATGGAAAAAACTCTTCCATTTACAATAACAGCGAAAACATTGAAACTGAATTCATATTGGAAATGTGCTTCACGCATAAAGTGAGGATTTTCATCTGCCCAGAAATGACATCGCTTCCGATTGATGATACCTTTTCTTGTGAATTTTGATTCACCCGTCCACAATATCATATCTAATTATTCTAATTAAGAAAGTTGTTGGCAAGTTCCGGTACAACCGGAAGTGATTTAGTCACCAAAATATTTTAGTTATAATGAGCGGATGGTGATACATCCAGTTGCAAATTTTCAAATTCGAAATCCCAGTACTAGTTCGAAAACTTCTAATGCACGCCTTATGTGTGACAGTATATAAGACTGGATGCATTCTCGCAACAATTAGAACCGTAGACCGGTTTCGCTCTCATTAGAGCTCTTCAGTACGGCATACTAATTGTAATTAGTATGCCGTACTGAAGAGCTCTAATGAGAGCGAAACCGGTCTACGGTTCTAATTGTTGCGAGAATGCATCCAGTCTTACATACTTTGTCCCTATATTGGGGTAGAAATGGGCCAGGGCTAACAATTTTTTAAATTGTTAGTTAGTTGTATACCGTCTCTATTTTTAACACTCTGTGTTATTTGGAGCGGGAGTGACAACATAGTACTTGGTTCCGAACTAGGTGGCGACACGTTCACCACTCACTTAGTGTGACAGCATATATATATATATATATATATATATATATATATATATATATATATATATATATATATATATATATATATATATATGCATAGCTGTTGTCAGCATAAAAATTCACTGAAAAATACAATATGACTCCCATAAATCAAGTTGACTATCTTAACTTAGAACTTAACAGACCTGTGTAAATTTTGACGTTATATTTTAAATCTTCTGCCCAGGTACAATGTTTCAAAGAGATATTTTTCAAAATATTATGATGAAGTTAAAAAATCAAATGTTTCAGTTTTTCAAAATATTTCAAGTACGGTTGCGAATATCGTTATTTGAAAAAAATTAGTGGTCTCAAGAATGCGCAACTTGTTTATCCTTTGATCGAGTTTGTGACTTTCCTAATTTCCGATATAGCCATAGTAAGAGACCTTAGGAGGGTACCCTTTGTATAAATCCGAGCAATATTGAAAAAAAGAACTTACTGATTTTGATCAAACTTTCCACGTATCTAAAATCTATTGCAAAAGCTTGGATAAGTTTGTCGGATCCGTTTTCTAAAAAACAGTAAAAATATGTTAATGAGATATGCTACGCAGCAAAATTAAAAAGAAATTCGGGACGCAGCAAGTGCGTTATAGTAGCGAATTTTCAAAAAACTTGTACACTATTATTATACGGCATTTTAGTAAAGCTAATACTTTAAACTTACATAGACCTTGAAGATCGATTTTAGAGGTCTTAATGCGCGCACATTTGAAGAATTCTTGTGAAAGTGTTACCATCGATATCTCTCTATTATCAAAAAAATCTTGCGTTATAACTCCTTTTGAGGAAAATGCCCAAAACTCAATTTTATAGAAAGATAAAGAACTACATTTTGTTATATATGTAGATAGTGTAAGTCTCTTTAAAAAAATTGTATCACAAATTTCATTAAAGTTATACAGAAGATTTACAGAAGGAAACTTAATTCATAATTAGACAAGTAAAGTATCTGTCAAATTATAAACGTAGCAGTTATTTTTCTTTATTAATCGCCAGTATGATTTCGTTTTAGTCAACCTAATCAAACCGGTTTTTTCAACAAAAACAAAATTATAATTTCAGACTCAAAGGTGACAAACTTATTTTGGCGTTTAAACAAAAATGAGATCTTGTTCAAAACGTATGAAATCTGTGCACTATTGTTTCTACAAATGTCAAAATAAAGCATTAAAAACATACATTCATCGAGCTGGATTCGATCGCGTAACCTTCTGCTTAGGAGGCAAGCGCGATTCCTCCTGCGCCATCTAGGTAAACGTCAACTAACGTTTTATTTGCGTGATACTTTAGATAAGCCTCATGCCCGGGATATTATATTCAAAGCACATGTAACAATTAATTACAGAATTAGTAGAATTACCATTGAAACACATCCCACGACTGTTTAGGTCTTATATGACGTCTTCTGTTTAAGTTTAAAGATAAAGGACATTATTTTAGAATCATTTTGATAGAGACTTGGCTTGATTTTGGTTACATTTCTGCTCTATTATGCGACAGCATAGTATATCCATGCTGCGCTAAAACTGTATTTGGGGCCGTTAATAAAGCTACAAATATAGTGTATTTTAATAATTGATTGAATCGCACAGTTAAATAACAATCACTTGGCAATTTTTTAATTTCATGTCTTCTGTCATTTTCGATAATTGCGGCCGATATTTCACGATTGTTGGTTCGGGTAGTATGTACTAAGTGAAGATTGGAACCTGTGATGAGCACTGATAAGTACACTTGGAGAACCCAAATCACCACAACACATTTTAAAAGACCTGACGATCGTTTCACTAACCAAGTTAGCGTCATCAGAGGATGAAACATTCTGTTTCATTCAGAATGTTTCATCCTCTGATGACGCTAAGTTGGTTAGTGAAACGATCGTCAGGTCTTTTAAAATGTGTTGTGGTGATTTGGGTTCTCCAAGTGTACTTATCGGGAGTATGTTTTACGCCTGGTATATATTAATTTGGTTACCGTTGCTGTATGGTTTATACCTGTTATATGAATCAATCTACGCATGGCAGTTAACTACTTGGTCTGTCAGGCGTTGAACTTTGTCCACTAAGTCGCTTCAACGCATGTCTTTGGAATTTTATTTTTAAATAGAAAAAACTCTAAATATTGTTTACCAAATTACCTAAAATTTAAAACATAGGTTTATTTGCACTATTTCTAGCCACATGTAAAGTCTCATTCCAGTTACTCTGACACTTACAAAAATATAGCGTTTTCAAAAAGTTTTCCCCGATTTTCCACCGAAAAAACTTGAGCATAAAGGATGATTAACGAACTCTACCTCGATTTTCGCTCAAACAGAATTTTTGCCAAGTTTAATTGAATTCAGTTTAGTACTTTTAAATTATCGCTTGGATACATACATACATACATACATATATATATATATATATATATATATATATATATATATATATATATATATAAACATATAAAAAATTTTACGGACCTTGGTTTTGGATTCTAGGGAGTCAAATTCGTTTGAAGAAATTTTTTCAAAAGCTTTTCAACGTGACCTTTCTTTTAGCGAATTTTTCTTAATAAAAAGTACGTCGGTGGTTCAGGGGTAAGAACGTGTGCCTCTGAATCGAATAGTACTGGGTTCGATCCCAGGGTACTCCTTTCATTTTTTCAGTACAAACTGTAAAATTAACATCAACCGAGGTTCTGGCATTGTATCTGAGCAAGTTGAATGTCTGCACGTTCCGCCCTTCGGAGGGGGCATAAAGCCGTCGGTCCTGTGTCCATGCGATGTTGGGCACGTTGAAGATCCCTCCTTACAGAAAGGCATGGGTTCGGCAAAATTTCCAGGATAGTGAGGTGCAACTGCTCCCTGGCGTCGGTGATTGGCCATAGTCGCGGAAATAGGCCGACGTTTAAGAAACAAAACACACACACACACATTCTTAATGAAAATTCGCTAATAAAAATTAGGTTATTACGATTTGATTTTGTTTTGGAAATTCGCTACCACAACTCGTTTGCTGCATCCGGATTTTTATTAGCTTCAGCATCGTATAATAGATATAAAAAGTGCCCACCTTTGACAGCGAGACACGAAAGACCTTCCATATCTCACAGTTGTTATGTAGGTGTAACATAACAACTTTGTTATATAATAAAATAGTATAAAACCGTTTTATATCGTAGTAAACGCTGTATTATACTGTAGGAGTTAAAAGGCATTCAAGAGTTATGGAACCATGCACCTGGATAAAGCTGTATGTCGCAAGATAATATATGTATACATGAGACATATATCAGCCTAAGCAAATAAAGGAATAATACTTTGTATTCACCGTGCACGTAAATTAGCTAAAATAGAGCTTCTATTATAACGTCAAGTCATATCTAATATAGCTAGAAAAATTGTTGTTTACTTTGACAATTATCAGAATCACTAATGTTGCAAAATGTTCCTTTAGTTGAACAAATTTTTACCTGATATTCGATTTTTCAGCGCCTAGATGTGTGCTTATGGGCCTTCAAACAGGCTAAAATTGTTATTTCGTTATCTTCATCCTCAGTAACTGGACAATTATGTACGGTCCTCTTTTTGGTAATAACAAATTGCAACATAAGCACACTTGGAGAACCCAAATCACCACAACATATTAAAAAAAGTTTGAGACGCAGCAAGTGCGTTACGGTAGTGAATTTTTATTAAATCCTTCAAATTTGAATAACTCCATTTTCTATAAACTTAGACAGTTCAATTTTGGTACGTAGCAAGGCAACACATTCGCCAAATTTCATTAAAATAGCTTTGTAATTTTTAAAGAAAAAATTTTTTTTCGAAAGAAAATTTAAAATTTAAATAACTCAATTTTTTATAAACTGAGAAAGTTGAGTTTTGGTATGTAGTAAGGTCTTTCCCGAAGCTATATATGCACCAAATTTCATTCAAATAGATTGGTAATTTTCGGAGAAAAATTTTTTTTTCTAAAGAAAACTCAAAATTGTCCCGGAAAACCTTGTTTGATTTTCTTGGCTAACGAACTCATCCAAGCCATTAATAAAAGAAAGGCACTTGCCAAGTTTCATCGAAATACATACATACATATATATATATATATATATATATATATATATATATATATATATATATATATATATATATATATATATATGGGTTTCAGGGGTCCTAGTTCGCGCCCATTTGACAATTTTTTTGCAAAGTGTCACCATCGATACCTCTCTATTAGTGAATTTTTTTAAATAAAAATTCACTAAAAACCTGACGAACGTTGCACTAACCAAGATATATATATATATATATATATATATATATATATATATATATATATATATATATATATATATGTATGTATGTATGTATGTATGTATCCAACCGATAACTCAAAAAATACTTCACTGATTTGGACCAAATTTGGGAATGACCCTTATTTTGTTAATGGCATGAGTTCGTTCATCATGTCTAAGAAAAAAATTTAAAATATTTTTTAAAACGCAATATCTCTCAAATTGTATAAGTGATTGAAACGAAAATTTACAACTTAAGAGAACATAGGCAGACGTGGTTGTGTACCAATTTTCAAGTCTTTTGATCAAGAAAAAATAAAGTTATTCGAAATAAATATTAGTATAATCCTCGACATCACTTCAGATTCTGTAATCCACTATCTACAATGTTGGACAAAGACAGATGATGCTCACTGCACTGCTGTGCTATTTAAATAAATGGTAGACAAAAATATAAACAATGGAAGTTAGATCATCAGCATTGCAAGATGTCAGAGCGTATAACATAGTGAAATGTACGACAGGGACGCCATTTTGGTGAGGAACCAGGTAGTATGTCGTCACGACTGCTCTAGTTAACACAAAATGTTATAGATAGAGACAAGCTTGACAAACGCATTATTTCTACGCTTTGTGACTTGCGCTTGTTATGTACCATTAACCACTGACTTTTAACTAACCTAACATATTTAAAAAAAGTCCGTGGCCGTATGAGTAAATGTTCGAGGCCAAAAAATGTAGTAAAAAAAATTATATAAAGTATTGAAAATAGGTATTGGACGATGGTTATAAATGAAAATTGTTAATGACTTAAAATAATACAATTCTGTGTAAAGTAGAAAATCAGTATATCAGTAAATCATATTCTAAGATCAGAGTAAACACTCGGTTAACAGCCACGAAAACAGGACCCCATAGACATTCTTATTATTGTATAACCGGGGAAAATAACTAATGCATTATGTAGTAATACTAACAGTTTCAGCATTTTTTATAGTTTGTCTCCGTGCGGAAGACAATATTTGTTAGGTTCGTTAGTACAACGGGCGTCAATGTTTCTTGCAAGTATCAAAACCTGATCACAAATTGAGAAGGGTACTGATAGATAAGTTACAAGATCCATCGTTTCTGTTATCGATGATTTCATAGGATATTTGGTCAATATTTTTTAAATAAGTAGCACTTTAGAGCGTATTGCTGTATTTCTCATATTGTATGTCTCAAACAGATACAGTCTCTCGCTTAAAATTAGACATACTTACGTTTGTTAACCGTCCAAGGCTATCGAGGTTAATGTACAAGCTGCTTGCTTGCGTTCGACTGGATTTCAGTGTATCTTGGACAAAAGCTAGGTTCATACACTTGCGAATTGCGAAATCGCCGCGAAACGTATTCCTATTGGTTTATTTAAAATAATATCGTAAAACTGTTGGTTTTTATTAGATTTTATAAACGTATTTTACTCATTTTTGTGTGCATACAGTTAGAAGTATTTTTTATGATCAGAATACTACTGTGACATGAAATCAAACTTATGGCTCTTAACACGAAGAAAATGTCTTCTCTACTTTTAAGTTTGTGTGGCCCCAATGTTAATTAAGGCCCCCTTTATTATACTTACTTATCTTGTGCTTATATATGTAATATAAAAATAAAAATGGAGTGAAACAGCAAGCGAATTTATTTACTTTAGTGCTGTATTCGATATTATCTGAAAAAGACATTATAGGCAACAATGTGGAATGTAATTTTGGTAAATGTACAGTTTACTGCAAGGAGGGTTTTTAGATTTTTTTTTCAGAAACAGGCTGGATGCACAAGCCACAAGGCAAATTTGTTGCAAACAACCCCCAAGAAAGTTAAGGGACCAAGAATGAATAGGGGCGCTGGGCGGGGAGGAAATTTGAGTAAAAAATGCTAAAAAAACATTTAGTCGGACTTTGAAAAGATGCGTTTTTCACTTTTTGTAGCAATACTTTCTTTAAATCCTGCCTGTCTCGCACAGCACCCATATTCTCCCAGGTCCAGTAAGTTTTTTGGGGGTTGCTCCTAAGAAATTTTTCTTGTGCTTTATGCTTTGATGATAGTTTTATGCATGCACAAGTGGAAGGAGAACGACCCGTGTTTTTGGGCGAGCGGCAGAAACCCTCTTCGACTTGGGGGTTCTTCGTTCCCTTCTGCATGCATACAATTACCCTCAATGCATGAACCACACGAATTTTTTTATGTTCCGCTTTCTCGTTGACATAGCTCAATTCCTTCAAAGTGTTAAAAAATAGAGACTGTATACAACTAACTAACAATTTAGAAAATTGTCAGCCCTGGCCCATTTCTACCCCAATATAGGGACAAAGTATGTAAGACTAGATGCATTCTCGCAACAATTAGAACCGTAGACCGGTTTCGCTCTCATTAGAGATCTTCAGTACGGCATACTAATTGTAGCAAAAATGCATCAAAAGTAATACGGCTATAGTATAGTCAGCCTTAAAATACTCAATTAGTGGTGGACATGCCGCCACCTAGTTGCGGAACCAAGTAGGGTGTTGTCACGCCAGCTCCAAATAACACAAAGTGTTAAAAAAATAGAGACTGTATACAACTAACTAACAATTTAGAAAATTGTCAGCCCTGGCCCATTTCTACCCCAATATAGGGACAAAGTATGTAAGACTAGATGTACAATTAGTATGCCGTACTGAAGAGCTCTAATGAGAGCGAAACCGGTCTACGGTTCTAATTGTTGCGAGAATGCATCTAGTCTTACTACCCTGTATATATATATATATATATATATATATATATATATATATATATATTTGAAAGTGCAAGTCATCTTTTATGAAAATTTGCTAAAATTGTAATAAATCCAAAGCTTGGATGATAGGTTTTGCAAAACATACGTACACATAACTGAATTGATTAATTAATTTAATACTTATTCCTTGAGTAACAAACCCCATACTAACAACTTATTTCTCTCTGCTATACATTATGTATTTTGAAATTGAATTAAAGTCTACCTACAGTTAAATCTTAAGTTAAAACCACTGACGTTAATTTAATTCAGTTTGACGTAAAGCGATTATGTAGCGATATGCCTTATGATTACTCCGAGTCCTGAATCCCACTTTTAGTCTTTCTACAAGAAATTATCCAGCTCTGGATTTTACATACGCATTCAGTGTTACATTTTCATTACTTACTGCTGAAAATCTTGATATTCAACCGGCAGAAGAACTTGCTCGCTGTTAAATTACATCATTTGAAAAGTGGTGGCTAATAAAACTCACTTAAACTATGAGGGTATTACAGAATTAGCACATACAGATGTAGTTTATTACAGGTGGAGCAAACGTGAGAATATGTGGAGGGATAACCGGAGTTATATGGAGTGTTTGCGGATACTGAATCTCCAAAGTTTAAAGTGCCGATAAAAGTCTTTCCACATTCCATTGAGGCTGTAACTGATTTAGTATAACAGTAACAGGGATAAAGAAAGATAGAAGTGCTCGTTTCTTGTAAGTCGCTTTGTCACATTTACCACTTTTAAAGATTCGAATCAAACGGATGAATTCCCACATTTTGCCACTGGTGTTTCTACCGTAATTCATTTTTGCTCTTTAATTGACTATTTGTATTCTCGGACCATAATTTTACAACCAAAAATTAAACAAACCTCGATTTTAAACCAAATGGTAGCAAGCGGCTTACAAGGATGATGCTATCGGAAAAACTCAAGTGTCTAAGTGGTTTTCTCGTTTCAAAAGAGGTGAACTGTGAATTGATGACAAACCTCGTTCTTGTCGTTCTCCCACGGCTCTAACCGATGAACCTGTTGACAAAATGCGATAAATCATCCTGGAAGATCGACGACAGACCACTGACGAAGTTGTGGAGCTTTCTGGAGTGACTTGGAGTTTAATAAATGTTAACGGCATATTTGGGGATGAAAAGGGTATTTTTTTTAATTTCAACAACACACCACGAGGGGTAACAGCCTAAATACTATCGTACCGTGGGTGTTAACAAGAAGGAAAGAGGCAGCTTGTTAATTCTGGACTTGAAGGTTTGGAGGTTCGGAGGAGAAGGTAAAACATGTCCCGGCAAGGAATTCCACAACTTGGAAGTCCTCGGGACAAAAGAGCGGACATAACAAGATGTTCTAAGTCTGGTGACCTGAACAGTAAAAGGGTGCATTCGCTCTGTTCCCCTGATAGATCTGTTGGGGGCAGCAGGTGGGGAACTATGGAGGAAAGCTCCTCTGAGCAGTGCCCGTTCAGATATCTATAAAAGAGAGAGAGGTCACCAACGGCACGTCGGTGGGCAAGGGATGGCAGTCTTTGGGTGAGGGTAGGGTCACCGATGAGACGTATAGCTCTCTTTTGAATGGAGTCCAGGATAGCGAGTGTACAAGCGGCAGCGGCACCCCAGATGTGGGAGCAGTATTCGAGGTTTGGCCTTATTTGTGAAGTATATAAGGTATAGAGATTAGCTGGTGAAAAGTATTTGTGAGCCCGGAAGAGGAAACCTAATTTCTTAGCAGCCGCTTCTGCAATTGATGTGACATGTTGGTGCCACTTAAGATTTCGATCCACAGAAATGCCAACACGAGAAAAGGACTCATTACTTTGAATAACTTGGTTGTTCATTGTGATGGGTCTAGGGCTGGTGTATCTCTTGTGAGAAAAAAAGCAAGACTTAGTTTTGGTGGGGTTGAATTGTACTAGATTTCTACTTCCCCAGTCTAATATTTTATGGAGATCCACGGAGACAGAGCCCTCCATGAGTCTGTGATCCTCATCTAATTGGGATAAAGATACAGGCTTAGAATATTGTATATTTGAGTGGAGGGTGCTGTCGTCCGCGTAACTGTGAACTGGGTTGGATATGCTAGAGAGGAGGTCATTGATATGGAGAAGAAACAAAGTAGGGACTAAAGCTGAACCTTGAGGAACTATTATTTCTGAACATCAACACGTTTGGGTTTGACGCGGTTAGAGGAATAATTAAAAGGGTTTTTTACCAGACAATACGTTTAATTTATAACCCTAAGCGTTTCGGACCTTATCAAACCGAGAAAATATTGCATTTTTAGGAACCCCTTGTAGTTCAGTTGTCTGACAACTTGAAAAAAACGTAAAAACGATTCCTTTTAGAATTTTTTACGTAGGGTCTAGTGGTTTAGTTAGTTTTTTTAATATTACTGCTTTTAAAATATTGATCAATCTTGGCTTTTTAAAAATGGGACACCCTATATATTTGCCAAGAAATTACTTTGTATGTATTTTCACAAGCTTCTCAAAAATATATAATATTATGGGTATATTTTAATAACCAATAAGAAAAGTCCCAATTTTCATAACTCGTAATCAAAATGTATCTGTATGCTATTAAAAAAAGCCTGAACGCAGCAAGTGCGTTATGGAAGTGAATACACATTAAAATGTTTTTAATAGCAAATGCGAGCAGGCATCAATCTGATTACCGGTATAGACTATGTAGTAGAAACAATGCACCATATTTTATCAAAATTACTCATTGTTTGAAAACGTACAAAAATTCTTCGAAAATAAACTTAAATGTTGGTTTCGTAGCCAACAAACATTAGGTTAATAGCAAATTGAGTTATTGAAATTTGAAGGATTGAATCATAATTCGCTACCAAAACAAACTTACCGCGTCCAGATTTTTTTCTTACAAACATGCATCATAATTCCATAAAAATGCAAAAATGCATTAACGAATTTGTTATACGAAAATTTGCTAAAAATTATAGACCGTTAAACCATAAACTTAACTAAACCTACAGCGAAAGCATCAATTTAACTAAAGCGACGGCCAAAGCATCAGAGAAAGTGTCTATTTGAAATGAGTTATCTGTAAACATTTTAGTAACATTAAGGGCAATGACGGTCGATGCTGAAACTTAAGGGTTCGCAGAACACTTTTCTTGCAAATTTTCTTTTCACGGTTCGTATTTGTTTCACGTTCTTTGCCTAAACATTGCCAATTTTGACGTTTCAAATCGCGACTTTGACGTTTTGAGGAAAACTTCAAATTTTGTTTCTTTAACTGCCCATAACTCCTTTGTCTTTACACTTAGAGACCTAAATTGATGCATGGTTCACTCTTTATAATACAACCACGCGTACCAAGTTTAGTTGCCCTTACTTTGTTATTTCCGGAGATATTATTTTTTTTTAGAAAGAAAACGCAAAATTTTCGGGAAAACCTGGGCCGATTTTTCTAGCTAACGAACTTATCTAAGCCACTTGCAAAAGGAAGGTACTCACCAAATTTGAGAAA
The DNA here is from genome assembly GCA_964006375.1 of Tillus elongatus. Classification (NCBI taxonomy): domain Eukaryota; kingdom Metazoa; phylum Arthropoda; class Insecta; order Coleoptera; family Cleridae; genus Tillus; species Tillus elongatus. Next base: position 186,282,110 of record OZ023265.1, on the reverse strand, counting down.
GATAGGCACATTATTTTTGAGTTATCGGTGTGATACATACATAGATACATATATATATATATATATATATATATATATATATATATATATATATATATATATATATATATATATATATATATATATATATATATATATATCACTGAGAAATGCTGCCGTTTTCTTGGGCGCCAGTGACCGTTTCCAAAATTGGTTCTATGCCGTGTCACTTTTGTCTTAGTTATATAAATTTTGTGTTTCAGTTTCAAATTTGGCTGGATTTTTTTGTATTTATTTATTTGGTAAAGGTATAGAAACATAAACACAGCATTTTTTGCATGGCCTACTGCAAATTTTAATTGCGAATTATGGATATTTTGATTTTTTCGTTGTTTATTAAAATAGACCTATAATGTTACATATTTTTGAGAAGCTTGTGAAAATGAAAATTAATTTTTTGACAAATTTAGAAGTCTTCCATTTAAAAAAGCCAAACATTGGTCAATATTTGAAAAACTGTAGTATTTAGAAGAAAAGTAAGTACGCCAGTAGATTCTACGTAAAAAGTTCTAAAAGGATTCGTTTTTACCTTTTTGACAAGTTGTCAGACAACTAAAAATCCAAGGGATACCTGAAAATGCAATATTTTCTATATCAGCCTGTAGCTCGGAAACTAACAGGGCTATGACAATTTTGTTTGTCGCTTCTTGTGTCTTACAAAAAAGTAGCTAAGGTTTGCGAAAACCGCAATGTTCTATCTTTAATAATAATCGACATATTATTTTTGACATAATTAAAGGGATGATTAAAAGGTTTTTTCTACCAGACAATCTTTCTGGTAGAAAAATCCTTGTAATCATCCCTTTGATTATAACCGAGATACCCAGCAATTGCAACTAAATTGGAACACCCTGTACTATTGCCAGTGAGGGGTACTTTGAGGGGTTGAAGGTTTTTTGTTTAAAAATTAAATAGAGAAATTAAAAAAGTTTGGTTGCTTTTGAGTACTCCCTCGTAGCCTACTGGCAGTTATAAACCATAGATAGTTTAAAGCTACCACCACTAGTCATCTACGCCACGTAAGATATTTTTTATAAACAATTAACAAAAACAAGCTCTACACTAAATTGTTAGAATTTTAAAAGAGAGGTCCCTGCATAGGAAAATAATTTATTCACGCGATGGCTAAAAATAGCATTTATTAAATTATGTTTCCAGTTCCCAATATCTCTCAGGGATGAGGGATAATAGCATCAACCCCGATTTTATGACAAAAGTAACAAGCCAAGAAAAGTTTTAATGGAGAGAATTAAGGAAGTAACTTTTCCCTACTCCATTTTAACAGGCTCATATTCGATCTATATTCTTACACCTTCAATACCAATTTAAAATTATGAAAAGTTAGAAAAGTAGATTCAAGAGATTACAGTTCATTTTTAGGTTAATTGGATTTTTATAATTAACGTGGCCTTATATTTTATCACGATGTTGACAACTGTTCTATACAGGGCGATAAACAAGCAAAGAAAATTATATTTTTCATCCTATGATGACGTTAACTTTGTTAGTGAAACGATAGTCAGGTCTTTGAAAGATGTGTTGTGGTTATTTGAGTTCTCCAAGTGTACTTATCAGTGCTCATCACAGGTTACAATCTTCACTTAATAAACACGTAGTAATGTTTATATCTGGAAGATTATTCGATTGGCTGGGGAATATAGCAAAAACTCTGGACGCAGCAAGTGCGTTATGGTAGTGAATTTTCATTAAAAAAAATTTAATAGAAAATATGTTTTTTTAAGAAAGCAGACATCACATTTGGTTACCAGTATAATCTATATATCAGAAACAATGTGCCATGTTTCATCAAAATAACTTTATTGTTTGAAAATGTACAAAAATTTCCGAAAGTAAACTTAAATTGTTCCCGAAAAACTGGATTTCTGGTCAACCTTGTAGGTTAATAGCAAATTGATTCAAAATTTGATTTAATGAAAATTCGCTACCATAACGCACTTGCTGCGTCACGAATTTCTTTTCTTACAAAGATGTATTATATTTCGATGGAAAATGCAAAAATGCAATAACATAGGGCGTGTTCGATTAATAAAAATTCACTAAAATAAAAAGAAAATTTAAATCACCAACGACTCATGGGCCACACTGTAATTGTGGAAATATTTTTTAAGATGTAGTTCAAGAGACCCTATAATTAATGCATACAACTTTTTTTCGTAACTTGTATAATAACCGATATATTGCGCTTTAATGATTTTTTACAAAAATTTGACAAAAATGATATACCATTAAACGATAAACTCTATAGCCAACACTACTGCTAAAGCATCAGAGAAAGGGTCTATTTGAAATGAATTTTCTGGGAATATTTTAGTAAATTGAAGGACAATGACGATTGAAACTAAGAGTTCAGGCTTTGTAAAACATAATTCTTGAGACATTTTCCTTCCATAGATCATATTAGTTTCAGGTTCATTGCCTAAATATTAACAATTTTGACGTTTTAAATCGCGACTTTGACGTTTTGAGGAAAACCCAAATTTATTTTTCTTTAAATGCCTCTAACTTTTTGTCCTTTAACCTACAGAGCTAGATTTTGGTAGGTAGCTTACCTATGATATAAACCCGTGTACTAAATTTCGTTGCCCTTACTTTGTTAATTCCGGAGATATAAATTTTTTTCGAATGAAAACTCAAAATTTTCCCGGAAAACCTCGACCAATTTTCCTGTCTAACGAACTTATCCAAGCCATTTACAAAAGGAAGGCACGAGCCAAATTTTATCAAAATCGGCCCATTATTTTGTGAGTTATCGGTTCGATACATACATACATATATATATATATATATATATATATATATATATATATATATATATATATATATATATATATATATATATATATATATATAAACATATAAAAATTGAACCTGACCCCGGATATGGGTTCTAAGGGTCCTAGTTTGCGCTCATTTGCAAAATTTTTTTCAAAATTCAAAAGTCGGGATCTCTTTATTAGTGAATTTTTGCTTGGTCAAAATACCATAAAATTGTTAATATCTTGAAAACAGTACACTTTCTGATAAGATGATATAGGATTTTCCTGAAAGGGCTTGAGCTAGCTTATCTTAGCGTGATCTTTGATTTATGACTTTTGGGACAACCTGTATATATATATATATATATATATATATATATATATATATATATATATATATATGTATATATATATATATATATATATATATATATATATATATATATATATATACATATATATATATATATATATATATATATATATATATATATATATATATATATATATATATACATATTTGCAAGTTTGAATTCTTCATATGAATCGTGATCCATCTGTACTAGGTTTGGCTATACCTAAAAGTGAGCGTTCATGTGATATCAAGAGTTGAAATTGAAATTGAAAATTCCCAAAACCTATAGAAAACTTGATTCTGGAACGAAAATTTTCTTGCTTGTCTGCCTGTACGTCTGTCTGTTAGTAGGCGCAATAACCTTAGAACGAATTGAGATATCATCTTTAAATTTGGTATCCACTAACGAGGAAATCCCGACTTTTAAATATTGAAAAAATTACTTTAAATAAGCGCTACTTAGGCACCCTAGAACACATATCCGGGGTCAGTTTCAATTTTTATATGTTTATATATATATATATATATATATATATATATATATATATATATATATATATATATATATATATATATAGGTATGTATCACACCATGTATAACTCAAAAAATAATGGGCGGAATTTGATTAAATTTGGTGAGTACGTTCCCTTTGCAAGTGGATTGGACATGTTCGTTAGCCAGGCAAATCGGCCCAGGTTTTCCCGGGAAATTTTGTGTTTCCTTTCGAACAAAATTTAAATCTCCGGAAATAACAAAGCAACGGTAACCAAATTTAGTACGCGGGTTTACATCCTTATAGGTAAATTACTTACCAAAACATACCTCTGTAAGTTAAAAGCCAAAAAAGTTAAAGGCATTCAAAAATAAATAAATTGGGGTTTCCCTCAAAACGTCAAAGTCGCGATTTAAAACGTCAAAATTGGCAATATTTAGGCAAAGAACCTAAATCTAATACGGCCTATGGAAAGAAAATATTTCAAGAAGAATGTTTTACAAACCCTGGTGTCTTAGTTATAACCGTCGTTGTCCTTCTTTTTACTATAATATTTACACAAAATTCATTGCAAATAGACCCTTTCTCTGATGCTTTGGCAGTAGTCTTAGATATAGAGTTTAGTATATAATTTTTGTCGTATTTTCGTAAAAAATCAATAAAGCTCAATATATCCGTTATTATACAAAATATGAAAAAAAATGTATACATTAATTATAGGGTGTCTTGAGCTACATCTTAAAAAAATATTTCTACAAATACAGGCTGGCCCATAATTCGTTGGTGATACAAATTATATATATATATATATATATATATATATATATATATATATATATATATATATATATATATATATATATATATATATATATATATATATTTAGTCGAACACGCCTTATGTTATTGCATTTTTGCATTTTCCTTCGAAATATAATGTATGTTTGTAAGAAAAGAAATTCGGGACGCAGCAAGTGCGTTATGGTAGCGAATTTGGATTAAATGCTTCATATTTGAATAGCTCAATTTACTATTAACCTACAAGGTTGACCAAGAAATGAGTTTTTGCGGGAACACTTTAAGTTTACCTTTGGAAATTTTTGTACATTTTCAAACAGTAAAGTTATTTTCATGAAACATGGCACATTGTTTTTACTATATAGGTTATACTGCTAACCAAATTTGATGCCTGATTTTAAAAAAAAAACAAACATATTTGCTATTAAAAACATTTTAATGAAAATTCACTATCATAACGAACTTGCTGCGTCCAGACTTTTTTAAGTTTGAAGTGATAATTCTCAGTCAGATCACCAATTTTTATTCAACAGTTGACAGGATAATTTGAGTAGCAATTCTTTGCAGACTAAATAGTTTTCTGGAAGGGGGTGTAAATTACTACAGGTGGGTAGTTTTAACTGAACTCAATTGTAGATTATGTATTTATGATTAGTTGTTTTTAACTTAATTACAAAACCACAAAGAAAAATTGTAAAAAAATCTGGAGAGTTATAAACCGTTTTTGATCAAAAAGGATTTAAAACCTGCATATATCAGATTTCAAACGGGCAATTCCCGATTATGATCATACATACCTATGATTAGTACACACATAAGGTCACTGAGATTGTGTCATTTTTTATGAACCAGTTTAACTAGATTTTTCCATTCTAACATGTACCCTCACGGCCATTCTTGTAACGGTTAAAATAAGTACTTTAAATCCACTAAAACGACTCACATTATCCAGGACTGCAATCACCACATAAACTATGTCACTGTACTATAGATTTTACTAATAATTTATGTAAATATATTCAGTATTCTTTCGAATTGATTATAATTATAAGTTGTTTATTATTTTAATAATCTTTAATTATGGTCTTTTATATATAATTTCACCAATCGTTAAACGTACAGATTGTAGAACCTTTGAATTTTGTAAGAAATCCATTGAATTCATATAATTATTTTACGGCTATTAATATTATGTTTGTTTTTATAAGTCAATAGAAATAATAAGGTACTTGGATGTTCTGTACAAACATTTAAACAAAACTTAATAAAGGCCATACAAATAGACAAATTATCAAACCACAGTGATCAAGACAGGAGACCGATACACACGACACAGTCCGAAGGCACAACCAATCAGAGAACAGTAAACCGACCAATAGAAGCTCGCGGCGCAAGCGTCACGTATAATCTCAGACATAGACCACACGGGAGCGATAACAGTCAGTAGTGTGCTGATGATGAACCGGGACGGTTCCAAACTGCAGTCCACGCAAACCAATAAGAAATCACAAACGTACAGCAAACAAATACAGTGTATATTTAAAAGTGATTACAGTGTAGTGCAATATTCCAAAAGATATATATATATATATATATATATATATATATATATATATATATATATATATATATATAAACATTTTAACTGACCATAGAAATGGGTTCCGGAGGCCCTAATTCGCGATCATTTGAAGAAATTTTCCGAAAGTCACACAATCGATACCTCTCTATTAGTAAATTTTCTTAATGAAAATTCACTAAAATGTGGTATTCACCAAAATTCAGATTAATAGGTTAACAGCAAAAAAGGTTTTAACCATTTAAATTTTAAAAAAATTGGTCAACATTCGGCATAAGACCCAAATCTGTATCTATTAAATATTACAGACGAAAAATCAGTTTTTTGGTGTACACAGGTCAGGAACTGTAAAAATGACTTTAAAATTTTTATGAGTTGTATATTAGAAACGTGATTTAACCGTATTATATTTTTTCTTTAACAAAATGAGTTTGAAAAAATTGGTCTTCAGGCAATAAACTGCTTGTTTTCCTCACTTCAACAGGTTTTGCATTATGTCATCGTCAGGCAAAAGAAACATTTATCTGGGACGCCACAGAAAAAGTCTTTACGTCTGTTACTAGATCAGGTTGTGTAATTTTTAATTTATTTTGTTAGCCAATTTTCATATACAAAATGTTCATGTAATAGCGAATTCTCTTATAAAAGTTTTTTCTTGAAAGAATAATTGTTTCTCATTTTGGTAAACAGAAAATTTGTTTCGAATTTTTATGTGACAATTATTTTCACGAAGTTTTGATGAAACAATATTTAACGAAATTCGTGAGAAATAATGTTTTAATAAAATTTCGCGCAAAACAATTTTTCAAGCAATTTTCGTTAAAACTATCTTTTTTTTGTTCCCTCAGGGCTCGTCCACGGCCCTGCCGCCCCGATAGCACTGACTCCTTTGGTTGATTGTGCATACCCTTAGTCTTACTCCACCCATTCCAAAATCACTGTGCCTTGAACTAGTGTGCACAGCGATTGGTAGGGTGAAGTTTTATATTGCTCTGTCTCCGGTCTAGACTGATCGTAGATCAGTTGTCTTTTGCTGTCCAGAGATTTACACTCGCACAAGATGTGCTGGGCTGATTCCTCCCCCTCGCCGCAGAGTCTGCATGCGAGGTCCCCTTCGAACCGCCCCATTTTATGCAGGTGTTTTTTGACGGCCATGTGTCCCGTCAAGAGACCTGTTGTGTTTCTGAGCTGTCCTCTGCTAAGATTTAGCAGCTCCACAGCTCTCTTTGAACTGGGTCCGTCAATTATTGACTTCCCATGTCTGAGCCCTGGACAGTCCGCCCAGTACACCTTGTGTTGGTTTCTGACCCAGGACTTAATGGCTCCCCTGGCAGTGCTCTTTGACAGGCCCAGAGCCGGTTCTGGTCCCATAAATGGTTCTGCTGACCCTCTCTTCGCGAGACTGTCAGCTTCGTCATTGCTTGTGACCCCCGAGCGACCCGGCACCCAGATGAGGGTTACCTCATTCTGCCCAGCCAGGTCGCTCGTCTCGTCTCGGCACTCACTAACCAGCCAGGAATTTACCCGTGGGCCACTTAGTGCCTTAAGGGCTGCCTGGCTGTCTGTGGCTATGAGGATCCGCTTGTTGGTGTAGCCCCTCCTCTTGTTCTCTCGCACACAGTGCAGGATGGCGTACATCTCGGCCTGAAACACCTTTGCATGGGCTCCGAGGGAAATACTATGACTTACCCTCGGTCCTTCCGAGTAAACACCTGCCCCCGTCCCACGCTCCCCGCCGGATCCGTCCGTGAACCAGACGAGCGCGTCCCATGGCATGCCCGGCGTCTCCTCCCGCCATGCCTCGCGGTCGGGGATTTCCACTGTAAAGTTGTTTTCCCTGCACATTCGCGGGCTCGCGAAGTCTGACCTCATTTCAAGCATGGGCTGCTTCACGATCTCCTGAATTTTGCAGTGGCCCCTAAAGCCTGGGTTGATCTTCAGTCTACCATTGCAGGCTAGTCTGTATAGTCCTAGCCTAGCCTCCCCCATAATAACTAAGTGTAGGCGGGGGGCAGATCCAGCAACATCTCCATGGCGGCTGTTGGGGTTGAAGACATGGCCCCTGTGATGCCTAGGCAAGCCATCCTTTGGATCTTGCCTAGTTTTTGTTTGGCACTGGATTGTGTCACCTTAGGCCACCAGATCAGTGCTGCGTATGTTAACGATGGTCTGACCACCCTTGTGTACAGCCAGTGGGCCATACTAGGTCTTAGTCCCCACGTTTTTCCATATAGCCGCCTAGTGACGGCTAAGGTCATGACTGCCTTACGCAGTATTTTTCCAATGTGACCATTCCAGGTAAGCTTAGAGTCCAATACGTCCCCAAGATATTTTACCTCCCTGGCCATTGGAACGCTCCTACCGTATAGAGTGAGAGTTCTGTGGCTGTCGCACTTCCTCCTATCTTACCGAAATGTCTACGTAAAAGAGTTTTGTTTAATTTTTTAAAACATAATACTTTTTAGCGAATTTTTGCGAAAAAGATAATATGTCATTTACAAACAGACACTTATATGGATTGGATTGTGTATATTTTAAGAGATCCACTTTTTTGGCGGTGTGTATATAAATTTATTCAACTTTAACCCTTTTTATGTTACTTGCAAATTGATAAACATTCAGCGTAATATTTACAAGTAACTCGTGCCGGTAATTAAATTTTTTCATGTTCTTAAAATAGAATTTACAAGATAATAACAAGCAATTAAGTCATGCATTAACAATAGGTTATACAAAGATAACAAAACTGCCATATAAATAATTGGTTTATAAATTACGTTACGTAAGACATCAGTGAGCAATCTGCAGTTGTTAAGCAGGAGCTACACGTCGTGACTTCTCTATGTAAAGGTGTTTCCAGACAGTTTATTCATAGAAATGACAACATCTGATGTTACTATGTCATTTTCCATTTACCACCTTTGTGGTTTTTCATACGAAACCAAACTATTTATTGATTGTCATTTAACTTTGTAGAAAAAAGTATTCCCGTAGATATACAGGAATCACTAAGTGATGATTGTAACCTGTGACGAGCACTGATAAACAAACTTTGGAGAACCCAATCCGCCACAATGCATTTCTAAATCTTAACGATCGTTTCAACAACAACGTTAGGATCACCAGATGCTGAACAATCTAAGCGCACTAACGACTAAAGAGAAATCACTACTCTGCGATACATGCTCACAAAAATGGCCACCTTAGATTTTTAGGAGGCCATTTAATATGACCCCTCTGACCACTTTATTGACTTGGAAAATTGTGATTTAAAAATATACAAACTTGCTGACCAAAATGGGGTAGAACATGATCTTTTTGACCTCAGACATCTTGGTTCAAGGCGGATTTATTGGATTTGCTTTTATCTATTTTATTATTGGTACAGTTTGATTTTGTAATCGTTCAAAGTAACCCACAGATTTTAATATGCCATGTATAAGGAACAAGTCAAAAATCAAAAATCAAAATGGAGTAGAACACCATCTTGTTGACCTCAGATATCTTGGTTCAAGGCTTGTGGATTTATTGGATTTGTTTTAATCTCTTTTACTATTGGTACAGTTTGATTTTGTAATAGTTCAAAGTAACCCACAGATTTTAATATGCCATGTATAAGGAGCAAGTCAAAAATCAAAAATCAAAATGGGGTAGAACACCATCTTGTTGACCTCAGATATCTTGGTTCAAGGCTTGCGGATTTATTGGATTTGTTTTAATCTCTTTTATTATGGGTACAGTTTGATTTTGTAATAGTTCAAAGTAACCCACAGATTTTAATATGTCATGTATAAAGAACAAGTCAAAAATCAAAATGGGGTAAAACACCATCTTGTTGACCTCAGATATCTTTGTTCAAGGCTTGCGGATTTATTGGATTTGTTTTAATCTTTTTTATTACTGGTACAGTTTGATTTTGTAATAGTTCAAAGTAACCCACAGATTTTAATATGCCATGTATAAGGAATAAGTCAAAAATCAATAATCAAAATGGGGTAGAACACCATCTTGTTGACCTCAGATATCTTGGTTCAAGGCTTGCGGATTTATTGGATTTGTTTTAATCTCTTTTATTATAGGTACAGTTTGATTTTGTAATAGTTCAAAGTAACCCACAGATTTTAATATGCCATGTATAAGGAATAAGACAAAAATCAAAAATCAAAATGGGGTAGAACACCATCTTGTTGACCTCAGATATCTTGGTTCAAGGCTTGAGAATTTATTGGATTTGTTTTAATCTTTTTTATTATTGGTACAGTTTGATTTTGTAATAGTTCAATGTAACCCACAGATTTTAATATGCCATGTATAAGGAATAAGTCAAAAATCAAAAATCAAAATGGGGTAGATCACCATCTTGTTGACCTCAGATATCTTGGTTCAAGGCTTGCGGATTTATTGGATTTGTTTTAATCTTTTTTATTATTGGTATAGTTTGATTTTGTAATAGTTCAAAGTACCCCACAGATTTTAATATGCCATGTATAAGGAATAAGTCAAAAATCAAAAATCAAAATGGGGTAGAACACCATCTTGTTGACCTCAGATATCTTGGTTCAAGGCTTGCGGATTTATTGGATTTGTTTTAATCTCTTTTATTATGGGTACAGTTTGATTTTGTAATAGTTCAAAGTAACCCACAGATTTTAATATGCCATGTATAATGAACAAATCGATGACGTTTCCGTTCAATATTCCACACTAAACATTACGTTTTTTTTTTTGGAAATTGGGTGCGAATTTCCAAGTTGACATGGAGATTAGCATGGTGCTGTAATCTACAGTTAAGTCTCTTAATACAACCATTTAACATAAATATGGCTTCGTCTGGCAAAACAATGGCCTAGTTCACCAGGCGCCAGCAGCTGCAAACAGTTGAATGGTTATGTCAAAAAATGTGGACAAATGTCAACAAATGTTGACACAGTAACTCAACTGTTGGCAGTTGCTGGAGCCTAGTGAACTATGCCAATGTTTTAAGGGAGTCTTTATAGTGTCAAAACAAAGCTCTATGCAATTTTTCAGCTTATTATCTTCCACTCCGAGGTTGGAGCCTTATTTCACCGGATATCAAAAATAAAATAAAAATCGCTTTTTAATGAATTTTCTAAAAAAAATTACTAATGAGGAGATCCCAAATTTTGAAAACATTTCTTCAAATGAGCCCGGACTAGGCCCCTAGAAACCATATCCAGGGTCAGTTTCAAATTATATATATATATATATATATATATATATATATATATATATATATATATATATATATATATATATATATATATATATATATATATATAACACCGACAACTCAAAAAATAATGGGCCCATTTTTATCAAATTTTCTGAGTACCTTCCTGTTGCAAGTGGCTTGGATACGTTCGTTAGCCCGAAAAATCGGCCCAGGTGTTCCCGGAAAATTTTGTGTTTCCTTTCGGAAAAAAATATATCTCCGGGAATAACGAAGTAAGGGCAACCAAATTTTGGAAGCGTGTTTGTATTATAAAGAGTTTTTTATGTCTGCAAGTTTAAAGACAAAGAAGGTAATGGCATTTAAAGAAAACACTTGGTATTTTCCTCAAAACGTCAAAGTCGTGACTTGAAACGTCAAAATTGGTAACATTTAGGCACATAATCTGAAACAAATACGGATTATGTAAAGAAAATGTGACAAGAAGAGTGTTCTGCAAACCCTTAAGTTTTAGCTTCCACCGTCATTGTCCTTCACTTTACGAAAATATTTTCAGAAATTTCATTTCAAATAGACCCTTTCTCTGATGCTTTGGGTGTAGGTTTAGTTAAGTTTATGGTTTAACGGTCTATAATTTTTAGCTAATTTTCGTAGAAAAATTTCGTGAACGGGGAGACCGCGCCTTTGGATTTTAAAAAGATTTCTTCAAATGAGCGCAAACTAGGCCCCATAGAATTCATATCCGGGTTTAGTTTCAGTTTTTATCTGTTTACACATATTAGAGGGTGAGGCATTTTTTCTACGGTAAAGCTCAATATAACTGTTATTATACAAGATACGAGAAAAGGTTTATATAGTGTCTTTAGCTATACCTATAAAATTATTTAATGGGTGGCCCCTAAATCGTTGGTGATACCTACATTTTTTTTCGAACACCCTTATATTATTGCATTTTTGAATTGTTTATCGAAATATAATGCATGTTTGTAGGAAAAAAAATCGAGACGCAGTAAGTGCGTTTGGGTAGAAAGTATTTATGAAAAGCTTCAAATTTCAATAACTTAATTTGCTATCAACCCAAGGTGTGTTGGCTAGGAAATCAGTTTTCTCGGAAACATTTTAAGTTTATTTTCGGAAAGTTTTTGTAGATTTTCAAACAATAAGTTATTTTGATAAAATATGGTTCATGTTTTTTTACTATATAGTTTATACCGGCAACCAGATTGATGCCTGCATGCATTAGAAAGACATATTAAAAACATGTTTAAGAAAATTCACTTCCATAACGCATTTGCTCCGTCCAGCATTTTTTTAGATCTCAGAATTCAAAAATTGGATCCAGCGTCTCTGGGCGTCTTATTATTAGTCTATGAATTCCTCCACTTTTTTTCTGATTTAACCTAATATGTATCTCCTGTATTTTCGGAAAGACCCATACTGCCCCTTGGACACCTGTATTATATAATTTTGCTTCATCAGATGTGGTCTTTTACAATGTAAATTTTTAACGTGTTTATATTTAGTAGCAACATTAACCTGGTTTGAAACGTATAAATTTTTTATATGGAATCGATGAATATGTATGAGCTTCAAAAATTGTAATATCAACTTGTTAAAGGTTATTCCAGTCCTTGTACAAAATGATGACAGCATTGCATGATCAAAGTCAATTCTATTCATGGCAACACAAATGCTAAATATCGACGTTTATGCGAACAATTATAATATATGCGTGAACGAAGCTAATTTTATTATAAATATTGTTAAATCGTGCCGTGGTGATATCATTTGTTTAATATTTCACCTCTAATTGCATTGTTATAGAGTGTGATTCAGTTAAGAATTATACTAATGAATGTTTATTGAATGTTTATGAGATTATTTTGTGCAACTGGGTATATTTCAGGTATTTAATGTTGTAATACCAATCCTAACACATTGATGTCCAATTTCACAAAGTTCCATTAAATAGTTAAGGGCTGGTTAGTTAATCCTTGCTTAATACAACCAATCACAGCATCAAAATATTTGGTTATCATGGCAACAACCTGAATCATAGCCTGTGATTGGTCGTCTGAAGCCTTGATTGACTAACCGACCATTAAATGTTTAATCGAGCTTTCTAAAATTGGACACAAGTCCGTAAAAGAAAGTATACAGGCTGATCTAAAAGTTTCATCATATTGACTTATCAAGTCGAGCTTGCACTGATAAAAAACCATACATTCATCGAGCTGGATTCGATCGCGTAACCTTCTGCATGGGAGGCAAGCGCGATGCCCCCTGCGTCACTTAGGCACACGTCAACTAACGTTTTATTTACGTGATACTTTAGATCGGCTTCATGGCCGTGATATTATATTCAAAGTATACCTAACAGTTAATTACAGAATTAGTATAATTACCAGTGAAACACATCCCACGACTGTTTCGGTCTTATATGACGTTTTATGTTTAAGTTTAAAGATAAAAGAAACTATTTTAGAATCATTTTTATAGAGACTTGTCTTTATTTTGTTTACATTTCTACTATATTATGCGACAGAATAATATATCTATGTGCGCTACAACTGTATTTGGCGCCGTTAATAAAGCAACAAATATAGTGTATTTTAATAATTGATTGAATCCCCCAATTAAATAACAATCACTTGGCAAATTTGTTTAATTTCATGTCGTCTGTCATTTTCCATAATTGCGGCCGAGATTCCACGATTGTTGGTTCGGGTAGTATGTTTTCTGCCTGGTATATATTTAGTTTGGTTACCGTTGATGTCTGGTTTATACCTGTTGTATGAATCAATCTACGCGTGGCAGTTAACTACTGTAGCTGCCAGGCATTGGACTTTAACCACTAAGTCGTCTCAATGCATGTCTTTTTAATTTGGAAAAAACTAAATATTTTTTACCAAATTACTTCAAATTTACAATATAGGTTTATTCGCACTATTTCTAGCCACGTGTAAAGTATCATTCCAGTTACTCTGATTCTTACAAAAATATAGCGTTTTCAAACAGTTTTCCCCGATTTTCCACCGGAAAAACTTGAGCATAAAGGCTGATTAACGAACTTGACCTCGGTTTTCGCCCAAGATTTTTGCCAAGTTTTGTTGAAATCAGTTTAGTATTTTTTGAGTTATCGCTCGGATACATACATACATATATATATATATATATATATATATATATATATATATATATATATATATATTTATATATATATATATATATATATATATATATATATATATATATATATATATTTATATATATATATATATATATATATATATATATATATATAAACATACTAAAATTTCAACGGACCTTGGTTTTGGGTTCTAGGGATCCAAAATCGCGCTCATCTGAGGATATTTTTTCGAAAGCTTTTCATCGTGACCTCTTTATAGCGAATTTTTCCTAATGAAAATAATTCGCTAATAGAAAATTGTAAAGTTGATATTTGTTTAGGTTAATTGTCACTTGAAAGCAATGACTTCTTTTGTTTAAGCACTGCAGTGTATTTTACCATGTAATCGTCCGCCTTTCAGTGAATTTTTATAAAATTCTTTAACAGAGATGATAGTGAGACTTTGCAATTTTTTTTTCATCCGGGGTATGTTTCAATTTATATATATATATATATATATATATATATATATATATATATATATATATATATATATATATATATATATATATATATATATATATATATATATTCAACCGATAACTTCAAAAGTAATTGACTGATTTTGATGAAACCCGACAAGTACCTTTATTTTATTAATAGCTTGGATGAGTTCGTTAGGCATGAAAATCGGAAAAGGTTTTCCGGGAAATTTTAAAGTTTTCTTTCAAAAACATGTTTTATCTCCTACAATTACAAAGATATTTTGTTGAAATATTCTGGATATGTTGCCTTGGGAAGGGCCTTATTAAATACCAAAAATTAAACTTTCTAGGTTTATAGAAAATTGAGTTATTCAAATTTAACATTTAATGAAACTTCGTTTGCTGCGTCCCGAACTGTTTATTTAGTTAGACTACTGTTGCAGTTGTAAATAAATAAATGAATGTGTTTATGTGTTTTGTTTCTTTAACGTCGGCCTATTTCCGCGACTATGGCCAATCAGCGACGCCAGGGAGCAGTTTCACCTCACTATCCTGGAAATTTTGCCGGACCCCTGCCTTTCTGTAAAGAGGGTAGGGATCTTTAACGTGCCCAACATCTCATGGACACGGGACCGACGGCTTTATGCCCCTCCGAAGGGCGGAACGTGCAGACATTCAACTTGCTCAAATACAATGCCAGAACCTCGGTTGATCTGAATGCTACAGTTTGTATTGAAAAAGTGAAAGGAGTACGCTGGGATCGAACCCAGTACCCTTCGGTTCAGAGGCACGCGTTCTTACCCCTGAACCACCGAGGTTCTAACTAAATGAATAAAAATAGGCATATAAGAATTTCGTGGAAATGTACCAAATAATTATTATTACAAGTTTTTGACGTAATACATTTCAAAATCAATTGCTAAATCGAACATTTGTTCAATTTGTTAATAAATTGGGTATAATTTTATCAGCGTTAACTATGAATCTGGCAAACACGTCATCAAATCTGCACATGGACAATGAACCAGAACCAATAGGACAGCAATGGCTAAATTGATCCATTATTAATGACAATTACTTCTTAACTGTAATAAAGGCATTGTCCTTAATAGTTAGTTATCTAAGAAATTCAAAGCTCGAAATTTAAAATTCATATTAGCAGAGAGGAATTTTACATTCACACAAGTCGTTGATATTTACGCCGAGGGTTTTCTGGTTTCTTTTCTTTCCTTTTACGACAATTGTTTAGCAAAACATTAGCCATTTACGCAATGAGCAAGGAAAAGGCAAATTTCCATACAATGTCTAAGACCTTTGATCAAGCCGTATATTAAATTAATTACCCATAGGAAGATACATACGTATATTAGCGAGTATGTTAGGTAACAGAGGTTGTTTATCTATTTCGATTATCAATTGTATTTTCTAAAATAACAATAAATGTTTAATGCAAATATTCATCAATTATTTGTTGTTGCACTTACTTGATGAAACCGCTCCATACTAAATATATATGTAGATACTTCTTCTCTGGTTTTACAAGTGATTTTTTTCTCTGAAACTAGTTTCACATTTTGCGGTATTATCAGTCAGGATAATACATAAAAAAGTCTGGACGCAGCAAGTGCGTTATGGCTGTAAATTTTCATGAAAATGTTTTTAACAGCAAATATATTTTAATGAGTGTATGCATCTAATTTGGTTACCAGTAAAAACCTATATAAACTTGTGGATATATAAATCGGCCCATTGTAAACTTTTCACTATAACTACATTTTTTTAGGTCTGTGAGTTTAAAGATAAAAAAGTTATGGGCAGCTAAAAAAAATGGAGTTTTCCTCGAAACGTCGAACCGCGATTTGAAACCTAAAAATTGGCAACATTTAGGCAAAGCACCTGAAACAAATACGGGTTATGAGAGTGTTCTGCAAACCCTTAAGTTTCAGCTTAAATCTTCATTGTCCTTCATTTTACTAAAATATTTCCAGTAAAGTAATGGAAAGTATACAAAACTAAAGCACGAGATTTAACTGACTTAAGAAAGCTAAGTGAGTGGTGGACGTGCCGCCACCTAGTTGCGGAACCAAGTAGTATGTTGTCACGCCAGCTCCAAATAAAACAAAGTGTTAAAAAATAGAGACTGTATACAACTAACTAACAATTTAGAAAATTGTCAGCCCTGGCCCATTTCTACCCCAATATAGGGACAAAGTATGTAAGGCTAGATGCATTCTCGCAACAATTAAAACCGTAGACCGGTTTCGCTCTCATTAGAGCTCTTCAGTACGGCATACTAATTGTAGCAAAAATGCATCTAAAGTAATACGGCTATATATATATATATATATATATATATATATATATATATATATATATATATATATATATATATATATATATATATATATATATATATATATATATATATATATATATATATATATAAACATTCTGCTTGTTTGGATGACATTTCCAAAGTGTCTGGAGTGGTATATTGTATTCCATGTAGTAATTGTAGTTTAAAATACATTGGCCAAACAAGCAGAGTCTTTAAAGGTAGATTAACACAGCACAAAAGTGACGTTTACAAAAAAGAACTTGCTCTCGTTCTGAACATAATCTCGACACTGGCCACAATATAAATTTTAGTAATGTTTCTATTTTACACTGTAAAACCTTAAGTAATAAAATAATGTGTTTAGAAGAGTTTCAAATTACTTTTAACGACAATTTAATAAACTTAAAGAAAGATAATAACTTTAGAAATCACTACCGCTATTTATATTTCCTAGACAAAAACAAATTCAAATACACAATAGTTAGCTTCATATGTCAGTTTGGCACTTCTCGACTTCAGTCAAATTTATAAAAATATTTTTTTCATGTTTGTTTTTCCATAATTAGTTATAGTAAAACTCACGTTATATCTAAGTATTTTAAACTTTTATATTTGTCTTATGTAAATTGTAACCTTTTTTCTGTTCATGTTGTAGCCTAGAGAATGGAATAAACTTTCCCGAAAGCGCGGCTTTTAATAAAGAGTTACATTTTGCAACTGACGGCTTTCTCACAATTTTTTAAATATATATATATATATATATATATATATATATATATATATATATATATATATATATATATATATATATATATATACAGGGTCGCTGATAAGTCTGGAAACGGTCGATTATCCGGGAAAATATACAAGGTGTCGAAAAAAGTTTTATACAAAAGTTTTTGGGTTCTTCAATGTCTACTAGGCGGTGATAATTTCATTTATACAGGGTTGGTCATACAGGCGTGGCACACCAATATTAATTTTTTTTAATGGAACACCCTATATATTATTCGATATTTCAATCCTTCTCTTAATTTTGAGCAACATTTATCAGAAGCATGATGTACATAAACTCAATCGTTTCCGGGTAAAAAAATAAATAAAAATAAACGCTATTGTTTTTAAAATCTATTGGATGAAGAACAAAAATAAATGAAAAGTAGAATATCTCTTGAAAACAATCTGTGAGTGTGAAAAGAACCGGTTGCGATGTTTTTAACATTGTTTGAAATCCTATTTTATAAGATGTTCAAAGTGTTCTCCATTGACCTCCTGACAATAATGAATTCGCTTAACAAAACATTGCACTGCATTTACAAGAGCGTTTTGAGGAATGTTATTAATTTCATGCACAATCCTTGCTTGCAACTCTTCAATATTCTGCGGTCTATTTTGGTAAATTAAATTTTTTACATGACCCCACAAAAAAAAGTCAAGCGGCGTCATGTCGGGAGACCTAGCTGGCCATTCAATAGTTCCCCTGCGCCCTATCCATCTGCCAGGAAAGGTTTGATTCAGATATTCCCGTACCTCAATTCCAAAATGAGGGGGTGCCCCATCCTGCTGAAACCATATTTCTTCCGCTGGTAGATTTGGGTCGTTATTGTTCGGAAATAATCGACTAACGTCTGGAACAATTGATTCTTGCAAAAGTGTCAAATATCGAGCAGAGTTCAAATTACCGTGTATAAAATAAGGTCCTATGATATGTCCACCAATAATAGCACACCAAACATTTACTTTTTGCGGTCTTTGGGTGTGAATTTGTTCCATCCAATGTGGGTTTTCGTCTGACCAGTACCTACAGTTGTGTCGGTTGACTTGTCCATTCAAACAAAATGTAGATTCGTCGGAAAACAAAATGTGGTTGGCAAAGTTAAAATTTTGGCGTAACTTCTCCATAATAAGTTCACAGAACTCGATTCTGCGATCAAAATCGTCTTCACTCAGTTCTTGCAATAAATGAATTTTATATGGACGGAACTTTTCCCGCTTCGTAATCTTTTGAATTGAATATCGACTCATATTGTGATTTAAAGCCAATTGCTGTGCCGAAGTTTTCGGATTTTCCACCACATCCAATATTACATTCAAAGAATTTTCTTCATTTGTAACGGTTACTGGCCTTCCAGTTCTAGGTTTATCCTTGATACCGCCAGTTTCGTGAAAACGATGCAAAGTTTTCGAAACTGTGGATTTGGAGATCGATTCCCGCTCAGGATGCAACTCATTGAACATAATCACCACTTGAGCAAAACTTCGTGTTCTATCACCGTACCCTATCATCATTAAAATTTCGATACGTTCGGTTTCACTTAAACTTGCCATTTTGCACAAAAACTGTTGACACTAAATTACTAATGTTTCAAAACTGTTGACACTGAATGAATGTTTGACATTCGTTGTCCTGGAAACATTTTAAAACAAAAGAATAATACTGCGTTTCTTATGGGCATCTTATCTTATCTTGGGATTTCAAACAATGTTAAAAACATCGCAACCGGTTCTTTTCACACTCACAGATTGTTTTCAAGAGATATTCTACTTTTCATTTATTTTTGTTCTTCATCCAATAGATTTTAAAAACAATAGCGTTTATTTTTATTTATTTTTTTACCCGGAAACGATTGAGTTTAGGTACATTATGCTTCTCATAAATGTTGCTCAAAATTAAGAGAAGGATTGAAATATCGAATAATATATAGGGTGTTCCATTAAAAAAAAATTAATATTGGTGTGCCACGCCTGTATGACCAACCCTGTATAAATAAAATTATCACCGCCTAGTAGACATTGAAGAACCCAAAAACTTTTGTATAAAACTTTTTTCGACACCTTGTATATTTTCCCGGATAATCGACCGTTTCCAGACTTATCAGCGACCCTGTATATATATATATATATATATATATATATATATATATATATATATATATATATATATATATATATATATATGTCTGTATGTATGTATGTATGTATCCGAGCGATAACTCAAAAAATACTAAACTGATTTCAATAAAACATCGCAAAAAACTTATTTGGGCAAAAACCGAGGTCGAGTTCGTTTATCTGCCTTTATGCTCAAGTTTTTCCGGTGGAAAATCGGGGAAAACTTTTTGAAAAGGCTATATTTTTATTAGTATCAGATGAATGAGTATCAGGAATGAGACTTTACACGTGGCTAAAAAAAGTGCAAATTAACTTATGTTGTGAATTTGAAGTAATTTGGTACACAATATTTAGAGCTTTTTCCAAATTAAAAATAAAATTCCAAAGTCATGCGTTGAAACGACTTAGTAGTTAAAATCCAGTCAGGCACAGATAGAGTAGTTAACTGTCACGCGTAGATTGATTCATACAACAGGTATAAACCATAGATCAACGATAACCAAACTAAATATATACCAGACATAAAACATACTACCCGAACCAACAATCGTGAAATCTCGGCCGCAATTACGGAAAATGACAGACGACATGAAATTAAAAATTTGCCAAGTGATTGTTACAATCAATTAATAAATTACACTATATTTGTGGCTTTATGAACCGACCCAAATACAGTTTTAGCGCAGCATAGATATATAATATTGTCGCATAATATAGTAGAAATGTAAACAAAAATAAAGTCAAGTCTATAAAAATGATTCTGAGTTGAGTTGAGTTTGAGTGAGTGAGTGTAAACACTCAACCACTCGGGATGGCACGAACTAAAAATGATTCTAAAATAGTTTCTTTTATGTTTAAACTTAAGACGTCATATTAGACCGAAACACTCCTTTAATGTGCTTTAGTGGCAATTCTACTAATTCTGTAATTAATTGTTACGTATACTCATATACTACCCCAAGCATGAAGCCTGTGTCAATTATCATGTAGATAAAACGCTGGTTGGCGTATTAGCATTGGAAGAATACTGGACTGCTACGCAGAAGGTTGTATGATCGATTCCAGCTCGATGAATGTATGTTTTTTCGGGTTTTATTTTGACATTTGGAGAAACAATAGTGCACAGACGTCATACGTTTTGAACAAGATCTCATTTTTGTTTAAAACGTCTAAACAAGTTTGTGAGATTTGAGTCTGAAATTATAATTTTCAGCAGACATTTTGTTATTGTTGATATTGAAAAAAAGCGGTTTGATTAGGTTCACTAAAACGAAATCACACTGGCGATTAATAAGGAAAAACAAGTGCTACGTTTATAATTTGGCAGATACTTTACTTTTAGTGAATTTTCTTTAAAAAAATTCACTAATGAGGAGATCCCGACTTTTGAATTTTGAACAAATTTCTTCAAATGAGCGCTAATTAGGACCCCCAGAATACATATCTGGGGTCAGTTTCAATTTTTATATGTTATATATATATATATATATATATATATATATATATATATATATATATATATATATATATATATATATATATATATATATGTATCACACCGATAACTCAAAAAATAATGGGCCGATTTTGAATAAATTTGGTGAATAAGTTCCTTTTGCAAATGGCTTGGACAAGTTCGTTATCCAGGAAAATCTGCCCAGGTTTTCCCGGAAAATTTTGTGTTTTCTTTAAAAAAAATATTATATCTCCGGAATTAACAAAGTAAGGGCAACCAAATTTGGTACGCTGGTTTATATCGTTATAGGTAAGTTACATACCAAAATTTAGCTATGTAGGTCAAAAGACAAACAAGGTATATGCGTTTAAAGAAAAATAAATTGGGGTTTTCCTCAAAACGTCAAAGTTGCGATTTAAAACGTCAAAATCGGCAAAATTTAGGCAAATAACTTGAATCTAATACGGGCTATGGAAATCAAATGTCTCAAGAAGGATGTTTTACAAACTTTGAAGTCTTAGTTTCAACCGTCATTGTCCTTCATTTTACTAAAATGTTTCCAGAATAATTCATTTCAAATAGACCCTTTCTCTGATGCTTGGCAGTAGTTTTTGCTATAGAGTTTATCGTTTAATGGTATATAATTTTTGTCGAATTTTTGCATTTTCCATCGAATTATAATACATGTTTGTAAGAAAAGAAATTCTGGATGCAGCAAGTGCGTTATGGTAGTGAATTTTGATCAAATGCTTCATATTCGAATAGCCCAATTTGCTATTAACCCATAAGGTTGACCAAGAAACGAGTTTTTCCGGGAACACTTTAAGTTTACTTTTGGAATTTTTTGTACATTTTCACACAATAAAGTTATTTTTATGAAACATGGCACATTGTTTTTACTATATAGGGTGTACTGGTAACCAAAATTGATGCCTGCTTTCTTAAAAAGAAAACACACATATTTGCAATAAAAACATTTTAATGAAAATTCACTACCATAACGCACTTGCTGCGTCCAGAGTTTTCTAAATATGATTTAAGTTTCCATCTGGAAATCTTTTGTGTAACTTTAATAAAATTTGTAATACAGGTTTCTTTTAAAGATACTTACACTATCCACAGATATGGAAACATTTAGTTCTTGAGCTTTATAGAAAATTGACTTTTGGGCCTTTTTATCAAAAGGAGTTAGAACTCAAGATTTTTTTGAAATAGGGAGATATCGATGGTAACACTTTCGAAAAAATTCTTCAAATGTGTGCGTACTAGGACCTCTAAAATCGATCTTCAAGGTCTGTGCAAGTTTAAAGTATTAACTTTACTAATATGCCGTATAATAATAGGGTACAATTCTCATGAAAACTCGGTACTATAACGCATTTGTTGCGTCCCGAATTATTTTTTTGTATTGCATAATGGATAAAATAATTAAATATTAAAGTAAAATGTTTCATAGATTATTTAGAAAATTTAGGATAGTTTCGATCTTACAATCGAAGGGTTTTACTAAAATATGTGCTTAATGTTTTGAGTTCAGGATTCTGTTGAAATACCTTCAATTAAACTACTTAGGGTTAAATCAGAATACACATTAGCTCATTAAAATTCCTGTCTCGCTAAATCACGCAGTATTCCTTTACAATAATTTGTGGGTGGTCGACCAAATAAAGCAAAACACATGTGCCTTCTAATTCTTGCTAATTATACGCACCGCTGGCCAATTGCTCACACCATATTATTCCAAATCACAAACACCACACACTCCTGCACTGCTTGCAAACGAGCGACCCTCCGCGAAACAGTTGAACTCACGATTGACACTATGCGAAACAGCTGAACTCACAATTGACAACAGAAACTAACAATTGAAAATCGCTGACACTATCACTCAGTCATCGATAACACGCGCAATAACAATAACTATATTGTTAAAACATGACATGCTCGATTGATACAATTTATCGCGCTTGCTAGATCGCGGATTGGGAATTCACTATCGCGACCGTCAGCGGTCAAATAAACCTATGTTGGTGTGACTTGCTGGCTTGAGAACAACTGAACATCTAGTTTTCTGCTTTTGTAGTTGGTTCATACGTCAACAAGGCCGCATATCAATGAAATAACACGGTGGTAATAATTTACATTATACAAAGGCGACTTTACCTAGACTTAGAAACTGAAACGACTCAGGTAGTTAAGTAGACTTTCTTATGCCGTGTCACGTCCTTATCATTCAGTTACTCCAGTTTTATCTCGTAGGCTGGCAGAATAAATAATAGAGCTATTCTTTATTTTTGTTTGACAATAAATATATCTAGATAAGAGTTGATGGAATCATATCAGAAGTTGTAATAAAAATGAATTTCCGTTGAATTACTTTAATTCACTTTATTAGAAAAGATTGCGCAAAATGGTTCAATGTTTATGTGAAGAGTTTGTATGATTTCACAGTTTGGAATCTGTGGTAAATGCTGATCAGTAAGCTTTAGAGACATTTATAATTCACAATTGCATAAGGGTAAATAATTTTTGCGGCCCTGTTGGTTTACTCCAAGGACAATTTATATTAAAAATTCTGGACGCAGCAAGTGCGTTATGGTAGTGAATTTTCATAAAAATCTTTTTAATAACAAATATGTGTGTTTTTTTTAAGAAAGCAGGCATCAAATTTGGCTACTAGTATAACCTATATAGTAGAAACAATGTGCCATGTTCCATTAAAATAACTTTATTGTGTGAAAATGTACAAAATTTTCCAAAAGTTAACTTAAAATGTTCCCGAAAAAACACGTTTCTTGGTCAACCTTATAGGTTAATAGCAAATTGAGCTGTTCAAATATGAAACATTTGATCAAAATTCGCCACCATAACGCACTTGCTGCGTCCAGAATTTCTTTTCGTACAAACATGCATTATATTTCGATGGAAAATGCAAAAATTCAATAACATAAGGCGTGTTTGATTAAAAAAAAAAAGAAATTTGTATCACCAACGACTTGTGGGCCACCCTGTAATTGTAGAAATATTATTTTAAGATGTAGCTCAAGACACCCTATAATTAATATATACAAATTTTCTTCATATCTTATATAATAACGGATATATTGAACTTTATTGATTTTTTACGAAAATTCGACAAAAATTATGTACCATTAAATGATAAACTCTATAGCTAAGGCTACTGCCAAGCATCAGAGAAAGGGTCTATTTGAAATCAATTTTCTGCAAATATTTTAGTTAAATGAAGGACAATGACGGTTGAAACTAAGACTTTAGGGTTTGTAAAACATCCTTCTTGAGACATTTTATTTCTATAGCCCGTATTAGATTTAAGTTATTTGCCTAAATGTTGCCAATTTTGACATTTTAAATCGCCACTTTGACGTTTTGAGGAAAACCTCAATTTATTTTTCTTTAAATGCCTATAACTTTTTTGTCTTCTGACCTACATAGCTAAATTTTGGTAGGTAACTTACCTATAAGGATGTTAACCTGCGTGTAAAATTTGGTCGCCCTTACTTTGTTAATTCCGGAGATATAATTTTTTTTCAAAAGAAAACACAAAATTTTCCGGGAAAACCTGGGCAGATTTTCCTGACTAACGAACTCATCCAAGCCATTTGCAAAAGGAATTTTTTCACCAAATTTGATCAAAATCGGCCCATTATTTTTTGAGTTAACGGTGTGATACATATATATATATATATATATATATATATATATATATATATATATATATATATATATATATATATATATATATATATATATATATATATATATATATATATATATATATATATATATATATATATATATATATATATATATATATATATATATATATATATAAACATATAAAAATTGAAACTGACCCCGGATATGTTTTCTGGGGGGCCTAATTAGCGCTCATTTGAAGAAATTTTTTCAAAATTCAAAAGTCGCGATCTCCTCATTAGTGAATTTTTTTAAAGAAAATTCACTAAAAATCTAAGTGATTCTATCCTATAGATGTCTGGATGTAGTAATTGCTTTATGGTAGCGAATTTTCATGAAAGTGTATTAAAAAAAATAAGTTAAATAAAGTTTAACTTATATTGAGGTGTGAGACCCTTGACTCAGATTTTTGCTATCGAATATAGTGAGAAGGTGTTACCAAGGTTGTCTGTCTGCAAATTATATAATTATATTAAACCATTAAATAAAAATTTCTGGACGCAGCAAGTACGTTATGGTAGTGAATTTTCATTAAAATGTTTTTAATAGCAAATATGTGTGTTTTTTTTTTTCAGAAAGCAGGCATGAAATTTGATTACCAGTATAACATATATAGTAAAAACAATGTGCCATGTTTAATCAAAATAACTTTATTGTTTAAAAACGTACAAAAATTTCCGAAAGTAAACTTAAAGTGTAACCGAAAAAATCTTGGTCAACCTTATAGGTTAATAGCAAATTAAGCTTTTCTAATATGAAGCCTTTAATCAAAATTCGCTACCATAACGCATTTGCTGCGTCCAGAATTTCTTTACTTACAAACATGCATTATATTTCGATGGAAAATGCAACAATGCAATAACATAAGGCGTGTTTGATTTAAAAAATAAAATAAAGTTTGTATCACCAACGACTTGTGTGCCAGCCTGTGATTATAAAAATATTTTTTAAGATGTAGCTCAAGACACCTCATAATTAGACTATACAATTTTTTTCATATCTTGTAGAATAACGGATGTATTGAGCTTTATTGATTTTTTACGAAAAATCGACAAAAGTGATATACCATTAAACGATAAACTCTATAGCTAAGACTACTGCCAAGAATCAGAGAAAGGGTCTATTTGAAATGATTTTCTGGAAACATGTTAGTAAAATGAAGGACAATGACGGTTGAAGCTAAGACTTCAGGGTTCGTAAAACATTCTTCTTGACACATTTTCTTTCCATAGCCCGCATTAGATTCAAGTTCTTTGCCTAAATGTTGCGAATTTTGACGCTTTAAATTGTCACTTTGACGTTTTGAGGAGAACCCCAATTTATGTTTTTTTAAAGGCCCATAACTTTTTTGTCTTTTGACCTACAGCGCTAAATTTTAGTAGGTAGTGATATAAAACGATGTACCAAATTTGGTTTCCCTTACTTTGTTATTTCCGGAGATATGAATTTTTTTCTAAAGAAAACGAAATTTTCCGGAAAAACCTCGGCCTATTTTTTTGGCTAACGAACTTATCCAAACCACTTGTGCAAAAGGAAGGTATTCACCAAATTTTGTCAAAATCGGCCTATTATTTTTTGAGTTATCGGTGTGAGATATATATATATATATATATATATATATATATAAATATATATATATATATATATAAATATATATATATATATATATATATATATATATATATATATATATATTTATATATATATATATATATATATATATATATATATATATATATATATATATATATATATATATATATATATATATTAAATAGACTTTCATTAATACGTTTCGTCCGATTGTTGCTTGTTTTCGATATACAGTGTGTTAAAATTGACTTTGAAAAAAATTAAATCGCTCGTTTTTCTACTAATTACTGGAATATTGATTTGGAACTTTGTAATAGGGGGTTATCGAGGATGCCGCTTCCAACCGTGATACCTATTTTGAGCTACATCATGGTTGGCGCCACCTACACTAAACCCGAATGTTTTACAGGGGCATAACTTTTTCGATGATCAACTTTCTGCAAATCTGTTCAGAAAAACTGAAAACTACTAATTTTTTGTACGAAAAAGGTATACTTAGTTGAAACTCATAAAGTGAGTGGTTACCGAGATATTGCGGTTTTAATAATGGTGTGCATTGAAAATCTCTCAAATCTGAAATTTTATTCTGGCCCAAAGTTCATCTCTGGAGTTACAAACATTATTGTGTATGTACCAGTTGTTTCAAGTAACCCCAATGGAAAATTCTAGAGGATTGAGGTCGGTGTATTTTAATCATAATTTTCTAATTCTAAATCAATTCCTAAAAATTGGGAAGTTTCTCTGGATTTAATTCGATTTCATAGAATAAGTATGTTTTTGGCAAATAAAATATGTATTCCTGTGGACATATCACGGCGCTAATAACTATAGCAGTTGATTGGCCGGGTCAACAACTGTCAATGAAGTAGATGAAATATCTTTTGTTTTTCGTTTTCATAGGGATGTCATTTGCGTTACACAATAAACATAATCTGTCAATTTTGACAAGCACATGGTTTTTCAATTAAGAGCAGTAGGTAGTTATTATTTCTGAAATGCCTCGCCATAATGAGTTTAGCAATATTGAGAAGAGAGATATGATCTGCGTTTATGCGCAATCAAACTTCCATAGCCACCAAGCCGCCGCCAGATACTTGGAATTATATCCTAGTCGTAGACAACCAGATCACAAGACCTTTAGAAGATTATACGATAAATTAGGTATGTAAAAGAGTAATATGCACTCATTGTCATTGATTATTTCTGCAACGAAAGTATTGACAAAATTCACACCTGAGGGCTGGAAAAATCGTGAAATACACATTTTGTTACACGGATGCGTATCATCTCGTCCTAATGTATTCGTAGGTGAAACTGGTTCTTTCAATTCGAAGTCGGAAGTTGATGGACCAAGACGTCCTGTACATCAAGAGGAAGAGATATTAGTACGCCTTGCAGAAGATCCGGAAACAAGCGTAAGACGCCTCTCTGCAGCAACTGGAATAAATAAATCAAGTATTGGTAGTCTTCTCAGAAAAGAAAAGTTACATCCTTACCACTTCACACCAGTGCAGAATCTTTTACCTCTAGATTTTCTATCTAGATTGGATTTTTGTGAACGCATTCGTCGATATCACAATGACGATCCGTTTTTCTTCAACAACATTCTATTCACTGACGAAGCGACATTCACAAGAAGAGGAGTTTTCAATTTCAAAAATGCTCACACATATGACAGCAGCAATCCTCATTTGACGCGAGAACACCATTTTCAACATGAGTTCTCCATTAATGTCTGGTGTGGCATACTAGGCGACGTGTTGTTGGGACCAATAGAACTTCCTGCAAGGCTCAATGTGGAGAATTATTCAATTTTCTTGAGAGATCAACTTCCTATTCTCTTGGAAGATGTCCCTCAGGACGTGCGCAGGAGATTATGGTTCATTCACGACGGGGCACCTGCCCATTATGGACTTCCTGTCAGAGAATTTCTGAACCAAAATTATCCGCGCCGATGGATAGGTCGAGGTGGAGATTTTCCTTGGCCTGCACGTAGCCCCGACCTCAATCCTCTAGATTTCTTCCTCTGGGGTCACTTGAAAGAATTAGTATACAAGAATATTTGTAACATAAGAGATGAACTTTGGGCTAGAATAATCGAATCCAATGATATATTGAAAAACGATTATCAAACTTTTTTTTAAGGTGAGGCAAAATTTTGGGTCGAGACTAGAAAAATGTATTGAAGTAGGCGGAGGCCATTTTGAGAATCTTATTAAGTGAATTGTTCGATAATTGTCAATTTTTTCTTATAATTTAGTGATAATAATAATGTTAATAAAATTTCAGATTTGAGAGATTTTCAATGCACACCATTATTAAAACCGCAATATCTCGGTAACCACTCACTTTATGAGTTTCAACTAAGTATACCTTTTTCGAACAAAAAATTAGTAGTTTTCAGTTTTTCTGATCAGATTTGCAGAAAGTTGATCATCGAAAAAGTTATGCCCCTGTAAAACATTCGGGTTTAGTGTAGGTGGCGCCAACTATGATGTAGCTCAAAATAGGTATCACGGTTGGAAGCGGCATCCTCGATAACCCCCTATTACAAAGTTCCATATCAATATTCCAGTAATTAGCAGAAAAACGAGCGATTTAATTTTTTTCAAAGTCAATTTTAACACACTGTATATCGAAAACAAGCAACAATCAGACAAAACGTATTGATGAAAGTCTATTTAATTTTTGATGCTCTATCCGAATATATGGGTTTGGCCCATTGTTAGAGGGACACCCTGTATATATATATATATATATATATATATATATATATATATATATATATATATATATATATATATACATATATATAAATCGAAACTGATCCCGGGTATGTGTTCTAGGGGGCCTAATTAGCGCTCATTTGAAGAAATTTTTTCAAAATTCAAAAGTCGGGATCTCCTCAGTAGTGAATTTTTTTTAAGAAAATTCACTAACAAGGGCATTTGTTTAAATCTAAACTGTACGAAACTGTATTGAATCATAAATTTCGTATAGCTGTGATAATTACTCTCCTCGGAAAGACATTCTTATGAAATGAATTCATGACTTGATTACAAAGAAAATATTCATATTCCTGTACCCCTTAACTTCTGAAACAATGTATTAGCGTTTGACATGCACATAATTTTGAATGGTGACTCCCCCTGATTAGATGCTATTCAAAAACAATTCGAAGCGTTCCTTCTCCATTCGTTCGAAATTTATTGCGCGTACTAACGTACAGGCCGGAAGACCCACAGACAAACAAACCGACCGACCAACCGTCAACCAAAAGATTTATGCTCCAGAATCAAGTTTTCTATATATTTTGAGACTTTTTCGCCGTTTCAGCAAAAAAAATATCAAAATATTTGTCACCGATATTCCACCCCCACTATTCTATCCCTAATTTAATTTCAGCACAGACTACCAAATCTTTGATGAAATTAAAAATTTTCTAATAAACAAACCCTAAAACGTTATATTAGTCGAGTTTTAACGAGAAGATGTCAATCTTCACCAAATCACCCCCCCCCCCATTCATCCCCGGCCCCCTGGAGGGATTTTACCCCAAAACAATTGGAACAGTTCGTTTGTCGGGTGCTAACTGTGTACCAAATTTGAAGACTATATCTCAATTTGTTCTAAAGTTATCGTGGCAAATAACAGAGAAGATGTCAATCTTCACCAAATCACTCCCCATTCATCCCCGACTCCCGGAGGGATTTTACCCAAAAACAATCGGAACAGTTCGTTTGTCGGATGCCAACTGTGTACCAAATTTAAAGACTATATCTCAATTTGTTCTAAAGTTATCGTGGCAAATAACAGAGAAGATGTCAATCTTCACCAAATCACTCCCCATTCATCCCCGACTCCCGGAGGGATTTTACCCAAAAACAATCGGAACAGTTCGTTTGTCGGGTGCCAACTGTGTACCAAATTTGAAGACTATATCTCAATTTGTTCTAAAGTTATCGTGGCAAATAACAGAGAAGATGTCAATCTTCACCAAATCACTCCCCATTCATCCCCGACTCCCGGAGGGATTTTACCCAAAAACAATCGGAACAGTTCGTTTGTCGGGTGCCAACTGTGTACCAAATTTGAAGACTATATCTCAATTTGTTCTAAAGTTATCGTGGCAAATAACAGAGAAGATGTCAATCTTCACCAAATCACTCCCCATTCATCCCCGACTCCCGGAGGGATTTTACCCAAAAACAATCGGAACAGTTCGTTTGTCGGGTGCTAACTGTGTACCAAATTTGAAGACTCTATCTCAATTTGTTCTAAAGTTATCGTGGCAAATAACAGAGAAGATGTCAATCTTCACCAAATCACCCCCCATTCATCCCCGACTCCCTGGGGGGATTTTATCCAAAAACAATCTGAACAGTTAGTTTGTCGGGTGCTAACTGTGTACCAAATTTGAAGACTATATCTCAATTTGTTCTAAAGTTATCGTGGCAAATAACAGAGAAGATGTCAATCTTCACCAAATCACCCCCCATTCAGCCCGGACCCCCTGGAGGGATTTTATCCAAAAACAATCGGAACAGTTCGTTTGTCGGGTGCTAACTGTATGCCAAATTTGAAGCAAAAAACTGTTTTACAAGAAAAAAAATCGCGAAATCAGGGCTTTTCCAGATAACTTCGGATTTGTTTCAAAGTTACAGACACAAGCCAGATCTGGAATGACATTAAAAAACTACACATTTCAATGAGTGAAGGTTGGAACTTGTAATGAGCACTGATAAGTACAATTTTGAGAACCCAATTCATCACAATACAGTTTTTAGACTTGACCATCGTTTGGTTAACAAAGTCAGCGTCGTCATAGGGATGAATAAACTTCATCCTTAGGTATAAAAACTACATTTAATGAATTGTGTTCTTCAAATTGTACTTAACTACTCATTTCTTATTTTAAGCATTTCTCTATTTTAATAATTATAGAGATAGTAATAATAGTGACATTCTGTATGTAATATGAAATAAGGTCTATCCAGTTAGGACAGAGAAAGGTATTTTTGAAGCAATCTGTGATAAATATAATACAATTAAAATTATATACTGACCTTAGCAGTTAAAATCAAGAAAACATTATTTATAGCTTGCTTAGTGATAAAATGAAAAAATCCTTATTTATAGTTTGTTCACTGATAAAATGTATTTCTTAAGGCAAATATTCTCTGATTAAGAGGCATATTAAACAGTCCGTTATAAATGCGGCTGATAATTTCAACTTCTAAAAACTGGAACAAGCTATAAACTAAAGCTAATACTACTACAATATATCACGTCATCAACATAGAGGAGTAGGCAAATCGCAGAAATATGGTATTTTTTTAACATTTCTTCCTGGCATTTTATTCTTGCTTCCTTCACAATCATACATCTCCTTATACCCGCTTTTCTGTTACTTTTATAACTAAATATAGATGTAGAGACCACTTCTATCGCTTCGCAATTGTGCATTTTCTTCTCTGCAACTGGTTTCGCGCTTTAAGGCATCGCCAGAGAGGAGAAAACTAACTTTATTTATACGCATTCGTGACAACCATAAATAAAAATCCGTTGCTACGTTATGATTAAGACACGGAAAAAATGCAGACAAAAAAGACAAAAATATGCGCATTTAAATGCGTCAAATTGGCAAAAAAGTGCAAAGAATTTACAAAAAAAAAACGCAAAAAATTATGGATAAGATTAAGTTTGCTAAATCACTGATTATGAATACTACTGTGTTTTTTAAATTTTTTTCGTTGGAAATTTTGATAAAAATGAAACTAAGTTTAGTAAAATTAATTTGATAATAATAAAACACAATTTGTTAGACAATACAAGTTTTTATACATAAGTATCATATAACATAAGATTACATAAGATTATATATAATTAATTTTTTAAAATGAAATAAAATGATTAACAAAACTATACGAAACAGTATATTAAACATGAATCATGTCTTACAACTTGACATATAAGGTGGCACTGTAAAAAAATTAAAAGAAAATAGAAATATTGTAGAATAAAATATTAAAGATTGACATGTAATTAATTAATAAAGGAAATTAATACTTGATGACAAATTGAAATTATTGCTTTAAACAGATTGAATTATAAGTTTAAATGTAAATTATAGAAAAACAATCAAATTAAGCTATTTCTACTTAACATTGTGTGTTGCAATTTCGGTGACGTGACAGGGCTTCATTTCCAGAATGAGTTGACCACTTAGAGCTGGTTAAACTTCTTAAGACGATTGGAAGTATTCTGCAGCTTCATGGGGCTGGTAGCATTAGTCCTCTAGGTGGTGTTCTGAACAGTGGTTACTTCATACTTCGGCTGCTTTTCTGCAGGGTACACTGAACGGTTGTTATTTCAGTACCCTGAAGCCTGTTCTGAAAAGCGGCCTGAATGATGTTTGGTCTGGTGTTCTTAGCAGTGATCTGAATGGTATGGAACTATAATTAATATTAGGCCTACGGCAGCATTCTGCTTGTTGTGCACAGTAAACGTGATATTTTACTCAACTGCCATAATTGAGGAAAATTGTGATTTTTTCGTCGTATATACACACAACCCTCCCAACTGACCTTCCTGACTTGCCCTGACCTCAGTTTTCCCAACTAAAAGCTAAAAGAGGAAGGAAACTCAACCCTGCCATTCGTATGAGCAGAATGTACTTTTGCTTCCCCCTTTTCTTAGCTTTCGATTAGGCAAACTGATGTCAGGGCAGGTGAAAAAGGTCAGTTGGGAGGATTGTGTGTAAACAGAACGTCAGGGAGGTCTTTTCTTCATTACTTAAAATATTCTGCGAAGTGCATGATCAATGCAACCGCGTGATTACTGTCGCGAGACCCTCGTGTATATATAGCTGTGGTGTGTTGTCAGAGATAAGTGACAGCAGTTATTTTTAGAATAGTAGAATGACATTAGTTTTAGATTTCTGTATTAAGCCACATAGTATTCAGTTATTCGATGTACTACAAAAGTAGTGACAATTCTGTTTATGATTGGCAATGATATAGACATATATATATATATATATATATATATATATATATATATATATATATATATATATATATATATATATATATATATATATATATATATATATATATATATTGCTGTGATAAAAAGTCTTAGCAATATTATTACTAGAACTTGACCACAGGTCAGCAGTGAATACGATACTTACAGTTTGTACGTGATCTATATGGTTCTTTTTTGTAAATTATATCAATATCACTCGACATGTTATCCACACTAAAACATAAATAAAAACACATTAATAACCAAACAGATTCTTTATTATTGTTAGTTAGTGGTGGTTAGGTAAGCAATGATAGCTATAGAAGCAATGGTTCATTAAAATGATCAATAATAACAATTTTAAAATTTATAACCTAAACAATTTTGGAATAATATCTCAGTAAAGAGGTTAATTAAGCCACAAATCAAAATGTATATGTGTAGCTTAAACTTTTAAACATGTCATTTGAAACCAAAGAATTGTACTCAAAAGATATTTACCTACATATAATTTAAAATAGAAAAACACTCTGTATACTATATAAGAATGTGTATTTTTAAAACCTAAAAGACACAAGTGATGTTGTGAGACTTAAAATCAAGATTCCAACATTTAAAAGTGTTTTCGTTTTAAATTTAGTATGATTGTTATATCTAGAATTAGTGAGGTTAAGCAAATGTCATTCAAATATTAGGCATTTAATTAATTTTTATAGGATTTAAATTTAGCGGGCTTTTAAAATATACATACTTGTCAAAAGGTGAGATAATAATTTTCAAGAAAGCTTGCCGTGATAAAACAGAAAAGGGGGTTCAAGATTGATTTTCGACGATATCCGATTTCCGCTTGAATTAAAAGCTTGTTGTTGTTTAATAGGACGCGAGAAACGAGCGTCATATTCCCTTCCAGAATGAAATTCAATATTTTAAACCATTTTGTGTGTAAACAATAGCCATTTCTTCCTATAAGTAACAGAAGAAATAGATTAAAAGATCCAGAATAAGAAAATCATCCAAAAATTAATAATATAATGGTGAATCACGTCAAGACTTACATATAAAACCAACCAAAGGAAACAAGGTATCGAAAAATCTATTTAATTTGTTTAAATCAAACCAGAAGGGAAGACCTTTTAATTATAAAGATAGACAAACTGTCAACCGTTTGTCTAGCTATAAATGTATTTATGGTAAAAGCAGAAAATTAACTTATAAACAGAAATGCAAATCATATGCCCACGATAGTTGAAAAGCGGAATCATAGAGGGCGCGAAGTGTCTCAAATGTGAAATCTAAAAACCATATTTATCAATTTTGTAAACTTTGATACGATAAAAATCCTGTAAAATAATTTAAAGTAAAATTTGTTCTTAAATTTAGTATAATAGAAGATCCGCTTTAAGATACAAATTCTAAAATTTTCATAAAACAAAAAATAAAAAATTTTTGTTACTAATTCAAATATGACGTATTTCTTTGGGTACATTCAGACATAATTAAGATTTTAATTGCATATAGCAGTCTATTTCTCCAAATTTGAACCGACTACTGGGATAGAGTCACAGCAGAGCAGAGCCAGGGCAAACTAGAAAGGTAAAGGTAAATTTATTTGGTAGAGTCCAAGAAAGGCAAGTATTTATATATGTATCATTTGCTATTTGAATAACAAATGAACGATGACAGTAATAAAGAATAGGCTACCAACATTACATGGGAATAACAAGGGTTGAAGCCACCTTATAATTTAATATATACATAGGGATTTAAATAATTAAAAAACCACAGTTAACAAACATTTATTAACAAACACGTCAAAATCACAAAAATAAAGATATAATTTGTGCATAGAGATTGGGTGTAAACTGTATATATTATAATCCAATTTAAAATACGATATATAAACGTAAAATCATCAAAAATTACACTTATTAAAAATAAAATAAAATAAAAATTTATAAGAGAAAAGGAGTGGAAACACCACGTAGACTCGAACCCGAGAATCTGGTTGGTAAGGAGAGCAAAATTGTAGGATTGTCCAGGTTAGTTTCAATGTTTGTATGTATGCATCCATATATATATATATACAACCAGATTCTCGGGTTCGAGTCTACGTGGTGTTTCCACTCCTTTTCTCTTATATTAGTTACTAAGGAAAGTGTAAAATGTCGATAAGTAACATTACGACATTGAAGCCTAAATCCGACGAGCCACCCAAAAAGTTCTCTGGACTTCCTTTCTATCCTTTTCTTATAAAAGGGTTAGAGAAAATATTCAAAGATAACGACTTGAGAGTTGTTTATAAAGTTGATAATTTGAAGAACCTTTTGGGTGTGCCGAAGGATACTATTGACTTCCGACAAAAAGCGGGCATTTATCAAATATCTTGTAATAATTGCGAGTAAATCTATATTGAGCAAACGCGGAGATCAATAACAACAAGATTCAAAGAGCACATAGCTCATTTCAGATTCAATGGAGCAGAAAAATCTAGCGTTGCCCAACATATGAGTGACTCGGGGCATAAAGTAGGCGATAGTAATCTTAGGTTGTTGAAGGCAACCACGGATTATCGCGAATTTAGATGCTTTGGAACCATTGTAAATCCGCAAGGTGAATCCACAGAATTTGATGAATTCAGACATGGGTCCGGTCAATTCCACACTTTTTAAAACAGCACGAAATAATCCATGGTTACTTTTTTGGGCGTATCCACTGAGACAACAATAGTGCTTGAATTACGTCAGCGAATGTTACGTCATCCGGTGTTGCGTCATCCTATGTTACATCATCTGGTACTGAGGTATCTAGTATTGCATCATACCGTGTTGCATCATTCGGTATTTCATCATCCGTTATTTCGTCATCCGGTATTGGATCATCATCCAGTATTGCATCACCGGGATTACATCATTTTTAGTGTACAGTTTAGGCATATAAATAGGATAATTTTGCCCATACTGTTAGTTTAGCGACAGCTACCGATGAAGATAACTTCGTTGTCGAAATACGTATTTACTGCATAACTCTCTGTTATTATTTTTGTGGTTTTTTTGAGGTGACTTTGTTTTATGTTTCATTACCGATTGATCAAACTGTCTATCGCTCAACGTCCATCTTTATAAATTTTAAATATCAACTATAAATCGATCCTGTCCCTGGTATTTACAACAAACACTTTGGAATACTGTACATTATTCAACTATCAAGCGCCAAGCTAGCGTAAGGAAATTCAGTTAATTTCGGAACGCAAAATATGTTGCTGTTTTGCTATTGCATACAAAACCAATTTAAAATAAGAACAACAATGTTATTATTAGTATGAACATTTAATTATTTCTGAGAATTCACCTGCTCAGTTCCATACGCAATTAACTTAATTTTACGTTTACAGAAATTGTAGAGTAAAATGGTAATAAGAAACTAAATATACCATTCAGGAAATCATAGTGCAACAAATGCATATACCTTATATGGATGTAGCGATTTCAAAGTCAAAGATAAATTAACTCCAAAGAAACCAGTTAAGCAACTTTACATCTACAATCAATGAATGCGAAACTATTTCATGTTTAATAATCCTTGAACATACCGGATCCGAAAGTTAACTGGCGAAAAAATTAAGAACAGCTATGTTGAAATCCAAAAGTGTGTTAGCATTTTGCATTGACCGATTCTTTTCGATGTCTAGAGCTTCTTTTATTAGATATCGTTGTGTTTTCTTATAAACATAGTCAGTAATTTTGATCAGTAGTCACTTGACTTATATTTTAAAAGCTACTGAATATTGGACAGAGAAAGGGAAAGAATATCATGGTTGCAGGCCAGAATTTAATCCAAAAAAAAGTTCGGGGCGCAGCAAGTGCGCTATGGTAGTGAATTTTCATAAAAATGTTTTTAATAGCAAATATGTGTGTTTTTTTTTCAGAAAGCAGGCATCAAATTTGATTACCAGTATAACCTATATAGTAAAAACAATGTGCCATGTTTCATCAAAATATCTTTATTGTTTGAAAACGTACAAAAATTTCAGAAAGTAAACTTAAAGTGTAATCGAAAAAATCCGTTTCTTGGTCAACCTTATAGGTTAATAGCAAATTGAGCTTTTCAAATATGAGGCATTTAATCAAAATTCGCTACCATAACGCATTTGCTGCGTCCAGAATGTCTTACAAACATGCATTATATTTCGATGGAAAATGCAAAAACAAGGCATTTTCGAGTAAAAAAAAATAATATTTGTATCAGCAACGACTTATGGGCCACGCTGTGATTGTAGAAATATTTTTTTAAGATGTAGCTCAAGACACGCTATAATTAATGTATACAATATTTTTTCATATCTTTTATAATAGCGGATATATTGAGCTTTATTGATTTTTTTACGAAAATTCGACAAACATTATATAGCATTAAACGATAAACTCTATAGCCAGAGCATCAGAGAAAGGGTCTATTTGAAATGAATTTTCTGGAAACATTTTAGTAAAATGAAGGACAATGACGGTTGAATCTAAGACTGCAGGGTTTGTAAAACATTCTTCTTGAGCCATTTTCTTTCCATAGCCCGTATTAGATTCAAGTTCTTTGGTTAAATGTTGCGAATTTTGACGTTTTAAATTGTCAGTTTGACGTTTTGAGGAAAACCCCAATTTATATTTCTTTAAATGCCCATAACTTTTTTGGTAGGTAGCTCACCTATAACGACATAAATCAGCCTACCAAATTTGGTTGCCCTTACTTTGTTAATTCCTGAGGTATAATTTTTTTTTAAAGAAAACACAAAATTTTCCGGGAAAACCTAGGCCGATTTTCCTGACTAACGAACTTATCCAAGCCATTTGCAAAAGGAAGGTATTCACCAAATTTAATCAAAATCGGCCCATTATTTTTTGAGTTATCGGTGTGATATATATATATATATATATATATATATATATATATATATATATATATATATATATATATATATATATATATATATATATATAAACATATAAAAATTTAAACTGACCCCGGATATGTGTTCTAGGGGGCCTAACTAGCGCTCATTTGAAGAAATTTTTTCAAAATTCAAAAGTCAGGATCTCCTCATTAGTGAATTTTTTTAAGAAAATTCACTAAAAGAAAAAAATTAAAGCCAACTAAATTTTAATTCGTTTTCCTCGATATGATGTAGCATCCATTCAGAAGCGAGTTATTTTATAAATTAACTAAATTTTTCTACGGTGCTTAAATATACATGGGTTGTTAATTGAACATTGAACAGAACTGCAAGGTATATTTAATGATGTAACTGGTATTTCCTGAAGGTCTTGTATTTGCGTCTTAGTAAACCTTTGTGACTAAGTCTAATCATTATATAATATGGGGTATTTTCTGCAAAGTTCTTGTGTTAAACCAGGTTTTGTAGAAGGAAATTTGTACAAATTCTACGCTGCTCAAATATACATGGATTCTTGATTGATGACTGAAAAGAACTGCAAGGTAAAGTTAAAGGTATAATTGGTATCTTCTGAAGGTCTTGTATTTGCGTCTTACTAATCCTTTGTGACTAAGCCTAATTGTTATATGGTAATGGGGTAATTTTCTGCAAAGTTTTCCAACAAAACAGGTTTTGTAAAAGGAAATTTGTGCTAATTTTACGCTACTCAAATATAAAAGGGTTGATGATTGATGATTGAACAGAACTGCAAGAGATAGTTAAAGGTATAATTGGTATCTTCTGAAAATCTTGCATTTGTGACTTACAAAACCTTTGTGACTAAGCCTAATTGTTGTATGGTAGTGGACTAATTTTAGCAAAATTGTTCTATCAAAAGAGGTTTTGTAGAAGGAAATTTGTACAACAAATTTGCCAACTCTTCTTGCAAATGCTGGAGCCAGTAGGACCACGTTGAAGCGCCATTTTTTTCTCCCTCAGGGCTCGTCCGCGGCTTTGCCGCCCCGATAGCACTGCAACCTCTGGCTTATTGTGCATGCCCTTAGCCTTTTTACTCCACCCATTCCAAAATCACTGTGCCTTGAGCTAGTCTGCACAGCGATTGTTAGGGTGAAGTTTAAATGCTCTGTCTCCGGTCTAGACTGACCGTAGATCAGTTGTCTTTTGCGGTCCAGAGTTTTACACTCGCACAAGATGTGCTGTGCTGATACACCCCCCCCCCCTCGCCGCAGAGTCTGCATGAGAGGCCTTCCTCGAACCGCCCTATTTTATTCAGGTGTTTCTTGACGGCCATGTGTCCCGTTAAGAGACCTGTTATGTTTCTGAGCTGTCCTCTGCTAAGATTTATCAGCTCCACAGCTCTCTTTGAACTGGGTTCGTCAATTATTGACTTCCCATGTGTGAGCCATGGACAGTCTGCCCAGTACAGCTTGTGTTGATTTCTGACCCAGGACTTAATGGCTCCCCTGGCGGGTCCCTTTGTCACGACCAGAGCCGGTTCTGGTCCCATAAATGATTCTGCTGACCCCCTCATCGCGAGACTGTCAGCTTCTTCATTGCCTTTGACCCCCGTACACAGTGCAGGATGGGGAACATTCCGGCCTGAAAGACCGTTGCATGGGCTCCGAGGGGAATACTGTGACTTAC
Organism: Tillus elongatus; assembly: GCA_964006375.1. Taxonomy (NCBI): domain Eukaryota; kingdom Metazoa; phylum Arthropoda; class Insecta; order Coleoptera; family Cleridae; genus Tillus; species Tillus elongatus. The sequence goes on along the minus strand of OZ023265.1, from coordinate 186,241,651 downwards.
CCTCGGTCCTTTCGAATAAAGACTTGCCCCCGTCTCATGCTCCCCGCCCGATTCGTCCGTGAACCAGACGAGCGCGTCCTGTGGTATGCCCGGCATGCCTCGCGGTCGGGGATTTCCACTGTAAAGTTATTTTTCCTGTAGATTCGCGGGATCGCCAAGTCTGGCCTCATTTCAAGCATGGGCTCCTTTACGATCTCCTGAATTTTGCAGTGGCCTCTGGAGCCCGGGTTGATCTCCAGTCTACTATTGCAAGCTAGTCTGTATAGTCCTAGCCTGGCCTCCCCCATAATAACTAAGTTTAGGGGGGCAGATGCAGCAACACCTCCATGGCGGCTGTTGGGGTTGAAGACATGGCTCCTGTGATGCCTAGGCAAGCCATCCTTTTGATCTAGCCTAGTTTTTTTCGCACTGACTGTGTCACCTTAGACCACCGCATATGTTACTGATGGTCTGACCACCCTTGTGTACAACCAGTGGGCCATACTAGGTCTTAGTCCCCACGTTTTTCCATATAGCCGGCTAGTGACGGCTAAGGTCATGGCTGTCTTCCGCAGTATTTTTTGAAGCGCCATAGTGGATGGAAGAGTACGTCGGTTGCTGAAGGATAGTTAGAGGACAGTATGTCTTCAAAAAATGAGGTTTCAAGAATGCTGGCAGGCGTACATTCCGGATCTCGCTTTTCCGTACAGAAACTTGATACCAAATCAATGAAGCATGAATCAACGTTTGCTGAAGGCAACCTAACTATCAGCGGATCTTTTCGGAACTGCCAGTTTTATGTTAATTTGATTAAATAATTTTTATTAAATGTTTACATATTGCTTTTATTCCATTATCTGTAATTTCATGGATAAAGATTATTGAATAAGTTAAACATAAATTATGTGCCTTTATGTGCGCGCAGGCCAAAAAGTGTACGTTATTCCCGCGCGGGCCATGAAGTACACAGTTATGTAGTTGGTAACTAAGCAATAAAAACACAATAATGAACAAGTATGACATAAAATATATTTTGCAGCGATTTAATTTTTTTTATATGAATTCTTTTATGTGAGCTTCTCCTAAAAGTACTCATTTTTTTATTGCGTTAAGATCTCCGTGGTTCTGAGATCAAGTGATTAGAAAACTAGCCTAATCGACATGCTTTTTTGGCGTTCAACATTGAATTAATAAATTAAGTAAATCGCGAATTTTTGTTAAAGTCCCTAATTTAAAATGAACACAAAAAAGTTTCGTCAATGTTAGTTAACAGAAAGTAATAAGGTAAACTATATTTTAAAATAAACTTATTTTGGTTCCAGTAACATTTTCCAAGGACTCCAAATAAATATTCACCGTTTGGCAACGATATAGTAAAAAACTCGGGACGCAGCAAGTGCGCTATGGTAGTGAATTTTTATTAAATGCTTCAAATTTGAATAACTCAATTTTCTATAAACTTATAAAGTTTAGTTTTGGTATGTAGTAAGGTCTTTCCTGGGCAAGATATCCACCAAATTTTATTAAAATAACTTTGTAATTTTCGAAGAAAAAAAATGTTCGAAAGAAAATTTAAAGTTTGAATAACTCAATTTTCTATAAACTTATAAAGTTGAATTTTGGTACGTAGTAAGGTCTCTCCCAAGGCAATATATATAGTAAATTTCATTAAAGCAGCTTTGTTATTTTTTTGAAAGAAAACTCAAAATTTTCCCTGAAAACCTCGTCCGATTTTCCTGTCTAACGAACTCATCCAAGCTATTAATAAAAGAAAGGCACTTGCCGAGTTTCATTGAAATCGGTTAATTATTTTTTGAGTTATCAGACGGATACATATATATATATATACATATATATATATATATATATATATATATATATATATATATATATATATATATATATATATATATATATATATATATATATATATATATATATATATATATATATATATATATAAACATATAAAAATTGAAACTGACCCCGGATATGGGTTTTAGGGGTCCTAGTTCGCGCTCATTTGAAAAAATTTTAGCAAAGTCTCACCATCGATACCTCTCTATTAGTGATTTTTTTAAAATAAAAATTCACTAAAAAGGGCTGCTTTAATTTTGTTACTGCCTCGTGAATAATTTGGAGTTATTAGATGCGCCAACGTTTATCTGTCATTCCTATAAGAACCCCGCACAATGCAAAACTCCTAAATTGATAGATTACTGGTATTAAGTTTTGATATTTAACTGTAAAAACGAACTTTCTGAAGTTTCCCCTTCAATATTACTGCAACGTCAGATGTATATTTATGACTTATGAATGGTGATTAATCCTTTCCTTCACCCCAGTCTATTTTCCAAAGCCGTCTCTCCCTTTCTTCCACAACCCCTTTGTTTCATAGACACCTTATTCATAAAGCTGTTTGTGCGTCTCTGGATTAGACGAGCATTCAGTAGTATTATAAGTAGTCTGATGGCTTTTAGTGGACCTCTTTTGTTCGCAGGAAAGAGCATCCTGCAGTTGTATTCATCCCACGGTGATTCCTGGTCTGCATATTTGTCAGTCACTATACCGCTGAAGCGAACTGTAAAAGCCTTTTAACGATTAGAGAATATGTAGAGATTTTTCGAATGCAAGTTTTGTGTGAGTTAGTTTTAATCGGAAAGGACACGGCTAAACAGGCAAAAGATATGATTAAAGGAATTTGGAATTAAAAAGGTTTTCTACCAGACAATACATTTAATTGATAACTCTATGCGTTTCTGCTCCTATTTAGTCATCTTCAGGGGTTAGAGACTTGCTAGAACATCGTGCACAATCATCAATTTCAGGTCGACCTCCTGCTTCCCTGAGTAGGCCATTCTGAACTCTCTCCCGAGTATCGACTTTTTAAACCTCTGGGACAGTGTCCCGGAGCATCTGCAACATGATCAACAAAGCAGTTCCTAGTTTCTTCGAGACACTGTCCCAGATGTCCCAGTCCTAAAAGCGGTGGGGACACAGGAATCGCGGTCCAAGCTAGTGCTTGACTGCAACCGCAACCTCAGCCAGCTGACGGCAAGCAGTATCGTCAAGATGATATGGGTACCTGCGCATGTCAATATAAAGTGCAACGAGGTAGCAAATCAGCTCGCAAAAAAGGGCGAGCAAGGCCTCTAAACGGGCCAGAACCATACTGCGGCGTTGCATATAGAACCACCACATGAAATCTAGACGATGCTGCAACGGTGGCAGCTGGAATACTGGAACAAATCTCCTGGACGAAGGCAGGCAAAAGCCTGCCTCAGGAAACCATCCAGACAAAGAGCAAAAGATCTGCTCCAGTTGAGTAGGAAAGAACTAAAACTATTGACAGAACTGATAACGGGCCACTGTCATATGTAGAAATACCTCTATACATTGGGGATTGAATCAGATCCAACGTGCAGAGGATGCTGAGAAGAGGAGGAAACTCCACTACACATAATGTGCCACTGCGAGGCATTTATAGAAGCACGACGCAGGTTACTAGGGAACGAAACGGTAAACTTAGAGACTGGTCACTACAGGATGTAACTGGACTTTGTCAAAAAACCGGGGATCCTAGAGAAGTAGAGGGAACTCTAGAGGCACAATAAGCCAGAGAGGTCGCGGTGCAGGGACTCAAAAAGTGTATCACCCATGTGTAATAATAATGATAGTAATGGATGGAAAATCGCCTGTCGGAAAACTAATGGGATGGGTGGTGTGTGGAGGTCCGCTGAAACCCATCGCGACTGAAAAAGATAGGACACTTGAGCAAGTACTACACATCATATCCTGCAGCTGCAAATCCGGATGCAAAAAGGAATGCATATGCAGGACCAGTGTTCTCAGTTGCATTGATATGTGCGGTTACTGCGCTGGGCACAGATACGCAAATCGCATGGAGGTGGCTGACATCAATGACGACGTCCAACCTTTGCTATAGAAAATGTACACTTAACGTAATATTTACTATAGGCAAAAAATGTAAAAGTTTTAGGCAAAAATGTACTTTCTTAAAGAAAATTAATAACCAAAAATATTTTATTTATTCAGAAAATTGACAATATTTATACTTTTCGACTTTAAAAAGAAAAACAGCAGTAAACCACGCAATTTGACCTGAAGACGAACAGAATCGCACCCTTGGTTCAGTCGATATGCTCAAAACTCAAAAATTCAAGATGTCACCGGTTTTTCCAGGATAACAGATTTTCCCCAAGTGTGATTATTTGGGACTTTCAGGATTTTATTACGACATCATTTTCCTCATCTCTGCCAATTCTCAGCTTCTTATTTCAAATGTCCTGATCAATGTCTTATTTAACTGGACTTTTAAACCTTAGATATACTCGGGTTCCAGAATAAATGATCTGACTCATCTCTAAAATCGGCTCACAATTCTGAAAAGAAATGTGTTTAATTACTAAGTGAAGATTGGAACCAGTGATGAGCTGATGATGAGCTGATGATGAGCACTGATAAGTACAGTTGGAGAACCCAAATCACCACAACACATTTCAAAAGACCTGACGATCGTTTCCCTAAGCAAGTCAGCGTCATCAGAGGATGAATAATTCTAAATATGTTACATCTACAGCTCTGCTTATATTCTTGCGCGGGCAGAAGTGCGATGTTCATACACTTTTTATTATTACTATATATATATAGTTTCGAGAGCGCTTAGCTGTTCCGGTTGTCTAACATTTCAAATTCATCGCTGAAACACGTGAATTTTAATACTGAGGGGGACATGTTTTGACATAAAACTCAACTTTGTCACATCAACCCCTTAAGGGTGGTGATAACAACCCTTATATTTTAAATATGGAACATGGGTCGAGTGTTACATCATTTGAAAGCTCTTTCTTTTCTGAATTCAGCACACTAATTTTTTTGGAAGTTTTATAAACTCGTTTAAAAATTATTTACAGTTGAAGGTGCAAAAACGCATTTCACTCATTCCGATAAGAAATGTGCTGATGGTCAATGTTTTGTTGGTTTGTAAACAAAAAATTGACTATCAAAACATTTCTTATCGGAATGAGAGAAATGCGGTATATTATTTCAGTTTATCGGTCGGTTTGATACTTGATAGTACTACCGACAATTAATTACACAATGGTGTATTCTGTAGAAGAGAGAGTTGAAATAATAACTCTTTTTGTCAAAAACGATGACTGTGCCAACGGTACCGCAAATTTGTTTAATGAACGACATCCGAATAGACATGTTAACAGAAAATACATTTTGGAGTTAGTTTCAAAGTTTCGACAAAGTGGTTCAGTAGCCAACAAAAAACGGGATCCTGAACGTGAATATCCGGTTAGAAATGAGACTACTGAGATTGAAGTTTTAGGACAAATTGCTGCAGACCCAACTTTGAGCACGAGAAAATTGGCCACTGTTTCAAACATCAAAAGAAAAACTATACAGCGAATATTGAAGCATCATAAATTTCACCCGTATAAAATTCAACTTGTACAACAACTGAATGAAGATGATTTTGATCGGCGACTGGAGTTTTCTGAAGTTATGATTGCACGAATAGCTGATAACAGGAACTTTCTGTTCAATATCTGTTTTTCAGACGAGTGTACGTTTTTATTAAACTCTACAGTCAATCGTCATAATTGTCGTTATTGGGCAGATAATAATCCAAGAAATTTTCACGAAGTCCACACTCAAACTCCACAAAAATTGAATGTCTGGACTGGCATTTTTGGAGACCGTTTAATCGGACCAATTTTTCTTGATGGCAATTTGAGTGGCGAAACGTATTTGGAGTTACTAGAATATATCGTTTACCCTCTACTAATTGACATTGTTGAAAATGATGATCTCTATCAAGAAAATCAATTAGTGTTTCAACAAAATGGAGCTCCTCCGCATTTTTCACAAGCTGTTAGGGAATTTTTGAACAGATAGTTTCCAGAGCAATAGATTGGGCGTAGAGGTGCTATTGAGTGCCCCCCTAGATCACCGGATTTAACTCCCTTAGGCTTCTTTCTATAAGGCCATTTAAAGAGTAGAATTTTCGCAACAGAACCGGAGTCCCTGGAAGAATTACGACGACGCATTGTTGAAGAATGCCGTCTAATAACTCCACAAATGCTCCAGAATGTCAGAGCTCGTTTTGAACAAAATTTGTACTTTTGTATGGGAGCTGGTGGTCAACAATTTGAACACTTACTTAACTGAATAAACATTTTTGAACGTTTATTTTGTTTTTTAACGAAAAATTGACTAATTAGTGCATTGCTTATCACAATGAATGAAATACGTTCTTGCAACTCCAACTGTGAATAATTTTTAAACGAGTTGATAAAACTTCCAAAAAAATTAGCGTGCTAAATTCAGAAAAGAAAGAGCCTTCAAATGACGTAACACTCGACCCATGTTCCTTATTTAAAATATAAGGGTTCTTATCACCACCCTTAAGGGGTTAATGTGACAAAGTTGAGTTTTATGTCAAAACATGTCCCCCTCAATATTAAAATTGACGTGCTTCAGCGTTTCTTTAAAAAAAATTCTCTGGACGCAAATCGGTCTGTTTCGTTTTCAATGCGCCAGCCTGTATATATATATATATATATATATATATATATATATATATATATATATATATATATATATATATATATATATATGTATGTATATATATATATATATATATATATATATATATATATATATATATATATATATATATATATATATATATATATATGTATGTATGTATGTATATGGTATAGCGCCTGTGGTATGTCGGTTGATAGATCACTCCACAAGAGAGGCCGGCAGAAGCACGTCCGGTAGCTAATAAAATAATTTAGATATTTCCGCCAAACTAAATATGTTCTTTTTTGTGTTGCGGGACCATCCTCTATCGTTATGGACAGACTACCTGCGCAGAACTATAATCAGAGCCGTAGATATAACATATTTAGAATTATCCATCCATTGATGACTCCTACTTGGTTAATGCAACGAGCGTCAGGTTTTATAAAATGTGTTGTGGTGATTTGGGTTCTCCAAGTGTACTTATAATGTGTATAATTGCAGTAAGTATCCCGCTATATGTCGGCACAAGAAGTTTGCGCATAGTAGAAATATTGATACGGACTATTTAACTGTCAACAAGATAAAAGTGTTTATGCCGAGTTGCCACAGTAACTTACGAACAAATGCGATGGAGCGGTGCTGAAGAAATCTGGCCTTAACATGTACGTAACTTCGCTAACAGATGAGAAGGTATATAATACATTTTATACCCCATACAATGGGCGTAGATATCAAGTCCGATAATATAACAATGGGCGAGTTCACCAGGCGTCAGCACTGCCAGCAGCTGCATTTTTTCTCAAAAATGTTGACAAAACGTTGATATTCGCCAACTTCTTTTGACGTAACCATGCAACTACTGACAGCTGCAGACGTCTGGTGAACTCGCCCAATATGAAGCACATGTTTTAACTAAATATTGTTTGCTTAAAAATAAATTTCTACACCTATGGAATTCTTATAATTGGTTCGGTATGGATGAGTCATCTCATATATATTGCAACCGGAGTATAGGTACCTAAAAATAGTTTAAAATTTTACTGCATTACCTGTAGCATGCATGTGTTTGCAATTGGCTAAAGTGTTTTAAATACCATGTTCGCAAACCATAATGAACACTTTAGATTCTGATATGACATTTAGAGTTTTGGCTTTGAGAACTGGCTCATTCAGTCACTATCAATCTTCAAAATGAACAAGGATGCATCTGACCTTGCTTTTCACAATGGCAAAACCTGTCTTAAGAATATTGATCTAACAAGCTCTTTAACTTTTTTCGTTTATCTTCTTTTATCTCCCTATACACTTGCTGTTTACTAAAATATATATTAAAATTAAAACTTACAAACATATCCACCCACACACATACGCGAGCGCATATACACTCATGTATACGTACTCACGTCAATAGGCTTTATACGTCCAGTACTTAACACTAGGTGCAGGACAGAAAATTGCACCTTATTTCTTCATGTACACATACACACACATACATATGCATGCACACATCTACGCTACAAGTTGTTGCAGGAGAAACACTGGGACACTTTTCACACCAATGGAGCCTGTCATGGTGACTTTTTAACATACTGGGGAAGCTGCGGTCAAAAGAGGTTAACACAAGGAAAGACACAAAGGAACTTACTTTTATCTCTCTGACTATACATTAATGTTTAAGTTTATTTAGTATCCCTTAAGACTATATAGTATATTGCCACTAGTACAATATTTATTGGAACTGTCCAATTTTCAGAATATCATGTTTTGACTAAGAGCTATATAAACCCAGCTAACTTAGTGTCTTTAACAAAACACACGAAAGCTACCATGACACTTTTAATACAAACAGCTTCTTACATAAGTGATGTCACATGAAGTGGAAAGGAAACATTGTATTCTATCAAATTACAAAATAATATTTTTCTTTGTTCATGATGCATAATACAGAAAAAATCAAATGATTTAAATCAGCTGGGCTGGTATTGTCGCAAGAGCAAAATGTATTGTCTTCAACTTTTATTTTATACAAATGAGACTTAAAAGCACCATGGCCTATGATAATTCTGTTAAGTGTCGTAGACAAGTGCCTAGGAAGCAACAGTTCTTTGTAAATGGGCTGTTTTCTTAGATTAGGGATGATACTACTGAAGTGCTTGTTACAGCTACTTTTCAACTTATTCCAATGATCCTGCCATCTTATATTACACACTTGTTTTACCTGCAGAAGTAGATCTCTGTTACTGTAAAAGTCATGTTTACAACCTGTTTTCGTAATGACATAATTAATTCATGTTACATTTATTGTTTATATAATCATCTAGTCACAATTTGGTGTCTAATAAAATAGTACGATAAGCCAGTCTAGACAAAAATATGATTAAATATTAGATACGCACTCAATAAACGAAATAGTTGGTAAAAATACCAGTTTTCTAGCAAAAGCTTTATTTTCATACGATATGAAATGCGAGAGAGAAGCGTTTCGCCCTGCTCAATAGAATTCCTACATTCCAAGCATTCCATTACTTGCATTGTCGCTATAGAGAAATGCATCGGAGGATACCTCATCATAATATCTACCATTAGAAAACCCTGCCTTTAATAGAAATTTAGGAAACGTTTAAAAATGTTTAACGATTGCGTTTCGTTACTACTTTAAATATTCAAAATGAACCCGTAAGAGACTTAATTAATAGCCGACAATCCAACATCTATGAGGCAATTCATGTTTTGATTTCAAGATTTGTCATTGAAAATTCGCTAAGAAATTTTATATCGTAACACCCGTACTGAATTCCCCATAATATACGTCGAAATCCAAATATTGAAAGACGTTGCATTTTTGTTGGGGAAAAGAAAATATCTCTATTGTCCTGAGATTCTAGGTAAATAACAGAAGCTGACGTAATTATGATGAAATCTAGAAAAACGGTGGACCAAGTCCATTATTGTTTTAAGGTGTGTATAGAAGACGGCGTGGTTTCGCCACTGATTAGAGGTCTCGTTTTATCTCATTCGAAAAGAGTGAGCTAGGCGGTTGACAAGTTAACATCGTTCTAATTAGCGTGGGTCATAATCATCTTAAAATAGGTGATAAAATTCCTTTTCGTTGTCAATACTATCTAACAACAGTTGTCAGTGATTGTTTAATATCATTTGATCGGTTTTTGAATTTAAATTAACAACGTGTTTGACAGAAAAACGCCAATTAAGCAGTAATCCTTTGTTCACCGACCTGGTGAATCCCTCAAGTTAATCACACAAAGTTTCTGATTATTACCGAGTTTTGAATCAATTGGCATTATAAATTTCACTTGAGCCAATTTACATTTTAATTGCTGTAGAGAGATTTTAGTCAAATTAATTCCGAACATCGACATAAGACGGTTGTTTATTTGATGTTAGGGGCCAAATTGTCTCCCTCAGTATTGGAGCAACAAGAACCACCTGCCCAATAACCGTTTATGGAAACTAACACTTATTTTCTCCAACCTCCCCTCTCGTATTGGAATTGGTAAGCCTATGTTAGGCTCTGATGGTTGACTATACTTGGAGAGCATCTTCAAAGGTTTAACAGGTAATTCCAGGTGTCAGGACTTGGTGAGTCGATGAAACTTTACATTTTTGTGTAGAACAATCAAAACCTTTCATGCAGCAGTCCATTATTTGAACCTTTACAATTTGAATTTTCAAAGTAACATGATCAGATTTGAACTTCAATAGTGTCAGTGAGGTGTCTGAAAAAGGGAAACTGTAAATTTCCTGTTTATTCTTTAGAATTCTGTCAATATTGTAAAGTTAAATACACAGTACTTGAAATTATAATTAGCAGATTTTTGTTTGTAAAATATATAACCTGTATATTTCTTAATATTTTTCATTGACAATAATTAAAGTAGAGATTTCACATAGTAATATTTTTCTTAAATGGAGCCTCACTCAAAGGACTGGCCAGTTATTTCATTGAAAAATCAACCGAACTAATTGATGAACGTCAAGCAATTTAGAGGATGTTGATCCTTAATATACCTCAAATATGTAATGTTAATATTTTTATAAACTAGAACCATTTTATTTTATTATTTTGTCATATGCTATATGAAATGATAATTTCTTTTTCTTGAAACTCTTGCTGTTTATTTGATATTTATTTGTGTATGAATTAATATTTATTTCAAATTTAGCAACCATGTTAATTTAATTTTGTTTGCTATCCCAAATTTCTTGATATGAATAAATTTAATATTATTGTTACATTAACATATCTGTTTAATTGAAGAGAAATTCCTCCCTAATATCTCCCATGTTTGGCAGCAACACAACCAATAAATTATAATTATCGTTTATCTAAATTCCTTAAATTTTTTATAACCAGGCCCTAGCCTGGGGCGCTCACAAATATAAGACTTCAGGCAGAGAAACACAGAAAAGAGCGTGAGTATCAAACCATATCAAGATCTGCCAACCTCCTAAAGTGTTTCTAGTCTTAATAATAATAATAATCTGATAAATAGATACTTTTAGGGTAGGGCTAATAGGCAAAAGTGACCTCACTATCAAGCAGATTCAAATCCACTTGAGTTCACTCAAAATATACACGTCTCAGTAGTTTTTGTTTAAGGACGGTTACAAATGTTACGGCTATAATAGCTAAGGTTAATAAAAAACCCTAAATAATAACATAAAAACACTTGCGTCAGTTTGACAGCGCACCTTTCCAAAGAAATATTAATTATTATTATTATTATTATTATTATTATTATTATGTTCTTGTTAAGATTTTAGCTAGACATGAACTTTTCTATATCCACAAAATTTCTCATTAAATTGCAACATAAATTTTAAGTCAGTCAAAATTAAAATCTTAGTCAGTGAGATTGATCGTTTTATATATATATATATATATATATATATATATATATATATATATATATATATATATATATATATATATATATATTTGTATTTTTTTTGTATGTTGTCAAATATGTAAATTAGGAATATTAGTATGATAATTAATTAACATTTTGCTCACGAACATTTCAATCCTTAAAATATGTTTTAGACTAATAAAAAAATAGCTTATAACCTTTCATTTAAATTATAGTTAACCATTACTTAATTTTACACACTCTGAGCTTCTCTCACAAACTTTTAAGAAAACAAAACAGAGCAATTAACTAGAAATCATCTGATTAATTAAGAGCGTTGGTAGATTTAATAATAGAAAAACTTTTAACTTTGCATTCAATATTTATTTTGCCTCCTTATAATGTACAATTTATATTTGATTTACCAGGAATTTTGATTTAGGTAACGCCGACATTATTAATTGATATCAATAAATTTAAATATTTTTGTTTTAATATCTGTTTTAATTGAATAATTAATTGCTCATTTAACCTTTCTCAATTCTGGTGCTGCTGTAACTGGAAATTCTTTATATATATTATCTAGATCTCTTTAAACTAAGTAACGTAGTGCCGGTGTTTTGACTCGAACGTCTCATAAATCCAGGACTTTGGGCAGAACAGGACTAAAGCTAAGTAAGAACTTGATTTTGTTTTCATCTTCAAACCAAACAGTTTTTTCTTTATCTTACAAAAATAAGAAATCTGAGAGATGGGTGCAAGTACGTTAGGGTTTGGGAGGTAATTATGGCATCACTATTGACCGGATTTAGATCCAATTGAAATCTGTGAAGAGATATAAATTTCTGGCAAATATCAAATAAATACACTCGCGTTTCTAGGCTTCAATTGGCACACCGTTTCTGCAAAAAAAAGGTTTTTAAAAACTAATTTGTAATTATCTGTGAAGCTCATTGTGATATTTCTTAAATTTAGTATCCACGCTGCTTTTATATAGGTTTTACTATGTAGGTATAAAAACTGAAGATTCTAGTTTAATGGGAAATTGGGTTATCACCATTTGAAATATTTTAATGAAAATTCGCTACCATAACTCACTTAAACTCTTTTCAACACCTATTTACTATTGCTGTATCCATACTTTTTGAAAATGAAATACAAAATTGTGAAATTAAAATTTTAATAATTTAATCTAAACATGTGTTTATATAATTTTAACTAGGGATGTATGTACTTTGTAGTACCTAGATATTATAAGTACTTACTGTATTAGTTTGAGGTAGGTATATTTCTTCTAGGAAGAATTTTATTTGTATTACCAGTGAATTCTGTATAGAGTGTCGTCCTCATTGCGCCTGTGATACCCAGGATTGCCAGCGTTTGAAGTTCGGCCAGCTTCCAGGTAGTGGTTTGGTTCACACCATACCACCAGACTAACGCCTCATAGAGGATCCTCGGCCTAAAGATCTCAGTGTAAATCCAATGAAGGATTCGAGGGTTAAGTGCCCAGGTCCTCTCTATCACTCGACGCAGCTTCCAGAGGGTCGCCACTCCCTTCCTCACTACTCGTTCTTTTTGTTACCCCCATGTTAGTTTGGAGTCTAGGACCACCCCCAGATTTTTGACCTCCCGCACTAAAGATAAAGGTTTTCCAAACATCACGGGCGCCCTAAACCCCTCCATATCCTTCTTCTTGGTGAATAGGATCATGTCCTACATACAGACTTGGAGGCTACTTCTCTGGCTTCACTGTTGGTTTTTGTTTTTGTAGGATCATGTCCGTCTTCGCCGGGTTTACGGAGGGTCCCAGCTCACCGCACCACCTTTAAGTTATGCTACAGGCAGCTTGCATGCACTCACAGTCGACGGCGAGGAATTTGCCGGTGACTAAGACCAGTCCATCATCAGCGTACGCCTGGGCGTAGAAGCCATTCTCGGAGAGCCGCTCCAAGAGGCCGTCCATGACCAGACACCATAGATGAGGCGAAAGGCAGCTGCCCTGAGGACAACTGCCCGTCACACCAACGTCCAGCCCCCGGCCCCTCAAAGTCAGCGAAACTCTCCTGCCCCCCAGCATGCTCGCCACCCAGCTTATTAGTGACCTCGGCGATCCCCTATTCTGTAGGGAGGCACAGACCGTATCCGTCCTTGCCCTATCAAAGGTCTCCTCCACATCGAAGAATACAGCTAATGTGCTCTCCCCCTAGTGTAGGACTCTTTCCACCTTTCGCGTCACAGCGTGGAGCGCCGTCTCCATCGATTCCCCCCGCTGGTACGCATGCTGACTTTTATGGAAGAAGTGATCACTGAGGATCCCTCCCAACATAAACCTCTACTACCTGTTCCAGGAGCAGGAAGGATGTAAGGCTGATCAGCCTGTACGCCTTGGCCAGCCTGTATTCCTCTCTTCCCAGCTTGGGAATGAAGACCCTTCTAACCCGGCGCCAGGTCTTTGGAACATAGCCCCACGCCAGGCTGGCCCGGAAAACTTCGCTTATGTTGGAAAGCAGTATATCCAGACCCCTCTGGAGCAGGGCCGGAAAAATCTCATCACAGCCTGCGGGCTTGAATGGAGCAACCTCGTTCACCGCCCAGGTTATAGAGCCATCCGTGACCACCCCCTTCCCCAGCTGCCAGTTCGAATTCAGGACCGTCCACCGGCCCAGGTCGGCAGCCTCCGTGAACAAATAGTATCTCTAAATCTGTTAATTATACAATTCAATAAGATATAAATATAATGTTTAAAATAATTAAATTGTACTAGCTTACGATAAAACAAGAAACACATAAACAACTATTTTTTTAATAATATTGCTTACTTTAGTTGCGATAAAATATTTGTCGCGTATTATGGCACGATAACAATTTAAGATACCTAGTAAGGACCTTCTTCTTTTACTTCCTACATTTGCACATCTCTACATCTACATGTTGGCATATCTAAATGTAATCTTACCTGATATAGGGCTCGCTGATAGATGGTTTGGTTCTGCAGGACAGCTAAAGGCCCACGTGTTACGTACTCCCACCTTCTGCAGGCTACTATCGCCTCCACTCCTGAAAAGTTTACACAGAACGTTGAAAACGTGTCCTGTTCCTACTTCTATATCAGTAATTTAAACATTAAAAAATATCTAATTTAGTACTTGTAGTCGTAACTATATATATATATATATATATATATATATATATATATATATATATATATATATATATATATATATATATATATATATATATATATATATATATATATATATATATATATATATATATATATATATATATATATATATATTGGAATGTTGCACTACACTGTAATCACTTTTAAATATACACTTGATTTGTTTGCTGTACTTTCAGTGATTTGTTATTTGATTACGCGGACTGCAGTTTCGAACCGTCCTTGTTCATCAGCCTGCTGATGATGAACCGGGACGGTTCGAAACTGCAGTTCACGTAACCAAATAACAAATCACTGAAAGTTCAGCAAACAAATCAAGTGTTATTTTTTGCGTTATCAGTGTGATACATATATATATATATATATATATATATATATATATATATATATATATATATATATATATATATATATATATATATATATATATATATATACATAAACATATAGAAATTGACTCTGACGCTGGATATGAGTTCTAGGGGGCCTAGTTCGCGCTCATTTGAAGAAAATCTTTCAAAATTTAAAAGTCGGGATCTCCTCATTTGTGAATTATTTTTAAGAAAATTCACTAAAAACACCTCACCGATTTTAATAAAACTCGGCACGTGTCTCTTTTTATTAATAGCTTGAACAAGTTAACCAGCTTTCAAATAAATATATTTTTTGGCAAAGAATTTGTATCTCAAAAAATAACGAAGTTATTTTGATAAAATTTGGTAGGCATGTTGGACTAGTAGTGGCGTTACTTATATATCGAGACTCAAGTTTATAGGTTAATAGCAAATTGAGTTATTGAAATTTGAAGCTTTTAATGAAAAATCGCTACCATAACGCACTTGCTGCGTCCAGCGTTTTATTTATTTATCAATATCCGAGTATCAGTAATAAACTTATAAAATAAACAAATATTATTATTAGGTAATTTAGCCACAACTAATCTAGAAACTGACCAGCTTGTATTGATTTATACCAAACTAACATCCTAAAAAATAACCAGTTTTAGTGAATTTTCGTAGAAAAAATTCACTATTGGGGAGATCCCGACTTTTGAATTTTGAAAAATTTTTTGCAAATGAGCGCGAACTAGGACCCTTAGAACCCATATCCGGAGTCAGTTTCAATTTTTATATGTTTATATATATATATCTATATATATATATATATATATATATACATATATATATATATATATATATATATATATATATATATATATATATATATATATATATATATATATATATATATATATATATATATATATATATATATATATATATATATATATATATATATGTATCACACCGATAACTCAAAAAATAATGGGCCGATTTTGATAAAATTTCGCATGTACCTTTCTTTGGTAAATGGCTTGGATAAGTTCGTTAGTCAGGAAAATCGGACCAGGTTTTTCGGAAGAATTTTGAGTTTTCATTCGAAAAAAATTCTTATCTCAAAAAATAATAGGCCGATTTTAATAAAATTTGGCATGTACCTTCCTTTTGTAAATGGCTTTGACAAGTTTGCTAGTCAAAAAAAATCGGACGAGGTTTTCCGGGAAAATTTTGAGTTTTTATTCTAAAAAAAATTTTTTCTCAGAGAATAATAGGCCGATTTTGATGAAATTTGGCATATACCTTCCTTTTGTAAATGGCTTTAACAAGTTTGTTAGTCAGGAAAATCGGACGAGGTTTTCCGGGAAAAATTTGAGTTTTCATTCAAAAAAAATTTTATCTCAGAGAATAATAGGCCGATTTTGATAAAATTTGGCATGCACCTTCCTTTTATAAATGGCTTTGATAAGTTAGTTAATCAGAAAAATCGGATGAGATTTTCCGGGAAAAATTTCAGTTTTTATATGAAAATTTTTTTTTTCTTGAAAAATAAAAAATCTATTATAACCAAATTTGGTAGGTAGGTTTACGATATAAAAAGTAAACCATACACCAAAATTTAGATTTCTATGTTACAAGAAAAAAAAGTTATAATAAAATATGTTGTGCCAGATCATTTCTATGAAAATTCACTACCATAACGCACTTGCTGCGTCCAGGCTTTTTTTGATGAATCACTTAATATATTTTAAATCATAAACGTAATAATGCAAAAGTGACGCTACCTAACATGGTACAAGCTGCTATTGGTTGTGTTACCATAATATAAGGCAAATCACGATTAATTGCTCTGATAGGATGTCATTTACCTATACCACCTAACCTATATGCCCCTATCAACCTAAATGCATTATTTATAACAGCACAGTATTGTATGGTTGTGTGGGCGAGCTCTTGATCCCATGTTAGAAGCTAAAGCTCTCTTGCATAACCCGCGTTTTTCTCTGATACTTGCAACAGCTTCATTTGCATACAGGTGTTGCAGATCGGTCCCTGGGAATTTGGCATTGTGATGTTTACCAGGATGGTTTTATAAAACTATAAAGTAATAATAAAATGAATATTCAGAAATTCTACATTGTATTTATGACTAAACAGGGAAGTTAAACAATATGGTTCTTACAAAAATTTTAACAAAATAAGCAGTTCGATTTCGTACAACAACATTACGCTATCATTTTGTATATTGTATTGTTACATCCTTTTTTATGAGAGTTAAGTTAATGAGCTCTATGGAGCATATTATTTATATGGTCACAAGCAGCTTGTAGAGTGTATTGGTAGCAGCGAACACCCTGGAATTATATTCGACAGGGGACTAGAAGTGACAGATATGGAACAAGGTAGAATGGTCTGGAATTACCATAAACGATATAAATAAGCGAGCGGCAGGTAGAGCAGTTAGTGAATCAGTGATTGTGCGAAATAATAGAGGGCGAAAAGTAAACCAGAGTCATTTGATAATAGAGAAATACTTTAGTTGATGTGCTTATTATTGGAGCATAGTCAGTTATAATAAACCAGTGGTTAGAAAAGCTGTGTTTTGTTAATCAACGAATAGAGAACTTCTAAGAATGTAACAGTTTTTTTTTTCATTTGCCTATGTATGCGATTATATCCAGTCACCTTCGCCGCCATTTGACCCCATCATCCTGGAAAATTTACCAAAACCCTTCTATGTGAGGAGGATAAAGACCTGTAACGTCCTCAACACAGCTTGGTACACGGGACAAGGATGAAGCGTGCACTTTGCTCAAACACAATGCCACATCAACCGTGGATGTCCTGAAAAAGTGTCATGAGCCCAAGCTTCTACTGAAATTTGAATAATAATAATACTAATAATACTAATAATAAGAATAATAAAAATATACGGAATTGTAAACTGAAGTAAAAGATCAATCGAAAATCTAGCACGGAAGGTGCGAACATTTCCAACAAAATCCATAAAGCATCACCATTGTAGTGCCATTGAAGGAGTAAACCTACATAGACGCCTAACTGGAAAATTATTGTTGGATTGTTGGTAAACAAATGGACCAACAGATATTGAAACTGTGTGTAATCCATCGGCAGGCGCTTACTTCAGAACTAAAACTGCCATATGCGAGGCAGATAATTCAACACCTTCAGAATTAAGGCAAATTGTGTGTGTGTGTGTGTTTTGTTTCTTTAACGTCGGCCTATTTCCGCGACTATGGTCAATCACCGACGCCAGGGATCAGTTTCACCGCACCATCCTGGAAATTTTGCCGAACCCATGATTTCCTGTAAGGGGGGTAGGAATCTTTAACGTGCCCAACATTGCATGGACGCGAGACCGACGGCTTTACGCCCCCTCCGAAGGGCGGAACGTGAAGACATTCAACTTGCTTAAATACAATGCCAGAACCACGATTGATGTTAATGTTACAGTTTGTACTGAAAAAGTGAAAGGAGAACCCTTCGGTTCAGAGGCAGACGTTCTTACCTCTGAACCACCGAGGCTCTAAAGGCAAAGTGAAATACAAAGTTACGTCGGATTGATCAAGACAAACGACAATCCTCTAGATATAGGTCTCTCCATGGGCGACATAAAAAGAAAACCTTCCAGGTACATTTTGACAAATCTCCGTAAAACTACTTATATATATATATATATATATATATATATATATATATATATATATATATATATATATATATATATATATATATATATATATAGTTTACTCTGTCATTGAAAAAAGTCAGTGTAAGTTGTCTCGTTACAAAATTTGTATTTTGGGCAAAAATATGGAGTAGAAAAGAACGATCCTTGTTGTGTAGCATTGCTAAGTAGAGAGGGAAATCAAGTAGCGAAAGTTTTGGAAGCATTTTTGGGATGGAGGATGGAAACGGATGATATAAATTCTAGACTTTATATATATAAACATATAAAAATTGAAACTGACCCTGGATATGGGTTTTACGGGGCCAAGTTCGGGCCCATTTGAATACATTTTTTCAAAATTAAAAACTCGAGATCTCCTCATTAGTGATTTTTTTAAAAGAAAATTTACTTAAAGTACCCCGCGATCTACCACTTAAACACCCTCAGATAGCAAAAGAAAGCATTTACCAACGGAGGCTTTTCCTACAATTAACTCCCCAAAATCACCTCAGCCATACCATACGAACATATCACATTGATAATTATTATCTTTGCAACATAACATATCTAGTCCTAGTGAAATCAAATCCTAGTCTTTTTACTCTCACACTAAAACTTACATTTTTCAAGTTCACGCACATACACAAACACCCACAATTTACTTGGCAATCTGTGCAGAGGCTTACGACTTCCTTTGCTAAAACAATATTTTAACTTACAGAAATAACACTTCAGGTGATTCGAACTAAAAGCGAAAACTACCATGTCATTATTTATTGTAGATAATCCTGGTAGATAATATTTCTACCGATTCTAACATAATATATATCAAGTTGGTATGGTTTTAATGAATGAAAGAGGCTGGCGGTGGCCGGAGGTGCGTGGGTTGGGGTTTCAGTTTTGTTACCGAAGCTACGTGGCATTATGTGACTGCAGAAGACAGCACAATTATGTGGTATATAGAACACAAATCAGTGAAATCCATCAATGCTTATCTCATTGCTTTACGTTACATTCTAGAAGCACATTGTGAGCCACAAAATGATTGAATTTCGCTAAGTCATCGTAAACGAGGTCACTCACATGGCTCAGGCAGCTTTAGAAATGCTATAAGTGGAACAGGTGTGCTTATATTTTAGTTGCATTTTTGTCTAACTAAGCAATTTACATGGCGCAGTAGATTATTTTAAGAAAAGTTAAAATAGTCTGGACGCAGCACGTGCGAATTTTCTAAAATAATTTTTGTTAAAAAATAGTTACCAAACTTATAATGAGAAAATTAAATAAACCTTGTTTTACATACAAAAACTTTATGTTTTGTGCCCTCGCTTACCTTATTGGAGTATATGTTTAGATGCAGAAAGTACGTCATGCTAGCGCATTTTCATTCAGGTTTTCTTCAAGTTTCAATAACTAAATATTCTCTCAAGGTAGAAAAATCAGCCATGCCAGCGCCGATGAAGGGTCGGATTTTCAGGAATCGAAACGTGGAGTTTTAATAAATTCTGGACGTGGTTCAAGCCGACAACCAAGTATATCTTATATAGGATGGCGCATTGAAAACGAAACAGACCGATTTGCGTCCAGATTTTTTTTTATTAACAAACGCTGAAACACGTCAATTTTAATATTGAGGGGGACATGTTTTGACATAAAACTCAACTTTGTCACATCAACCACTTAAGGGTGGTGATAACAACCCTTATATTTTAAATAGGGAACATGGGTCAAGTGTTACATCATTTCTTTTCTGAATTCAGCACACTAATTTTTTTGGAAGATTTATCAACTCGTTTAAAAATTATTCACAGTTGAAGAAGCAAAAACGCATTTCACTCATTCCGATAAGAAATGTGCTGATAGTCAATGTTTTGTTGGTTTGTAAACAAAAAATTTACTATCAGAACATTTATTATAGGAATGAGAGAAATGCGGTTTATTATTTTAGTTTATCGGTCGGTTTGATACTTGATAGTACTACCGAAAATTAATTTCACAATGGTGTATTCTGTAGAAGAAAGAGTTGAAATAATTACTCTATTTTTCAAAAACGATGACTATGCCAACCGTACCGCCAATTTGTTTAATGAACATCCGAACAGACATGTTAACAGAAAATACATTTTGGAGTTAGTTGCAAAGTTTCGACAAAGTGGTTCAGTAGCCAACAAAAAACAGGACCCTGAACGTGAATTTCCGGTTAGAAGTGAGACTACTGAGATTGAAGTTTTAGGACAAATTGCTGTAGACCCAACTTTGAGCACGAGAAAATTGGCCACTGTTTGAAACATCAAAAGAATAATTATTCAGAGAATATTTGAGGATCATAAATTTCACCCGTATAAAATTCATCTTGTACAACAACTAAATGAAAATGATTTTGATCGGCGGCTGAAGTTTTGTGAAGTTATGACTGCACGAATAGCTAATAACGGGAACTTTCTGTTCAATATATGTTTTTCAGACGAGTGTATGTTTTTATTAAACTCTACAGTCAATCGTCATAATTGTCGTTATTGGGCAGATAATAATCCAAGAAATTTTCACGAAGTACACACTCAAACTCCACAGAAATTGAATGTCTGGACTGGCATTTTTGGAGACCGTTTAATCGGACCAATTTTTCTTGATGGCAATTTGTGTGGAGAAACGTATTTGGAGTTACTAGAAGATATCGTTTACCCTCTACTAATTGACATTGTTGAAAATGATGATCGCTATCAAGAAAATCAAGTAGTGTTTCAACAAGATGGAGCTCCTCCGCATTTTTCACAACGTGTTACGGAGTTTTTGAACAGAAAGTTTCCAGGACAATGGATTGAGCGTAGAGGTGCTATTTAGTGGCCCCCTAGATCAGCCAATTTAACTACTTTAGACTTCTTTCTATGGGGCCATTTAAAGAGTAGAATTTACGCAACAGAACCGAAGTCTTTGGAAGAATTACGACGATGCATTGTTGAAGAATGCTGTGTAATAACTCCACAAATGCTCCAGAATGTCAGAGCTCGTTTTGAACAAAATTTGTACTTTTGTATGGAAGCTGGTGGTCAACAATTTGAACACTTACTTAACTGAATAAACATTCTTGAACGTTTGGTTTTGTTTTTTAATTATTTTTTTAACGAAAAATTGACTAATTATTACGTTTCTTATCAGAATGAATGAAATACGTTCTTGACACTCCAACTGTGAATATATATTTTTTAAAGTTGATAAAACTTCCAAAAAAATTAATGTGCTGAATTCAGAAAAGAAAGGGCTTTCAAATGATGTAACACTCGACCCATGTTCCCTATTTGAAATATAAGGGTTGTTATCACCACCCATAAGGGGTTGATGTGACAAAGTTGAGTTCTATGTCAAAATATGTGCCCCTCAATATTGAGATTAACGTCTTTCAGCGTTTTTTAAAAAAAAATTCGCTGGACGCAAATCGGTCTGTTTCGTTTTCAATGCACCAGCCTGTATATATATATATATATATATATATATATATATATATATATATATATATATATATATATATATATATATATATATATATATACACATATCTCCCTATTAGTGATTTTTTTAAGAAAACAAAATACGGTATTTTCCTCGACATCGCGCAAACCACAAAGTACCAATAACTCAACGCAGTTGCATTTACACATTAATTTGCAATAAAAAGAGATTTGATGGGAATAAGTATGTTCTGAGTACACCGCGGTAAACAATATTAGTACACAGCAATGGCCAATAAATTATTAAATAATTGCCGGTTGAACTGTGGGTTAAGCTGTAATTACAAACCATTAATTCCACACTTGTCCTGATCGATATGTAATTAGCCAAGTATTGTACCGCCACCACTAAGCACCTCTCGATAAGCTTAATCTCTTTAATAACACCGTTGTCTGCTGTCCATGTCATGACCAGACATTTATAACTATATTTCTGTATATATGCTGACCGCAGCGGCGTTATTGCCTGGATTTTAGCGAATTTTAATTAAAAAATTCACTATTTGATAAACCACGACTATTGAACCCTGGTAAAATTCCCTCAAAAGAATGAGAATAATAGCGAGCCTCTGAAATTCATGCTAAGGGTCGGTGGGTAGAGATGGGTAGTCGCAGTCACAATACTCCGCTGTAAGTGTTTTTTGTCAGGCTAATGCGCATACGTGTGACTTTAATAATAAAAAAAAAGTTTGGGACGCGGTAAGTGCGTTATGGTAGTGAATTTTTATTAAATGCTTCAAACTTGGATAACTCAATTTCCTATAAACTTACAAAGTTCAATTCTGGTACGTAGTAAGGCAACATATCCACCAAATGTCATTAAAATAGCTTTGTAATTTTCGGAGAAAAAACTTTTTTTCAAAAGAAAACTCAAAATTTGTAAAACTCAATTTCCTGTAAACTTAAGAAGGTGAATTTTGGTCTTTCCCAAGGCAACATATCCATCAAATTTCATAAAATAGCTTTGTAATTTTTGCAGAAAAAAATTTTTTTTGCAAGAAAACTCAACATTTTCCCGGAAAACCGTGTCCGATTTTCCTGGCTAACGAACTCATCCAAGCCAGGGTTCTAGGGGTCTTAGTACGCGCTCATTTTAATTTTTTTTGCAAAGTCTCGCCATCGATATCTCTCTATTAGTGAATTTTTTAAAATAAAAATTCACTAAAAATGCATATGTTGGAAAAACAAACATGGTGTGCTGGTGACTGTAAAAGAAAATAATGTACGCAAAAGAATAAAAAAATAACGGAAAGAAACAAGTGTGTTACGGTAGCGAATTTTCATTAAATGTTTCAAATTTGTATAATTCAATTTACTATAAACCTACAAAGTTGAATTTTGGTACGTAGTAAGTGCAGTACCTATATAGATTTATCTTTTTGGAATACCGTGTTTTGATTCCACATAAGGTATTTACGAGGGCAACATATCAACCCAAATTCACCAAAAGAATTTTGTTATTTTTTGTGATTTTTCGGCAAAATTAATTTTTTTAGAGAAAAACTGGTCAAACAGGGCTGGCCAGCGAACTCATCCAATCTATTAATAAAAGAAAGACTCTTGCCGAGTTTCATCAAAATCGGTTAATAACTTTTTGAGTTATCGGTTGGATATATATATATATATATATATATATATATATATATATATATATATATATATATATATATATATATATATATATGTAATATACTGTTTCACACTCTTACTTTTTTTCACGCATTCCTTTATTTTATTATATTTTATATATACCTTCCTCTACTTATTACTATCTAAGTATTATTATTAGATATGTATTTATAATGGTATATGTACGTTACACGTTTTTGTTTTATATTATTTTTATTTTATGTGCAGAAATATGTCTTCATCTATTTGTTATTATAAAATCTGGATGTAAAGTATATGTTTTTTTTAACGGCTACGGCCATTTTCTATAGTTTACTGGTTCAAGTATATCCTGGGAATATATATATATATATATATATATATATATATATATATATATATATATATATATATATATATATATATATAAACATATAAATATTCAAATAGACTTTAGTTTTGGGTTCTAGGGGCCCAAATTGGCGCTCATTAAAAAAAAAACTTTGCATCGATACCTCTCTATTTTTTTAATAAAGGTTTGCTAAAGAGTTGAATGACTTTTGAAGCTTAAAACTTAAACCTTTCTACAACGTACTTCTTATGAAATTTCTTCTACATAACCAGTATTTGTTTCAGGCTGTTTATCTAAAAATTGCCGATTTAACGTTTCAAGTCGCGAGTTTAACGCTTTAAGAAGAAAAACTATAAAATTTTCAAAGTAATTTTACTGGTATTTCTTGACCCTTTTGCGCCAAGAAAACGTAATCTCAATTTGTAATAGATTTTCTTATCCACACAAAATATTTTGGTCTTGTGTGTTTCTATGAACACCAGTGACACGCAAATGTCTGTTCTTTAAATGCCTATAACCTTTTTCTATTTTAACTTACAGATCTAAATTTTGGTACATAGTGTACGATTTAACGAATTTCAGGAATTTAACGAATATAAACCGCACGCAGAATTCGGTTAACATAGCTTTCTTATGTCCACAGATACAAAAGTTTTCCGAAAGAAACCATAATTTTTTTTTCAGAAAAACTGGTCCGATTTCCCTGGCTAACGGACTTATCCAAGCCACTGGCAAAAGGAAGGCACCCACCAATTCTAATTTAAATCGGCATATTATATTTTGAGTTATTAGTGTGTGTGTGTGTGTGTGTACATGTGTGTGTTTTGTTTCTTTAACGTCGGCCTATTTCCGCGACTATGGCCAATCACCGATGCCAGGGATCAGTTTCACCTCACTATCCTGGAAATTTTGCCGAACCCCTGCCTTTCTGTAAGGAGAGTAGGGAGCTTTAACGTGCCCAACCTCGGATGGACACGGGACCGACGGCTTTACGCCCCCTCCGAAGGTCGGAACGTGCAGACATTCAACTTGCTCAGATACAATGCCAGAACCTCGGTTGATGTTAATGTTACAGTTTGTAGTGAAAGGAGAACCCTGGGATCGAACCCAGTACCCTTTGGTTCAGAGGCACACGTTCTTACCTCTGAACCACCGAGGCTCTAGTTATTGGTGTGAGATATGTATATTATGTATAGAGTGGCGCAGCGAAAACGAAACAGAGCCAGTTTTTTATATTTCCTCTTATCTAAAGTCGCTCCCACACGTCATTTTTATGTCGAGGGGAAAACGTTTTGCCGATATTTCCAATCCTGTCAGTTTATTACTTTAGTAGGGCTGATTTTTATCACAGAAATTTTAAACGAAAAGGGGCATTGAGTGAAAGCCTCATTTTAAGGCTAATCAAATTCTCTTTGCGAAAAGTAGCACTTTTTGAAAATTGGTTTAGTAGTTTTTGAAACAAATCATTTCAAAATGTTGTGTGCTAAACTAAACAAACAAGTTTTTTACATTTTTTATTACCTTAACAATTTACTAATGTATTAAACGTTCGAAATGTTGACCCCAGCTTTCATGCACTAATAGAAGTTTTGTTCAAAGCGGTTTCGAAGGTTACGAAGCATTTCAAGTGACATTTGTTGACATTCGGCGATGGTGAGTTGACATAAATCATTTACGCATTCCGGCAGTGTAGTGTAAATCTTATTTTTCAGGTAGCCTCGTAAGAAAAAGTCTACAGCGTTTAAATCTGGCGACCTTGCAGACCATTCTATTGCCCCATTGCGCCCAATACACCCAAGACTTGTATTATTGCATGTCAACAATTCGAACACTAAATACATTAGCACACTGTTAAGGTAATAAAAAATAATGTTAGAAACTTATTTGTTTTGTGCAGCAGACAACGTTTCCTCAAAAACTACTAAACTGATTTTCAAAAACTGATACTTTTCAAAAACAGGATTTGATTAGTTCCAATATTAGGTGTTGCTTAATACCATTTTCTGTTTATACTTTCAGAGGCGAAACTCACCGCCGCTAGAGGGATGAACTGGCAGGGTGGAAAATGTCGTCAAAACGTTTCTCCTCTGTACCAAAAGCTAACCTTTACGAGCGAGTTTTTTAATAACAGGAAATATAAAAAATCGGGTCTGTTTCGCGCCACTCTCTATATAAAGATATAATTAAGATTTTGTGGGTGTGATTTTTTTTTTCAAAATTCAAAAGTCGCGATCTCCCGAATAGTGATTTTTTTATAAGAAAATTCACTCTCGAAATTTAGATTTCTAAGTTGGAAGGAAAGAAAAAAAATACAGATAGTGCATTATGATCTGAAATTGACCTCGGATTTGGGTTCCAGGGGTTCTAGTTTGCGCTCATTTGAAGAAATTTTTTCAAAATCCGACAGTCGCGATTTCCTCATTAGGGAATTTTTTTAAAGAAAATACAATAATATGTCTTTTTTTTATGAAACTAGCCATCAAATTTAGTTGCGAGTGTACCCTATATAATAGAAACAATGTACCATATTTCTTCAAATAAGCTTTTCGATAACTCCCAACAAGTTTTTTGCCTGAAAATTTACAAACCATTTTTCACGAAAATCCGAAAATATTTTTTTAGATAAGTTATTAAACATTTATTATTATGCCAGTCACTTCTGAAACACAAAATGCAGACTGTTTTATTTGAAACAACTGAGTTACGACAGTTTGATTTTTTAAAATTCAGTCATTATTTTAGAGCGCCCTGTATACGGCATCTCAATTTCTTCATGGAATAATATAAACGAAAACCTCTCTTAATACGTCATTTGCATGGGACTCCGATTTATATTGGTAAAAACTCCGTATCACAATTTTTGATATGTGCCAAAAATGTGAAAAGTTTCAAAACAATTAAAACATTTCAAACAATAATTCATTACAAAATGCAATAATATAAGGAGTATTCGATTAAAAAAAAAAAAGAAATTTGTGTCGCTAACTTAGGGGCCACATGTGAATAACTAAATAATCTTTATAAGATGCAGCTCAAGATACCCTGTAATAAAAGTTGTTTCTGGTATCTTGTAAATAACAATAATATTGAGCTTTACAGTAGAAAAGCCCCACGCTGTATATATGTAAACAGATAAAAACAAAAACTAACCCTAAATATGGGTCCCATGGGACCTAGTACGCACTCATTTCTCGAAAATTTTAGAAAATTTGCGGTCTCCTAGCGAATTTCTTCTACAAAAATTATATTGACAATTAAACTATAACCTCTATACCTAAAACTAATGCTAAAGCATCAGAGAAAGGGTCTATTTGAAATGAATTTTCTGGAAATATTTTAGTAAAATGAAGGACAAGAACGGTTGAAACAGAAACTTGTAAAACACACTTCTTGCCATAATTTCTCTACAAAGGCCCGTATTCGCTTTAAGTTTTTTGCCTAAAACTTGTCAATTTTGTCGATTCAAATCGCGACTTTGACGTTTTAAGAGAAAAATTATCAAATTTTTAAAGTAATTTTTCTGGCATTTCCTGACTTTTTGCGCCAAAAAACTTGACCTTTTTCTGCAACATACATGGGATTTTGTTATCCACACAAAATATTTTGCTTTCGTGCGTTTATCTGGTCACCAGTGCACGCATTTTTTTTTAAATGCCTATACTTTTTTTCTTATAATATATAAATCTAAATTTTGGTACATAGCTCACTTTTTGTGACATAAACCCGCGTATCAAATTTGGTTGCCCTAACTTTGTTATTTCCCGAAATATAAAAATTTTCCGAAGAAAACACAACATTTTCTGGGAAAAGCTGGGTCGATTTTCCTAGCTAACGAACTTATCCAAACCAATTGCAAAAGGAATTAAATTTGACCGAAATCAGCCCATTCTTTTTTGAGTTATCGGTGTGAATATATATATATATATATATATATATATATTCAAACTGACCCTGGATATGGGTTCTAGGGGGCCTAGTACACGCTCATTTGAATAAATTTTTAAAAAATCCAAAAGTCGAGATCTCATTAGTGAATTTTTTAAAGAAAATTCACTAAAAATGAAGTAAATAATATTCTAATATTCTGTCATTTTAGTATTCGACACTTCCTCTATCATTATCATTTTTCGGAATTTTATTTTTTAAAAGGGTTCACCAATTAGATTTTTTGTAATATAAAATTTTAAATGCATACATTTCATTAGTCACCGCCTCCACAGGCCAATATTGTTCAATAGTCCAGCTGTCCACAATGAAACAATCACAACACGCTGGTTACAAATCACACAATGTCTTCACCGACACACACAATTGCCGAAGGCGCCACTGTCATATAAATTAGACACCTGGAGACATCGGGTCTCGCATGCAAGAACCGACCACGAAGATTTGGCACCTCGAGTTCTCGAGATGCCAACAGAAGACCACAACACGCAAGAGAGGCCTTGCTCTTGATATTGCAGCTGCTACACTACTAATAGGATGAGCGAGACCACTATAATAGGCAGACTATCGCTACATTATATATAGGTGATTCATAAGTAACAGCACACGGGAATGTTGGATCTTGGTCACTAATGTGTATTTACTTGTGATAGCATATCGAAATATTAAATATTTCTATTAGTAGTAATCAACTTCATTGTTAAAATATTAGTATACGTCTGATAAATTTATTCTTACATTGCTAACACCTATTCATGGAAAAGTAGGTTTTTAATAATTTATTTGTTGACCCTTTCTATATTTTGAACCCAGCAATTTCTAGAAGAGAAGTTTTACGAGGTGGTGTTGAAAACTACTTGTACATTCACCAGAACGTTCATAAAGCAATTCTAAACATTAAAAAAAATATCGCAGTTTTACCCACTCCCCAACCGACTTCGTTGTTTGTCCAAAATTTTTACCTTTAAAATGTATTGTTGAGGTTAAAAATCGTTTACCTGACATTTTTTTTTTGAGGTTTGGAAATAAATAATAGTCTGATGGTGTTAAATCCGGAGGATAGGGCGATAAAAAACCATTTCAAAACCCAATTGCATTAGAGGCAGTCACAAGTTTAGAACTTACTTCCCATATTGTACAATTAATATCAATAAACATTATTATTATTATTATTATTATTATTATTATTATTATTATTATTATTATTATTATTATTATTATTATTATTATTATTATTATTATTATTATTATTATTATTATTATTATTATTATTATTATTATTATTATTATTATTATTATTATTATTATTATTATTATTATTATTATTATTATTATTATTATTATTATTATTATTATTATTATTATTATCATTATTATTATTATTATTATTATTATCCATAGTGACAAGGCGACAAAAAGCTTGAGGAATCTTCATGAGAATTTCCAGGGTGTTGAAAAAGATTTCTCAATCAAACATTTGGCCAGTTTTCGGCGGTGCTTTCGCACAATTTTCTTTCGTAATGCAGTTACCAACTGCACACAAGGGTGGTCAGACCATCGCTAACATACGCGGCACTGGTCTGGTGGCCTAAGGTGAAACAATCCAGTGCCAAACAAAAACAAGGCAAGATCCAAAGGATGGCTTGCCTGGGGATCACAGCGGCCATGCCTTCGACCCCAACAGCCTCCATGGAGGTGTTGCTGGATCTGCTCCCCCTACACTTACTTATCATTGGATTATCTAGGATTATACAGACTAGCCTGTAATAGTAGACTGAAGATCAACCCAGGCTTCAGGGGCCACTGCAAAATTCAGGAGATCGTGACGGAGCCCACGCTTGAAATGAGGTCAGACCTCGCGAGCCCGCGAATCTACAGGAAAAACCATTTTACAGTGGAAATCCCGACCGCGAGGCACGGCGGGAGGAGACACCGGGCTACCACAGGACGCGCTCGTCTGGTTCACGGACGGATCCGGCGGGGAGCGTGTGACGGGGGCAGGTGTTTATTCAGAAGGACCGAGGGTAAGTCACATTATTTCCCTCGGAGCCAATGTGACGGTTTTTCAGGCACAAATGTACGGCGTCCTGCACTGTGTGTGGGAGAACAAGATGAGGGGCTACACCAACAAGCAGATCCTCATAGCCACAGACAGCCAGGCTGCCCTTAAGCCTCTTAGTAGCCCACGGGTAAACTCCAGGCTGGTAAGTGAGTGCTGAGATGAGACGAGCGGCCTGGCTGGGCAGAATGAGGTCACCCTCATATGGGTACCGGGTCACTCAAGTGTCCGGGAGTCAAAGGCAATAAATAAGGTGACAGTCTCGCGAAGAAAGGGACAGCAGAACCATTTATGGGACCATAACCGGTTTTGGGACTGACAAAGAGCACGGCCAGGGGAGCCATTAAGTCATGGGTCAGAAACGAACACAAGGTGTACTGGGTAGACTGTCCAGGGCTCAGATATGAGAAGACAGTAATTGACGAACCAAGTTCAAAGAGAGCTGTGGAGCTGCTAAATCTTGGCAGAGGACAGCTCAGAAATATAACAGATCTCTTGACGGGACACATGGCCGTCAAGAAACACCTGCATAAAATAGGGCGGTTCGAGGGGCACCTCGTATGCAGACTCTGCGGCGAGGGGGAGGAATCAGCCCAGCACATTTTGTGCGAGTATAAAGCTCTAGACCGCAAGATACAACTGATCTACGGTCAGTCTAGACCGAAGACAGAGCAATATGTAACTTCACCCTACCAATCACTGTGCAGACTAGTTCAAGGCACAGTGATTTTGGAATGGGTGGAGTAAGACTAAGGGCATGCACAATCAACCAAAGGTTGCAGTGCTATCGGGGCGGCAAAGACGCAGACAAGCCCTGAGGGAGAAAAAAAAGTTCTATTTTGTTCCAGAAAAGATAGCAGAATTAATTTTTTCTTGTCTCAGAAAAGAGAGAGAGAGGGAGAGAGAGAGAGAGAGAAGTAAGAACCAGGCGTGCCGACTTTTGGACACGAAATTTATTAGGCCGTGGAGAACCAAGAGGCCTTCACTCTTTCGATTGTTGTTTAGTCCCTAGAGAATTAGTAATGGCCACACATCACTTAAAAGACAATAGTTGCTGAAATAGAGTAAGCTGTTGGTGATCTAAACAAGCCCGTCGTTAGACAAATTCGCTGTTATAGAGGTCACGATGAAACGCTTTTGAACAAATTTCTTCAGATGAGCACGAATTTGGGTCTCCAAAACCAAGGTCCGTAAAAATTGTTATATATATATATATATATATATATATATATATATATATATATATATATATATGTGTGTGTGTGTGTGTGTGTATGTATGTATGTATGTATGTATGTATCCGAGCGATAACTCAAAAAATACTCAACTGATTTGAACGAAACTTGGCGTATATCTTCATTGTAGTAAGACAGCGGGCGAATTCGTATATCAGCTATAACGGACATTTTCCCCAAAAATATACAGAAATATTTCTGAAAACGCTATAATTTTTATTATATTTATCACGGTAACTGCAATGAGACTTTACATGTGGCTAGAAATGGTGCAAATAAACATATGTTGTGAATTTTAAGTAATTTGGTACACAATATTTAGAGTTTTTCCAAATTAAAAATAAAGAAATGCGTTGAGGCGACTTAGTGGTTAAAGTCCAGTGCCTGATAGTCAGACTAGTTAACTGTCAGGCGTAGATTGATTCATACAACAGGTATAAACCATACATTAACGGTAACCAAACTAAATAAATAACAGGCATAAAACATACTACCCGAACCAATAATTAACGTACACAATTCTTTCTCGTTTATTGTATAATAACGAATATATTGAGCTTTACCCTTGAAATGCGTTACCCTGTATATAAGTAAACAAGTAAAACTCAAACCAATGCCGGATATGGATTCTAGGGGGGGGGGGGGGGTGCTCGTTCGCGTTCATTTGAAGAAATCCTTTCAAAATTAAAAAGTCGCGGTCTCTTCTAGGGCGAATTTTTTCTACGAAAATGTAAAATTTAAAAAAATTAAAAATAATTGTACCACCAACGACTTATCGACTCTCCTGTGATTGTTAAGATAATTTTATAATATGCAGCTCAAGATGCTCTCTAACTAACGCTTATTCTTTTTTCTCGTATCTTGTATAATAACGGACATGTCGAGCATTTCCGTAGAAATGCACAACCCTGTTTATTTATAAACATATAAAACTAAAACTTACCCTGGATTTTGTAGAACTCTTTTCAAAATTCCAAAATCGCAATCACCTCATTAAAAAAAAATTCTACGAAAATTCGCTAAAAAGTACAGACTATAAAACTATGAACTCTATAAGTAAAATTACTGCCAACACATCAGAGAAGGGGTCGATTTCAATCAATTTTCTGCAAAAATTTTAGTAAAATGAAGGACAATGACGGTTGAAGCTGAAACTTGTGGTTTTGTAGTACACACTTCTTGCCACATTTTATCTACATAAACCTTATTCGTTTTGTCTAAAATGTTCCAATTTTGTCGTTCCAAATCACGACTTTGACGTTTTATGAAGAAAGTCCATAACATTTTCAAAGTAATTTTTCTGGTACTTCTTGACCTCTTTTGCGCCAAAAAACTTAATCTTTCTAATATATAATAGATTTTGTTATCGACACAAAATATTTTGATTTGTGCGTTTCTCTGGTCATCAGGGGCACCCAACATTTTTTCTTATGAGCGCTTATTTTTTTTATGGAAACCTTCCGTTTCAATTTGGCATTCCATTTATACGCGCTTTACTTTACTTTACTTACAGGCTTCTCTAATCGATTTTATGAAAAACAAAATTTAAAATATTACTTTAAAAAGCAATTAGTATGCTGTACTGACGAGCTCTAATTAGAGCTAAACCGATCTACGGTTCTAATTGTGACGATAATGCATCTAGCCT
Source organism: Tillus elongatus (assembly GCA_964006375.1). Lineage (NCBI taxonomy): Eukaryota > Metazoa > Arthropoda > Insecta > Coleoptera > Cleridae > Tillus > Tillus elongatus. The sequence goes on along the minus strand of OZ023265.1, from coordinate 186,208,671 downwards.
TACATACTTTGTCCCTGTATTAGGGTAAAAATGGGCCAGGGCTAACAATTGTTAGTTGGTTGTATACAGTCTCTATTTTTTAACACTCTGTGTTATTTGGAGCTGCCGTGACAACATACTAGTTGGTTTAGCAACGAGGTGGCGGCAGGTGCTTTGTGTCTTACATCTCACTTAGTATTACTTTAACCATTGAGTCCCAATTCTTCCAAACTACCACCATAGTACCGAAACCTCGCTGGTTCAGTGGTAAGAATGTGTGCCCCTGAACCGAAGAGTAACGGGTTCGATTCCCAGGGTTCCCCTGTCACTTTTCAGTGCATACTATACAATTAACATCAACGAGGTTTTGGCATTGTATTTAATATAACGGATATATTGAGCTTTACCGTAGAAATGCGTCACCCTGTGTACGTGGGTCCTAGGAGTGCTAGTTCATTTGGAGAAATCTTCTCACAATTCAAAAGTCGCGATTTCCTTAATTGATAATTTTTTCTATGAAAATCCCCAAAAAGTCACTATTGAACCATCCACACTATAACTAAAGCTACTGCCAAAATATCAGAGAAAGGATCTATTTGAAATGGATATTCTGTAAATATTTTAGTAACATGAAGGGCAATGATGGTTGAGGCTGAAACTTGAGGCTTTGTAAAACGCGTTTCTTGCGACATTTTCTCTACATAACCCGCAGTGCGTTCAGGATCTTTGCCTACATCTTGCCAATTCGGACGTTTTGAATCGCCACTTTGGAGTTTTAAGACGAAAAACTATAACATTTTAGAGCCATGGCGGTTTGTGGTAAGAACGCGTGCCTCTGAACCGAAGGGTAGATACTGAGTTTGATCCCAGGGTTCACCTTTCTTTGTTCCAGTACATACTGTAACATTAACATCAACCGAAGTTGTGGCACTGTATTTCAGCAAGTTAAATGTCTGCACGTTCCGCCGTTCGAAGCGCGAGTAAAGCCGTCGGTTCCGTGCCTACCCTCTTTACATAAATGTAGAGGTTCATCAAAATTTCCAGGATAGTGAGGTGAAACTGCCGCTGGCGTCGGTGATTGGCTATAGTCGTGGAAATAAACCGACGTTAAAGAAACAAGAAAACACACACATACAAATATCATGGTATCGACTTCTTAAATTTTCAAACCGTATATCACCGGTTATGAATCCCTCTTTTCAAAGCAAGCGTTCTCAGTTATCATACGCTTGTCTTGTTTAGTTTACTTCTGGAGCAGCTTCTATATATAAATATATACTCTCTAGAGATAACACGCCTATAGAGAGGTCTCATGTGTCTGTTTAAGGTAGGCCAAGAGAAGCCGCTGCAAGTGGCCATAAGAAGTTGCAAACATCATCATAACCACTGACTCGCATCGGCTTGCTCCTGCCTTACCTAGTATGATCTCTTCTTGTGGATAGTATTGCTTTGAAGGTCGATGTCGTTACCTCGGGTATTATAAATGCACTTTCTGGATCACTGGATACTCATTACCATGATAATGAGATGGCCAGCGTGAAATTTAGCATCCGTTTTTTAAGTACTACGAGTACGTTTTGTTCTTGTTTTTCCAATTATTAAATGTAGTAAAATGAAGTTTATAATACCAGTCAGATAGTCAGAGGTAGCAATAACCATTTATTTTTACTAAGCCTTTGATAAGAAAATACTAAAGTCATATTGAAACGTTTTTAGCAAAAGTGTTAGAAAAGCTCCTACTTAGTTAATAATTATAATAATAACAATATAAATTTATTTTCCCTTTTACATAAAAACTATTTTTCAATACAATCAGTAAACTACAGAAAAAACAAAAACCACTTGTTTGCGATGAAGTAATTCTGCTTGCGACTCTTCTGCCCTACGAATCAATTCGCTGACCTAGGTATTTTACATTTACAAAAAGTAACTTAACCTTAACACAAAATTAAACTGAGATCGTAGCCAAAATGTAAAAAATTTCGGGACGCAACAAGTGCGTTATGGTAGTGAATTTTTATAAAAATGTTTTTAATAGCAAATGTGTTTTTTTTTTTCAGAAAGCGGGCATCAAATTTGGTTACCAGTATAACATATATAGTAAAAACAATTCATCAAAATAACTTTATTGTTTGAAAACGTACAAAAATTTCCGAAAGTAAACTTAAAGTGTAACCGAAAAAATCCGTTTCTTGGTCAACCTTATAGGTTAATAGCAAATTGAGCTTTTCAAATATGAAGCATTTAATCAAAATTCGCTACCATAACGCACTTTCTGCGTCCAGAATTTCTTTACTTACAAACACGCATTATATTTAGATGGAAAATGCAAAAATGCAATAACATAAGGAGTATTCGACTAAAAAAAAATTTTTCGTATCACCAACGACTTATGGGCCACTCTGTGATTGTAGAAATACTTTTTTAAGATGTAGCTCAAGACACCCTATAATTAATGTATACATTTTTTTTCATATATTGTATAATAAAGGACATATTGAGCTTTATTGATTTTTTACGAAAATTCGACAAAAGTGATATACCATTAAACGATAAACTCTATAGCTAAGACTACTGCCAAGCATCAGAGAAAGTGTCTATTTGAAATGAATTTTCTGGAAACATTTTAGTAAAATGAAGGACAATGACAGTTGAAACTAATTCTTCAGGGTTTGTAAAACATTCTTCTTGAGACATTTTCTTTCCATAGCCCGAATTAGATTCAAGTTCTTAGCCTAAATGTTGCAAATTTTGACGTTTTAAATTGTCACTTTGACGATTTGAGGAAAACCTCAATTTAGTTTTCTTTAAATGCCCATAACTTTTTTGTCCTTTGACCTATAGCGCTAAATTTTGGTAGGTAATTTACCTACAGCGATATAAAACGATGTACAATGTAGTTTTAGGTTCATTGCCTAAATATTACCAATTTTGACCTTTTAAATAGCGACTTTGACGTTTTAAGGAAAACCCAATTTTTTTTAAATGCCTGTAACTTTTTCGTCCTTCAACCTATAGAGCTAAATTTTGGTAGGTTGCTTAACTATGGTGATATAAACCTGCGTAACAAATTTGGTTGCCATTACTTAGTTAATTTCGGAGATATAATTTTTTTTCAAATGAAAACAAAATTTTTTTCCGGAAAACCTTGTCCGATTTTCCTGACCAACGAACTTATCCAAGCCATTTACAAACGGTATGTGCCAAATTTAATCAAAATCGGCCCATTATTTTTTAAGTTATCGGTGTGATATATATATATATATATATATATATATATATATATATATATATATATATATATATATATATATATATATATATATATATATATATATATATATATATATATATATATATATATATAATATAAACATATAAAAATTGAAACTGACCCCGCATATGGGTTCTAGGGGTCCTAGTTCGCGCTCATTTGCAAACATTTTTTCAAAATTCAAAAGTCGGGATCTCCCTATTAGTGAATTTTTCACTAATAATGTATCCCATATTATTCCCGAACAAAAAGATCAGTTACCATCTATTGAACACTATGTAGGTTGTCAAATAAATGTTTTTTAAACGTTTTAATTTCTAACACCCTAAATTCATTTGGAATGGCATTATACGAGCACTCTGGTGTTCACATTAAGCCATTTTAGTTCCATTTGGGCGGAATCCAAAAATATACCTAAGACACAAGTTTGTGTTTTTAGTATTCTGTTCTTGGAAACTACATAAGTATACGTTAATTATAGGACCTCTTGAGCCACATCTTAAAAAAATTATTTCTACAACCAATATATTGGTGATACAAATTTTCTTTTTTTTAATCAACCACGCCTTATATTATTGAATTTTGCATCGAATTATAATGCATGTTTGTAAGAAAAAATATTCGGAACGCAGCAAGTGCGTTATGGTAGCGAATTTTTACTAAACGCTTCAAATTTGATTAGCTCAATTTGCTATTAACCTATAAGCTTCGTTGGCCACAACATTTTTATGAAAATTCACTACTATAACGCACTTTCTGCGTCCAGACTTTTTAATTTCACAACCAGTGGCTTAGATACAGTGGTACCCATTATCTTTCAAAATGTTATTTCCGGCGTCACTGGATTTATTGTCAATTTAATAAAGAAAAAAAGTACTCTTGACATTTTTTTCGACAAATCATAGATTTCGAGTTGTCTTTCCTTTTCTGTCTTCCAGAGGAAAAATGACTGTCAAAATACCATTGGAATAAATAAAAGTTCAATTATTTAAAAAATAACTTGTTTATTGAAGTAAGAACGATTTGTAAAGTTACTTATACGTAAGGTAAAATATTTTTAACTAAAGTAGGTGTTCAATGTGGTTTCCTTGACTCGCAATACATGCTTCACCTAGTCGCATCATTGATCTTCTGACGCGTTCCAAAATTGCCAGCGTGTTTCTTATCGCTTTAAGTCCCTGTTGTATGCGGTTCCTTAATATTTGTGGATAAAAAATTGGTGCAATGTAAAGTATTGTTTTAAATGACCCCATAAAAAATAAACCAAAGGACTATAGTCTGAAGAACGAGCTGGCCAATGTACAAGTCCTCCTCTTCCTATCCAACAATTATCGAGTTTATTGTGCGAATGATTGCGCACTATAATACTGAAGTGAGCAGGAGCGCCATCGTGCATGGACCATATGATTGTACGTGCTTCCAAATACAATTTTTCTGGAAGTTTAGTTAGTAATTTTTCTAAGAAAATGTGATACGTATGGACATTTAGTATTGGAGACAAGAAATATGGCCCTGAGCCTTGTTAACGATGTATACACCATATGTTTATATAACAAAATTTGAATATTTTAACCCAAGGAATTCACCGTTCAACTTGTTCCAGAGTTAACGTGAACGTTAACGTTATGTTAGCATTGTTTTAGAAATTCGTATCTGACGTGCATATTTCATATCAGAAGTATTCATACAAGTCTGGACTCAGCAAGTGCGTTATGGTAGTGAATTTTCATAAAAATGTTTTTAAAGCAAATATGCATTTTGTTTTAAAGAAAGCAGGCATGAAATCTAGTTACAAGTAAAACCTATATAGTAGAAACAATATACCATGTTCCATCAAAATAACTTTATTATTTGAAAATCTAAAAGATTTTTCGAAAAGAAACTCAAAATGTTTCCGCAAAAACTGGTTCCTAGCCAACAAACGTCAAGTTAGTAGCAAACTGCGCTATTAAAATTTGAAACATATAATGAAATTTCGCTACCATAATGCACTTGCTGCGTCTCGAGTTTCTTTTCTTACAAATATGCATTACATTTTGATGGAAAATGCAAAAATGTAATAATATAAAGGTGTGTTCGATTAAAAATAAAGAAAATTGGTGTCACCAACAACAACAACAGATTGTAAAACTAATGTTATAGGATGCAACTTAAGACAGCCTATCATTAACATATACATATTTTCGTATCTTTTATAATAACGAATATAGTCAACTTTACCGTAGAACTGCGTCCCCTTGTATATATGAAAACAGATAAAAACTGAAACTAACTCCGAATATGGGTTCTAAGGAGCCTAGTTCGCTCTCCTTTGAAGAAATCTTTTCAAGATTCAAAAGTGGTGGTCTCCTCATTCACGAACTTTTTTCTAAATTCGCTAAAAATTATAAACCATTAAACGATAAACTCTATAATTGAAATTGCTGCCAAAGCATCAGAGAAAGGGTCTATATGAAATGAATTTTTTGCAACTTATTTAGTAATATATATATATATATATATATATATATATATATATATATATATATATATATATATATATATATATATATATATATATATGTGTGTGTATATATATATATATATATATATATATATATATATATATATATATATATATATATATATATATATATATATATATATATATATATAAGAAAATTCACTAAAACAAGCACTTGTGAAACCACGGAAAAAGTCTACGACTGTATTAAATATGGAACGGTTTCGCTAAGTTAGGGTAAGAACAAACAACCAGATATGTTATTTAAATGGGATTAAGTCTTAAAACGTTCATCGCTTCTTTATCAAATTATTTTTTTATACAAAAACTCCATCGGAATAACAACAATCTGAGTAGATAACGATAAAGTGAAATGAGACTAAAAAAACTTGATAAAAAGTAAAGTCACTAACTAGGATTAGAACTCGTCATGTAGGAGTCGATTATCCGATGTACAGGGACTTAGCCCACTGAGCTACGCGCTAGACGTGTATGTACTAGCAGGTACAGCCCAGAATACATGTTAATTGTTCAACGTTTTACAATTTACACAAAACCATTTTGGTTTACAATGGAATTTTTGTTCGTATTTTAACGAAATCAAGGAAAATAACGACCTAGACACATATCTAGGAGCTTGTTAGTCATTTCTTGTAGTATTTTTCACTCACATTCGTACTCAATCAATTTTGGCGTTTTAACTTCCTTGAATCAGATTTAGTTAATTAAAAATTAATTTACCTCTAATTGTCTTTTAAGATATATCTGAATTTTGGCACATGACACTCTTTATGGCAGAAACCAGCGTACCAAATTTGGTTGCCCTTACCTTGTTATTTTCGGAGATATAATTTTTTTTTGAAAGAAAACACAAATAACATATAAAAATTGAAACTGACCCTGGATATGGGTTCTAGTGGGCCTAGTCCGCAGTCATTTGAAGAAATTCTTTCAAAATTCAAAAGGCTTCTCTTCATTAGTGATTTTTTTAAAGAAAATTCGCTAAAAACAGCAGGAAGCAAAAAATAAAATGTATTTAATCGTATTTAATACAGAAATCATAATTGTACTTACATCCAATATCCCTGTTATATCTAGGTATTTGCTTACATTATTTGTCTTGTAGCAATAGCAAACATCAAGAAAAATCAAACCGAACAATGAAGCAAACATGGCTCTACAAACAAGAATATTTATCAAGCCTTCCTTGTTATCATAATACAGCATATGTAACGATCATATTTCTAACCTCTGTGATCATTTATCAAAATCACATCAACGCAAACACAGTTGGTTGATTGATAGATTCAGGTGGTGTATTCCTTTGACTATATAGAGAATAGACCCGGCACACAGCCGAATTGTTTGAAGCCAACATTCAAGGGACTCTATGTTTACATCGGTCCTCTGCTCTGATTGGGTGGTGGCTCAAGCGTTGCCGCTATGTGATAATTCATCCTTAAATCGCCGAATATTCTAACAAGTTGAGAATGATAAATGTATTACTCTTCTGTTATTTAAGACGTCACATTTACATTAGGGATTATTTATGAATGTTAAGATTTACTAACGTTATATTCCTTGGTTTCTCCCTTCGTTATGTAAATATAACCAGAAAACTCATTTTAAAATCTTTATCTTGCTGCATGTGAAGTATCTAGATTTGTATTAATCCACAGTTGTGACTTGTATTTGTCTGTGAATAGTATGCAAGTATACTGAAAATTTATTTTTATGTGTTACCTTGATTTGCAATAAAGGTTTTGAGTTTTGTTTATGCAAAATGATGAAAAAGTATATTGCTTGTAGAAGATTACCTGAGGATGTGGCAACGATGTCGCTGCATGTTGCTGTTTGCGATTTTCAGTGGCGACACGTCAGTTTGGCACTATTTTTAGGTTTCCATCTACTAACATGGTGTGCTGCCTTAAATAGAAAATCGGATACGCTGCCGAAATATTCTTATTTATGTTCACAGCATTTTAATAAAGACTTTTATTATTTACCCAAGTGGAAGAAGGGTCTTAAAAACAAAGCGTCTCCATCAGTTTTAAGTTCTCCAGTGCCTTCTACTTTTGGCATGAATAAGCTCTTGCTCACGCAGAAAGAAGGTGAAGAATTCTTCTTAGCTTCCTATTTTGTAAACCTTTATTATTGGTAAAATTAATAAATTACCCGATAAAAATTGCAGTCGTAGTTTTCAAGAAAATAGTGATAAATCATCGTTATCATCAACTCTCACTGCTTTGGAACTATCATCATGTTCAACAGGTGAGGCACTTGGCAGTCCTTCTGAATTAACACCAAAAGCTAACATTACTCCAGGTCAAAAGTAAGTTAATGTGCCTGGACTTAGAATTAAGGGAAAAATACTAGAAACCATTTTTATAAAATTATATTCCGTTCACTGAAGACAAATATCGTCCATTTTTTAGGAAAAAACTTCCTTATTTTGTAGATATTTCCAGTTTATCAGGAACTCCAGAAAATATCTTTAAAAAATGATCTATTGCTGAACGAGTAATAAGAAAACAAAAGAGGAAAATAAATATATTGCGCCAACAGAAAAGACGTCTTAAGAGTTTGTCACCAAAAATCGCTGATTGAGCATATTAAAAGTCGTATTGCTTTTACGGAAAATACAGAAACATCCCTGAACGTCTCATTTTTGAGTGTTATTGAATTGATATCATTGCTTGTAATATTTTAGGCCTCTTTACTCACACAAATAGATCTGATTAAACAGCTTTTCAAATGTCCACAACGGAACTATTCATCAGACGTAAGGTCGTTTGCTATTACCCTAAATTTTTATTCAAACAAAGCTTATAATTACGTTCGAGAAAAATTTATGAAATCTTTGTCACATCCTCGAACTATTTCTAAATTGTTCTTGGATTATGTAAAGAAGCATTAGCGGTTTTGGATTCAAAAATACGAGAAGCTGCTGAAAAAGGTCGCAAAATATTTTGTTAAATACCTAGTCATCGACGAGATGTTCATAAGACGTCAAGTTGAGTGCACAAAAAAAAAGTTTTGTGGTAACGTAGATATTGGCGTAGATATGAATAATTCAATGGAGCTTCCAGTGGCTGAAGAAGATTTGCTTTTCTTATTAGTTGCTTTAAATGGCCACTGGAAAGTTCCAGTGGATTATTTATTTCTAGCTGTCATTTCTCGTAAAGAAAAAGCAAGCCTATTATCTAATCGGGCTTTAAGTTTTATCTATCAAGCAGGAATAGTCGTTACTTCCCGTAAGTTTTGATAGAGCACCTGCAAATATAAGCATGATTAAATGGTTGTGAGCAAATTTAGATACATTTATTCAAGAAGGTTTAAAGGCTTATTTGCCGCATCCTGTAACCAATGAAAATGTATATATTTTCCTAGATGCTTGCCACATGATGTAATTAATAAGAAATTATCCGGTAAGTTGTAGATCTATAAAACATGGTAGCAGACAAATCAGGTGGTCATTTCTAGAAAAACTGGTAGAACTTCAAGGTTTTTTCTTAAATGTTTGTTGAAAACGCTTTTTACTGAATTTGCATAGAAAAAAATCGCTTGTGACGAGGTCACAACATTGCAACATTAAGACTTTCGAACATTTTATTCGAGAAATGATTTCTATAAAAATTCACTACCATAACGCACTTGCTGCGTCCAGACTTTTTAGTTAATAGTATACTTAAATAATGTATGGGTAGTTAAACATCTTTTAAATTTTATTTTATTGTTTTAATCGTATTTATGAAAATTTCAATCCTATTTCTCGAGACGCCTCTGGTGTCGAGGACCATGTAAACAAACATTTTATTCAATGTTGGTTTCAAACATTACAACGTATCGCATTGGGTGATGCCCGGTCTATCCGTAGATAGATAGTCAAAGGTGTATTCATCCGGAGAGCACCGCAGACATATCCCATCTTATGCTGATGAATTATAATATCTTTTTTCATATTATAGTATCGTTTGGATTCTATTCAGTAGATGCTCATCGCTGTTCCTTTAGAAAACACATTTCCGGACTAAGAAATTCTATGGATTTCGTACTTATCTGGAGTCGTGCTGTTTGATATTGACACGCTATCGAACGCAAACAACGGAAACTTTACTTTTATGTACGTTTTTTATGACGTTTGATTCGTAGAAATGAGTTTGTAGAGGAACTTTGATTTGAAAGTTGTCGATGCATGTTCAAGATATCATGTGTACCATGAGATTATATTCTTTTGTACAAAATATACGTGCCACCTAAATACAAGCTTCTGTTATATGGCGTTATTATCTAACCATTTAGCAAATTTTCGTAGAAAATTGTATTTCGATAAAACAGACTGTTCTTTCGTAAAATTAGTGCAAAGAATAAGTTATAAAAATCTTTGGATGCAGCAAGTGCCCAATGGTAGTGAATGTTCATAAATATCTTTCAAATCACGAAAAATAACAAAATAATAAGGTGTGGAATACCAATTTGTTTTAAGAAAAATTTTCTTTCAGAATCAAAAGGTACCATTGGGTTGGCTAACGAACTTATCCAAGCGATTAACGAAGAAAATATTATAAATTTGGCAGGCACCTTGATTTTGTAAATAGCTTAGATAGGTTTGTTAACGTTCCCTTTCAAATTTTTGTATCTTTGAAAATAACAAAGTTATTTAAGTAAAATTCAGATGAAAAGTTGCCTTTATACAGACTAGTACATGCCAAACTTCTACCTTTATAAAATATTCACTAATAGGCATTCATTCTTTTCCTTCAGGAGACCAAAAGAGAACATAACATTAAAGGTTTTTGCATTATAAAAACAATTAATTCAACTTTACTGACAACAATAAAAATTCTACGAAAGTTTCCTAAAAATTATTTTCTATCAAAATTATCTGAATAGGGTCTTCCATTAAAAAATTACATTCTTTCACGAAAATCCGAAATACAAAAATGGTACAAATATACGCTAAAACATTTTACTATAAGTAACAATTGTTGCCTAGAAAATTCGCTGGGACAATTTTTTCATCAAAAGCCATACAAAATATTTGCTTATATCAGAAAACACAAATTGTTTTCACGAAAGTTAGAACAAAACTATTTTTACTAAAATTCACTAACTGGTTTTTGCAAAATTTCGCCCAGAAAATGTATAATTTAAGCAAAATTTTTGGACGCCATAAAAATATTCCAAAAACTCAAAGCTTTCCCGGACCACCTGGTCAGATTTTCCACAATATTTCAAATAAGTTTTGGCAGTTCTTCTCAACTAAATTAGTAATAATTGTCTTGTTCAACTTGCCACAAATTGATTTATTGTTAATTTGCATAATACTCTCAAAAATGAATAATTATACAAACGAAGAAAGGGTTCTTTTATGGTAAGAACCAGTGGCGGTTTCTCTAAGGAGGCAGAGGAGGCCGGTCCTCCGTAGTCAGAATTAGTTACATCCTCTCTATTCAAGTGGTCAGTCAGTTACATATAACTTCAATCCAATATTCAATATTAAAGTCACACTTATTCATATTATTAATTATTATTCAACCCATATTCATATAAAAATTCTCTAAATCTGCAATTACAATTACAACCGGCAACGCTGCTGAGAAGTATATTACCAAAACGACGCGATCTTCTTGTGTGCTTATGTGACGTCACGGAGGCCCGGTTCCAATGTTTTGGACTTTGGACCATATTTAACACATTTATTTGAATGCATGCAAACATTAGCCGTGGCAAACCAATTAAAACCGCGCTTAAAATCACATGCTTATAGGCCAGGTTCCGATCCCAATCCGCTACCAAACCGTGAGCGTTGGTAAGGTGGAATTTTACCCCTGGGATAGCTTCTACAGTGCTGTCAAACAGAAACTAATTAATAGAAGTTTTTGATGATATTTTGAATCAAGATGATTTCAAACAAGATCAACAACGTCTGAGACAATCTATTGGACTAAAACGACATCTTAACGACCCCCATTTTCTTTTTCTTTTAAACGCTTTTAAATTTATATTTGCACATAGCGATAATAAGTACACTTATAAGTACACTTGGAGAACACCCAAATCACCATAACACATATTTCAGAGACCTTACGATCGTTTCGTTGACAATGTCAACATCTTCAGAGGAAGAAAATTCTAACATAAAAAACTATATTCCGTATATTTATATCGCGTCAAGGTAAACGAACTAGTCCGAAGTAAAGTTGTCGTCCAAGAACGATCGTTTGTTTATTGCGCAGTGAAACAGGTCGGAGACCTGCTTTCATCTTTTGGTCGACAAATTTATGACCCTTCTCTAATATAAGTTTAAAAGGACCAGAGTTCTCTAAAGAATTAGCACGTTTCCTTTCGATCTAGAAATTTACTATGTGGATATTGGTTCATGCCGATAAAGACATCTGGTGAAATAAACAACATCAACTCAAGTCATCTTTTTTAAAAATAGAAAACTAAAAACCCAGATGTCTGTCTCACTGTGTTAACTCTCTCTAACAAAGGATAAATATTTCAACTAAAATACTACATAAAAACTATATTTATATTGATATTAATTCTACGTGAAAATATTTATATTGACTACATAGATACAAAAACCGAACAGGTCTTTAAGTCAAGACAAACATAGAGATTAGTATATGTATAAACCGGTCGAATTATTGACAATAATTTATTGTTCTACCAGACAAATTAGGAGTATTTAAGCGGTCAAATGCAAAGAGAAAATAAAGGGCTTGAAATTACAGGTGCCGCATGATTTAATGAAGTTTTGTTCTTAATAGACCTTAATATAAAAATACTTTCTAATGAATCAAGCATAGTTTGATGTCTAACATTTTTGACAAGTTTCAAAATTTCTTTGTCATTGTGGTGGTTATTATCCCGTATATATTGTGCCACACATGATTTGTTCACCGTACCATATCGTAACTGTGCGAGATGTTCACGAAATCTGGTGGCTATGTTTCTCCTAGTTTGGCCCACGTATTTAAGATCACAATCTTTGCAACTAATCTCATAAATTCCGGACATTTCAGTGACTTTGTCTTTGTCTTTCGTATTACCCAACAAATTTTTTAAATTACTTTTCGTCGAAAACGTCAAATGTAAATCGGCTTTCTTAAAAATACTTTCCAAACCCTTTGTGATTCGTGGTTCATAAGGTAAACACACAAATTTTTTCTCGATTTTATCATTCTTAAATGTCGTACATTCAGATATCACCTTCTTTGTTCTGTGTTTGTTAACTAATTTGTATATTAAACCATCCGAGTAACCGTTATATCTCGCCACATTTTTTATGTATTTTAATTCTGTATTAAATCTATTTTTACTCAACGGAAATTTGATCAATCTATTTACTAAGAAATTTAAACTAGCCGTTTTGTGTGCAAACGTATGATGTGAATCATTAGGAATATAATAATAGTAGCCGTTTCCTTCCTATATACATCGAATTCAAGCGAGCCATTATTTTTATTTTTAATAACTAGTACATCTAGGAACGAAAGTTTATTGTTGATTTCTATTTCGTGGGTAAATTTTATTGAATCAAATTGACTATTTAGTTTTTCAGTAAATTCTTCTACCCTACATGTATTTGTGTCAAACACTGCAAAAATATCGTCGACTTACCGAAACAAAACTCTAGGGAAATACCCATTTTTATTTTTTAAATCCGTCTCAAATCTACTCATAAACAAATCTGCAATAAAAGGCGATAATGGATTGCCCATAGCTGTGCCTTCAGTTTATTCAAAAAACTCATTGTTTAATTGGAAAATATTTTGTTTTATACAAAGGCTAGTTTGAGTTAAATATTCTTTGCAGACGTCTTGACTTATGTTGTTCAATTTTAATAATTCTTTTGTGGGTACACTAGGAAATAATGACGCCACGTCGAATGACATTAAAATGTCTCCTTCAACATAGCGATGTTGTATTTTTAATTTTACAAAATAAAAGCACAGGTATTTCTTACGCTAAGAAACGTCTGATTGTATTAACTACTACATTGCAAGATTTTAGAAATAATGAAATTCATTTTAATCAAATTTACAACTCCTTGTTTGAGGATTTTGAAAATAATGAACCAGCCCCAAAGAAAAGAAAGAAAACATTAGGTATTCAAAATTTAAAACAGAATTATAAACAAAGTTTTAATGAAATTTTAGACACAATGATTAATCAATTGCAAGTAAGGTTTTCGGATTTAAACAAACTAGAATTTTTTGATTTAATAAAGAAAGACAATTTTGTTTCGTATTGAAAAGACTTTCCAAAGGATATCTTTGAATTATTATTAATCCTTTGTTTGATTCAATTGCATTAAACAACCAACTGACCACTGTATACACAGATACAAAACTGTTTCAAGATTGCCATACGCCTATCGAAATGATTTCATTTATTTACAAAAATGACTTAATTTCTTGTGTAATCGAGTTTTACAAACTGCTTGCGTTAATAGTCACAATTCCTGTCACATCTGCTTCAGTAGAAAGAAGTTTTTCTGCTCTTAAACGCATCAAAACATTTTCCAGAAATATTATTAGTCAAGACAGGTTAAAAAACATATCAATGATATCTATAGAAAAAGGCTTGTTAAAGAACTGACACACCAGACTTCATTTTACGATACAGTTATCGATATTTTTGCCGAGCAAAAAGATAGACGGATTCCATTTTTTTATAAAAATATATAGGAACGTATTAGTTTATCAGTTAAATTCAGCAACAGATGCTCAACACCTCCTAGTTTCTTGTATCCGTTTTATTTATTTACTTTTATTTTCGTTATTGTTATTTAGAATTTATTGTTTAGTTATTTTTGTAAATATGTAAATAAGCCTCGAATCCCATTTTCCTGGATTCCTGACTCCCCGTCCCAAGCCCCACCTCTTGGCAAGTTCCATTAATTTACAAAAATCATTTAATAACAGATGCTCTACACCACCTATTTTATGTTTTTCAGTTTTATTTATTTATTTTTATTTTCGTGATTGTTATTTAAAATTTATTGTTTCATTATTTTTGTAAATATGTAAATAATCCCTGATTCCCATTTTCCCTGATTCCTGACACTATGCCCCACCTCTTGGCAAGTTATACTCTACACCTCCGCGTTCGTTCTTGCTGGGCAACAGCGACACGCATTACTTGGTGGCGAAAATTGAAATATAATACATAATATTATTATGCTTATATTTATGTCCTTATTTTTTACTAACAATAAGACAATGCGTTTCACTGGCTGAGTAGAGTTAGGTATGCAAAAAAAACGTGTACTTATTGACTGTCTCTGTACTGTGAATTAGATGACCTGCCCCGGGTCTCGGACTTGAACGTATAAATCCCGGAATAATAAAAAAAAAAAATCAAAATACAGCGAGTAAATTTAAATTCGTTGAATCGTTGATCGTAAATTTTACAAACGACTGCAATTGGCAACACTGCCTCTGCGTTTTGCACTCGTCATAGACCAATCATTGGATTGGATCACTTATTTAAATTTATTTATTTATTGAACTATGTATAATGTATATATGATTTCTATTGTAATTGATTTTTGTCCATAAACAATATTTAAGAATTTAATAAACCTTATCTGTTTATTCCTGTTTATTTATACCCTCAGTAATTCGTGAATAAATTATTTAAAAAAGGTATCAAATTTCAAAAATTATTCTTCTGATAGTCTATATTTTTGTGTAAATGGATTTTTTACTGAAATTCTGAAGTGTCAGGAACGTGTGACCTTGAAAGTTAAAAAATTACTGCCTCCTCTACCGCGACTCTCACGAGCCGCAACTGGTAGGAACCTTTATATATATATATATATATATATATATATATATATATATATATATATATATATATATATATATATATATATATATATATATATATTGTGACGAGGCCTTGGCTTGCAGACCGTTTTTCGGTGACACGGATTGACAGTTACTATTTGAGGATCTCGGGCGCCAGATTTTAAAGGGTTTACTCCCTGTTGAGGATGTCTGCGACCTCTTCACTTAACTCTGACCGAGATACCGATCAAAGTACCTGGGTAACTCTGTGGAGAAGGGTTCGGTAGCCTTTAGGTAATATAGGCTAAATTTAGTGACCCCCCGAGTGAGCGGGCTTTAATCGCTGACTCGGTGTGATCCGACCACTTCTGTCTTAACGAAAGGTGTAGCAGATTTTGTGTGTTAATGGGTTAGATAAGAATTAATCAAGTTCTTTACTTTACCCAACCCTATATTACAGATTTCAAACTATTTACAAAATATATCTATACAGAATAATATTTATAAAATATGTACAAATAACATATGCGGACACTAACATCAATCGGCACGTGGATCTCGCTAACGCGGTAAAGGTTAGTGCGTGACGAAGCGTACGGATTCGGTCAGGTATAAGTAACACGGACGGTATTCCACTCAAGCGAGGATACGGCAGGCGGGCAACACACAGCGATAGACAACATCAGACTACTAGATATAACTTCTCCGTCGAAGCAGGGGACAGCGGAGACGAAAAAGTGCAGACGGGAGAGACGGGATGACAGTTCCCGGAGGCCTATGCGGACTGTGAATTCTCAGCATCTCCGCTAGGGTCAAATCGGGACGAAAACATCTTGATTACTTTAGTGAGCTGTGAATCCTCAGCGTCCTCACTAAAATAACACAAGAGCTTATACTGTATGGGGCGGAAAGCCGGGAGCCAGATGAAGTGTACAGGGCTAATTGGAAAGGAAAGTATCACTTGGAGTGACCTAGATAGACTGTGAATCAGCGTCCCTATCGGGATCAAACCAAGATGAATATATCTCGATTATTTATGTGAGCTGTGAATCCTCAGCATCCTCACAAAAATAATGCAAGACAATCTAACATACGGGAATTGTCTATAGGGACGGCGGCAGGTCAGGAAAAGCAGAAATAATTCACTTGAGGAGATTTGGACTGAGAAGCGTGATGATTTAAAAGTATGAAAATTCGCTACAAAATATGAATTACTTAAAACAGATAATTCCCACCTATAACAATATTTTCGGATACGGAAATCGACCAACGAGGTGCGCTCGGACGGCAAACGGAAACGGAATCGGTGCGGACTCGTGGCGACTTAATAACTTAGCTGAATTAACAATACTGTACTGCCTGTGCCCCGTGTTGCTTCTCCTTTTATATGAATTTCACAGCCAGCCCAAAAACTCTGCCATGCTTGGAATTTTATCACCTTATCACAACCGGATAAGATAATATGTATGAAATACCTGTTTAATTAAATATTTCTTAAAATATTTCATGGCGAAAATATTTTAGCAAATATTTATATAGTTTGTATTTGATTCTTTTCTTATTTAATTAATTACTTACTTAGTAATTATGCGTTTTCTATCACAGACAGATAGGAAATAATACTTCATCACTATATATATATATATATATATATATATATATATATATATATATATATATATATATATATATATATATATATATATATATATATAATTAGGTTTGGGTTCGTGGATACTTTTTCATTTTTGGACAATAATAAAAACAACATTTGTGTTTTTGATTTAACAACGATGTTTCGCCGCCTTATGCGCGGCTTCTTCAGGTTTTTAAATTCTTTATTTCATTTTCTATTAATCTCTGAAAATTTCGCTTTTACGGTTGAGAGCTGTAAACATTGAAAAGGTATTTTTAGAAAAGTAGGTTCCCTTTAAATAATTGCAATATATGTTTTTATAAATTATTTAGATTTATATCTTACCTGTGTGTTACACCATACCTTCGTTGTTACAGTTTATTGTAATTTTTTTAGTCTTCGAGTACGAGAGGACATTTTGTATAATTATCTGTTTTTGAAAAAGACATGCGTGTTAGAGTCTCTTAGTTGTCGGTGATTGATTCCAAGCGTACGGCAGCACACAGATGACGCTTGGAATCAATCACCGACAACTAAGAAACTCTAACACGCATGTCTTTTTCAAAAACAGATAATTATACAAAATGTCCTCTCGTACTCGAAGACTAAAAAAATTACAATAAACTGTAACAACGAAGGTATATTTTCCGGCGATTACAATTGAGTGATGGTGTAACACACAGGTAAGATATAAATCTAAATAATTTATAAAAACATATATTGCAATTATTTAAAGGGAACCTACTCTCTAAAAATACCTTTTCAATGTTTACAGCTCTCAACCGTAAAAGTGAAATTTTCATAGATTAATAGAAAATGAAATAAAGAATTAAAAAACCTGACGAAGCCACGCATAAGGCGGCGAAACGTCGTTGTTAAATCAAAAACACAAATGTTGTTTTAATTATTGTCCAAAAATGAAAAAGTTTCCACGAACCCAAACCTAATTAATTATAACATAACTCTTCACGAAAAAAACGAACCACGAGTATATATATATATATATATATATATATATATATATATATATATATATATATATATATATATATATATATATATATATATATATATATATATATATTGTGTGTGTATAGGGACATATAGAAATAAAATGAATACGGTTGGTAAAAATCTTTTGAAGGTCTGTACGGAACAATACTGTATCTCAAAATGCTTGAGCTCGATTTATTTTTACAAAAATATGTTGTATTTTTTTTTTTAGATTTCAGAGGGTGTGTGTAGCTAGTATACAAAATTATTAAGGAATAAGAGCTAAAAAAAACTCTCTTCTAATAATATTTGAGCCTGAGGGCAGTGAGATTTAAATGATTTGCTTACCATTGTTTTGTATAATATGAGATCCATTTTAAGTGATAAAACAGAAATCTATAAAAAAACTTATAGAATCCTATAGAGTTCATTACATAAACCTATAATGTCATTGAGTTCATTACCTATTAATCAATTTTCTGATCCAGTTTATGAAGAGTGATGAAACAGAGATCTAGGTTTAACTAGATTTCTTAACTAAGAATATCTTTTTCTAGCGCCTTTTACAGAAATCGATAATAAAATTAATCTCTCCTATGCAGAAACCTAACTAGATGATACTCATATTCTATCATTGACTAACTTGATGATATGATTAGTTGCGAGTTCTGATGCAAATTTACTCTATTCATCTATTGGTATTTACGAGATAGGGAACTCTGGTATAGTTGGTGCCCAGCAGTTGTGCTATAACGCTTTAGCTATTGTCCAGTAGAGGTCGCTAACAGCATAACGACTGACTTTACTACAAAAACACAAAAAATAAAAATAGTGTTTGTACCATCTACCATGTGAAACGGAAATAAATTCATATTTCCCTTGCCATATATTTATTTTTATTTACTTATTATTTATTTATTTAATGAACTTAATTTTACAATGCACAAAGCAAGAATGCTTTAGTTTATATAATGCCCCGAATGCAATTTCGAAATAATTTAGACCTAATAACTAAATTAAAAGCCTGGACGCAGCCAGTGCGTTCCGGTAGTGAATTTTCATAGAAATTATCTGGCACCAAATATTTTATTATAACTTTTTTTTCTTGTAACATAGAAATATAAATTTTGGCGTCTGGGTCACTTTTTATATCGTTAACCTACCTGCCAAATTTGGTTTTCATAGCTTTTTTATTTTTTGAGATAAAATTTTTTTTCGAATGAAAACTCAAAATTTTCCCGGACTAACGAACTTATCCAAGCCACTTACAAAAGGAAGGTACATTTTCTTAATGAGAATTCACTAATATAATCTTATCTAATATTTTCTTAATGAAAATTCACTAATATAAATGTTATTCAGCGATTCCAGTCCAAAGCTCTTTGCATGATTTTTTTTTTTTTTTAATGTCAACAACACACCACGAGGGCTTACAGCCTAAATACTATCGTACCGTGGGTGTTGACAAGGAGGAAAGAGGCAGCTTGTTAATTCTGGACTTGAAGGTTTGGAGGTTCGGAGGAGAAGGAAAAACATGTGCCGGCAAGGAATTCCACAACTTGGAAGTCCTCGGGACAAAAGAGCGGGCATAACAAGATGTTCTATGTCTGGTGACCTGGACATTAAAAGGGTGCATTCGCTCTGTTCCCCTGGTAGATCTGCTGGGGGCAGCAGGTGGGGGAATTATGGAGGAAAGCTCCTCTGAGCAGTGCCCGTGCAGATATCTATAAAAGAGAGAGAGGTCACCAACGGCACGTCGGTGGGCAAGGGATGGAAGCCTTTGGGTGAGGGTAGGGTCACCGATGAGACGTATAGCTCTCTTTTGAATGGAGTCTAGGATAGCGAGTGTAGAAGCGGCAGCTGCACCCCAGATGTGGGAGCAGTATTCGAGGTTTGGCCTTATTTGTGAAGTGTATAAGGTATAGAGATTAGTTGGTGAGAAGTATTTGCGAGCCCGGAAGAGGAAACCCAATTTCTTAGCAGCCGCTTCTGCAATTGATGTAACATGTTGGTGCCAATTAAGATTTCGATCCACAGAAATGCCAACAAGAGAAAAGGACTCATTACTTTGAATAACTTGGTTGTTCATTGTGATGGGTCTAGGGCTGCTGTATCTCTTGTGAGAAAGAAAGCAAGACTTAGTTTTGGTGGGGTTGAATTGTACAAGATTTCTACTTCCCCAGTCTAATATTTTTTGGAGGTCTACGGAGACAGAACCCTCCATGAGTCTGCGATCCTCATCTAATTGGGCTAAAGAGACAGGCTTAGAATATTGTATGTTTGAGTGGAGGGTGCTGTCGTCCGCGTAACTGTGAACTGGGTTGGATGTGCAGGAGAGGAGGTCATTGATGTGGAGAAGAAACAAAGTAGGGGCTAAGGCTGAACCTTGAGGAACTCCTGCATTAATTGGATACAGTTTAGAGGAATGGCCATCCACAACAACATATATGCTCCTGTTGGAGAGGAAATTTGCTGTCCAGGTACAAAGTTTTGGTGGTAGGCCATAGGCCAGAAGTTTATTAAGCAGCGCTGCGTGCCAGACCTGGTCGAATGCTTTGGATATGTCTAGAGCAACAATCTGGGATTCACCGTGTTGTTCCATAGGCTTGTTCCAAGAATGGGTGACAAAGGAAAGGAGGTCGGCAGTCGATCTGCGCTGACGGAATCCATACTGCCTGTCGTGGATTAGACTGTGTTTTTCAAGGAATTTTAGTAGTTCGGTGTTTATGTACTTTTCCATCACTTTAGAGATGACTGAAAGGAGAGAAATAGGCCTGTAGTTGCTAGGAAGCGCTTTGGATCCTTTCTTGGGGATGGGTTGTACTCGAGCAGTTTTCCAGTTACTAGGGAATATGCCTTTATTGTAAGATATCTGAAACAGACGAGTCAGGACAGGAGCAAGTTCTGGTGCGCATTTTTTGAGAACAATTGCTGGGATCTCGTCAAGGCCAGAAGCTTTCCTGGTATTAAGAGAAGAGAGCATCTTTCGTACCTTTTTAGTTTTGAAAATGATATCAGTCATTTCATGCGCGACATTGGGGACTGTTGGTGGTTGAACATTTGGAGGTGGGTTGAGAGTAGAATTTCCGGCGAACAACGAAGCAAAAAGTTCAGCCTTGCCCAGGGCGGTAGAAACAATTTCATCACCTGAGACAAGAGGTGGGAACGTGCTCTTGCAGAAATTATTCCCAATAGACTTAGCAAGAGTCCAGAAGGGTTTGCCGCCGTTGGAGCTTGAGAGGACTTTGTTTTTGATGTGGTTATTAAACGAGTTTTTGCCTCAAAAAGAATGCGGACATAGCGGTTTCTTGCGTCGTTGAATGCTTGACGATTTTCTTGACTGGGATTGTGTATAAGCGTTTTGTGAGCTTTGACCTTTTCAAGTCTGGCCTTGTCACAGGATTTAGAGAACCAGGGCTTTTGAGTGGCTGAAGAGGTTTTCTGTGTACGTGGAATAAATAATTCCATGCCAGCTTGGATAATTTCGGTGACGTTTTGTGAGATATCAGAGGGGTCAGGATGAAAGAAGCAGACAGACGCCCATGGAAATGAGGAAAAGTAATCCCGCATTTCGTCCCAGTTTGCGGAGTTGTAGTGCCAAACGATACGTGGGTGTGATGACTGTGTGACCTCGGGTTGCATTGCACAGGAAGCAGTGACCATGCCGTGGTCTGAGCGACCAAGGGGGGCGGTGACTGATATCTTATAGCATTCAGGATTTGTAGTAAGAAGGAGATCCAAGGGATTTGAGCTGTGTGTTGGGATACGGGGAAAGTAAGTAGGTTGCTGAACCATATTGGCCAAAGAATTGCTGACTGCAAAGGCCTCCGCTGCTCTCCCTTGTGGATCGGTTTTTGAAGATCCTAGCCATTCCTTATTATGGATATTGAAGTCGCCAAGAATAGTGACCTCGGAGGAAGGATATTTAGAAATCAGATAGTCGGTTTTTTCAGAAAGGTAGTCAAAGAGCTGGACAAAGTTGTTGTCAGAAGGTGACCGGTAAATGCAACAGATGAATTTAGTTGCAGCCCTGAGAGAGAGTTTTATCCATAGTATGTCTTTTCTTCCAGCTTCTAAATTGGGAAGTCTGGTGCAGGGTAGATTGCTACGGACGTATGCGCACACGCCTCCATGCAATCTAAAGGCAGTAAGGAGCTCATACCCCGGGAAATTAAGGTGATTAGTGGCTGTTTTGGCACTGATTTGGGTTTCGGTGAGGAAGAGGAGTTGGGGCCTGTTAGCCTGGAGGAAATGGTGGACGGAGTTCAGGTTAGAATTTAGGCCACATATATTCGAAAAGGATATGTTAAATCTTGATGTTGGCGCCCCCTGTACACCCCTCTCCCGGAGATCCGAATGGAAGGGTATTTTGCCTCCGGAATATTTTATACAAGGAGGAGCCATCATCATTTTTGCTTATAAGGGAAACCGACTCATACACCAGAACCGGAAACGTCCGTTGGGACTTCACCGGCCCCTTGATGTATGGGGTGGTACCTCCTCGGGCGTGAAAAAATCCTTTACTATTACATAAAGGAAAATTCCACTACCACCTGCTATGGATTGGAATGGATCAATGTCTACCCCTTTAAAAATAAGATTAATAAAGGGACTATCAATTGTCCAGTAATTATGATTTTCGACATAGTAGGAGGATACAAAACATTTTCAAACATGACAAACGTACCTTGGTATGTTAGCAACAAAACTTTACATATAGATTTAAACATTACATTCCTAATCTAAGAAATCTCTCAGAAAGCTCACTAACATCGACAAAACTCCTGCTTGAAAATGAAGAGCTTAGACGGTTTAAAGGAAGATGGCCTTTACATCTATAGATGTAAGGAAGTACGTGGAAAGAACATTTATTTTACCAGATTAACTCATAGGACTAAATGTGCAGATTACATGCAGTTGTCTTGTACACCCTAAAGTTCTGATTATTAATTTATTTTGTGATAAAACAACTTATTGTCTTGCCAATTAACGGGTTAAATAAATATTGTTTTTAGTGAATTTTCTTTAAAAAAAATTCACTAATGATGACATCTCGACTTTTGAATTTTGAAAACATTTCTTCAAATGAGCGCTATTTGGCCCCCTAGAACACATATCCGGGGTCAGTTTCGATTTATATATATATATATATATATATATATATATATATATATATATATATATATATATATATATATATATATATATATATATATATATATATATATCATATAAGTGTTAGGCTGATTTTCATTACATTTGGTAAATAACTTCCTTTTTCAAGTCGCTTGGATAAGTCCGTTAGTCGGCAGAAATTCGGCCTAGGTTTTCCCGGAAAATTGTGTGTTTTCTTTAGAAAAAACTTTATATCTCTGGAAATAACAAAGTAAGGGCAACAAAATTTGGTATACGGGTTTATATAGCTGTAGGTAAATTATCTACCAAAATCTAGCTATGTAGGTCAAAAGACAAAAAAGTTATAGGCATTAAAAAAAAAAAAATTGGGGTTTTCCTCGAAACGTCAAAGTCGCGATTTAGAACGTCAAAATCGGCAGAATTTAGACAAATAACTTGAATCTAATACGGACTATGGAAAGGAAATGTCTCAAGAACAATGTTTTACAAACCTTGAAGTCTTAGTTTCAACCGTCATTGTCCTTCATTTTACTAAAATGTTTCCAGAAAATTCATTTCAAATAGACCCTTTCTCTGATGCTTGGCAGTAGTCTTAGCTATAGAGTTTATCGTTTAATGATATATAATTTTTGTCGAATTTACGTAAAAAATCAATAAAGCTGAATATATCCGTTATTATATAAGATATGAAAAAAATTGTATACATTAATTATAGGGTGTCTTGAGCTACATCTTAAAAAATTCTTTCTACAATCACAGTGTGGCCCATAAGTCGTTGGTGATACAAATTTTTTTTTTTTAGTCGAACACGCGTTATGTTATTGCATTTTTGCATTTTCCATTGACATATAATCCATGTTTGTAAGAAAAGAAATTCTGGACACAGCAAGTGCGTTATGGTAGCGAATTTTGATTAAATGTTTCATATTTGAAAATTTGCTATAAGGTTGACCAAAAAACGGTTTGTTTCGGGAACACTTTAAGTTTACTTTCCGAAATTTTTGTACATTATCAAACAATAAAGTTATTTTGATGAAACATGGCACATTGTTTTTACTATATAGGTTATACTGGTAACCAAAATGCCTGGTTTCTTAAAAAACACACATATTTGCTATAAAAATCATATTTATGAAAATTCACTACCATAACGCACTTGCTGTGTCCAGACTTTTTTAAAATCAGAATTTGTTTGCTCTCTTAATAAAGATGCAAATTATTTTATTAGGAAAAGGCTAAAAAATTATTTTTAATGCAAATAGGTTAACAATTTTTCCACCACAATAAACTTTATTATAATTTATTCAAATTTTGAGAAAGAAACTTAACGAAAAATTATTGTGTGTATATTATTTCTTATGTAGTATGGTATGTATGTAGACCGTATGGGCGTTGCAGTTGCAACAGGCCGTGTAATAGATTTCCTTTGGAGGAGAAGGGCGAATACAAATGTGCATAGTCTAGGGGTCGGCGGTATTCCCCTTCCTCCTAACTCCCCCGGTGCCATGGATCACCCCAGTAGAGTGCGCTGTCTCCCAGGGGGGCCTCTTTATCCAGTAATCGTTTCGAATCCAATTGATCTATCAATATGTATAACGTCTTAACTTTTACTGTCGCCTCTCACCACTGCGCTTCCTAAGCCTATTCGCTTTATTTACTACCCCTTGGATTCGAATCGAATTGATTATTCCGAATTTGTTCTAGATATTAACATTAACTACACCGAATTCAACTATTTATTGCCTCTGGAGTCGTTTTTAGTTATATTTCAACACCTACACGAAGTGATAAGTGTTCGAAAGAGGATAACAGTTTCTTAAATAATTTATTTTAGAATTATCGTAAAGACTAAATTGGTAAAAAGTTTGTTAGTTAGGTAGTCATGTTTCATTTTATGCAGTGAGCTAGTTTGAGATCAATCCTAGAAAAATGTAAAATATTTAAAAAAAATTAACCCAACTTCAAAATGGGCACTAAAAACCGAAAAATTATATATAATTATTATTATATGATTAAAGGTTTAATTGAAAAGACAAACATTTATTTAAATGAAATATTATTATATGCGCTACCTACTTATCTGTTTGAGGTCGGTGCCAAGCCAATTAGGTAGTAGATAGATAGGCTGGGTCATCCTTGTCACAGGATTTAGAGAACCAGGGCTTTTGTGTGATTGAAGAAATTTTCTGTGTACGTGGAATAAATAATTCCATGACAACTTGGATAGTTTCGGTGTCGTTTTGTGAGATATCAGAGGGGTCAGGATGAGAGAACCAGACAGACGCCCATGGAAATGAGGAAAAGTAATCCCGCATTTCATCCCTGACCTGACATTTTTGGCCGTACTATCCTTGTCTTTTGGGTTACCTAGCAACTTTTTAAAAGTATTTTTTGTCGAAAATGTTAGCTGCAAATTGGCTTTTTCAAAATGCTATCTAGACCCCTCGTCATTCGAGGTTCAAATGGTAAGCAAACAAAGTTTTTTCGGCTTGCTCTCTTCTTAAAGTCATTGGTTCCGCTATATTTTCTTTGTTTTTGG
Organism: Tillus elongatus; assembly: GCA_964006375.1. NCBI lineage: Eukaryota > Metazoa > Arthropoda > Insecta > Coleoptera > Cleridae > Tillus > Tillus elongatus. Next base: position 186,182,805 of record OZ023265.1, on the reverse strand, counting down.
TTTGTTAATTAATTTCTTTACTAGGCAAGCAGTGCATCTGTTATGTTCGGCCACGTTCTCAATATAATTTAATTCTTTGGTATCTACTTATAAATAAAATGAATTAACTTGTTTACTAAGAAATTCAAACGGGCCATTATTTGTTCGTACGTATGATGTGAGTCATTTGGAATGTAGTTTTTAGTGGTGGACATCGATTTCTAAAGTGTCTTAATTTTTGATAACTGGTACATCAAAAAAGGGCAATTTATTATTAATTTCTACTTCGTGGGTAAATTTTATGGAGTCAAATTGATTGTTTAATTTGGAAATAAAATCATCTATTCTGCAAATGTTTGTGTTAAATGCTGCGAAAATATCAGCCACGCAACGAAACCACACTCTACTCACTTTCACTTTCAAAATCTGTTTCAAATCTACTCATGAAAAGTTATGCAATAAATGGCGATAGCGGCTTGCCCATTGCCGTGCCTTGGGTTTGTTAAAAAACTCATTGTTTAATTGAAAAATATTTTGTTTAACACTACGGTTTGTTAAAGTTAAATATTCTTTGCAGACCTTTTCGTTTATGTTATTCATTTCTAACAACTCTTCTAAATACGTTCTAGTTCGTGGGAATGCTAGGAAACAATGAGATTACATCGAATGAAATCAAAACCTCTAATTGATTCAATTTAACCTCTTTAATTTTATTAATAAATTCTAGTGAGAGGAAAAACCGTTATTTTCTATTAATAGTTAAAGCCGAATACGTTATTTCATAAGAACCGTTGACAATAACAGCTTCAGTTATTTCGCTGTTATTTTGAACTGGATAGTCGATCGATAGTATCCTACATTTCCAAAGCTGTGAGCGAGAGTGAGCACACTAGAGTATAAATAACGTGTTTCCTGTTAAGTAATATGTTATGAAGTAAAGTCTGCTCTATACTGCATAGCATACCCATACATATTTATTACATTCCCAGTCGCATGTCCATTCATCCCGTTAAATAAATAAATTTAACAGTTGCCGATGTTTATTCATCGAACCTAGTTGCAGTGGAACTGAACAGATACGACTCCGAATTCTAGTTTAGTGTAAAAAGCGTTATTTTATAAGCTGTTATTTTTATAAATTCACAACTGGTGGTTACCGTTGCGGCTCGACAACCGTTTAAAAATAACCGACAGTTAAATAATGACGCATCACTAATAAATTCAAGTAAATTTGTTACTGAAAAACTGTGTTGTTTTAGAGGTAAGCCTTTAGACTAATTTGTCAACCACTTTGCTAAATTGCATGTCGGAGAATCTATAGGAAACAATAGGTGTCATTCATTTTCCCAGTTTATGAATTTTTGGGAGACCATATTTTTGGGGACTTTAGGATCTGCAACTTATAACTTTCTTCCTAAGTCTTTAGATATGAGGTTGTGACAACTCTTTAGGCTGTTTTTAACGTCCCAAATTAGTTTTGGTTGGGTTTGCATTTAGTTTTTTATAGGGCCCTGTCTCTACGAAATATGTTAATTTTAGAGTCTGTGAAGCTCCCTAAATCGTTAGTGTCCGACTATCTGCAAAAGAATAAAGAGATTTCGGGACGCAGAAAGTGCGTTATGGTAGCCAATTTTCATTAAAAGCTTCAAATTGTAATAACTCAATTTTCTACAAATTTAGAAAGTTGAATTTTGGTAGGTAGTAGGATTTTTTTCAAGGCAACATATCCACCACACTTCATCACAATAGCTTTGTAATTTTCGGAGATAAAAGACTATCTGCAAAAGAATTAAAAAAAAAGAGATTTCGGGACGCAGAAAGTGCGTTATGGTAGCCAATTTTCATTAAAAGCTTCAAATTGTAATAACTGAATTTTCTACAAATTTAGAAAGTTGAATTTTGGTAGGTAGTAATATTTTTTACAAGGCAACATATCCATCAAATTTCATCAAAATACCTTTGTAATTTTCGGAAATAAACATTTTTTCGGAGGAAAACTGACTTTTCCTGGCTAACCAACTCATCCAGGCTACTAATAAAAGAGGGCTTCTTGCCGAGTTTGATCAAAATCCGTCAATAACTTTTTGGGTTATCATATGGATATATATATATATATAAATATATATATATATATATATATATATATATATATATATATATATATATATATATATATATATATATATATATATATATATATATATATATATATATGAACATATAAAAATTGAAACCGACCCCTGACCCCGTATATGGGTTCTAGGGGTCCTAAAATCCGTTAATAACTTTTTGGGTTATCGTATGGATATATATATATATATATATATATATATATATATATATATATATATATATATATATATATATACATATATATATATATATATATATATATATATATATATATATATATATATATATATATATATATATATATATATATATATATATTGAAACTAACCCCGTATATGGGTTCTAGGGGTCCTAGTTCGCGCTCGTTTGGAAAAATGTTTGTAAAGTCTCACTATAGATACCTCACTGTTAGTGAATTTCTTAAAATAAAAATTCACCACAGATATAAGATATTTATAATAATTCATCCTCTGATGACGCTAAATTGGTTAGTGAAACGATCGTCAGGTTTTTAAAAATGTGTAGTGTTGATTTGGGTTCTCCAAGTGTATTTATCAGTGCTCATCACAGGTTCCAATCTTTACCTAGTCATATGTGAGTTAAGGAATGGTTTGAAGACCAACATTAATTTTTTAAGGGTTTAGAATTGCTTCATTAACGCTCTGCTAAAGGTAGGTCTTAGGAGAGATTGTGTTGAATTAAATAAATTTTGTTTAAAAAATTATTGGTTTCTTTATTGTCGGCTCTATAAGTACTTTTCAATACGTTCTCTGTACCGTGTTAACTAGATTGCAATAATTATGAATTGCAGGATTTAAATATTGCTTTTTGTAATCAAAATTAACAATTATTGAAAGTAGATGTTGATTGGGTTTTTCATCCATCAAGGATATAAAATAATAAATGTTTGTCTTTGTGTGCCATAACAGAATAAAGGAGAGGCGTAATCACGTAATGAGTATAGAGTCAATCGTAATCTGATACCAATCAGTTAATAATCCCGATAATAGGTAAACAACAGGCTGGACCTCGGTGAGTTAGGTGAGATGGAAGTGTAAAGAGGGACTGTAACGTCAAAGATACCCCCACCCCCGAAGTAACGCACACTGGTGTCGGGTTTATTGGGTTTAGCCACTTTACTGATACTGATATCTTTTAATCACCAGCTATAGCTAATTTTTTTTATAACTTTTAACGTCGGCCTATTTCCGCGACTATCGCCAATCACCGAGGCCAGGCAGCAGTTTCACCCCTCTATCCTGAAAGTTTGCCAAACCCCCGCCTTTCTGTAAAGAGGGTAGGGATCTTTCACGTGCTCAACATCACATGGACATTGGACCGACGGCTTTACGCATCCTCTGATGGGCGGAACGTGCATTTAACTTGCTCAAATACAATGTCAGAACTTCGGTTGATGTTAATTTATTACAGTTTGTACTGAAAAAGTAAAAGGGATACTCTGGGAATGGAACCCAGTACCCTTCGGTTCAGAGGCACACGTTCTTACCCCTCGACCACCGAGGCTCCTAGCTAATAAATTGACTAGCTATTGATGGCGACTGTTTTTTGCTCCCACTACATTTAACCAGTACATTGCATTGTATATGGTTGCTTTAACTTCGGCGTATTTCTGCGACTATGGCCAAACGCCGACGCCAGGTAACAGTTTGACCTCACTCTCCTGGAAATTTTGCCGAAATCTTTCAAAGCTTTCATAAATTGTATGGAAGTGGAGGAACAATAACCACAACATTTAATTAAATAACATTTCTTCATTCATTGATATTTTGTCTTATACTTTAATTGATGATTTTATTGCCTATCCAAACCGAAATTTAAAAAAAAAATCGTTTGTTATGATCATAATTAATAAAGCTTTAATGTGAGGTGTCACTCAACATAGGGTGCCATTTAAAATTAAACGGTAGGTACGTTGCGCCCCTGCCTAAGGGTTTAGGTTCCAAGACACAAAAACCGATTTGTGTCCAGATAATTTTTTTTTAAGAAGCGCAGAAACAGGTCAATTTTAATATTGAGGGGGACATGTTTAGACATAAAACTCAACTTTGTCACATCCACCCCTTAAGGATGATAATAACAACCCTTATATTTTAAATAGGGAACATGGATCGAGTGTTACATCATTTGAAAGCTCTTTCTTTTCTGAATTCAGCACACAAATTTTTTTGGAAGTTTTATCAACTCGTTTAAAAATTATTCACAGTTGAAGATGCAAAAACGCATTTCACTCATTCCGATAAGAAATGTGCTGATAGTCAATGTTTTGTTGGTTTGTAAACAAAAAATTGACTATCAGAACATTTCTTATCGGAATGAGACAAATGCGGTTTATTATTTCAGTTTATCGGTCGGATTGATACTTGATAGTACTACCGATAATTAATTTCACAATGGTGTAATCTGTAGAAGAAAGAGTTGAAATAATTACTCTTTTTTTTCAAAAACGATGACTGTGCCAACCGTACCGCAAATTTGTTTAATGAACGACATCCGAACAGACATGTTAACAGAAAATACATTTTGGAGTTAGTTGCAAAGTTTCGACAAAGTGGTTCAGTAGCCAACAAAAAACGGTATCCTGAACGTGAATTTCCGGTTAGAAATGAGACTACTGAGATTGAAGTTTTAGGACAAATTGCTGCAGACCCAACTTTGAGCACGAGAAAATTGGCCACTGTTTCAAACTTCAAAAGAAGAACTATTCAGCGAATATTGAAGCATCATAAATTTCACCCGTATAAAATCTTGTAGAACAACTGAATGAAGATGATTTTGATCGGCGGCTGGAGGTTTGTGAAGTTATGACTGCACGAATAGCTGATAACGGGAACTTTCTGTTCAATATCTGTTTTTCAGACGAGTGTACGTTTTTATTGAACTCTACAGTTAATCGTCATAATTGTCGTTATTGGGCAGATAATAATCCACGAAATGTTCACGAAGTCCACACTCAAACTCCACAGAAATTGAAGGTCTGGACTGGCATTTTTGGAGACCGTTTAATCGGACCAATTTGTCTTCATGGAAATTTGAGTGGCGAAACGTATTTGGAGTTACTAGAAGATATAGTTTACCCTCTACTAATTGACATTGTTGAAAATATCAAGAAAATCAATTAGTGTTTTAACAAGTTGGAGCTCCTCCGCATTTTTCACAACGTGTTAGGGAGTTTTTGAACAGAGAGTTTCCAGGACAATGGATTGGGCGTAGATGTGCTATTGAGTGGCTCCCTAGATCACCGGATTTAACTCCTTTCGACTTCTTTCTATGGGGCCATTTAAAGAGTAGAATTTACGCAACAGAACCGGAATCTTTGGAAAAATTACGACGACGCATTGTTGAAGAATGCCGTCTAATAACTCCACAAATGCTCCAGAATGTCAGAGCTCGTTTTGAACAAAATTTGTACTTTTGTATGGAAGCTGATGGTCAACAATTTGAACACTTACTTAACTAAATAAACATTTTTGAACGTTTAGTTTTGTTTTTTAGTTTTTTTAACGAAAAATTGACTAATTAGTGAATTTCTTATCACAATGAATGAAATACGTTCTTGAAATTCTAACTGTGAATAATTTTTAAACGAGTAGATGAAACTTCCAAAAAATGAGTGTGCTGAATTCAGAAAAGAAAGAGCTTTCAAATGATGTAACACTCGACTCATGTTCCCTATTTAAAATATAAGGGTTGTTATCACCACCCTTAAGGGGTTGATGTAACAAAGTTGAGTTTTATGTCAAAACATTTCTTCCTCAATATTAAAATTGACGTGTTCCAGAGTTTCTTAAAAAAAAATTCTCTGGACGCAAATTGGTCTGTTTCGTTTTCAATGCGCCACCCTATATATATATATATATATATATATATATATATATATATATATATATATATATATATATATATATATATATATATATATATATATATATATATATATATCATACCGATAACTTAAACAATAATGACCCGATTTTGATCAAATGTGGCACATACGTTCCTTTTGCAAGTTGCTTGGATTAGTTCGTTAGGAAAATCGGCTCAAGTTCTCCCGGAAAATTTTGTGTTTTCTTTCGAAAAAAAAATTATATCTCCGGAAATAACAAAGTAAGGCCAACTAAATTTGGAACGCCGGTTTCTGTCATATCATATGTACAAAAATTCAGATCTCTATCATAAAAGACAAACAAGTTAGAGGTAAATTAATTTTTAATTAATTAAATTAGATTTAAGAAAGTTAAAACACGTTAAAATTGATTCAGTACGAATGGGAGTGAAAAATACTACAAGAAATGACTAACAAGCTCCTAGATATGTGTCTAAGTCGTTATTTTCCTTGATTTCGTTATAATATGAGCAAAAAATCTATTGTAAATCGAAATGGTTTTGTGTAAATTTTCAAACATTGAACCAATGTATTACGGGAATAGCTGCTAGTAGACACATGTAGAATATAGCTCAGTGGCCTAAGTCCCATGTATAAATTTTCATATGTATACTTGTACATAATCATGTATTTTATGTTAATCATTAAAGATATTTTAATTGTTGTGTACATCGGATAATCAAATTCAATTGACTCCTGCATAACGAGTTCGAATTTTTGTATTCTCATTTCACTTTACCATTATCTAAACAGATTGTTGTTATTCGGATGAATTTTTAAACGAATTTTTGTATAAAAAATAATTAGACAAAGAGGATATGAAAGTTTTAAGACTTAATTCAATTTGAATAACATATCTGGTTGCTTGTTCTTGCCACAACTTAGTGAAACCATTCTATATTTAATACACTCGTAGACTTTTCCTGTGGCTTCACAAGTGCTTGTTTTAGTGAATTTTCTTTGAAAAAAATTCTCTAACGAGGAGATCCCGACTTTTGAATTTAGAAAAAATTTCTTCAAATGAGCGCGAACTAGGCCCCCTAGAACCCATATCAAGGGTCAGTTTCAATTATATATATATATATATATATATATATATATATATATATATATATATATATATATATATATATATATATATATATATATATATATATATATATATAAAGGATGAACAATTTACCAAAATTTAGGTCTGTAAGTTTAAAGACAAAAAAGTTAGAGGCATTTAAAAAAAAAGGGGTCTTCCTTAAAACGTAAAAAGTCGCAATTTGAAACGTCAAAATTGGCATAACATTTAGGCAAACAACCTGAAAGAAATACGGATTATGTAAAGAGTGTTCTGCACACCCTTAAGTTTCAGCTTAAATCATCATTACCCTTCATTTTAATAAAATATTTCCAGAAAATTCATTTCAAATAGACAATTTCTTTGGTGCTTTGGAAGTAGTTTTAGTTAAATTTATGGTTTAACGGTTTATAATTTTTAGCTACTTTTCATAGAAAAAGTTCGTTTATGAGGAGATCGCTGCTTTTGAATTCTAAAAAGATTTCTTTAAATGAGCGCAAACTAGCCCCCCTGGAATCCATATCCGGGTTTACTTTCTGTTTACATATATACAGTGTGACGCATTTCTACGGTAAAGCTCAATATAATTGTTATTATGCAAGATACGAGAAAAAATTATATACGTTACCTATAGGGTGTTTTAAGCTGCATCTTATAAAATTATTTTGACAACCACCCATCGTTGGTGATACCTACTTTTTTTTTGAACGTTCCCTATTGCATTTTTGCATTTTTCATCGAAATATGATGCATGTTTGTAAAAAAAATCAAGACGCAGTAAGTGCGTTTTAGTAGCAAATTTTCATTAAACGCTTCAAAATTCAATAACGCAATTTGCTATTAACCTAAGGTTCGTCAGCTAGGAAAGGAGTTTTCTCGGAAATGTTTTAAGTTTATTTTCGGAAAATTTTTGTACATTTTCAAACAAGTTATGTTGGTAAAATATGGTACATTTTTCCTACTATATAGGTTATACCGGTGACCAAATTGATTCCTGCTTGCATTAAAGAGACATATTTTCTATTAAAAACATATTAAGAAAATTCACTTTCATAACGCACTTGCTGCGTCCAGACTTTTTTTACTTACGATATTTTCCAGGTGGGAAGTTATAATTGGCACACCCTGTATATATATATATATATATATATATATATATATATATATATATATATATATATATATATATATATGTATATATATATATATATATATATATATATATATATATATATATATATATATATATATATATATATAACATAAACATATAAAACTCATAACTAACACTGGATATGCCGTCAAGAGTGGCTAGATTGTGCTGATTTCAAGAAATTTTTCGAACATTTCATAGTCGCAATCTCTTCACAAGCAAAGTTTTTCTACCAAAATTTCCTAAAACACAAGAAGTAACGTTGGAATATCCATTTAAAGTATTGGCAAGAATCAGACAGCAGCTATGGTGACTTTCAAACTTATTACTTAAAGAAACATAGTTTTACCAAATATAATTATAAGCTCCACCCAATTTCATGTCAAATTGAATTCAATCTCTATAGATAAAGTAAATTTAGGAGGGTTAAATGCAGTCCATATGTGAAGTATTATGCGATTTATCTGTCAGATGATCAGATAAGGGCCTTCTTCAATCTCACACAAACATTCTGACTATTATCATAGATCACGGCATAAGGGGCATCACCCATTACCGTGACTAAAATAGCCTGAGTGCCAAACTTAAAGAGTAGTACAATTTTGGGACGCAGCAAGTGCGTTACAGTAGCGAATTTTTATAAGAATTCTACAATATTATTATACGGTATATTATTAAAGTTAACACTTTAAACTTACACATACCTTGAAGATCGATTTTAGAGGTCCTAGTACGCACACATTTGAAGAATTATTTCGAAAGTGTTACCATCGATATCTCTCTATTATCAAAAGAATATTGCCTTCTAACTCCTTTTAAGGAAAATGCCCAAAATTTAATTTTCTATGAAGCTAAATAACTAAATTTTGATATATCTGTAGATAGTGTAAGTCTTTTTAAAAGAAACTTTTATTACAAATTTCATTAAAGTTATACAGAAGATTTCCAGAAGCAAACTTAATTCATATTTATAAAAGTAAAATATCTGCCAAATTATAAACGTAGGAGTTATTTTTCCTTATTAATCTCCAGTATGATTTTCTTTTAGTCAACCCAATGAAACCAGTTATTACAATATCAACAATAACAAAATTATAATTCCAGGCTCAAAGGTGACAAACCTATTTAGGCGTTTTAAACAAAAATGAGATCTTGTTCAAAACGTATGAAATCTGTGCACTATTGTTTCTTCAAATGTTAAAATAAAACATAAAAACATACATTCATCGAGCTGGATTCGATCGCGTAACCTTCTGCTCAGGAGGCAAGCGCGGAGCCCCCTGCGCCATCTAGGCACACGTCATCTAATGTTTTGTTTGCGTGATACGTTAGATCGGCTTCATGCGCGGGATATTATATACAAAGTACACGTAACAATTATGAATTACAGAATCAGTAGAATTACCATTGAAACACATCCCACGACTGTTTCGGTCTTATATGACGTCTTATGTGTAAGTTTAAAGATAAAAGAAACTATTTTAGAATCATTTTTATAGAAACTTGGCTTGACTTTGTTTAAATTTCTACTATATTATGCGACAGCATAATATATCTATGATGCAGTAAAACTGTATTCGGGTCTGTTAATAAAGCTACAAATATAGTGTATTTCAATAATTGATTGAATACCCCAGTTAAATAACAATCACTGAGCAAATTTTTAATTTCATGTCGTCTGTCATTTTCCATAATTGCGGCATAGTTGTTACGATTGTTGGTTCGGGTAGTATGTTTAATGCCTGGTATTTATTTAGTTTGGTTACCGTTGATGTATGATTTATACCTGTTGTATGAATTAATCTACGCATGGCAGTTAACAGTTGTGTCTGGCAGGCATTGGACTTTAACCACTAAGTCGTTTCAATGCATTAGTTTGGGATTTTATTTTTAATTTGATTAAAACTCTATATATTGAGTACCAAATTACTTAAAATTCACAACATAGGTTTATTTGCACTATTTCTAGCCACAGGTAAAGTCTCATTTCAGTTACTCTGATGCTTACAAAAATATAGAGTTTTCAAAAAGGTTTCCCCGATTTTTTACCGGAAAAACTTGAGCATAAAGGCTGATTAACAAACTCGACCTTGGCTTGGGCCCAAAAAAGTTTTTTGCCAGGTTTGATTGAAATCAGTTTAGTATTTTTTGAGTTATCGCTCGGATACACACACACACACCCACATGAAGATATTTCTAAACACTGATGGCAATTATAAAATAAAAGCCTACACGCAGCAAGTGCGTTATGGTAGTGAATGTTCATAAAAATGTTTTTAATAGCAAATATGTGTGTGGTTTTTTAAGAAAGCAGGCATCAAATTTGGTTACCAGTATAACCTTTATAGTAAAAACAATGTGCCATGTTTCATCAAAATATCTTTATTGTTTAAAAATGTACAAAAATTTCCGACAGTAAACTTAAAGTGTTCCCGAAAAAACTCGTTCTTGGTAAACCTTATAGGTTAATATCAAATTGAGCTATTTAAATATGAAGCATTTGATCAAAATTCGCTACCATAACTTCTAGAATTTCTTTTCTTACAGACATGCATTATATTTTGATGGAAAATGCAAAAATGCAATAACATAAGGCGTGTTTGATTAAAAAAAAAGAGAATTTTTATCACCAACGACTTATGAGCCACCCTGTGATTGCAGAAATATTTTTCTAAGATGTAGCTCAAGACACCCTATAATTAATGTATAATTTTTTTTATAATAACGCATATATTGAGCTTTATTGATTTTTTACGAAAATTCGACAAAAATTATATACCATTAAACGATAAACTCTATAACTAGGGCTACTGCCAAACATAAGAGAAAGGGTCTATTTGAAATAAACTTTCTGGAAACATTTTAGCAAAATGAAGGACAATGACGGTTGAAACTAAGACTTCAGGGTTTGTAGAACATTGTTCTTGAGACATTTTCTTTCCATAGTCCGTATTAGATTCAAGTTTTTTGCCTAAATGTTGCCAATTTTGACGTTTTAAATCGCAACTTTGACGTTTTGAGGAAAACTAAAATTTATTTTTCTTTAAATGCCTATAACTTTTTTGTCTTTCAACCAACAGAGCTAAGTTTCAACCGTCATTGTCCTTCATTTTACTAAAATATTTCCGGAAAATTAATTTCAAATAGACCCTTTCTCTGATGTTTGGCAGTAGCCTTAGCTATAGAGTTTATCGTTCAATGGTATATAATATTTGTAGAATTTTCGTAAAATAAAATCAATAAAGCTCAATATATCCGTTATTATACAAGATATGAAAAAAATTTTATATATTAATTATAGGGTGTCTTAAGCTACATCTTAAAAAATATTTCTACAATCACAGGATGGCCCATAAGTCGTTGGTGATACAATTTTTTTTCTTTTAATCAAACACGCCTTATGTTATTGCATTTTTGCATTTTCCATCGAAATATAATGCATGTTTGTAAGAAAAGAAATTCTGGACGCAGCAAGTACGTTATAGTAGCGAATTTTGATCAAATGCTTCATATTTGAATCGCTCAATTTGCTATAACCTATAAGGTTGACCAAGAAACCAGTTTTTTCGGGAACACTTTAAGTTTACTTTCGGAAATTTTTGTACATTTTCAAACAATAAAGTTATTTTGATGAAAGATGGCACATTGTTTTTACTATATAGGTTATACTGGTAAGCAAATTTGATGCCTGCTTTCTTAAAAAAAAAAACACACATATTTGCTATTAAAAATATTTTTATATCTCCGGAAATAACAAGTAAGAAGTAATGGCAACCAAATTTGGTCCGCGTGTTGGTATTAAAAAAAGTTCACCATGTACAAAAATTTAGGTCTGTCAGTTAAAAGACAAAAATTGGGGACGCAGCAAGTGCGTTATGGTAGCGAATTTTCATTAAATGCTTTAAATGTGAACAGCTTAATTTGCTAGTAACCTACAAGGTTGAGCAAGAAATCAGTTTTTTCGGGAACACTTTAAGTTTACTTTCGGAAATGTTTGTACATTTTCAAACAATAAGGTTAGTTTGATGAAACATGGCACATTGTTTTTACTATATAGGTTATACTGGTAACCAAATTTGATGCCTGCTTTAAAAAAACACACATATTTGCTATTAAAAAACATTTTTATGAAACATAACACACTTGCTGCGTACAGATTTTTTTCACATTGCACAAGTTGCAACCTGTGATGAAAATTATTAGAAAATATATTACATATACATATAATAAAATCCAAATTTGCAACGGTAGTCTATTTCATCCTTTATTGAAGCTAAGTTAGCTAGCAGAATGATTCTGTTAAAAAAATGCCGTTGTGGTAATTTGGGTTCCATTAAACCAGCGTTTTGCAAACAACAATATTTGAGAAAAACAAAAACTGTTTTATATTTTTTTTTTCATAAAAGGTAAATCAGAAGAAACAAACGTAACTGTAAGATTCGATTGAAATGAAAACTATACTTGTGAACCTGAGTGTATATGATCACTTACTGTGTACATCAGATTGGCATCCAGATATCAGACACCACCAATCAGGATAATGAGATATTTAAATTGGGGTGTATGCAGCTTAATGGTATTAGCTTGAGAATATCCATAACTCCGGACACGCCACTCTCAATGCTGATTTCTTTTTTAATTACTCCTATAAATTAGATGGCAAAGTGATGTTCATCTTTCTCCCAGCCCAAAAAGTTCCCGCATAATAATATTTCAACGTTAAGTCTTTCTGAAATGCTGAATACAATATCTAAACTAACACTAGATCATTAATTTGAAAAATAAGCGGACAAACTTAATACGGCTCTATTTGCAAAATTGTCCCGTTACTGCGTTTAAAAGTTCTGCAATATCTGGATATGTCGTTTTAGTTGTTAAGCAATATATACACAGTTTGGAGAATTTAAATCAGCATAACACGTTTTTCAGTCTTGACGATCGTTTCGTTAACAAAGCTAGTGCCATCAGATGAATAAATAAACTAAGAGAACAAAAACTGAAAAAAGTCTGGACGCAGCAAGTGCGTTATGGTAGCGAATTTTCTTTAAAATATTTTCAATAGCAAATGTCTTTCTTTAATGAAAGCAGGCATCAAACTTGGTTGCCTATATAGTAGAAACAATGTACCATATTTCATTGAAATAAATTTATTGTTTGAAAATATATAAAATTTTTCAAAGTCTGGAGGCAGTAATTGTGAATTTCCATAAAAATGTTTTTAATAGAAAATGCGAGCAGGCATCAATCTGATTACCGGTATAGCCTATGTATTAGAAATAATGTACTATATTTTATCAAAATTACTTGTTGTTTGAAAATATACAAAAATTTTCCAAAAATAAACTTAAATGTTGGTTTCACAACCAACAAAGCTTACGTTAATAGCAAATTGAGTTATTGAAATTTGAAGGATTTAATCAAAATTCGGTAAATTTGCAGATTAGCTCCCGAACGCTTTTCAAAAAATTGTTTTCAGAAACATGACTAGGAGCCCACCTGGATGCACAAACCACAAGAAAAATTTCTTGTTCACACCCTCCAAGGAAGTTACGGGACTGGGAGTGAATAGGGGTGCTGGGCGGGGTAGGTAGTAAAAAGGAAATATGAGCAGAAAAAGCGAATAAAACTGTTTCAAAGCTGTCTATTTGAAGCCATATCCCCATTAAACCCCGCCTACCCAGCACAGCACCCATATTCGCCCCCAGATCACGTAACTTCCCTGGGGGTATAAACAAGAAGTTTTTCTTGTGGTTTATGAAGCGAGGGTGGTTGTATGCACACGAGGGGGGAAGGAAAATGCCTACGACGAAGCAGACCCCCCCGCGCTTCGTCTTGCGGCAGGGTTGGGGTGACTGCTTCGTCGTGGGGATTATCCTTCTCCCCTCTCGTGCATACAACCACTATCGTTGCATAACCCACAAGAAAAAATTCTTGTTCCTACCCGCCAAGGAAGTTACGGCACCTGGGGGGGGGGATAGGGGTGCTGTGTGGGGTAGGCAGGGTTTAAGGGGGATATGGCTTCAAGATGTGAAAAAAAACAACTTTCAAGCCCGTTTTATTCACATTTTCTGCTCATATTTCCTTTTTACTACCTACCCCGCCCAGCACCCCTATCCTGGTCTCGTAACTTTCTTGGGGGGTGTGAACAAGAAATATTTCTTGAGGTTTGTGGATGCAGGGGGGGGCAGGTTTATGAAAAGAGTTTTTTGAAAAGTGTTCGTGCGCTAAACTGCAAATTTACCGAAAATTCGCTACCAAAACGCACTTACTGCGTCCAGATTTTTTTCTTACAAACGCATCATATTCTGATAAAAAATGCAAAAATGCTTTTACGAATTTGTTTTACGAAAATTAGTTAAAAACCATAGACCGTTAAACCATAAACTTCACTAAACCCACAGCGAAAGCATCAACTAAACCGATAGCCAAAGCATCAGAGATAGGGTCTATTTGAAATGAATTTTCTGTAAACATTTTAGGAAAATGGAGGGCAATGACGGTTGAATCTGAAACTTAAGGGTTTACAGAACATTCTTCTTGCAATATTTTTTTTGCACAATCCGTATTTGTTTCACGTTCTTTGCCTAAACATTGCCAATTTTGACGTTTAAAATTGCGAGTTCGACGTTTTGAGGAAAACACCAAAATTTGTATCTTTAACTGTCCATAACTTTTTTGTCTCTAAATCCGAAGACCTAAATTCTGGTACAGAGTTCACCCTTTATAATATAAACACGCGTGCCAAATTTGGTTGCCTTTACTTTGTTATTTACGCAGATATGAATTTTTTTAGAAAGAAAGAAAACACAAAATTTTGCGGGAAAACCTGGTCCGATTTTCCTGGCTAACGAACTTATTCAAGCCACTTGCAAAAGGAAGGTACTCATTTATATATATATATATATATATATATATATATATATATATATATATATATATATATATATATATATATATATATATATAATATATATATATATATATATATATATATATATATATATATATAAACACATTAGCGAATTAAAAAAAAAACGCTAATAGTATTTGTATATTACTTAAAAAGCAATCGCGAACGGCCGCCTCCCCGTCCCCCCTTCGAAAGCATACAGACAAACCATAATACTTTAGTTGAAAGTTCCTATAATTGAAACTTAATAAGCTGGTATTGGAAAGACCGGTTGTCGTTATTAAGCATCCTTGCAATGAAAGGGATACAGATTATAAAAATAACGACTTGAACAATGAACTACACAGAACTGGACCTGTCCGCTTCCTCGAAAATGTATTATTCATATTTCTAAGGATATATATATATATATATATATATATATATATATATATATATATATATATATATATATATATATATATATATATATATATATATATACAGATTCCATAGGCTAAAATATGAGGATCTAGCTCAATTTACCTTAGTCCAAAAGTTGATAGTTTTCGAAATACAGAGTGTCGAATTTATTATTTGTTGAAACTCCTTTTTAGTCTAATATCAGGATTTGCATGAAATTTGGTACTTAGAGGTTTTTCAGGGTGAGCAATCCATGTTTGACAATAGTTTTGGTGTACCTTGCAGAGGGCGCCACCAGCAGTTCTTTGTCTACATTTAAGGCTCAATCACTTTTTTCTGCCTCGGTTATCCAATTTCTTATCAGAAATTTTTATTGCCTGATATGTTATCTTCTACCTTGTAGATTTTGGTTTTAGGAGCCGTTTATGTGGTAATCGAATTTATGTGTTTCATTGCGTTCTAAAATTCATCATAGGAACGACTACACATTATTAAGTATTGTCATTAGTTACAAAATATTACTGTCAAACAATTAAGTCTGAAAAGTTGTCACTGTAGTTCACTTCTTTTGGCAATTTCTCGCTATGGCCGTACCCTACACTAAGGCAGAAATGACCGATATGATATTAGTTCATGGTTATTGCCAAGGAAATGGTCGGGAATCGTTTAGAGAATATCAAGAAAGATTTCCAAATAGACACGTTCCAAACCATCAAACATTTGCCGCTGTTGAAAGGCGTATACGAGAAACCGGTATGGTTGTTTTTGCTGTCTGAAAAACAGATGCCGAAAAAGAAATTTTAGAGCGAATTGAAGAAGATCCGAGTTTAAGCACCAGGCAAATTGGTTTGGAACTTGGAGTTTCTAAGGATACGGTGAATATGACATTAAGAGAACAGCAGGTACATTCATTTCACCTCCAAACAGTGCAGGAGCTTTTACCTAGCTACCTCGAACCAAGACTACGCTTTTGTCGTTTTATTAACGAAAAGATTGAAAATGATTCAAATTTTCATAGAAATATTTTATTCACCGATGAGTGCTGTTTTACAAGAAAGGTTGTGACAAATTTGCATAATGAATACAGTTATGCTGACGAAAACCCGCATGCAACAAAGGTTTTGCATTATCAACGTGAATTCAAAATTAACGTGTGGGCAGGAATTATTGACAGATGAATCGTAGGTCCTGTCATCTTGCCACCTCGCTTAAATGGTTTAAACTACCCAGAGCATTTAGTTAATTTGCCAAATTTATTTGATGAACTTTCAATATCTGTTAGGCAAAATATGTGGTTCATGCACGACAATACACCACCACTTATCACGCTGTACGTCAGAAATCATTTAAATGACAGATTTTGGAATCGATGGATCAGCAGGGGAAACAATGCCTCTGTAAATTAGCCACCCTGCCCACCGGATTTAACGCCCATGAATTAATTTTTATGGGGAACACTTAAGCAGTTGGTATATTCTAGATCAATAAACACCAAGAATTGTGGGTGCGAGTGCAAGATTCAGTAAACATTTTAGGTTAGATGCAGAGATGATGGTTACGGTGCAGTTCAATTTTCTCCGTAGAATTAATCTTTGTGTAAACGAAAACGGGGGTCACTTTCAACATTTACTTAGAGTGTTATACAACAATTGATAATTTAATAAAAGTTTGCTGTTTTGGTTTGTTATTGGCTTTGTATCCTACTCCTCTTGTTCTTTGCCAGTAAAGTGTTGGTGCTGCTGGTCGATTGGTCCTTAAACATGGTCCAATGTACATTTTAAGTGTTGTTGGTCGGTTGGTCCCTAAACATGCTTCTAACTTCTTCGACCAGTCCTAAGCCTGGATAAAGTGTGTTGTCGTTCCTATGATGGATTTTAAAACACTTAGATTGGATTGTCAGAGAAACGGCTCTACAATCTACAAGGTATACCTTTTTAGAAGATAACATATCAGGTAATATAAATTTCTGATACGAAATTTGATATACCGAGGCGGAAGAAGTTATTGAGCTTTAAATGTATGTAGACAAAGAACTGCTGGTGACGCCCTCTACAACGTACATCAAAACTATGACCAAACATGGATTCCTTATCCTGAAAAACTTTAAGTACCAAATGCCATGTAAATCTAAGATAAATATTTGAAAAGGAGTTTCAACAAATAATAAATTCGACACCCGGTATTTCGAAAACTTTTGGACTAAGGTAAATTGGGCTCATATTTTAGCGTAAGAAATCTGTCATAGCATTTTGTACAGACCTTTTTGAGACACCCTGTATATATATATATATATATATATATATATATATATATATATATATATATATATATATATATATATATATATATATATATATATATATATATATATATATATATATATATATATATATATAGACTTTCATATACGTCTAATTGTCTTCTTTTTGATTAGCCTAAGAGTTTTTGTCTGCATGGTGATTAGTATCCCAAATATGTTGAGCAATACATAATTGACCAATAATACTATATTTTATTAATTGTTGTTACCCTTACTTGGTGAAACCGTTCCATACTAAATACAGACATGGAGACTACATGGAGGATTCCAGGCTTTGGAATGTAGGTAATGTTGGGCAAACTAAACGATATATTGAAACAGAATTAAAGAACATTTAGCACAACTAAAATATGACATTAACTATAGACGTGGAGCCTACTTCTCTGGCTGCACTAATATTGGTTTTCTTTTCTGTAAATCAAGGACCTGGCCAGCGCGTAAGCTAACTGTTTCTTAAATGGTTCTTCTGAATTCTAGATGTTCTTCAACGTTTATGTGACAGATTCCGCTGCTTCACAGCATCCTCAGACAAGAAGTGAAACCGGCCACAGAAACGTTGAAGCACATCTTGAACGTCTAGAATTCAGAAGGGTCACTTGCTCCAGTAAGTTTACGCGCTGGCTATGTCTTTCATTTACAGAAAAGAAAACCAATATTAGCCAAGCCAGAGAAGTAGTCTCCACGTCTATAGTTGATGCCATATTTGAGTTGTGCTAAATGTTATTTAATTCTGGTTTCAATTGATCGTTTAGTTTGCCCAACATTTCCTACATTCCAAAGCCTGGAACCCTCCGAATATATATATATATATATATATATATATATATATATATATATATATATATATATATATATATATATATATATATATATATATATATATATATATATATATATATATATATATATATATATATATATATATATATATATATATATATATATATATATCTAGGAATATTGCACTACACTGTAATCACTTTTAAATATATACTTTATTTGTTTGCTGTACGTTTGTGATTTCTTATTGGTTTGCGCGGACTGCAGTTTCGAACCGTCCCGGTTCATCATCAGGACGCTACTGACTGTTATCGCTCATGTCTAGTCTACGTCTGATATTGTACGTGGCGCATGCGCCGTGAGCTTCTATTGGTCGGTTTTCTGTTCTCTGATTGGTTGTGCCTTCGGACTGTGTCGTGTGTATCGGTCTCCTGTCTTGATCACTGTGGTTTGATAATTTGTTCGAAACTGCAGTCCGCGCAAACCAATAAGAAATCACAAACGTACAGCAAACAAATAAAGTATATATATATATATATATATATATATATATATATATATATATATACATATATATATATATATATATATATATATATATATATATATATATATGTATATATATATATATATATATATATATATATATATATATATATATATATATATATATATATATATATATATATATATATATATGTATAAGAACCCTATCAGTTACAGTTTGTTTAAATCGTATGTTTTCTGTTATGTCGTAGTAAAATATTTTTGGGCTGAAAATCGGTAGAAGTTTCAAGCGCAAAACTGTAGCAGCTTAGAGATGTGCAAGTAATTTGTCCGCAGAATGGAAATAGGAAAAATCAACATATTTAAATAATTCAAGAGACGCTTCATTACATATACAGGAATACTGACAGAACATAAGTCCAACTTTGAACAACCGTAATATAAAAGATTCTGAAAGATTGCAAGCAATTTTTTTCCGTCTGCTGAACTTGAATTGACTTTTAAAAGGTTTACATTTCACAGTGAGGCTTGTCACATTCATTTGTCAAATGATGGGAAATGGGCCCGTGAGGACGTGGAGAAACTTGACAAGAATTGTATGCGATGCACTTCCGCATTGCCGTTTTTATATTTACATACTAAAGTTTAAAAACCATTATACCGTGTTGAAAAATATATTTAAACAGGTAGTGGTTTTATCGTGATATACACTGTGTTTCAGAAGTACGAGAACACTCACGTATTTCAGAAACCGCTTCATGAAAAAAAGCAAAATTATTTGCTACAGGACGAATATTGAGGATGGCATCGGCAATGTTGCCAAAATTTGCATTTCTTAAGGTAACCTTGCTTTTAGTTAATTTTCGTAGAAAAAGTTCACTAATGGGGAGATCCCGACTTTTGAATTTTGATTTTTTTTTCTTGTAACACAGAAATATTAATTATGGTATGTGGTTTCCTTTTAACATCGTAAACTTACGTGCCAAATTTAGTTTCTTTTTTTTTGAGATAAAATTTTTTTCCGAAAGAAAACCAAAAATTTTCACGGAAAACCAGGTTTGATTTTCTTGGATAATGAACTTGTCTAAGCCATTTACTAAGGGCAGGTACTTGTCAAATTTTATCAAAATCGAACTATTATTTTATGAGTTATCGTTGTGAGACATATATAAAAAAGTTAGGGACGCAGCAAGTGCGTTATGGTAGTGAATTTTCATTAAATGCTTCAAACTTAAATAACTCAATTTTCTATAAACTTAGAAAGTTTAATTTTTTTACGTGGTAAGGTCTTTCCTAAGGCAAGATATTGCATTAAAATAACTTTGTAATATTCGGAGAAGAAATTTTTTTTCGAAAGAAAATTCAAAATTTAAATAACTCAATTTTCTATAAACTTAAGTTGAATTTTGGTACGTAGTAGGATTCCTCCCAAGGCAATATATATAGTTAATTTCATTACCACAGTTTTGTAATTTTTAGAGAAAAAAAATTGGAAAGAAAACTCAAAAATTTTCCAGAAAACCCTGTCTGATTTTCCTGGCTAACAAACTCATCCAAGCCACTTATAAAAGAAAGGCGCTTGCCAAGTTTCATCAAAATTGGTTAATTATTTTTGAGTTATCGGATGAATACATATATATATATATATATATATATATATATATATATATATATATATATATATATATATATATATATATATATATATATATATATACATATTAAAATTGGATATGGGTTCTAGGTGACCTAGTTCGCGCTCATTTGAAGAATTTTTTTTATTCAAAATTGGGGTCTCCCGAATGTGAATTTTTTCTAAGAAAATTAACTAAAAAGCTATGGTAACCAAATTTGTTATGTATGTTTACGATATAAAAAGGAAAGTATACACAAAAATGTAGATTTCTATGTTACGAGAAAAAAATAAGTTATAAAAAATACTGGGTGCCAGGTCATTTTCATGAAAATTCACTACCATAAGGCACTTGCTGCGTCTAGACTTTTTCAAAATACAATACCCACCTTGTTTTGATTGCAGTAAATTCAGAGCTCTTGTCACTAAAACCTCCAAATGGGTTTTATATTGGTACAAACACATAACATCTAGCAGTTTTAGGTCTCGCTTATCACTTAGCACTGAATTATTGCTTGTTTTTCTCACTTTAAAATAAAGATGCATATTGTTGTATATGTTTAGTTTGGTTTATTTACGTTTATAAATTGCTATAAACTAGTTGACACCTTATAAAAGAAATTGTGGCATGACACCCTTGTGATTTGTATTGCATTGTATGGTTATGTAGGTGGTAGTGGACTATAGGTGGTAGTGGACTTTTCCTTTACGGGATAGTAAATGATTTTTTTTTTGACGCCCGAGGAGGTACTACCCCGTACGTCAAGGGGCCGGTAAAGTCCCAACGGACGTTTCCGGTTCTGGTGTATAAGTCGGTTTCCCTTATAAATAAAATTATAATTGCTCCTCCTAGTACAAAATATTCCGCAGATAAAATACCACTCCATTTGGATCTCCGGGAGAGGGGTGTGCAGGGGGCGCCGGCATCAAGATTTAACATATCCTTTTCGAATTTATATGGCCTAAATTCTAACCTTAACTCCGTCCACCATTTCCTCCATGCTTATAGACCCCAACTCCTCTTCCTCACCGAAACCCAAATCAGTGCCAAAACAGCCACTAATCACCTTAATTTTCCGGGTATGAGCTCCTTTCTTCCTTTAGATTGCATGGAGGTGTGTGCACATACGTACGTAGCAATCTACGCTGCACCACACTCCCCAATTTGAAAACTGGAAGAAAAGACATACTTTGGATGAAACTCGCTCTCAGGGCTGCAACTAAATTCATCTGTTGCATTTACCGGCCAGCTTCTGACAACAACTTTGTCCAGCTCTTCGACTACCTTTCTGAAAAAACCGACCATCTGATTTCTGAATATCCTTCTTCCGAGGTCACTATTCTTGGGTTAGCCGTTTCTGCTTCTGGTGTATGAGTCGGTTTCCCTTATAAACAAAAATGATCATGGCTCCTCCTTGGACGGATCTCCGGGGGAGGGGTGTGCAGAACAGATTTATTAAGGAAGCAAAATGAGCTATTTGGTATGTCAAAATTTTAGTAGTCAATGTCATTTTTACAAGTTTTGATTACTCTATTTGGATAATAGTATATCAGATCATGACATCATCTATGCGATTCTGAATGTCTATACCTAGGCTAGAGCCTAGCTGCATTACGAGCAGAGATTTTAGAGCGTTTGATGTGGATGGGTTTGTGGAGGATTTGCGTGCATCAAATATGGAATGTATGTATTATATCACAGATATAGATGAAAAAGTCGCTATTTTTAATCATACGCTGTGCGATTTATACGACAAACATGCACCTATCAGAACATACAGAGTAACCAAGCCTTACAGCCCTTGGATCTCAGATAACACCCGCCTACTGATGAAATTTAGAGACAGAGCAAAGGCAAGGTTTAGAAAAGATCCGTGTCAAGCGACCTGGGACGATTATAAGGGATTGCGGAATGCGGCAACTGTAACAGTCAAAACGGAAAAGAAAGCCTACCTATCCGAAAAATTTAAATCTGGGGATATAAAGACTGTTTACAAAGAACTGGAACATCTAAATATAGGCACCAAGAGAAAGACAACATTACCTGAAGCTCTCAGGGATCCCCATAAAGTCGCTGATCACTTTATGATCACTTTATCAATGGGTCTGCATTTTTCGGGGCGATTAGTGGTGGGGAAGGATTTCAGTTTTGTTTGGTCGATGATCCGACGGTGCTCCGGCACATAAATGCGATCAAGACCAATGCAACAAAACGTGATGGATTGAGCATTACTATGATTAAGCTTTGTAGCAGGTATATAGTTGGCTTCATAACACACATAATCAACTCGTGTATTCTGGAAGGCTATTTTCCAAAAATCTGGAAATGTGCTATCGGGCTGCCGTTTCCGAAGGTGGCGGATCCTACGGAGCTGAATCAACTGCGGATAATCAGTATATTGCCCATATTATCAAAGTTGCTGGAAAGGGTGCTGGACTCGCAGCTTAGGACTTACTTGAGTGATAAGAACATCTTATCTGACTTTCAGTCTGGATTCCGGACTAATCATAGCTGTGCCACTGCACTGCTAAGGGTTACAGACGACATTTTGCGGGCCACGGACCAGGGTATGCTGACACTACTGGTGCTGTTGGATTTTTCCAAGGCCTTCGACACCATAAATTATAATATATTGCTGAAAATATTGAGAGCGGTTGGGATGGGCTCGGAAGCTCTGGCGTTGATCAGAAATTACTTGAGGGAACGCTACCTTATTGTGAGAGTTGGCAGCTGCGAGTCGGATGCTCGTCTTGTGGAGTGTGGTGTGCCGCAGGGCTCGGTCCTTGGGCCCCTGCTTTTCGCTATTTACGTAAATCATTTCCCTAGGGTCATTCAGTATTCTAAAGTACAGATGTACGCTGACGACATTCAGATATACATTTCCTTCAATGCCGCGGAGATTTCGGATGCACTGGGAAAGGTGAATTCCGATCTGGATTCATTGTACAAAGTGTCCAAAGACCAATCGCTGTGTCTAAATGCGAAGAAGTCGGCTGCTATTTTGTTTGGGAGTCAGATTCTTGTAGAGCGCTTAAAGGTAAATGTGAGGGTCATGATCAATGGGGAGCCTCTGGAGCTTTTGGATGAGGTGCGAAACTTGGGTGTGATAATGGATAACAAGTTTAGATATAAGCGGCATGTTGGTGCCTGCCTTCAGCGGGCCTACAACAACCTGCGTCTGCTGTACCCGCAAAGGACTTATCTTCCGACTGGTGTTAAGCTAATGCTTGGGAATACCTTAGTCCTCTCGCAGTTTGCCTATTGCTCGGAATTATATTCGCCATGCTTGGATGGTTGCGATTATAATCGGATACAGAGACTGCAAAATTCCTGTCTGAGGTTCGCGTATGGTATTCGAAAATTCGAACATATCTCGCATAAACTAAATGAAGCGAAGTGGCTTAATATGCGTAATCGTTTCACTCTGAGAGCAGCAACATTGTTCCATTCTATTATTGTGTCTAGAGTTCCAACATACTTGTATAGAAAGGTAACGCACAGAACTGATGTTCATAGCATTAACATACGGTCGAAGGGCTTAATTTCACCACCTAAGTACAGGCTAACACTGTTTAAACGGTCCTTAACCTATCAGATATACGCTATATACAATGGTCTTGATGAGAGTGTTAAGAGCTGTTCTGTGCGTTTCTTCAAAAAGAAACTGTTGCTGATTATGCGTGGTGGTTAAGCAGGTTGCGGGGCTGGCTGTTGACTACCAGTTTTGCATATGGGCGTAAGTGGGAGAGCAGGGGATGGTTATTCATCCATCTGAACTTCGCCCAATTCACACAGTTTCTTATTATTTTTCTTTTAATTATGTACATGGAACTGTGTTTTTGTAAACAACGTTGTATTGTTGTATTTTTTTTTTGTTCTTTTTAATTGTGCACTTGAGTATTGTATTATCTACTGTGTAAGGCTATTTTATTATTATTATTATTATTATTATAAACCTATCAAAATTGTGACTTGGACAAGCACAAGTTGTTAACTTATTTGTCAAATGTTACAATGTATAATCTATCTCAATAAATCCTACTACTATCACTATATATATATATATATATATATATATATATATATATATATATATATATATATATATATATATATATATATATATATATATAAATTAAAATTATAAACACTTTGCACCTATCTGTATAAAAACGTCCAATGTAAAAAACACCTTATGTGTCGAAACCATGAAATCCTACATATAGCTGTTTCAAAGGTAACCGTTACATATAAACATACATATAAAAATTCAAATGAACCTCGGAAATGGGTTCTAAGGGGTCTAAATCGCGCCCGTGTTTCGGAAATTCGAAAGTCGTTACCTCTTCAATACCATAATTTTCTTTATGAAAATCCGCTAAAAGTAAACTGGTGTAGGTAATTTTCGTATCATTGATATTAAGACATATAGCATAATATTACACAACAAATTTTTCAATAACCTTTAAAACAGTTATTTTATTACGTCTGCTATAATAGTAGGTTAAACATACCTAATACATTTTTCAAGATTGATCTTTCCTTTAGAATCAATTATGGGACGTAAATGGTGTAGACATTACGTTTCAGGATAATAAATCTTCATTAAAGTAAGTATAATCTATCAGGATAAAACTTATATTGTACAAAGCAAACAATAATTGTTGGCGTGAGTGAGAAATATTGATAGTGGTATATTTCCACTTACGAGAATATCAACCATAATCAATATAATAACAGAGAATGGGGCAGGTAAGGCGCATAGCGTGAATGTCACACTGTTATAATTAATATGTTTAGATTGGTTAGTGTAAACACTGTTATGACAGGGTTAAGAATGACTTGGGTAATTACCTGGCTCATTTAATTTTTAATTATCTCGTGCTAGACTATTTGCTTGCACGTTGCATTTTATATTTATGTGCACTGAAAAAAAAAACCGCGCGGAGTACTGATTATTATACTTCTAAGTAAAATGTTCAGGGGCAGTGGTTGGTAAAAACAATTAAGTTCTGTCAGCTACGACATGATATTTCCTAATTTCACACAATCAAGAGGTTGATCTCAAAATGTTACGTCTGTGGCCAAAGAAGCAGTGGCGGCTCGTGCCTCTCTCGCTTGGGTAGGCGACAGTGCCGCGAATTCTGAATTACAAAGCATATTCCGCTTAGATAATTTATAAAAATAAGAAAATGTCTGCGCGTTTGTATTTAAATTGGTATTACTTCAATATAGTTAATTTACGCGACGTAGGCCTCTTCCTCCCCTCACAGCCTAACCATAACCCCAACTCGTTTGAAAATGACAGTTGCTTTTTATAAATTAAATTTATACGTCTGTCTTTTATTAACGAGAATTTATTTATTATATTATTCGCAAATTCATCTGAATCTTGATCTTAGAGAAAACATAACAACTCTTTTTCTATCGAAATAAGTGCAAGAGTTGATAAGCGGTCATTCTTCATCGAATTTCTGCTGTAAGTTTTAATACGCTTTAAACGAAAAAAAATATCTCTCAACTGAGGTACTTGTTGCTGGAATTGTCGCCATTTTGTTTTTCAAATTGTTTGTCGTAATATATAACTTCTAGCTCGTTGATCAGTTTCTGTTTATCGAACGTATTTTTATTAAAGCTGGTTAAAATAGTTATTAGATCAGTTGGAAAATCCTTACGGTATTCTTTAAATTTTGATGAATCAGTTAGAGAAAGAAATAATAGTTGTGAAATATCTGCACATCTGACTTCTATTTGAGTTGTAATATTATCTATATTACTTCATAAAACAAAATACGCAAAGGTGTTTTTTCATCGTCTAAAGCAGCGGGACAGCAATGAGGCACCTGTACTTGCCGCCTAACAGCTTAGCATATGTCTCGACTTTCTTCACGTCATACAGCAGTACTACTCATGCAGTAGTTGTAAAAGAGAGAGAGAGAGAGAGAGAGAGAGAGCGAGATCTGATGTTTTCAAGATTCACATGAAATTTAGGCTGCCATACTGGCCAGCCTACCACGGTTGCTTATTAGACGGTGTTTCCTTATTAACATATTAACGGGCGGCCCGGATCGTATTGGCACAAATTTCCATAGATCTGCTAATAAAAGAAACCTTTATCACATTGCAATGAGAAAACTAGATAGTGTCATTATTTAGTATATTTAAATATATATTTTTTAATTTAGGATTTCTAAGTCAAGGTAGGCGGCGCCTACCTTGCCTATCCCGACCAGCAGCCACTGCAAAGAAGTAGCTTTCCGTGCATTCGTTGGCATAGAGGGTGCCTTTGATAACACCTCATATCAGTCCATCTACAAGGAAGGGAAGTGAAATTGCCCAGTGTAAGATTGATTGAGTCAGTGCTGAAAAGCCGTGTAATCACGGCCACCACAAATGACACCAATGCAAAAGTAACGACGGCAAAATGATGTCCTCAAGGAGGAGGATATCTGCTGTGGTCGCTCGTTGTTGATAAAATTATGGCTACATTGAGCGGAACAGGATTTATAGCCCAAGGATACGCAGATGATATTGTCATAACAGTAAAGGGCAAGCATGATTCTGTAATATCCACCTTAGTGCAAACAGCGCTAAATATTGTAAGGAACTGCTGCGTGGCAGAGGGGCTTAATGTCAATTCTCATAAGACAGTTCTTGTCTCGTTCACGAACATAGGGAAACAACATTTTAAAGCTCCCACTCTGAATGGAACACAGATACAATTTTTCAGTGAAGTTTAATATTTAGGGATCTCCTTAGACCAAAAACTGAACTGGAACACACACTTGGAAACAACTCTTTTGAGAGCCACAATGGCAATCTGGACTTGATGTAGACTAGTGGGAAATACAAGGATGGTATATTGGATATATATTCTCATAAGAGAGTTCTCGTCTTATTCACGAACATACGGAAACTACATTTCAAAGCTCCCACTCTAATGGAACACAGATACAATTTTTCAGTGAAGTTTAATATTTAGGGATCTCCTTAGACCAAAAACTGAACTGGAACACACACTTGGAAACAACTCTTTTGAGAGCCACAATGGCAATCTGGACTTGATGTAGACTAGTGGGAAATACAAGGATGGTGTATTGGATATATATTCTCATAAGAGAGTTCTCGTCTCATTCACGAACATACGGAAACTACATTTCAAAGCTCCCACTCTGAATGGAACACAGATACAATTTTTCAGTGAAGTTTAATATTTAGGAATCTCCTTAGACCAAAAACTGAACTGGAACACACACTTGGAAACAACTCTTTTGAAAGCCACAATGGCAATCTGGACTTGATGTAGACTAGTAAGAAATACAAGGATGGTGTATTGGATACATATTCTCATAACAGAGTTCTAG
The DNA here is from genome assembly GCA_964006375.1 of Tillus elongatus. NCBI lineage: Eukaryota > Metazoa > Arthropoda > Insecta > Coleoptera > Cleridae > Tillus > Tillus elongatus. The sequence continues at coordinate 186,154,650 of OZ023265.1, read as the reverse complement.
TCTCATTCACGAACATACGGAAACTACATTTCAAAGCTCCCACTTTGAATAAAACACAGATACAGTTTTTCAGTGTAGTTTAGTATTTAGGGATCTATTTAGATCACAAACTGAACTGGAACACACACTTGGAAACAACTCTTTTGAGAGCCACAATGGCAATCTGGACTTGATGTAGACTAGCGGGAAATACAAGGATGATATATTGGATATATATTCTCATAAGAGAGTTCTCGTCTCATTCACGAACATACGGAAACTAAATTTAAATGCTCCCACTCTGAATGGAACACAGATACAATTTTTAACTGAAGTTTAATATTTAGGGATCAAAAACTGAACTGGAACACACACTTGGAAAAAACTCTTTTGAGAGCCACAATGGCAATCTGGACTTGATGTAGACTAGTGGGAAATACAAGGATGGTGTATTGGATATATATTCTCATAAGAGAGTTCTCGTCTCATTCACCAACATACGGAAACTACATTTCAAAGCTCCCACTTTGAATAAAACACAGATACAGTTTTTCAGTGAAGTTTAGTATTTAGGGATCTATTTAGATCAAAAACTGAACTGGAACACACACTTGGAAACAACTCTTTTGAGAGCCACAATGGCAATCTGGACTTGATGTAGACTAGTGGGAAATACAAGGATGGTGTATTGGATATATATTCTCATAAGAGAGTTCTCGTCTCATTCACGAACATACGGAAACTACATTTCAAAGCTCCCACTTTGAATAAAACACAGATACAGTTTTTCAGTGAAGTTTAGTATTTAGGGATCTATTTAGATCAAAAACTGAACTGGAACACACACTTGGAAACAACTCTTTTGAGAGCCACAATGGCAATCTGGACTTGATGTAGACTAGTGGGAAATACAAGGATGGTGTATTGGATATAAATTCTCATAGGAGAGTTCTCGTCTCATTCACGAACATACGGAAACTACATTTCAAAGCTCCCACTTTGAATAAAACACAGATACAGTTTTTCAGTGAAGTTTAGTATTTAGGGATCTATTTAGATCAAAAACTGAACTGGAACACACACTTGGAAACAACTCTTTTGAGAGCCACAATGGCAATCTGGACTTGATGTAGACTAGTGGGAAATACAAGGATGGTGTATTGGATATATATTCGCATAAGAGAGTTCTCGTCTCATTCACGAACATACGGAAACTACATTTCAAAGCTTCCACTTTGAATAAAACACAGATACAGTTTTTCAGTCAAGTTTAGTATTTAGGGATCTATTTAGATCAAAAACTGAACTGGAACACAAACTTGGAAAAAACTCTTTTGAGAGCCACAATGGCAGTCTGGACTTGATGTAGACTAGTGGGAAATACAAGGATGGTATATTGGATATATATATATATATATATATATATATATATATATATATATATATATATATATATATATATATATATATATATTCTCATAAGAGAGTTCTCGTCTCATTCACGAACATACGGAAACTACATTTAATCGCTCCCCCTCTGAATGGAACACAGATACAATTTTTCAGTGGAGTTTAATATTTAGGGATCTCCTTAGAGTAAAAACTGAACTGGAACACACACTTGGAAAAAACTCTTTTGAGAGCCACAATGGCAATCTGGACTTGATGTAGACTAGTGGGAAATACAAAGATGGTGTATCGGATATATATTCTCATAAGAGAGTTCTCGTCTCATTCACGAACATACGGAAGCTAAATTTCAAAGCTCTCACTCTGAATGGAACACAGATACAATTTTTCAGTGAAGTTTAATATTTAGGGATCTCCTTAGACCAAAAATTGAACTGGAACACACACTTGGAAAAAACTCTTTTGAGAGCCACAATGGCAATCTGGACTTGATGTAGACTAGTGGGAAATACAAGGATGGTGTATTTGATATATATTCTCATAAGAGAGTTCTCGTCTCATTCACGAACATACGGAAACTAAATTTAAATGCTCCCACTCTGAATGGAACACAGATAAAATTTTTCAGTGAAGTTTAATATTTAGGGATCTCCTTAGACCAAAAACTGAACTGGAACACACACTTGGAAAAAACTCTTTTGAGAGCCACAATGGAAATCTGGACTTGATGTAGACTAGTGGGAAATACAATGATAGTATATTGGATATACCAAACTGTGGTTAAATCCATCGCCACCTATGCATCAATAGTTATGACCAAAAGTTGTGGACAAAAACGGAACAAGCCTCAACACAAAACGAATGGCAAAAATTGCAGAAGCTGGTCTGTCTTAGAATACCGGGAGCTATACGCCCTACAGCTGCAATAGAGGCAATGCCAAATATTACTCCACCGCAGATATGTGTAAAGAGGGGAGCAGCACTAAGTGCCTCAAGACTATTTCAAGCCGACAAATTCAAACTAGGAGAGTTGGTCGGCCACTTGAAGATCCTGGAAATTATTGCATTGAAGTCACTCGCCAAACCAACAAATCAAATGCCAGCTTAACTCGAAGCTCTCAAATAGTGACTGAATTAAAAAAAAACTGTCGTAACTCCATTGTTTCAAATAGAACAGTCTGTACCTAGTGTTACAAAAGTGAGGTGCGTAATAATAAATGCTTAATAAGTTACTTAAAGAAAAATGTTTTCAGATTTTCGTGAAAAAATTGTTTGTAAATTTTTATGCAAAAAAGTTTTTTGGGAGTTTTCTCGATAAGCCTACTTGATGAAATATGTTACATGGTTTCTACTATATAGGTTATACTGGTAACCAAATTTCATGTCTGCTTTTATTGAAAAAAGACATATTTCCTATTAAAAACATTTGTATGAAAATTCACTAACAAACCGCACTTGCTGCGTCCAGACTTCTTATAATTTGAAATTGGCTTTCTACTTCAGTAGGTAATTGATAATTATAATCAATTTTGTTATATTGCCTACGATAATAGACAAACCTATATTTCAGATGTCCTGTCATAGACAACATTATCAAAAATAAAAATCATAAGATTAATGATATTTATATTAAGCAAACCAAACACAACACAATGAAAGCTTAATAAAATAGAGGGAAATGTAAACATTACAGAAGTGTATTATTTGAAGTGTGACCAACTCAATACACACACACACACACACATCGAAACACAAATATAGGCAAACACAAATCCATATAGAAACAGATACACATAGAATGGCTCCATTAGAACTAGACAGGGTGGGACTGTCTTAGCGCTTACTGGCAAACATTTTCGGTAGTTCGTATTTTTTGTTTTATAGGTACACCTTTAATATTGTTTAAGATGCATGGCAGCCTAAAGGTCTTATTTCGCCAGCCTTTATTTGTTTTAATTTTGACGCAAAGACAAGAAGTTGAGTATAGTGTACTAGTTTGTGGAGGCATTTCGATGCGTGTGAAATAAAATCACTCATTGATATTACTAGGTCCACGAATAAGCACTGTCTTCTATTAGCCAATGCATAAAATATACATGGGCTGTTCTAGGTGGTTTCTTGCACAATCCACAGATCAGGTTTCCCTCACATTTCTTGATTTGTTAAGCTATATCCTGACAGTACTAGCTTTTGTTTGGTATTCTACAATGATCCCGAGCTGCATTCTACTTCAACCTAGCAGTTCAACGCTCGTTCTGCTACAGGGGCTTTGAATAAAATCATTGTTAAGTTCTGGCATGTTTATCGACTAAAAATATGTAAACTGACTCCACTGGTTGATTGTTTTGTGGATTTTGCACTTTGGTATAAGTAAGATCAGCTCTAAATTTACGTATTTCTAGAATTCGTTACAATTTCATGCCATATAAACCATAGCCTGAAACCCATCTGTACATAGAACGTCAACGTGAATGTTAGCTCTGAGTTAAAATATACATCCAGGTCGCGGAAAGAAACAAGACTCGACAGCATAGTATTCTACAAGACGTCTTCCAAATCAGTTCCTGGCTGCCTTCAAGGTGCTCGCGATCACATTTCTCTACAAATGAAGACTCCTGGCGTATGCCCGTAGTTTTAAGGACCTTAGAGCCTCTTGTAGACGGCAACAATCAGCAGCGCTACCGGCCTCTACGAACACACTTTGGTATTTGGCATAAAATTAACCTAAGACATTGTTAAAACAATTAGTCGCATTATTCACAAATATGTTAAAGAACAACATCAAGGACGGAGACTTGGGATACCCCAAACTCTGGCTAGATTATTTTAGATAAAAACCACTGCACGCAGCCTATTGCTCCTTTCTAGTCAAACATCACCGAAATAACTACAGAGCGAATGCACCCTTTTACTGTCCAGGTCACCAGACATAGAACATCTTGTTATGTCGGCTCTTTTGTCCCGAGGACTTCCAAGTTGTGGAATTCCTTGCTGGCACATGTTTTTCCTCTTCCTCCGAACCTCCAAACCTTCAAGTCCAGGATTAACAAGCTGCCTCTTTCCTCCTTGTCAACACCCACGGTACGATAGTATTTAGGCTGTAAGCCCTCGTGGTGTGTTGTTGAAATAAAAAAATAAAAAATCCAGAATCGACTGTTTATACAGGGTAGTTCAAATGCGAGCCCCACTATTGGGGTCTTGTAAACCGTAACAGATACGAGGACGGTTAAATTGGGGCAAAGATGCATGATCACTTATCTGAAAGAAAATTTGAGATGTTATTTTTAGTTTTTTAGTTATTCGAAGAAAACCGAAATTTTCGTTTTTTTTTGTTTTCAAGCGAATGCCGATAGAAGTTGACTTTTTTTAACTATAACATTATTGGGACACTTTTTTAGGAGCAATCTAAATCTGTCATCACATTTTCCAAGGCGTTCTTGATGTATGAGTTATCTTTGATTTTTCTTATGGGAGCCATATTGGATTTTTGCATTTTTAAAAAGTATTTTTTTATTACAATGATATATTACAAGTTAGGATCACATCTTACCTGCTATCAAAATTAGGAAAAAATGGTTTGTGCGAAGAGTGGTTTGCATCCTGATCGCTTAGCTCGGGGAAAAACTCTCAACACTCATCTGAAAAAAGGTGCGTTCACTCCTAGGAGCATACTGTTATGTAAATCAGACCACATCAAAGTTGATAATTCTTTCGGTATTGGCTTGAAAACAAAAACCAAAATTGGAAATTTCGGCTTTTTTGAATAATTAAAAAGCCTGGACGCAGCAAGTGCGTTATGGTAGTGAATTTTCATAGAAATGATTCGGCACAAAATATTTTATTATAACTTTTTTTTCTTGTAACATAGGAATCTAAATTTTGGTGCGTAGTTTACCTTTTATATCGTAAACCTACCCACCAAATTTGGTTATCATAGCTTTTTTATTTTTTGAGATAAAATTTTTTTTGAATGAAAATTCAAAATTTTTCCGGAAAACCTCATCGGATTTTCCTGACTAACGAACTTATCCAAGCCATTTACAAAAAGAAGGTACATGCCAAATTTTATCGAATTCAGCCCATTATTTTTGTAGTTATCGTTGTGATATATATGTATATATATATATATATATATATATATATATATATATATATATATATATATATATATATATATATATATATATATATATATATATATATATATATGTTCAGAAAGATTTCCGCGGTCTTTAATGTGAGACATAATTGGTTCTCGGGTTGAACCGCGTCCAGAATTTATGAAAACTCAACGTTTCGGCCCCTGTTTTGGACCCATTTGCCATTTTCAAGAGGTAAAGGAAATATGTAAAGACACTCTAAGGCCTGAATCTGCCTACTCCGTAGTGAGGTGTACAAAGGTGGGTTGGGTTGTTGTAGCTCGATTATGGGGCCTCAATCTGCCTGCTCCCCAAATCTCACCGGATCTGTTAGGTCTCAGTATGTTCAACCCTAGGCCTCAAAAATATCTCTCTGAGGCCTAGGGCCTAGGGTTGAACACACTGAGACGAGATTTGGGGAGTAGGCAGATTGAGGCCCCGTAATCGAGCTACAACAACCCAACCCACCTTTGTCCACCGCTCTAAGGAGTAGGCAGATTGAGGCCTTAGAGTGTCCTTACATATTTCCTTTACCCACCTTTGACAACCACTCTAGGAGTAGGCAGATTGAGGCTTTAGAGTCTCCTTACATATTTCCTTTACCCACCTTTGTCCAACACTCTAAGGAATAGGCAGATTGAGGCCTTAGAGTGTCCTTACATATTTCCTTTACGCACCTTTGTCCACCACTCTAAGGAGTAGGCAGATTAAGGCCTTTGCGTGTCCTTACATATTTCCTTTACCCACCTTTGTTCACCACTCTAAGAAATATGCAGATTGAGGCCTTAGTGTGTCCTTACATATTTATTTTACTCACCTTTGTCCACCACTGTAAGGAGTAGTCAGATTGAGGCCTTAGAGTGTCCTTACATATTTCTTTTACCTCTTGAAAATGGCTTCAAAACAGGAGCCGAAACGCCAAGTTTTCTTAAATTCTGGACGCGGTTCAACCCTAGAACCAATTATGTCTCATATATATATATATATATATATATATATATATATATATATATATATATATATATATATATATATATATATATATATATATATATATATAAACATATAAAAATTGAAACTGACCCCGGATATGGGTTCTAGGGGTCCTAGTTCGCGCTCATTTGCAAAATTTTTTTCGAAATTCAAAAATTGGGATCGCCTCATTTGTGAATTTTTTCTACGAAAATTCACTAAAAACTAAAAATGACACCTCACATTTTCTTTCAGATAACTGATCACCATAGAAATCCCCAACTTTGCCCCAATTTAACCATCCTCGTATCTCTTACGGTTTACTGAGGTTCGAATTTAAAGTGTCCTCTGTATATATATATATATATATATATATATATATATATATATATATATATATATATATATATATATATATATATATATATATATATATATATATATATGTATAAAAACTGACCCCGGATATGGGTTCTAGGGGTCCTAGCTTGCGCTCATTTGAAGAAATTTTTTCAAAATCCAAAAGTCGAGATCTCCCCATTAGTGAATTTTTTCTACGAAATCATAAAAAGGTAAAACTATATTTTTATACTGCAGTTACCAACAAATATTATCAGCAGATCTAAAATATGTCTTTTGTTAAGCGACAAGAGCGAAAATAAGTTAAGGGGAAGCTCACAACCCAGTCTGAGTAGCTCCCGTATCAAAACGCTGGACAGCTCCCTATATAATGTTTAGCATAGAATCTTAATGAATACTGTTGAAACGAATATTTATTTTATTTACTAGAGAAGATTTATTGCTGGTAAGAAAATTTGAAAGTTTGTTTTTTGTTCAACGCACTGTATAATGTGACACTCAAGAACTCTGCCGTTTAATTTTGAGCCAGTCTGTATAAGCTATTTAAATATTTTCCTCTCTGTTGCCTTGGTTTGGCATCGGCTAAGCCGATCCTGCACTTAAGACCACCTACTCGCTGTGAACGCTAGGGGGCGCTGGCTGCCTTGGCCGTAAGGGTCGTAGTCAGGCGTTAAGCAAACATCCTGCGACTTCCTGCAAGCTCCTGGCAGGACAGCAGGATAGGTTCGCTATCCGACCAACTCTATAATTAACCTTTTTATTACACAACCCTTCAGGAAGAAGAAATAATAATCCTGCTTGTGTGTAATTGCTTATACGAGGGAAACGTTTACTAATTTAATGAAACTGCCGACGAGTCGGACATTTAGAGACTTCACTCTGTTTTATTCTAATTTCTGTGGAACTGGTTGGTGTAAGTGTTATTTTACACTTGGCGAATATGATTACTGTACATTATGTTACTTTTGCACGGTATTCGTGGGTCGTGGGGGCCTTTTTAGACTCATTTGCTGTGTGTGGAGCTCTTAACTTGTATATTTCCTCAGCGTTTACACTACAGGGAAAATTAACAATAGAAAACTATACACATATAGTGAAAGGGAGTTAGTTTAGGATAATATGGTCATGTATATACAGCTTTAGTGATATTTCTAATCCTAATAGATACAATTAAACGAAAACTACAGCTAAACGTGAAACTAACAAATGCCTCTGTACCATAAGAAGCAGTCAATTATAAAACTCATTAATTTAGACAAATTATCAGAGGTTGCAGAAACATGTCATTTAAAAAAAATTGTTAGAGGATTTTCGTTAAAAAAGATCTGGATTTTTACGATATAAAAATAGTTCTGCATATTAAATCATTACTTCCTCATCGCTGTGATAATCTACTCTCTCTCTCTCTCTCTCTCTCTCTCTATATATATATATATATATATATATATATATATATATATATATATATATATATATATATTATTGTTATAATCGTTTTTAGTTTTTTTTTTAAATTAAATTTCATCTGTAAAATACTCTCTGAACTGTATTGTAAATGTGTGCGTATTAAATATATATGTATTTGACTTACACCATGGTGTATCCACTGTCTTTTTACTCCAGCCTGAGACCTAAATAAATTTATAGCATGGATGAAATGAACTGACTCTTAAAACAGGGAGCTTATTTAGCTAGTGGGTTCAAGTCCTCCAAACTTATTATGGTTTCAAAAGTATGATTAAATTTTAAATTTTGAAATATATTACCCTATCTGATTTTAGCTATTCCTCCCAAATACTTATATATGTATAAAACAAAATAAAATAAGGTACTAAATTTTCAAATAACACAAAACTTAAACTTTTATTGATAGTAAATCGTCTGACAAATGCCTCTAAGTACCAACTCTCTATAATTGAACTTATTTAATGAATTTAAAAGCTTTCAAATTCCCAAGAAAGAACTGGCCAGTATGTCGTCCTAACAAAATTTTAAATTTAAACACTGTTGGAAATTCTTAATCTACTAAACTTGACTCAATGGTTAAAGATTACTTTATTCTGCAGAAATTTCACGTATCGTTATTCAATGGATCTTCTAAATGAGGCTGAGCAATGATCCCTGCTGTCAACAGATTGGAAGACTAGCTCCTTATCATGAATTGTTAATTAATGATGACTGCTTTTAACGTATTGGGGCAACTTATATCTGATTCTTGTCACACTTATGGCTTTAATTAGTTTATATTGATAATCTTTGTACTCGTTATACTCTGAGATAGTTCGTATGCCACATAAAAACGCAAATATTATGGTTTTTCAAAACTTACAATTTCTTGTCCATTACTTCCTCCCTGTCGTTTCTTCTGCTGCTATTACTTGAAACGTCAAGCCTTTTTATTGTCTCTACAAAACCTTTACTTCAATATCTCCTATTCAAATCCTTTTTCTAATAAAATTTTCAAATCTGTCTTTTAATTTTACTACCCAAAAATTCCCATCTAATAATTTTATATAAATTTTTTCATCTTATCATTTAATCAAAATGTTTCCATTATTCTCTTCTCATGACGACCGTCTCCAAGTGAAAAATTTCTTGTTGGCCGCCTTCCAAATTCATCTTAGGATTTTGTTTGTTTGTATCCTCATTTCCTGGGTTACCTTGTTACATCTTTCAATGCCTTACTCTATATCTGACAGCATTTCTTAACCTATATTACAATTTTATTGTCAGTTTTGACATTTTTGGTAACTGGACAGCTGACTTATATTTAGGTTATATGGAATTTTGACAAGCTTAATCCTAATAAATATTAACACCATAAATTTCCTAATTCTGCTAAACATGAACATTTTAACCTACCTAAAAACTACTTATACAGTTGATACACAGTTTTATAATTGACCTGGATCTTATTTTATTTTGGTGTATACATCTCACATTTTCCAAATTGACTTACAATGATTGCTTTATTCTCACCTTGCTTTCCTTCCATTCACATACATAAATATATTTAGGTATTAATTTGGATATACATCTTAAACATTTCATATCCCGAAGAGTAGGTTTTTGTTTGCATACGCTATATCGTTTGGGGTCATATGGGTTGTTTTAAAGTATATTTATATGTGTATGTTTACCTTCCCATTATAGGATACCATATCAATATATATATATATATATATATATATATATATATATATATATATATATATATATATATATATATATATATATATATATATATATATATAGTGAGAGAGAGAGAGAAAGAGAGCGAGAAAGAGAGAGAGAGAGTATAATATAGTATATAAACACATAAACACAGTTTTTATTTATAGCGAATATTTTGAAGAAAATTTGAAATTTGCTAAAAACGTCATAAAAAACTGACTAAATGTAAACACTTGAGGAATCAAAAGTCTATCAAAGAAACTTGAACTCATCACTTGAGGTCCGGCTATGCATAAAAGCATGCATGAAAAATCGGGTTGAAACTTAACGATAAGCCAGGGCTTGGACTTTTAGAGAAGGGCAGTAAAAGCGCGGTATCAGTAAATTATAAGAAAATAAAAGTCTGGCCACGGCAAGACTGTTATGGTAGTAAATATTCATAAAAGTGTTTTTAATAAGAAATATGTATTTTTTAATGAAAGCAGGCATTAAATTATGTAACCAGTATAACCTACATATAGTAGAAACAATGTCACATATTTCATGAAAATAACTTTATTTATTGTACAAACATTTTCCGAAAATAAACTTAAAATGTTCCCGAAAAAAACTGGTTTGATTTTCCTGGTCAGCAAACCTCTTCAAGCTATTTACCCACATACCAAGATATCATTATTCACTAAAAGCTTTTCGACGAAACTTACGAAAAAAAATTTACATGAAAATTTGGAAACAATTCTGTCACGAAAATCCGAAAATATATTTTTGCAATAACTTATTAAACATTTATTATTAATTACCGAAATTTGACAAAAATCTTACAAACAATGATTTTACGGAAACACAAGAAATTTTTTTGTGGAAACCGGCTATTTTTTGCAAAAAAATTTGCTAAGAGAATACATCCAATTCAAATCAGATACCCAATCTGTAATTAATATGGAAAAAAACGTAAAAATTTGTTTAACTTTTCACGGATGTTTAACCAGTGGAAGTGAAGAAAAATATAAGTGAAAAAAGTCTGGACACAGCAAGTGCGTTCTGGTAGTGAATTTTCATAGAAATGATCTGGCACCAAATATTTTTTATAACTTTTTTTTTTCTTTCAACATAGAAATCTAAATTTTGGTGTATAGTTTGCCTTTTATCTCGCAAACCTACCTACCCACCGAATTTGTTTACCATGGCTGTTTTATTTAAAAAAAAATTTTTCCGGAAAACCAGGTCCTATTTAGATGGATAACGAACGTATCCAATCCACTTACAAAAGAAAGGTAGGTGCCAAATTTGATCAAAATCGGCCTATTATTTTTTGAGTTATCGGTGCGTTAACTATATATATATATATATATATATATATATATATATATATATATATATATATATATATATATATATATATATATATATATATATATATATATATATATAATTTAACTGAACCCGGATATGGGTTCCAGAGGATCTCTAGTTCGTGCTCATATGCAAAATTTTTTTCAAAATTCAAAAGTCGGGATCTTCCCAATAGTGAGTTTTTTTTAACGAAAATTTACTAAAATACTAATATATTTTCACGAAAATCGGAAAACATTTTTTTTTACAATAAATACTAAACATTAATTATTAATTGCCAAAAGTTCACAAAAATTGTACAAACGATGGTTTCTACGGAAACAGAAAAAATTCTGCGAAAACGGACTATTTAAAAATATTGCCAAAACAATACATAAATATCAAATTACCTATATACCTAATCTGTAATTAAGATTGAAAAAAATAAAATGTAAATTTTTTTAACTTCTCACGTAAATTTGAACCAGTAAAAGTAAAGAAAAATATAAGTAGAATAATACTGATATTTTTATGCCACAAGGTGTCAAAGAACATGATTTAGGCTTGCCACTTTTAAGTTTCGTTTGACATTTGTGAAAAAAAGTTTTCAACTACTTACATATTATGAAAATGTTTAGAAACAATTTGGACATCCATGTGAAAAGAAAAAAACTTATAGGCATTTAAAGAAAAAAAAAATAGTGCTGCAAATTGAATCATAATTTCCACATAACTGTGATAGTTTATTCTCTTCAGAAATATATTCTCATGAAATGAATTTAGGCCCCATGACTTGACCACAGAGAAAATATTTGTATTCCTGTACCCATAAACTTTTGAAACGTTACATTACCCGAGTTTTATTGAAAAAATGTCAATTTTCACAAAATCAGCCCCTATCTATCCCCTACACCTTAAAGCAATATTACCCAACAACAATTCGAAGCGTTTCTTTGTCTGGGGCTAACTGGATACCAAATTTTAAGATGATATCTCAGTTCGTGCGAAAGTTATTGTGCCTATTAACAGACAGACGTACATGCCGACAGACCGAAAGACCGACAGACCAACAAACCGACACACAAAAAAATATTCGTTACAGAAGCAAGTTTTCTACATGCTTTGAGACATTTTACGCTGTTTTAACAAAAAAAATTTTTTGTCAACACTAATTTAATTTCAGCCCAGAATACCAGATGTTTGATGAAACTAAAAGTTTTCTACTAAATAAACACTAAAACGTTATATTACTCAAGGTTTTAACGAAATAATGTCAATTTTCACCAAATCACCCCCCATTCATCCCCTACACTCTAAAGCGATTTGCCCGATAAACTTCGGAATCGTTCGTTTGTTGGGTGCTAACTGTGCACCAAATTTGAAGACTATATCTCAATTCGTTCTAAAGTTATCGTGGCTACAAACAGACCGACATACAGACAGACAGATAAAAAAATGTTCGTTCCCAAATCATGTTTTCTATATGTTTTGATACTTTTTACGACGCTCAAGCGAAAAACAAGATTTTGAAATTTTTGTCGCTGATGCGTTACTTCCACACGTTGTGACGATGTGGATGTAATTGAGTGCCACTGATGATGACCAGAGAAACGCATGAAACCAAAATATTTTGTGTGGATAACTAAATATATTGTATGTTAAAGACCAAGATTAAGATTTTTTGGCGCAAAAAGGTCAAGAAATACCAAAAAAATAACTTTGAAAATTTTATCGTGTAGGTATGTGTGTGTTTTTTTTCCTTTAACGTCGGTCTATTTCCGCGACTATGGTCAATCAGCGACGCCAGGGAGCAGTTTCACCTCACTATCCTGGAAATGTTTGCAAAACCCTGCCTTTCTGTAAGGAGCGTGTCTTTAAGGTGCCCAACATCGCATGTACACGGGTCCGACGGGTTTACATCCCCTCCGAAGGGCGGAACATGCAGACATTTAACTTGCTGAAATACAATGCCACAACCTCGGTTGATGTTAATGTTACAGTATGTACTGGAACAAAGAAAGGCGAACCCTGGTATCAAACTCAGTATCTACCCTTCGGTTCAGAGGCACGCGTTCTTACCACTGAACCACCATGGCTTTAAAATTTTATAGTTTTTCGTCTTAAAACGTCAAAGTGATTTAAAACGTCCGAATTGGCAAGATGTAGACAAAGACCATGAACGAACTGCGGGTTATGTAGAGAAAATGTCGCAAGAAACGCGTTTTACAAAGCCTCAAGTTTCAGCCTCAACCATCATTGCCCTTCATGTTACTAATATATTTGCAGAAAAATCATTTCTCTGATATTTTGGCAGTAGCTTTAGTTATAGTGTGGATGGTTCAATAGTCTGTGACTTTTTGGGGATTTTCATAGAAAAAATTATCAATTAAGGAAATCGCGACTTTTGAATTGTGAGAAGATTGAACTAGCACTCCTAGGACCCACGTACACAGGGTGACGCATTTCTACGGTAAAGCTCAATATATCCGTTTTTATACAAGACACGAGACAAGCTATTAATAAAAGAAAAGTATCTGCAGAGTCTAATCAAAATAGGTTTATTACTTTTTGAGTTATCGGTTGGAAACATGCATATATATATATATATATATATATATATATATATATATATATATATATATATATATATATATATATATATATATATATATATATATATATATATATAGAACCATATAAAAATTCCAACGCACCTTGGTTTCGTGTTCCTGGGTCCCAATTTCGCATTCATTTGAAAAAATGTTTGCAATGTTTCACCATCGATACCTCTATATTTTTTTTTAATACAAAAATTCACTGAAATAAAATATTTTAATTAGCTGACAGGAAAACATTATTCTAAGTGCAGTGTGTAAACTTTCGTAAGAGAGTTAGTTACCACTGAAACGTATTACCATCATCACACAGATTCCAAAGGTTGACGACACTGGACAAGTAATGGTTTTAAAGAGTATCTTTTCCCCAATAATCAGATAGTCAAGTAAGTATTGCCTGGCGTTCAGGGGTGGTTTAGCAAGGGGTCTGGGGGTGGTAACTGTAAAGGGCAGCAGCAGATATTTATGAACAGTCACTGAGGTATGTAATAATCTGAGGCGGGATTTAATTTGGCGGACTGATTTCACACTGGCTCTGCAGAACTGTAGTTAATCACTCCTGGTTCAGCCAGCCAGAGATATAGTCTCTCTCTTGCTTTCTCTTTCTCTCTTGCCATACAGCCACCAGATGCGAGCATCTACTAACTACTTTGGAACCTGCCAGTGCTGGCGATTACAGTTATTCAGTAAAAAGATGATAATTATTACTATAATTATTTACTGCTTTCATAAAAACAGTAGGTACGCGTGCCAATAAAATATTTAAACAGTGCGTCCACACACGTACTACTTGTATTTTTAGTGAATTTTTATTTAAAAAAAAATCACTAATAGAGAGGTATCAATGGTGAAACTTTACAAATTTTTTTTCAGATGAGCGCAAACTAGGACCCCTAGAACCCATATCCGCGGTCAGTTTCAATTTTTAGTGAATTTTCGTTAAAAAAATTCACTAATAGAGAGGTATCGATGGTGAGATTTTTGGAAATTTTCTTCAAATGAGCGCGAATTAGGGCTTCTAGAACTCAAATCCAAGGTCAGTTAAAAAGTTTATATATATATATATATATATATATATATATATATATATATATATATATATATATATATATATGTATGTATCCAACCGACAACCTAAAATATACTTCACCAATCGAAACCAAATTTAGCAATTCCCTTCATTTTGTTAATAGAAATAGATGTTTATGGATGAGTTCGTTGGACAGTTTTTACGCTTAAATACTTTTAGAAAAAAAAACATGAAAAAAACGCAATATCTTTTAAATTAATAGAAATATTAATCTAAAACTTGACAAGCACGTACACATTGTACAAGTGGTCTCAGCTACCAAACTTGAACTCAATTGGTTCAGTAGATTTTGAGTTATACCTAAATAAAAATCAATAAACTACTATATGACCTGAAATTACCTCAAAACGGATACCTCTAATGTTAGACAAGGTCAGACAGATAAACCAGAGTTCCGCTGCTATTGCAAATAAAACCTCCAAATTAAGTTTTAAACGGACATGCTACGAAAATATGTCACAATAAACAATCAGCGGGGTTGCCATTAACGACAACTTTCATCTAAATCTGCAGATATCAGAAAAATGTAAATAAATAGAAATTTTAATGAAAGCAATCCAGAACTACGTTTTATTATGTATAAATATTAGCGCCGCCGTGGCTGTGTTGGAAATTCGACTGAAACTTCCCAATTCGGACTCGGGGGACGACGGTTCGAGACTCACCGGCAGCGGATGATTTTTCAGCTTAAAGTGGAGGGTAGGTTAGTTTAGATGAGCAAAAAGGGTCAGCATTGGCTTAATTGCCAGTAATCATTTTACCTTTATGTATAAATATTTAGCTTCTTATTTTCACGGTATTTAAAAGCCATCTCCATCTCTATAGTTTAATCTGACAACACCACTATTTGCGATTTGTTAGCTGACAGGAGTCACGAGAGAAACGTGTACGTTCATAGCCTCAAATTCGACTCCACTAATACCTTAGATTCTCAGAATATAAAACAACTACCTATATCCAAAGCTTAATAGAAATAGTAGGTAAATAATAACCTAACTTCTAATTTTAACATAACTTTAACAAATGGCTTCGGGCGTCGACTGTGACTGTAGTATATTATGATTTTAACATACAATCAAACAAATAAGAAAGTGGTTGTGTACGTCAGATTCAGGTTCTTAATCAATGCATGTAGGTACTGAAACAAAATTATTTCAAGAAGAAATATACCTACCTCAAACTAATATAAGTATAATACCTAGGGTACCTAGGTACTTATTGTTTCTTTACTCTTAGCTTTTACTATTTATGGAACACTTAAAGTAAATGATACTACATAATATCATAAAGCAGTTTAGATTACATATATAATCAGATGTACAGTGTAGATTATTTAAATTATAACTTCAAAATTTTGTACTGTTTATATTTATTTCATTTTCAAAAAGTATGGATACAGTAATAGTAAATAAGTGTTGAAAAGAGTTTAGGTCACTAAGTGAGTGGTGAACGTGTCGCCACCTAGTTCGGAACCAAGTACTATGTTGTCACGCCCGCTCCAAATAACACAGAGTGTTAAAAATAGAGACAGTATACAACTAACTAACAATTTAAAAAATTGTTAGCCCTGGCCCATTTCTACCATGCCGTACTGAAGAGCTCTAATGAGAGCGAAACCGGTCTACGGTTCTAATTGTTGCGAGAATGCATCTAGTCTTACATACTTTGTCCCTATATTGGGGTAGAAATGGGCCAGGGCTAACAATTTTTTAAATTGTTAGTTAGTTGTATACTGTCTCTATTTTTAACACTCTGTGTTATTTGGAGCGGGCGTGACAACATAGTACTTGGTTCCGAACTAGGTGGCGACACGTTCACCACTCACTTAGTGTTTTAAGACTGGCTATACGATAGCCGTGTTATTTTTGGTGCATTTTTGCTACAATTAGTATGCCGTACTGAAGAGCTCTAATGAGAGCGAAACCGGTCTACGGTTCTAATTGTTGCGAGAATGCATCTAGTCTTACATACTTTGTCCCTATATTGGGGTAGAAATGGGCCAGGGCTAACAATTTTTTAAATTGTTAGTTAGTTGTATACCGTCTCTATTTTTAACACTCTGTGTTATTTGGAGCGGGCGTGACAACATAGTACTTGGTTCCGAACTAGGTGGCGACACGTTCACCACTCACTTAGTGTTT
Organism: Tillus elongatus; assembly: GCA_964006375.1. Taxonomy (NCBI): domain Eukaryota; kingdom Metazoa; phylum Arthropoda; class Insecta; order Coleoptera; family Cleridae; genus Tillus; species Tillus elongatus. The sequence continues at coordinate 186,137,438 of OZ023265.1, read as the reverse complement.
TAAGACTGGCTATACGATATCCGTGTTATTTTTGGTGCATTTTTGCTACAATTAGTATGCCGTACTGAAGAGCTCTAATGAGAGCGAAACCGGTCTACGGTTCTAATTGTTGCGAGAATGCATCTAGTCTTACAAGAGTTTAGGTGCAACAAGTGCGTTATGGTAGGTAATTTTTGTAAAAAGTTCAAATAGTGATAACACAATTTTCCATTAAACTAAAATCTTCAGTTTTGATACATAGTAAAACCCATATAAAGGCAGCGTGGGTACTAGATTTTAAACATAACTACAAATTTCTTTTCAAAAACCTTTTCTGTTATTTGGTTTGCAGTAACTGGTTCGATTAAGTTGACTAAAATGCATCATCCAAGCGATTAATAAGCAAAAATGCCTGTCACGTTTATTATTTAGCAGGTACATTCCTTTTGGAAATAAAAATTAAATTTTTGGTAAATTTGCAGTTTAGTACACGGGCAACTTTTTGAAAAAAATTTAGAAACATGTTTAGAACCCTTTTCGGATGCACATACTACAAGAAAAATTTCTTGCAAACGCCCCTAAGAAAGTTACAGGACCAGGAGTAAATAGGGGTGCTACGCAGGGAAGAAGATGAAAAGAAAATATGAGCGGAAAGTTCGAAAAAAACAGCTTAGCTGGGCCTCTGTAAGCTACCTTATACCTATTTTGCATAGATAATTCCTCAAAATCCTGTTTACTTCGCCCAATACCCTTATTGTTTTCGACGAATTTCATTTAAAAAATGTTCCATCAATTGAATAATTTTTATACATAAATTCTCAAATGTTTCTTCAAGGAAATTTCATTAAATTCATTTATAAGAAAATTCGCTATTAAAAGAACCTTTTGTACAAGAAAATTCGCTAATAAATATAAATTAAATAAGTAAAAATGCAATAAGGAATGTTAAAAAAAATTGTATCACCAACGACTTATGGGCCAGCCTGCGATTGTCAAAATAATTTTATAAGATGTAGCTCAAGACACCCAGAAGTAACGTATACAATCTTACATAATAACAATTATATTGAGCTTTACCGTAGAAAAGCGTCACCCTGTATATATGTAAACAGAAAGTAACCCCAGATATGTACTCTAGGGGCCCTAGTTTGCGCTCATTTAAAGAAACCTTTTTAGAATTCAAATGCCGCGGTCTCCTCATTAACGAATTAGCTAAAAATTATAGACCGTTAAACTATAAACTTAACTTCTTTTGGATACAGGAGGGAAAAGTGCTACATGCACCGTAGTGCGTGGGATATCGAGGTACTGTGATACTCATACTTACTAAAACCCCCTCAAGTGAAGTACCGGACCTTAGTCCATACGTCCGTCGGAAAGATTTCGCACAATGACGTTTGGGTTTGAATGTTTCCATTATGTTTTTGCTGCGGGGGCGTTAGCGGGTAAGTATAAGCTTTTGACGCTTATGATTGTGTGGAAGTTCCTCATCGTAGACGGTGGCACTACGGAGAGGAGCATTTGGGTGAGAAGCGGCTTGTGCGAACTGAGTTGTGGATAGTTGAGTTATAAACTCAAGTATCGAAGGCATTTCCAGATCAGAGTGAACCTGACTGTTTCTGACAAACCATGGCGCTCCGGTAACCATTCTCAGAATTTTATTCTGGATGATTTGAAGGGTCTTGATGTGTGTGGCGGCCACTGTGGCACATGCAGGGGATGCATAGGTCATGGCTGGCCGGATTATGACTTTGTACATGAGAAATTTATTGTTCACACCGAATTGTGATGGCCTTTCAACAAGTGCCTAGCAGATCACTGCTAAACTCGATTCGCCATTTCGACAAAAGGCTTAACTATTGTTAAAAAGTGCAAGGGGCTCAATTTGAGCATCTCCTTCAATAAGGATATTACCATTTTTCGAAATATGAAAAGCCGATTGTTTTCGTTCTTGCCAAAGGTCACCCTCCAATTACAACCCTACATATTTTCAATCTCAAGCCTTTCTCGGTTTAAAAGTCATTGCCCTATTGCATTACGTATGCGCAACCTATATATATATATATATATATATATATATATATATATATATATATATATATATATATATATATATATATATATATATATATATATATATATATATATATTTATTTATTTATTTATTTATTTATATGTACATACATTTATCATTTATAAACGCACAAAGCTCTTACTGACACGAATGTTATTGGGGATAGTAGTTCGCGTCCAACTAAAGTCTAAAAGTTGTCGTTTACGTTTCTATAAAAAATTCGCTAAGGGATTTGGAAAATGATGGAGTAGTTTGACAATAGATTCAACTATTCACTTTAAAATTCTTGCAGCGATAGATTTTTCAAACGTGATGCATAAACAGAGAGAAATTTAAAAAAAGTAAATTTATTATGTGATTATGAGTGTCGTAACATTTTGATAATGTCACTCAATATTTGCATAGAGCCTCGGTGGTTCAGTGGTAAGAACGTGTGCCTCTAAAGTAAAGGGTACTGGGTGCGATCACAGTGTTCTCCTTTCACTTTTTCATTACATACTTTAACATTAAGATCAACCGAGGTTGTGGCATTGTATTTGAGCAATTTGAATGCCTGCACGTTCCGGACTTCGGAGGGGGCGTAAAGCCGTGGGTTCCGTGTCCATGCGATGTGGGGCACGTTAAAGATCCATACCCTCCTTACAGAAAGGCAAGGGTTCGGCAATATTTACAGGATTGGTAAGTAAAACTGCTCCCTGGCATCGGTGATCGGCCATAGTCGTGTACATATACCGACGTTAAAGAAACAAAAGACACACACTACTTGGATAATAAAATTTACCAGCTGTCCTGCTGTAGGCATCTATACTTTATTCAATAGTGGCAAAAACTGTCATGATTCAAGAAAACAATAATGAAAACATATACAAAAATGTGATAGTGACTGCTAAAATTAAACGTATATCACAAAACTAAATTTCTGGATACCTTGTGGTTTATATTCATGCCAGCTTAATATAGTAACGATTTTAAATCAATCTTCTTAATATTTATTGCACCATCGCCGCCACTGTATCCGATAGCAGGAAGCTTTGTTGTGGGGGTGTGGGTGGTGTGGTGCCCCTGGTTGTCCCGAGAACGGGACCGGGATAACTGGCTTCATAAACAGCTCCTGATAAATGGGAATTCTAGCATGTACATTCTCTGCAAATTGCATCCCGCTATTGCATAAATTGAACCCGATAAACCATCCGAAGTGAATGGTTACCAGCCTCCACTAAATCACCTCTCCTATAGTTACTTGTTACCAAACTTGCCCTGTAATTATTATTACCAAACTAAATAACATCATCTGGCCGACTTGTTATCTAAAATAGTCTTGAACTACTAAACCACGTCTGGATATATGTCGGCAATTGTTTAAGCAGAAAGAAAGTCCCTGTAAGAGTTCTTCAAATACTAGAACATAAGGTGATAGAAACAGATATAATTAGAAATGTTCAGACAAAAGGCCTTGTCTCCTAAACCGAGCATCAGTTTCTAGTTAAAGTGGCACGCTTTATTTCCTATTAATTAATATTAATTAATTTCTACATTTTTGATAATATGACTGTATCTTAAAATTCTTCTACGAGAAAAGTTTTTGTTGACGCTGTTCCACTTTTTCCATTTGATTGAGTGAAGATTGGAACTAGTGACGAGCACTGATAAGTACACTTTTGTACTTAGAATTTAGAGATAAGAACACTTTGAAAACCCAAATATGATTATTTTGGGATATGTAAACACAAAAAGTTGTAGGTCTGAGAGATTTGATTAGGTTTAACTACTCTCGGACTTTAGAGACCACCAGTGATAAGATATAGATAGTAACTAAACTCAGGCTCCGGAATTGAACTGTGACTCAACTGTCCTAACGTGATAACCTTTGTCCACTTTCTGCTAAAAATGACTCCCAAGCGGGAGTGAAAACATGAAGCTAAATATCCTTGCGCGTGATTCAACCTGAGAAAGTCGTGACGGTCTGCATCTCTCCAACTTCTTCGCGGCCCTCCTTATATTTTTCTCCGTTGGAATCTTTCAACCCATTGTCTTCACTTATCTATTGTCTTCAATTTTCTCCAAGTGGCGCAGCCACTGCAACCTTATTACTCTGACTACCTTATTATTAGCCCTTCATACCATTTATACAGTTCTTTTTTCCCATCTACTTTGTGCCTTTTCTTTCCTAGTAATATTGTTCTTTTCACATTTTTACCTGGCTCTGTACTTTCTTTGTCCATATATACGTTTCACTTACATGTTATAGTGTTGATCTCAAAATTGACTTGTAAACCTTATCTTTGTTTGTCTGGATAATTTGTCTGATATTCGAATTTGGTTTGTGCTTTCTTTAATTCTATTAAATTTAGCTATTAGCGAATTAAAAAAAAACGCTAAAGAAGAGATCTATATATATATATATATATATATATATATATATATATATATATATATATATATATATATGTATATATATATCCGACCGATGACTCAAAAAATAATACCGATCTTGACCAAATTTGGTGAGTACCTTCCTTTGGCAAGTGGCTTAGATAAGTTCGTTAGCCAGGTAAATCAGGCCAGGTTTTCCTGGAAAATGTTGTCTTCTTTCTAAAAAAAATTATATCTCCGAAAACAACAAAGTAAGGGCAACCAAATGTATTGGTATTATAAAGAGTAAACCATGTACCAAAATTTAGGTCTCTAGCATTAAAGACAAAGAAGTTATGGGCAGTTAAAAAACAAAGTTTTCCTCAAAACGTTAAACTCGCAATTTGTAACGTCAAAATTGGTAATATTTAGGCAAAGAACGTGAAACAAAAACGGATTGTGAAAAGAAAATGTTATAACGAGAGTGTTCTGGGAACCCTTAAGTTTAAGATTCAACCGTCACAGCCATATGGAAAAGGCTATGGAAAAAGCGAATCTTAAAATAATGCATACCAGGAAGTGGAGCCTTTGTAGTACTCTGTTTAAAGAAAAATCTTTTTGAAAATCGGCCGACGGTTTTGAAATAAATTGTCGCCACTTAAAGTGAAACACTGTATAAATATAAATAAATAATATATATATATATATATATATATATATATATATATATATATATATATATATATATATATATATATATATATATATATATACATACACAAATAATTTAATGTACCCGTATATTTTGCCGAATACTTTTAAAATTAAAAACTAAAAATAGCTTTAGGCAGTTTCCTTCAATTCCCTTAGATAATCCCTTGAAAAAAAGTGTTCTATTTAGAAATATGCTTAAAGAAAGTAATATAGCCCCATTCCTTGGTTTCTGTACAACAGAGAAGGGGCTGCCTATTTTGGAGCACATGAGTTGAAATTGCAAATCTAATTTCATAAAATATTTAATGAAATAACCGGAGTTGTCGGTAGAGTTTCGCTTTATAGGGTCATACCTTATATTATATGACATATATGTGATCAATATTTTTATATTTCGTAAGTTGTAACTGAATTTTATTTCGTTTTAGTCCACAGCGGTTTATAGCATCATGAAGCTTAAAAGTCACAATATGATTTATATCTGTATATGTTGGATATTCGATTAAGTTTTTCAATAAAACTTCTCCAGGAACATTTCCTTATCTTTAAAACGATACACTCGAACATGGTGAATATAAAAATTCATATTATAATAAATGTTGTAAGCTAACGTGTCCTTCAGGACGAGCAAACTCGCAACGTGTATAAAATATGGGCTTGTATTTGTTAAGTTATTCCAACACAAGTGCATACGGTATCACTTTTTTGTTTTCTTTCCTTAAAGTAAAAATCACACATATCCTAACAAACATAAACTATTTTAATTGAAAACATTTTCCAAAATTAGTAATTGTGTTTTAATCACAACACGAGATGAAAATATATTTTAGCGAATTTTAATTTTAAAAAATTCTTCAAATGAGCGCGAATTTGGGTCCCTAGAACCCAAAACCAAGGTCAGTTAAAATTTTTTATATGTTTATATATATATATATATATATAATATATATATATATATATATATATATATATATATATATATATATATATATATATATATATATATATATATATATATATATATATATATATATATATATATATATATAAGTATGTATCCGAGCGAAAACTCAAAAAATACTAAACTGATTTCAATAAAACTTGGAAAAAATCATGTTTGTGCGAAAACCGAGGTCGAGTTCGTTAATCAGCCTTTATGCTCAAGTTTTTCCGGTGGAAAATCGGGGAAAACTTTTTGAAAACGCTATATTTGTGTAAGTATCAGAGTAACTGGAATGAGACTTTACATGTGGCTAGAAATAGTGCAAATAAACTTATGTTGTGAATTTTAAGTAATTTGGTACTTAATATTTAGAGTTTTGCCAGATTAAAAATAAAATACCAAAGACATGCGTTGAGGCGACTTAGTGGTAAAAGTCTAATGCCTGGCAGACAGAATAGTTAATTGCTACGCATAGATTAATTCATACACCAGGCAGCAAACATACTACCCGAACCAACAATCGTGAAATCTCGGCCGCAATTATGGAAAATGACAGACGACATGAAATTAAAAATTTGCGAAGTGATTGTTGTTTAACTGGGGATTCAATCAATTATTAAAATACACTATATTTATAGCTTTATTAACGGACCCAAATACAGTTTTAGCGCAGTATAGACACATAATGCTGTCGCATAGTATAGCAGAAATTTAAACAAAATCAAGCCAAGTCTCTGTAAAAATGATTCTAAAATAGTTTCTTTTAGCTTTAAACTTAAAGACAAGACGTCATATAAGACCGAAACAATCGTGGGATATGTTTCAATGGTAATAATTCTACTAATTCTGTAATTAATAATTGTTACGTATACTTTGTTACTCTGGCCATAAAATAATTACTGAAATAATTAAAATACTGTGATGCTTAAAATTTATTGATTAAATTTAAGCATATAATTTGAATTTGTTGTTGACATTCCACTTTCGCTATTTTCACCTTATTTCTGCAAGGAACTTTAATATTATATGTTTGCCACCATATCTGTTATCTTAATAAAATCTAACATTTACGTTCTACTCCTGCATTTTGATTGAATAACTCGTTCCTTAATCAAGTTCTCGTAAGTATAGCAACTTTGTGTGGCGGTGGTTCCGACCGCAGTGTTTCCGTCAACACTACTCTATGTTTCTGTATAAATACTCTTGACAGTTAAACGTTACGTTACGTTATGCGACAGCCAGCTGTCAAGAACTACGGCAACTATAAGATACACCAGGCGATCTCTCTCTCTCTCTCTCCTCGCTACCAACCGCTACAGTGAACACACCTCCTCCACGCTCGGTCAGTTATCTGCTATGTACTCGTGTACTGTTGTAATTGTTATTATATCATAAAGTGTATTATAGTTAAATGTATCATATAGTTTATTCAGTTAGTGAAGTAATAAAGTTATATTAAATGTTTACGTATGGATTTAATATCAACAAGTGCTATTAACATCCATATTGGTTACCCCGTGCCGCAAGCCGAAGATGCCGAGCCTGATCTTCCAGCCGACGTCGCCTAACTTCAACGCACGTGCTCATGCCTGCAGAAAACGAATATCTAAACAGGTCAGTCCTTTCTAATTTAAAAATTATCTGATTTTTTTTTCACAATGGCCGAAGATTCTTCAAGCAGCAATATCATAGCAAGGGTTGCAATAAAATTACCTCCTATATGGAGACGTAACGTGAAAATCTGGCAAATGCAGGTTGACGCCCAGTTCGATATATCGCAGATCAGTTCTGAAAAGACAAAATTCAGTCATGTATACTCGATCCTGATGTCGCAGAGTCTATTTCAGATTTTTTTAACCCAACCATTATCATCAACCCCCTATTCAGATCTAATGAAACGTCTTTTATTAGAATTTGAAGAGTCCGAAAGTCGCAAAATAAATAAACTTTTAACAGAATTAGAATTAGGCGACAGAAAACCATCGCAACTTTTACGCGAAATTAAGTTTTTAGCTGGTAGTCAGATTGGAGAGGATTTCCTTAAAATTTTATTTCTACAACGTTTACCAGTCAACGTTCGTTCAATTTTGGCTTCGAGCAACGATTCTCTAGAAAATTTGTCGGTTATAGCAGACAAAATCGTGGAATATTCCGGAGATAAATACAAACCGGCTGAAATTCAGTCACGCGAGCCCGACAAGCTAGCCAAGTTAGAAGCGCAACTAGAGAAGCTAACAGCATTAGTCAACGAATTGCGAACGCGTTCCCGATTTTTTAACCCAACCATTATCATCAACCCCCTATTCAGATCTAATGAAACGTCTTTTATTAGAATTTGAAGAGTCCGAAAGTCGCAAAATAAATAAACTTTTAACAGAATTAGAATTAGGCGACAGAAAACCATCGCAACTTTTACGCGAAATGAAGTTTTTAGCCTGTAGTCAGATTGGAGAGGATTTCCTTAAAATTTTATTTCTACAACGTTTACCAGTCAACGTTCGTTCAATTTTGGCTTCGAGCAACGATTCTCTAGAAAATTTGTCGGTTATAGCAGACAAAATCGTGGAATATTCCGGAGATAAATACAAAGTGGCTGAAATTCAGTCACGCGAGCCCGACAAGCTAGCCAAGTTAGAAGCGCAACTAGAGAAGCTAACAGCATTAGTCAACGAAATGCGAACGCGTTCCCGATCTACCTCCCGAGAAAGACCCAAGCTTTCTCGAAATTCCATAAACACAAATTCCTCAACCTCCACGTGTTGGTATCATGAACGATTTGGCAACAAGGCCAAACGTTGCATCCAACCTTGCAATTTTAAAGCAAAACATGTGTCGGAAAACTACTAAGGCACTCCCTCCACGCGGCAGGAGACGAGAGCCACCTAACACGCCGCCTTTTTATTTTTGATAGACGCTCCAATGTGAAATTTCTAATCGACTCTGGAGCGGATATTTCAGTTATTCCACCCACTCACGACCAACGGAAATTTCAATCGAAACGTCATTGTATGCTGCAAACGGGACCCCTATTCATACCCATGGCGAACAACTATTAGATTTGGATCTAGGTTTACGCCGTAGGTTCTGCTGGCCCTTCACACTTGCCGATATCAAGCAACCAATTATAGGCGCTGATTTTCTAGCAGAGTTTGCTTTACTTGTGGATATGAAACATAGACGTTTAATCGATACAAAGACAAACCTCTCTAAGACCGGTGCTAACCCACCACCAGGAATTAATTCTAAAATTCATCTCGTAGACCCGACACACCAGTACTTCAAATTGCTACAACAATTTCCTGACCTTTTTAAGGAAACTTCTTCTAGCAACCTTCCAGAGGTTAAGTTCTTCCATACTATAAGTACGGAAGGACCACCTGTCACTGCAAAAGCTAGAAGATTGCCCCCGGAAAAGCTAGTTCAAGCAAAGCTAGAATTCCAGCACATGATAAACTTGGGAATTTGTAGACCCTCCAAAAGTCCATGGTCCCTCCACATGGTGCAAAAAAAGGATGGCTCATGGAGACCATGTGGGGATTACCGAGCACTAAACGCTAAAACAATCCCAGACAAATATCCCATTCCAAATTTGCAGGATTTTAATGCCCAGTTAGAAGGAAAACGTATTTTTTCAAAATTAGATATCATTGGCGCTTTCCATCACATCCCAGTAGCACCTCAAGATATTCCCAAAACAGCAGTCATAACTCCATTTGGGTTATTCGAATTTGTTAAAACCCCATTTGACCTTCGTAATTTAGCACAAACATTTCAAAGATATTTACATTCAATTTTAAGACATCTTGACTTTGCCTACTCCTATCTTGACGATATTCTCGTTGCATCAGCCTCTGAAAAAGAACATCAAGAGCATCTAGCAAAACTTTTTCAGACACTTCAAGACAACGGCATCCGTATCAATTCATCTAAATGTGAATTCGGAGTGTCCGAAATTTCATTTTTAGGTTTTCGTGTAAATAAATCTGGAATGTTTACGTATGGATTTAATATCAACAAGTGCAATTAACATCCATACTTTGTAACTGCGCTTTTATCTAGATTTCGGAATATCCAATGTATACAGTTCCAGCGTTTTAAGCCAGGGGACTTATAAATACGAGACTTTGGATAAGGCTAACCAAACGTACAGTAAGTATTCATTACATATCTCTATCAACTGACCTGAAACACTTTATATCTTATCCTTCTGAATTAATAAATTTGTGAGATAAACTATAAACTATGGTCCGAGTGAGTGACTATTTCTGTTACCCTCTATGGTCCAAATTTATATCCATTTGAAGCTAAAATTTAAAAAAAAGCGGAACAAATCTAGATGAATGTATGTTTTTATGTTTTATTTTGACATTTGGAGAAACAATAGTGCACCGATTTTATATGTTTTGAACAAGACATTTTTGTTTAAAACGCCTGAATAAGTTTGTCACCTTTGAGTGAAATTATAATTTTCAACAGACATTTTGTTATTGGAAAAGAGATATCCTCTCGGGTATATATTATAGTCTCTAAAGACAAGTGATATTTCCGATTCAGAATCCAAGTTGATTTTAAAATGTCAAACATTTGCTATATCTAGCCACAGAGTAGAAACTAAATCAATGAAGAGAGGCAGTGACGAGATTAAGCCTTAATAATTTCTATAATAGAAACGAGTCAAACGTTACAAACTAAATTTACAAAACTGACAAATCTTTGATATGTCGTTGGATTTCTACGAAACTGAGAGAGTATACGCTGCGAAAACTCTTATGAATTCCTCCCAAATTAGCAAACATCAAATTATAGACATTAAATTATAGTGTATTCAGTTAATTGTCCTGATTAAACACCTGAAAGTAAATGAACGAATTTATAATCCTCAATAAAAGTAACTGCGCCCGATGGAAACAATAAAACATTTAGCCAAATTCCCGGCCAATTATAGTTATGACCCTTTATAAGAAGTTTCATTAAAACATGCAAGTTAATATGGAGGAGGTGAAAAAGAGGAAGGACGAGAAAGAGGAAGAGAGAAAATCCAGGCAGTAAAGAGATTAAACAAAACTAAATGAGTGGATTTCTTCAGCGGACTAATTGTCTTTAGTAATTCTGCATACAAATTCGTGTTAACTGGTGGCTGGTTTGAAAAGAGACAGAAAGAGTAAGTGAGAGATTGAGAGAAAGAGACGGAGAAAGAGAGCCATTTGAATTTTAGGGATACTTACATGTATATGATTTTGAGCGGCGGAATTTAGCTTGATTAATTCTTTACTAGCTTTATAAATGTCTACTATAAAATTCAGCACAATCGTTTCATTCTATGAGCCTCTATTTTCTCCTGCTATGTACCTACGCTGTCATAAAAATTAGCATTTTGCTGTCACAATTCTGCTACAAAATGTGTAACAGCAATCTATTATAGAATAACATGTTTTTTGGTAATGGAGGAGCTTCCAAATGTTTTTGTTTTCTGATATTTTATCACGTCATGGTAAAAATAAATTTGGCCAAAAAATCGGGACGCAGCAAGTGCGCTTTAGTAGCGAATGTTCATAAATTTTGTAATAAATTACGCAACGTACTTTATTTTATCTCCTAAGCAAATCATTGGATAACCCGGCTTTATGTGAATGATTTGTATAGACAATTTACTTTAAATCATCTGAATTTTTTCTGTTAATTCAATATGAAAAGTTCCTCAAATCATGTGACATACTGTAGGTTAGAAATACTGACAACGACCTAAATAATTTGATATATCCATCAGTGTTTATCCTATTGAACTTCATACCGCATAGTATTGTCCTTTACTAACAATAACGAATATCACTAGCGGCATTTTAAAGTTCTGCTATATTTTATTCAAGAAAAACTTGGATCACAATTATCCAACATAACTAAATTTTGACACATTGCATCTACAGCTAAACGGCAATATATGAGTTAAATTTCTTAAAATAAATTAAAAAATTTCAAAGATATAACATTGTTGGGTAGAAAATTTTCAATTTTCCATGAAAAAACTTTACTCTCAAAATTGACCAACAAACTTAGGTCCCGGAAAAATTCCTTGGTGTAATGAAACGAACCACAATCTAGGTGGCGTACGAGCTTCTAAGTAAGACATGCAAAATTGGTTAAATTAGACAATAGTTGCACAATTACAAGGGAAATTCGAAGGTGCTTACAGATCTCAAAGAGGTTCCATAGCTTCCTAGATATAGGCGATATACCAATTTCAATTTTCTTAGAAAAATTCATTAATGAGGAGATCTCGACTTTTGAATTTTGAAAATATTTCTTCGAATGAGCGCTAATTAGGCCCCCGAGAACATATATCCGGGGTCAGTTTCGATTTATATATATATATATATATATATATATATATATATATATATATATATATATATATATATATATATATATATATATATATATATATATATATATATATATATATATATATATGTGTGTGTGTGTATCTCACCGATAACTCAAAAAATAATCGGCCGATTTTGACTAAATTTAGTGAATACCTTCCTTTTGCAAGTGGCTTCGACAAGTTTGTTAGCCAGGAAAATTGGCCAAGGTTTTCCCAGAAAATTTTGTGTTTTATTTCGAAAAAAATTTATATCTCAGGAAATAACAAAGTAAGGGCAAACAAATTTGGTACACGGGTTTATATCGCAATATCTAAATTAACTGCCAAAATTTAGCTCTGTAGGCCAAAAGACAAAAAAGTTACAGGCATCTAATGAAAAATAAATAGGGGGTTTCCTCAAAAGGTCAAAGTCGCGATTTAAAGCGTCAAAATTGGCAACATTTAGTCAAAGAACTTGAAGCTAATACGGTCTATGGAAAGAAAATGTCTCAAGAAGAATGTTTTACAAACCCTGAAGTCTTAGTTTCAACGGTCATTGTCCTTCCTTTTACTAAAATGTTTCTAGAAAATTGCATTCAAATAGACCCTTTCTCTGATGCTTTGGCAGTAGTGTTAGCTATAGAGTTTATCGTTTAATGGTATATAATTTTTGTCGAATGTTCGTAAAAAATCAATCAAGTTCAATATATCCGTTATTATACAAGATAGGAAAAAAATTGTATACATTAATTATAGGGTGTCTTGAGCTACATTTTAAAACATTATTTCTACAATCACAGGTTGGCCCATAAGTCGTTGGTGATGCAATTTTTTTTTTTAAGTCGAACACGCCTTATGTTATTGCATTTTTGCATTATCCCTCTAAATATAATGCATGTTTGTAAGAAAAGAAATTCGGGACGCAGCAAGTGCGTTACGGTAGTGAATTTTGATTCAATGCTTCATATTTGAAAAGCTCAATTTGCTCTTAACCCATAAGGTAGACCAAGAAACGGTTTTTTTCGGGAACACTTAAGTTTCCTTTCGGAAATTGTTGTAAATTTTCAAATAATAAAGTTATTTTGATGAAACATGGCACATTGTTTCTACTATATAGGTTATACTGGTAACCAAATTTGATGCCTGCTTTCTTAAAAAAACACACACATTTGCTATTAAAAACATTTTTATGAATATTCACTACAATAACGCACTTGCTGCGTCCAGAGTTTTTTCTTGCTTCAATATCTCCAAAACTATGCTGGCTATCAACAAAATTTTTGTACATGGACATAATTCGCCATTTTGGGTTCCATGGTGATCTTAAAATATATTACTTTCTAACGCGATTGTCAACTTCTTTTTCTTTTATAAACGCTACATTGAATTTTCTTACAAAAATATTTGAGTTTTCTTTCTGGTTACAATGATGTATCACAACAGGGAGTTTTACCCGAATTTTGGTAAAAATAATCCTTTTTTTTTCCTACCAGACCGTGCACCAGCTCATGATACACGAGTCATGATCAACTCTCTTTATCGTGTTTTTTAGAACAACTTGACTGGTACAAGTAAGCGAAATCCACGACATTCAAGAAATATAACATACAAAAAAGTTGTGTGCCTACCATTTGAACCCCGTATCACAAGAGGTGTCGATATCATTTTTAAGAAAGCTGATTTGCAGCTAAATTTTTCGACAAAAAATAATTTAAAAAGTTTGTTAGGTAATATAAAAGATAAAGATAAAGCACAGACCGACTGATCGACAGACAAAAAAATGTTCGTTCCCAAATCATGTTTTCTATGTTTTAATACTTTTCGAATTAAGTTAGGATGATGGTTTGTTAAAACTAGGACAACAATGAACTGCTGCGTGGCTAAAATTATAAAATATAAATTAATTTTATGTATGATAGTCATGACAAGAAATTAATTTAACTATTCTCTTGAGTTACCAGATAGAACCAAAAATATTAAAATTTTTACGCTAATCGAAATTAGCGTTATTTACGGTATTTTTTTTTGTTCCCTCAGGGCTCGTCCGCGGCCTTGCCGCCCCGATAGCACCGCAACCCTTGGTTGATTGTGCATACCCTTAGTCTTACTCCACCCATTCCAAAATCACTGTGCCTTGAATTAGTCTGCACAGCGATTGGTAGGGTGAAGTTTTATATTGCTCTGTCTCCGGTCTAGAGTGACCATAGATCAGTTGTCTTTTCTGGTCCAGAGCTATACACTCACACAAGATGTGCTGGGCTGATTCCTCCCCCACGCCGCAGAGTCTGCATGCGAGGTCCCCTTCGAACCGCCCCATTTTATGCAGGTGTTTCTTGACGGCCATGTGTCCCGTCAAGAGACCTGTTGTGTTTCTGAGCTGTCCTCTGCTAAGGTTTAGCAGCTCCACAGCTCTCTTTGAACTGGGTCCGTCAATTATTGACTTCCCATGTCTGAGCCCTGGACAGTCCGCCCAGTACACCTTGTGTTGGTTTCTGACCCCGGACTTAATGGCTCCCCTGGCAGTGCTCTTTGACACGCCCAGAGCCGGTTCTGGTCCCATAAATGGTTCTGCTGACCCTCTCTTCGCGAGACTGTCAGCTTCTTCATTGCCTTTGACCCCCGAGTGACCCGGCACCCAGATGAGGGTCACCTCATTCTGCCCAGCCAGGTCGCTCGTCTCGTCTCGGCACTCACTCACCAGCCAGGAATTTACCCGTGGGCTACTTAGTGCTTTAAGGGCTGCCTGGCTGTCTGTGGCTATGAGGATCTGCTTGTTGGTGTAGCCCCTCCTCTTGTTCTCCCGCACACAGTGCAGGATGGCGTACATCTCGGCCTGAAACACCGTTGCATGGGCTCCGAGGGAAATACTATGACTTACCCTCGGTCCTTCCGAGTAAACACCTGCCCCCGTCCCACGCTCCCCGCCAGATCCGTCCGTGAACCAGACGAGCGCGTCCCGTGGCATGCCCGGCGTCTCCTTCCTCCATGCCTCGCGATCAGGGATTTCCACTGTAAAGTTGTTTTCCCTGCACATTCGCGGGCTCGCGAAGTCTGACCTCATTTCAAGCATGGGCTCCTTCACGATTTCCTGAATTTTGCAGTGGCCCCTGAAGCCTGGGTTGATCTTCAGTCTACCATTGCAGGCTAGTCTGTATAGTCCTAGCCTGGCCTCTCCCATAATAACTAAGTGTAGGGGGGGTATATTTACGGTATTATTTCTATTCGAATTATTTACATAAGTACAAAAGATGTTACCTCCTTCAAAGTATAGCTTTAAGTACAATAACCGTGGTATATTTTGATTGGCCTCAGGTGGATATAGGCCTGCTCAATGGTGAGGTCACAATTGCCTATAACACCCTACCCTAAAGTAGCTATCTATCAAATTATCAAATTTATTAAGATTAGCAGCACTTTTTAGGAGGTTGAAAGATCTGGATATAGTTTGATACTCACGTTCTCCTCCTTTGTTCGCCTCGCACTGCCCAGAGTCCTATATTTGTGGGCTCTCCAGACTAGTGCCAGGTTACATTGAAATTTAGATATCTAGATAATAGTAAGTAAGAATAAATTGTTTGCGCCGACGTCAAAAGAAAAGTAGATACTAGGGAGGAATTTCTCTTCAATCAAACAGATATGTTAATGTAACAAAATATTGAATTTATTCATATAAATTAAATTTGGAATAGCGAATATAATGAAATAAAATATTGATGGATTTCAAATAAACATTCATTGCACACAAATAGAAATCAAATAAACAGCAAGAATTTCAACAGCAAGAAGTTGTTAGTTAACATACATATGCCAAAACAATAAGATAAGGATAGTTGCATATTACTAAAATGTTACTGTTAATTACTTAGGGTATCGCTCAAAAACAAACACAAATGATTAGGTAAATATACTTGACGTTTGTCAATCAATTGCTAGGTTTTATAGTGAATTAACTGGCCAGTTCTTTGAGTGAGGCTCAAAAAAAGGAAAGAAAATTTGTTTAATATGTTTCTACGTGAAATTTCTACATTAAATATGAAAATGAAAGAAATTAAAGAGAGTGTATAGATTAGATATTTTACAAAGTTCGCTAATTACCATTTATAAAAAATTAAAAAACTATGTGTTTAAATTTACAAAAATTGACAAAATCTTAGAGATTAAACAGGAAATATATGGTTATGCTGACAGCACCTCCCTGACATTGTTTGAGCTCAAACTTGACTACGTGATTTTGAAAGTTCGGGTTATTCAAACTTCAGATGTTAGATTTCGGTAAGAAAATTCTGCTGATTCAGAGAAAAGATTTGTTTGGACTCACCAGTCTTCCGGTATTAGGTTACCTGATGACCCTGTGAAGATGCTTTCCAGGTGGGATCAATTATGAGTGCCTGACACAGATTCCAGACTCCAATAAGAGCGGAAAGACTGGGTAAAACGACTGGGACTTCCCATCAGAGATTATTAGGCCGGTGGATGTTATTGCTCCAATACTACAAGACCATTTGACACCTATGTCGATGTTCTGAATTCGCTTGATGGAAAATTTGCTAATCGCAATTAAAACGTTAATTTGCTTAAGTAAAATTCACTACCGATTGACTTAAGGTTCTATAATAGCCAAGAATTCTTTCTGATTACTACAAGGAATCAGCAGTTCGGAACAAAGAGCCACGAGTTAGCTCGCGTTTTTATGCTGAATACGGTGTTTAATTAAACCCGAAAATCACTTGAATTACTCCGTACAATCACCGACAATAATTATTAGGTAGTACAGATAACAGAAAGAACATTACAACCCCGTTTTAAGATAATTTAATAACCACCGAAACTGACGGGTGTTCACTCTATGAACGCTCAGCAGCGAGTCCTCGCTAATGTGTCGGGTTCTGCAATTGCTACTCACTGCACGCAAAAATTCTTACCGTGACCTTTGGTGGCTGTGCGCGAGCTCTTTCTAGCCTCAATTTTTCGAATGAGATAAATCGAGACTTCCAATCGGTGGCGAGGTCACGACGTCTCACCTCCTGTGTCGACAGTTGAAGGTTTTGCCGGCAATTCTCTGCAACGTTTTAAACGGTCTTTCTTGGGGTGACATCAACGATCGGAAAATTACAGATAAACAATATTTTGTTCTCGAATATTCCTAACGTATATTTTCAAAGCTTATTTCGTTCCTGGAAATATTTGTTCTGTAATAATGCGAGGTAGTTTCCCATGGCAAATATATATTGAATTTCAATGTACAAATTACAAATGCAGTAAAGGGTTTTACGGTACTTGAAGATTTAGCGACCTTTCATGAAAATAATTTTGAAATTAAAGCTTGAAATATTTAATATAGATAGGGGTTTGGTATTATTTAGATACTTGGGGGCTTTCTAAGTGTGTTTTGAACCAGTAATGATTCTAAATAAGAAGTGAATCGTTACAAAGAATTTAGTCTTAGGATGTCATTATGGTAGAGATCGTTTATAAAAATATTTGAAATCCGGTAACTCAATTTCCTATTAATCCAGAATCTTCAATCTTGAACCATAGTAACACCTATGTAAACGCAGCGTGGGTACTAAATTAAAGAAAAATAACATAATGAGCTTTGGATAACTCCAAGTTGATTTAAAAAAAACCTTTTTTGTTATTTTGTTTGCAAAAACTAGTTCGTTGGGTTGACTAAAATAAAATCATCCAAGCAATTAAAAGGAAAATACCTACCATACTTATGAGTTGGCAGGTACACTCCCTTTGTAAATAGTTACTTCTTTTTTTAGAAGACTTTTGTGACTTTAATGAAAGTTATAACACAATTTTTTTTAAAGCGACTTGCAGTATATACATATATGTACCAAATTATAATTTTCTAACTCCATAGAAAATAGAAAATTCTTCAAATAATCTTTAAGTGGGATCTCTAAACCTGGTCTCCCAGGTCAATTTAAATTTAAAGAATTAGTTTTAATAATATACCTCACTAATAGTGTAAAATTCTTATGAAAATAAATTTATTTTATTAAGACTAACGCTAAAATGTTAATAACTTGGTAGGAATCTGCTTAGGTTAGTTAGGGCGGCTACAATAGACAAAGAAGTGAAAAAATAGGCAGTATTGCGGGATGTATTTTCCAAATACGTTAAAAATCCTTACATCCCAAATTCCGAACAAGAGGTTTGACTAATTAGATTCAAACGATATAAAGAGCTTTGTTTATAAAGTCACTCATAGTTGTAATACAGTTTTTAATATAAAGTATTTATTGCAGTCATATCACTAAGTGTACCGCAAAATATGAGAAATGCACGCCACTTATAAAATATGAAAAATAACATGTGTACTAAGGCCTCAGAGTTGACCATATCAAAATGCCTCTTGAGAGCAAATGCACGTTTCTGCCGGTTGTCGAGCACACTTTATGACAAATCCCGCATGTATCCGCCGCACTCACCTACCCGCCTCCTCTAAAAACTTCCCGCCGCCACCCAAAAGCCAGCCTTTTCTGCATAGAGCTGTATCCGAGACCGTAGGACATATTTTATATCGCGGCTTTCATGCATTACTTATGACAGACTTTTGCCAGACCTCAGAGCTCGACAAGCAAGCTTTAAATTATTTTAATATTGCATGATTTCGCCTGGTTCAAATCTGGTACGTAGCCAGTTTTGTTGCCGCAATGCCACTGTTCTTATGTAGATTTCGGTCTGCTGCAATTACTTAATTTGCTCAGGGGATGTACAGAGGTTTTAACTGGATACACACATTACAGGGAACAAATCCAGATCTTTAAAATATTAATATTAGTACGGCATTAGGGATGACGAGGATATAGAGGTCGGATCCTTTTCTCTATTTGTGTAATTTAAAACCGAGAGAAGGTGGGGAAAAGCTTACATGAAACATTTTATTGCATTGCTTTGCATTATTAACAACCACTTGTGTCTAAATAAAAGATTACAATACCATTTAAATAAATATATCATATGGTACTGAGAGTAGTTAAAAGTCGATTCTTTGTATATTTTGTGTCATTAGTGAATTTTCGTGACAGTGATGTTTGTCATTAAATAACTAGTCTTTGTGCAGTAGTGTTAAATTGTATTAATTATGTTATTTTGTTTTTAAAAGACAAATCTTCACCGGTTACGCTTGTAGAGAGCTGCTCACCACTTAGGATAGGGGTTAACCACCATTATCGTTGAATTGTTGTACAAACGTAAGTAAATCTAAACTGGTGACAGTTGTGCCAAACTTTACGCCTTTTAAGAAACAATACTGAAGTTACAAATAAGCATGGCTACTTTTGAGTACAAAAGCAGTCAAGGGCATAATATCCAAAATGTAAATAATATCTCCAACAGCAACCAACCTAATTTAGAACCAAATCCAGCACAGTCATATATTAGTGCAGCACAATTAGATCTGAGTTTGATCTTTCTCAAAAAAAGAACAAGCAATTGTAATGAATGCCTTAGAAAATGTCAAATTTGCAGACCATGTGTATGCTCTGGGTTCTATAGTAGAAGCTGTGAACTGGGTTGTATGTGCTAGAGAGGAGGTAATTGATGTGGAGAAGAAACAAAGTAGGGGCTAAAGCTGAACCTTGAGGAACTCCTGCATTAATTGGATACAGTTTAGAGGAATGACCATCCACAACATAAATGCTCCTGTTGGAGAGGAAATTTGCTGTCCAGGTACAAAGTTTTGGTGGTAGGTCATAGGCCGGTAGTTTATTAAGCAGCGCTGCGTACCAGGCCTGGTCGAATGCTTTGGACATGTCTAGAGCAACAATCTGGGATTCACCGTGTAATTCCATAGACTTGTTCCAAGAATGGGTGACAAAGGAAAGGAGGTCGGCAGTCGATCTGCGCTAACGGAATCCATACTGCCTGTCGTGGATTAGACTGTGTTTTTCAAGAAATTACTTAAATTTTTATTTTGGATTAGACTGTGTTTTTCAAGAAATTACTTAAATTTTTATTTTGGATTAGACTGTGTTTTTTAAGAAATTACTAAATTTCTTGAAAAACACAATCTAATCCACGACAGGCAGTATGGATTCCTTCAGCGCAGATCGACTGCCGACCTCCTTTCCTTTGTGACCCATTCTTGGAACAAATCTATGGAACTACACGGTGAATCCCAGATTGTTACTTTAGACATATCCAAAGCATTCGACCAGGTCTGGCACGTAGCGCTGCTTAATAAACTTCCGGCCTATGGTCTACCACCAAAACTCTGTACGTGGACAGCAAATTTCCTCTCCAACAGGAGCATATCTGTTGTTGTGGATGGCCATTCTTCTAAACTGTCTCCAATTAATGCAGGAGTTCCTCAAGGTTCAGCTTTAACCCTACTTTGTTACTTCTCCACATCAATTACCGCCTCTCTAGCACATCCAACCCAGTTCATAGTTACGCGGCCGACAGCACCCTCCACTCAAATATACAATATTCCAAGCCTGTCTCTTTAGCCCAATTAGATGAGGATGGCAGACTCATGGAGGGTTCTGTCACCGTGAATCTCCAAAAAATATTAGACTGGGGAAGTAGAAACCTTGTACAATTCAACCCCACCAAATCTGTCTTGCTTTCTTTCTCATAAGAGATACACCAGCCCTAGACCCACCACAATGAACAACCAAGTTATTCAAAGTAATGAGTCCTTTTCTCTTCTTGGCATTTCTGTGGATCGAAATCTTAATTGGCACCAACATGTCACATCAATTGCAGAAGCGGCTGCTAAGAAATTAGGTTTCCTCTTCCGGGCTCGCAAATACTTTTCACCAGTTAATCTCTATACCTTATATACTTTACAAATAAGGCCAAACCTCGAATACTGCTCCCACATTTTTGGTGCAGCTGCCGCTTTTACACTCGCTATCCTGGACTCCATTCAAAATAGAGCTATACGTCTCATCGGTGACCCTAACCTCACTCAAAGGCTGCCATCCCTTGCCCACCGACGTGCCGTTGGTGATTTCTCTCTCTCTCTCTCTCTCTTTTATAGATCTCTGCACGGGCACTGCTCAGAGGAGTTTTCCTCCATAGTTCCCCCACCTGCTCCCCCAACAGATCTACCAGGGGAACAGAGCGAATCCACCCTTTTATTGTCCAGGTCACCAGATATAGAACATCTTGTTACGCCCGCTCTTTTGTCCCGAGGACTTCCAAGTTGTGGAATTCCTTGCCGGCACATGTTTTTCCTTCTCCTCCGAATCTCCAAACCTTCAAGTCCAGAATTAACAAGTTGCCTCTTTCCTCCTTGTCAACACCCACGGTACGATAGTATTTAGGCTGTAAGCCCTCGTGGTGTGTTGTTGAAATTAAAAAAAAAAGCAAAAATATATTGTTTGCGTCAAGAATCTCAAACCATAGAATCTGTACGTATCTAGCAAACAAGGAACTTGTAGATAGACTTATTAAATCCCACAACTCAATTGATGTCTATAACAATAAACTAGACATAAGAAGATTGATAACTCCAGCCAAACGCCTAATCTTATCCAATGTAGGCTCAACGATTCCACGTAACGTTATTGAAAATTCCCTGAACTCCACTGGTCTCAAAATATTGTCTCGTGTTATCTTCCTAAGAGCCGGCATCTCCAGTATGATTATTTCCTTTTAATCAGTATTCGCCGCCAAGTTTATATTAGCCGCTCTAGCGTCAGTATTCTTGAGACAACATCATCGATACTTTTAATATATGCAGAAACTCAGTACCGAACATTTTTAAGTACAGATGATATGACGTGCTTTCTCTGTAAGCAAGCGGGTCATTTAGCCAATAATTGTCCAAACCTAAACAAGCTTGCAGAAAAAATCAATCCTAGTCCACCTTCGATAGCGCCGGTAGCTGCTATGGACGTGTCTAAAGTTTCTGAAGAATCCGGACCCACAATTGTAAGAAAGAGACCCTCTGCACTATCCACCAATACTTCAGGTTTAAATCTACCTACAAAAGATGAGAGTGTTTCTATACCAATCCTAAATTCAATTTTGTTGCCAATGCCTATGGAAAAACATAGTACTCGTATAGTTAAAAAAAGGAAGTAGTTAAACCTGATATCTTCATCAAATCCAAAACGCCACTAAAATCCTTAGAAAGTATTTTTTTAAAAGACGAAATTAATCTACGCATTGATCAAGACACATTTAAAGCTTTCTTGGAAAATGCTTTTGTAAACCCAGACCCACTTTCAGAAGCAAACCGATTTACTGATAATATATCTCTTATTTTGGAAACTATGTACAAAATATATAGGCATCTTCCAACAATCTTCATTGAAAAATAAATTTACTCGAATCCACAAAAAAATAAAAGAGCAACTCCAACAAGAATCACTCGAAACAGCAAGTATTGTCAGTATATTATCTCGAAATTCATCCAGCATATCACAAGAAGAATCAGATATTGATATACCAGACCTCTCAGAGAGTCAATCTAACTGATGCCCATATAATTTCTTCTCTTGTCTGGAGAAAAAGGAAATGTGTTTGTAAGCAAACGAAAGTACTTTCTAAACTGAAGTTTTTATTGCCTTAAATACATCGTTTTTTGGGCTTTGAGCACAAGCTAACAATTTTTAACCTACCTATACAATTATAATTGGGATAATTTAATAAGTGTAACCTACCTATACAGTTATTTATAATTTAATAAGTGTCCAATTCTTTCAAAATTAAATGTCTTTATTGTTTTACACAGCCCTCTTCAGGATCAAACCCCTTGTGCTTAAACAAATACTAGTATTTACAAAATTAAACACAATTGTATTTTTTTGTTGACTTTCTTGCCACAATTTATGCTTTATTGTTTTTTTGTGCATTATAATTTTATCAATATCATGCTAGTGTATTTATATCACATAAAACAAACCCACAGCCACATTAAGAGTGTAAATGCAATAGATTTGAGAAGCAGCTTACAGTTCACACCGCAGACAATAGTCCCGTGATTGGTATAGGATAATCCCGGCTTACAAGCCCGATTGACAGGATCCCTGACATTTCACCACAAAATCCCACAACTAATGTGCATAAAGTGTACATTATACTCAAGCTACTAAACTCCCTACATGGTAGATCAACTCAGGGCCGGCTTTACCTACGAGGGCACTTTTTTGTCGATATTAAATTTATTCAAAATTACTATTATTTACACTATTGTCGTCGTACGGTTGAAGGTGAAATAAAATCAATAAAAGTCAGCCAAACTAATTTACTTTTTAATATCAGGGTTTTATAATGGGTTCCTAGACAGTGACTTCAGCTGACAGACAACGGGAAAGACGGAAAATCCAGCTTACACAGCAGATACAGCTTCGGTGACTGACGATATAATCATATCTTGTGACAGTGGTCTGTCATCTGTGTTGGTTCTGATGGACTTTTCTAAAGCGCTCGATGCCTTAAACTATGAACTCCCTTCGGCTAAACTTCAATACTTTGGCTTTAGCTCCGATGCACTGAATGTGAGGGCATATTTTTTTGTCAACAGATCCAAAAGTTTGCCGTTGATAACAATATTTCTGATACCATTACTATCCGTTCGGGAATACCACAAGGCCCAATTATCCCTCCGTTGCTCCTCATTGTCTACACTATGGATATCGTAGGAGCTCCGCGGTTCTGTCAGGCAATGCCATTGCGGACGATTTGTAAGTATATTTCAGTTTTAGTGGTGAGGATTATAAAAGCAATTATTCCAAAAATAATTGAATACTTTTGTCAACGTGTAAGAAATCACTGTCACAGATGACTTGTGGTATAAATTGTTACCACTTTTCGCATCAAATCGACGTAATGCGCGCGCATTTTAAATTGTGATCGGCATTATTACCGGCTAGCGTTTGTAAGAAGTAAAGCTACCCTAAGGTTAATATTTCATGCGTTGCTCTATAGAAACGCGCCCATAATGGCAAGTGGTAAGAATACTTACAAAAAACCAAAAAGGGTAATATATGACACGGCGTGTTATTATTATTGTAGTTTATAGTTTATTAAATGAATAATTGTTTTAAAAATTTAGCGTTTTAACCGTAAAGTTAAGTTGCGTCTTGGCAAACGAAAATTTGCTCACAGTACGTGAGATGAGTGTATCGTAAAGTTTGTTAAGTAATGCACAAAACAATTTATTTATTTGATAATTTTATAATAAAACCATAATTTTTCTATCAATAAGTTATTTTGACGTGCGCTTAAATTACTTAGACTCTTTAATAAAGAGTGTTCCTTCTTCGGAAATTTAAAATCAGCTTATTTAGTATTTAATACAATATAGCCAAAAACTCAAATGCGGTGTTTTCATTTGTGAGAACTAAAACGTTTAAGTCCAGATCTGACTTACCCCGCGGGCTGTTGATACACATAACTGACATGCAATACAGACTTTAACCCTCTTTATTTACTACAATACGGTTCTTCTTGACATTGGTACACATGCTTCTATTAAAGTGCGGGGAATCGGAAAATAAGTTTGCGAAATTGTTTTGGTAAATATAAATAAATTGATGCACTGACATTTCTATACCACACAACCTATAAGTTCTCATAGATCATTTCATTAAACAACAAAAATTAAATATATTCGGGACCAAAAGACAAATCAACACAAAATATGTAAATACAGACATAGAGACTATTAAGTACACTAGGGGAACACAAATCACCACAACACATTTAAAAAACATGACGATCGTTTCACTAACCAAGTCAGCGTGATCAGAAGATGAATAATTCTAAATATCTTACATCTACAACTCTGCACCTTTGTTCACCGCTCTAAGGAGTAGGCAGATTGAGGCCTTAGAGTGTCCTTACATATTTCCTTTACCTCTTGAAAGTGGCTCCAAAACAGGAGCCGCAACGTCGAGTTTTCACAAATTCTGGACGCGGTTCAACCCGAGAAGCAAGTATGTCTCACATTAAAGACCGCGGAGATCTTCCTGAACATATATATATATATATATATATATATATATATATATATATATATATATATATATATATATATATATATATATACAGGGTCGCTGATGATAAGTCTGGAAACGGTCGATTATCCGGGAAAATATACAAGGTGTCGAAAAAAGTTTTATACAAAAGTTTTTGGGTTCTTCAATGTCTACTAGGCGGTGATAATTTCATTTATACAGGGTTGGTCATACAGGCGTGGCACACCAATATTTTTTTTTTAATGGAACACCCTATATATTATTCGATATTTCAATCCTTCTCTTAATTTTGAGCAACATTTATCAGAAGCATGATGTACATAAACTCAATCGTTTCCGGGTAAAAAAATAAATAAAAATAAACGCTATTGTTTTTAAAATCTATTGGATGAAGAACAAAAATAAATGAAAAGTAGAATATCTCTTGAAAATAATCTGTGAGTGTGAAAAGAACCGGTTGCGATGTTTTTAACATTGTTTGAAATCCTATTTTATAAGATGTTCAAAGTGTTCTCCATTGACCTCCTGACAATAATGAATTCGCTTAACAAAACATTGCACTGCATTTACAAGAGCGTTTTGAGGAATGTTATTAATTTCATGCACAATCCTTGCTTGCAACTCTTCAATATTCTGCGGTCTATTTTGGTAAATTAAATTTTTTACATGACCCCACAAAAAAAAGTCAAGCGGCGTCATGTCGGGAGACCTAGCTGGCCATTCAATAGTTCCCCTGCGCCCTATCCATCTGCCAGGAAAGGTTTGATTCAGATATTCCCGTACCTCAATTCCAAAATGAGGGGGTGCCCCATCCTGCTGAAACCATATTTCTTCCGCTGGTAGATTTGGGTCGTTATTGTTCGGAAATAATCGACTAACGTCTGGAACAATTGATTCTTGCAAAAGTGTCAAATATCGAGCAGAGTTCAAATTACCGTGTATAAAATAAGGTCCTATGATATGTCCACCAATAATAGCACACCAAACATTTACTTTTTGCGGTCTTTGGGTGTGAATTTGTTCCATCCAATGTGGGTTTTCGTCTGACCAGTACCTACAGTTGTGTCGGTTGACTTGTCCATTCAAACAAAATGTAGATTCGTCGGAAAACAAAATGTGGTTGGCAAAGTTAAAATTTTGGCGTAACTTCTCCATAATAAGTTCACAGAACTCGATTCTGCGATCAAAATCGTCTTCACTCAGTTCTTGCAATAAATGAATTTTATATGGACGGAACTTTTCCCGCTTCGTAATCTTTTGAATTGAATATCGACTCATATTGTGATTTAAAGCCAATTGCTGTGCCGAAGTTTTCGGATTTTCCACCACATCCAATATTACATTCAAAGAATTTTCTTCATTTGTAACGGTTACTGGCCTTCCAGTTCTAGGTTTATCCTTGATACCGCCAGTTTCGTGAAAACGATGCAAAGTTTTCGAAACTGTGGATTTGGAGATCGATTCCCGCTCAGGATGCAACTCATTGAACATAATCACCACTTGAGCAAAACTTCGTGTTCTATCACAGTACCCTATCATCATTAAAATTTCGATACGTTCGGTTTCACTTAAACTTGCCATTTTGCACAAAAACTGTTGACACTAAATTACTAATGTTTCAAAACTGTTGACACTGAATGAATGTTTGACATTCGTTGTCCTGGAAACATTTTAAAACAAAAGAATAATACTGCGTTTCTTATGGGCATCTTATCTTATCTTGGGATTCCAAACAATGTTAAAAACATCGCAACCGGTTCTTTTCACACTCACAGATTGTTTTCAAGAGATATTCTACTTTTCATTTATTTTTGTTCTTCATCCAATAGATTTTAAAAACAGTAGCGTTTATTTTTATTTATTTTTTTACCCGGAAACGATTGAGTTTAGGTACATTATGCTTCTCATAAATGTTGCTCAAAATTAAGAGAAGGATTGAAATATCAAATAATATATAGGGTGTTCCATTAAAAAAAATTAATATTGGTGTGCCACGCCTGTATGACCAACCCTGTATAAATAAAATTATCACCGCCTAGTAGACATTGAAGAACCCAAAAACTTTTGCATAAAACTTTTTTCGACACCTTGTATATTTTCCCGGATAATCGACCGTTTCCAGACTTATCAGCGACCCTGTATATATATATATATATATATATATATATATATATATATATATATATATATATATATATATATATATATATATATATATATATATATATATATATATGTATCACACCGATAACTTACAAAATAATAGGACGATTTGATCAAATTTGGTACGTACTTTCCTTATGCAAATGGCTTGGACAAGTTCGTTGGCCAGGAAAATCGGCCTAAATTTTCCCGGAAAATTTTGTGTTTTCTTTAAAAAAATAATTATATCTCCAAAAATAACAAAGCAAAGACAACCAAATTTGGTACGCTCATTTCTGTCATAAAGAGCATCCTATGTACCAAAGACCTCTATGTTAAAAGACAAAAAAGCACCATAGATGCTGTTGAGTATAATAATTTTCATCTTAGGAATCCAACAATAAAATATTCCCTGTAGAGAAGGAGAGGCTTTAAGGTAGCCGTGGTAAATAAACCAGAATAGGAACAGGTAAATATTTATTTTATCAGAGCATATATGGATTATATATACATTTAAAATTTATACATCAAATATTTTCTTAAAATAAATTCCATAGACTAAGAGCTATAATAATAATAATAATTTGCCATTTAAAAGAAATATTAGTTTTGCTATAAAGGTGCATAACGAGTGTCCCAAAACAAAGAGATGCTGATTGGTAGTTTAAAATTACATTTATTTTGAGTAAAACAAAAGGCGCCCAACTTAATTAAATACAAAAACCGTGACATATTTACATAATAAATACAATTACTTAATCAAATACATATAATTACACAAACTATAATTAAATTATATATATAAACACCTAATATATAAATAAAAAACAACACAAACAAATAAAGTTCACAATAATATATAAATATATATATATATATATATATATATATATATATATATATATATATATATATATATATATATATATATATATATATATATATATATATATATATGCGTGTGTGTCTGGGTGTTCGTAAAAAAGTAAAAAATTGTGTAGATCATTTTTATGAAAATTTGCTACCATAACGCACTTGCTGCGATCAGACTTTTTTATGTTTATATTATGCACTCTTAAAACGATTGATACAACTGTTGTGTGTATCTGTAACTAAAAAGAAGTTAATTATACCCACAACTTTGTTTTTTAAGGTAGAGCCAAATTTTATAAAATTCACTACCATAATGCATTTGCTGCGTCAGGATTATTGATAATCAACCAACAATATAAATTGTTGTTAGTAAAATGTGTTGGATTGTCGCATTTCTTTAGTAATAAAGCACTGACTGAAGCTTGGTGTATTATCTTGTGTTTCGTACAATCTAAAAACTGTTATTGCCTGGTAAAGCGTTCAAATTTTGCCTTAAATTCGGAAACTCCCCTACAACTTTTTCCAAAGGTGTGAATTTAACAGCATTTCACCTAATTAAACAGTTGAAAGTGAAGTGCTAAAACTCATAGCCTACTACGTTATATAGTTATAAAGTTGTAATTTTATTTATATCAAGGGACAGTTCACGTTGAAGGGTGGCTATGCAAATGATCCGAAAAATGTGTCATCCGTCCGTTCCAGAGGTGCGTGAGTGCATATCACCATGAAAAAACTACCGAAATTAATGGAATTAGTAGAAAATCAGATAAAATATGTTGAAAACATTACCGACATATGTGTCTTCATCCATTACTCAAGTCACAACACGGCTTTTCGGTTATGGAGCTGTTGTTTTGGAAGATAAATGATACGAAGTTACTTACTAATTAAGTCATTTTCAGAATGATTATCTAAAAGTGACAAAATAAACACAACAAGTAATTTCTTGTTTATCAAATACCTACCTACAATATAATATATTTCCTTAGTTTATGATTTTAGAAAATGTTTAATTGAGCACTCAAATAAGTTACTTAACGGACGTGAAATTTGAACTAAAAAGGATACTGCAGGGATGGCCGTTATCGCCATATTTGTTTAATTTAGTCCTATAACATACAAACGATATTTATTATTATTTATTATCATGCACATATTGCCATACGTTGGTGTATATTCGTAATTTGTGTATTAAGAGAGCACCTCACCATGTGCTCTTAAATTAAATGTTTACACCTTTTTTTTCTTTTAATTTAAAGATTTAAAGTTTGCTTTATGGTATATATTTTTTAATGGAGACCCCCGTGTCAAATTTGATTTTCATGGATCTGTTATTTTTGGTGATATAAAAATTTGCCCAAAGAAGATTAAAAATTGTTCCGGACTCACTGGTCCGATCTTTCCAACAAACTTTTTATGCCATTTACAAAGGAATTCAATCAAAATTGTTCTTTGAGTTATCTGTGTGACATTCCTGCGCAATGCAACCCGAAGTCACACAGTCATCACACCCACCTATCGTTTGGCACTACAACTCCGCGAACTGGGACGAAATGCGGGATCACTTTTCCTCAGCTCCATGGGTTTCTGTCTGCTTCGCTCACCCTGACCGCTCTTATATCTCACAAAACGTCACCAAAGTTATCCAAGCTGGCATGAAATTATTGATTCCACAGAAAACCTCTTCAGCCACTCAAAAGCCTTGGTTCTCTAAATCCTGTGACAATGCCAGACTTGAAAAGGTCAAAGCTCACAAAACGCTTCTACACAATCCCAGTGAAGAAAACCGTCGAGCATTTAACGACGCAAAAACCCGCTATGTCCGCGTTCTTTCTGAGGCAAAAAACTCGTTTAATAACCACAACAAAAACAAAGTCCTCTCAAGCTCCAACGGCAGCAAACCCTTCTGGACTCTTGCTAAATCTGTTGGGAATAATTTCTGCAAGAGCACGTTCCCACCTCTTGTTTCAGAGGATGTAATTGTTTCTACCGCCCTGGGCAAGGCTGAACTTTTTGCCTAGTTGTTCGCCGGCAATTCTACTCCCAACCCACCTACAAATGTTGAGCCACCGACAGTCCCCAATGTCGCGCATAAAATGACGGATAAAAATGTACGAAAGATGCTTTCTTCTCTTAATACCAGAAAAGCCTCTGGCCTTGACGAGATCCCCGCTATTGTTCTCAAAAAATGCGCAACAGAACTTGCTCCTGTCCTGACTCGTCTGTTTCAGAGATCTTACAATAGATGCATATTCCCTAGTAACTGGAAAACTGCTCTAGTACAACCCGTCCCCAAGAAAGAATCCAAAGCGCTTCCTAGCAACTACAGGCCGACTTCTCTTCTTTCAGTCGTCTCTAAAGTGATGTAAAAGTATATAAACACCGAATTACTAAAATTTCTTGAAAAACACAGTCTAATCCACGACAGGCAGTATGGATTCCGTCAGCGCAGATCAACTGCCGACCTCCTTTCCTTTGTCACCCATTCTTGGAATAAGTCTATGGAACTACACGGTGAATCCCAGATTGTCGTTCTAAACATATCCAAAGCATTCGACCAGGTCTGGTGTGTAGCGCTGCTTAATATACTTCCAGCCAATGGCCTACCACCAAAACTCTGTATCTGGACAGAAAATTTCCACTCCAACTGGAGCATTTATGTTCTCTTGGATTGTCATTCCTCTAAGCTGTATCCAATTAATGCAGGAGTTCCTCAAGGTTCAGCTTTAGCCCCTACTTTGTTTCTTCTACATATCAATGACCTCCTCTCTAGCACATCCAACCCAGTTCACAGTTACGCAGACGGCAGCACCCTCTACTTAAATATGCAATATTCTAAGCCTGTCTCTTTAGCCCAATTAGATGAGAATCACAGACTCATGGAGGGTTCTGTCTCCGTGGATCTACAATAAATATTATACTGGGGAAGTAGAAATCTTGTACAATGCAACCTCACCAAATCTCAGTCTTGCTTTATATCTCATAAGAGATACACTAGCCCTAGACCCATCAGAATGAACAACCAAGTTATTCAAAGTAATGAGTCCTTTTCGCTTGTTGGCATTTCTGGCACCAACATGTCACATCAATTGCAGAAGCGACTGCTAAGAAATTAGGTTTCCTCTTCCGGGCTCGCAAATACTTTTCACCAGCTAATCTATATACCTTATATACTTCACAAATAAGGCCAAACCCTGAATACTGCTCCCACATCTGGGGTTCCGCTGCCGCTTCCACACCCGCTGTCCTGGAATCCATTCAGAAGAGAGTGTCTCATTGGTGACCCTACCCTCACCCAAAGGCTGCCATCCCTTGCCCATCTTTGTGCCGTTGACGACATATCTCTCTTTTATAGATATCTGCACTGCTCAGAGGAGCTTTCTTACATAGTTCCTCTGAGTCTTAGAGTTGAGGCCCCGTAATCGAGCTACAACAACCCAACCCACCTTTGTCCACCGCTCTAAGGAGTGGGCCGATTGAGGCTTTAGAATGTCCTTACATATTTTCTTTACCTCTTGAAAATGGCTCCAAAACAGGAGCCGAAACGTCGAGCTTAAAAAATTCTGGACACGGTTCAACCTGAGAACCAAGTATGTCTTATATATATATATATATATATATATATATATATATATATATATATATATATATATATATATATATATATATACAGGGTCGCTGATAAGTCTGGAAACGGTCGATTATCCGGGAAAATATACAAGGTGTCGAAAAAAGTTTTATGCAAAAGTTTTTGGGTTCTTCAATGTCTACTAGGCGGTGATAATTTTATTTATACAGGGTTGGTCATACAGGCGTGGCACACCAATATTAATTTTTTTTAATGGAACACCCTATATATTATTTGATATTTCAATCCTTCTCTTAATTTTGAGCAACATTTATGAGAAGCATAATGTACCTAAACTCAATCGTTTCCGGGTAAAAAAATAAATAAAAATAAACGCTTGTTGGCATTTCTGGCACCAACATGTCACATCAATTGCAGAAGCGACTGCTAAGAAATTAGGTTTCCTCTTCCGGGCTCGCAAATACTTTTCACCAGCTAATCTATATACCTTATATACTTCACAAATAAGGCCAAACCCTGAATACTGCTCCCACATCTGGGGTTCCGCTGCCGCTTCCACACCCGCTGTCCTGGAATCCATTCAGAAGAGAGCTAAGTGTCTCATTGGTGACCCTACCCTCACCCAAAGGCTGCCATCCCTTGCCCATCTTTGTGCCGTTGACGACATATCTCTCTTTTATAGATATCTGCACTGCTCAGAGGAGCTTTCTTACATAGTTCCTCTGAGTCTTAGAGTTGAGGCCCCGTAATCGAGCTACAACAACCCAACCCACCTTTGTCCACCGCTCTAAGGAGTGGGCCGATTGAGGCTTTAGAATGTCCTTACATATTTTCTTTACCTCTTGAAAATGGCTCCAAAACAGGAGCCGAAACGTCGAGCTTAAAAAATTCTGGACACGGTTCAACCTGAGAACCAAGTATGTCTTATATATATATATATATATATATATATATATATATATATATATATATATATATATATATATATATATATATATATATATACATATATATATATATATATATATATATATATATATATATATATATATATATATATATATATATATATATATATATATATATAATTTTGATAAAATTGGGCATGTACCTTTGATTTATGGCTTGGAAAAGTTCGTTAGCCAGAAAAATCGAACCAGGTTTTTCGGGAAAATGTTGGGTTTTCTTTCGGGAAACATTTTTATCTTCAAAAATAAAAAAGCTATTGTAATCAAATGTGATATTCAAGTTTGTGACATTAAAAGGAAACTATACACCAAAATTTAGATTTCTATGTTACAGGAAAAAGAGTTATAGAAAGATATTTGGTGCCAGATCATTTCTATGAAAATTCACTACCATAACGCATTTGCTGCGTCCAGACTTTTGTTGAGACAAATCTACCAGTAACGGGTTAATTTTAAATAATATATAAGCTTTTCATCCTGTAACATAACCGAAAAACGTTATCCTAAATATTCGTTGGTAACCTCATGTCATAAATTCAAACTGCAGACTGAACAAACATAAAGTCCTTTAGAGATTCATTAATAATCCAAGATACTCGATATCAAAATGGCATCTTGAAACTGCTTCCAAAAGGATAACGATCCCTTTGCTACGTTCAGTATTAAAAGTTCATATCTGAAATTGTCATATCTTTGTATCATTTGAGATATCTGTGTAAAACTTTTACTCTTATTGCGTATTTACATAACCTAACTGATGTTGGTTTTCGTTTATAGTAAAAAGGATTTTAAATTTAAATTTTAAATTAACATCGTATAGTTCCTCGATGGTTCAGTGGTAGGAACGTGTGCCTCTGAACCGAAGGGTACTGGGTTCGGTCCCAGGGTTCGCCTTTCACTTTTTCAGTACATAATGTACAATCAACAGCAACCGAGGTTGTGGCATTGTATTTGAGCAAGTTGAATGTCAGCACGCTCCTCCCTTCGGGAGGGAGGGGGGGGGGTAAACCCGTCGGTCCCGTGTCCATTCGATGTTAGGCGCATTAAATATCCCTACCTGCCTTACAGAAAGGCACGAGTTCGGCAAAATTTCCAGGATAGTGAGATGAAACTGCTGCCTGACGGTAATTGGTCATAATAGCGAAAATAGATCGACGTTAAAGAATCAAAACTTACACACACTAACAAATTAACATCGTACTCGGACCTCACGAGGGAAAGGTGCGGAAGCTCAATCCATTTCAAGCCACATTGTTGCCCTTATTTCTAGAAACATGCTTTGTAGCAAGGTTTTCAGAAAATGTAAAAACAATGTTCCATCTAAATATTCTCCTCAACGTGAATTTCCGGTTATAAATGAGACTACTGAGATTGAAGTTTTGGGACAAATTGCTGCGGACCCAACTTTGAGAACGAGAAAATTGGCCACTGTTTCAAACATCAAAAGAAGAACTATTCAGCGATTATTGAAGCATCATAAATTTAATCCGTATAAAATTCATCTTGTACAACAACGGAATGAAGAGGATTTTAATCGGCGGCTGGAGTTTTGTGAAGTTATGACTGCACGAATAGCTGATAACGGAAACTTTCTGTTTAATATCTGTTTTTCAGACGAGTGTACGTTTTTATTAAACCCTACAGTCAATCGTCATAATTGTCGTTATTGGGTAGATAATAATCCAAGAAATTTTGACGAAGTCCACACTCAAACTCCACAGAAATTGAATGTCTGGACTGGCATTTTTGGAGACCGTTTAATCGTACCAATTTTTCTTGATGGCAATTTGAGTGGCGAAACGTTTTTGGAGTTACTAGACGATATCGTTTACCCTCTACTAATTGACGTTGTTGAAAATGATGATCGCTATCAAGAAAATCAATTAGTGTTTCAACAAGATGGAGCCCTCCGCATTTTTCATAGCGTGCTAGGGTGTTTTTGAACAGAGAGTTTCCAGACCAATGGATTGGGCGTAGAGGTGCTATTGAGTGGCCCTCTAGATCACCAAATTTAAATTCGTTAGACTTATTTCTATGAGGTCATTTAAAGAGTGGAATTTACGCAACAGAACCGGAATCTCTGGAAGAATTACGACGACGCATTGTTGAAGAATGCCGTCTAATAATTCCACAAATGCTCCAGAATGTCAGAGCTCGTTTTGAACAAAATTTGTACTTTTGTATGGAAACTGGTGGTCAACAATTTGAACACTTACTTAACTGAATAAATATTATTGAACGTTTGGTTTTGTTTTTTAGTTTTTTTAACGAAAAGTTGACTAATTAGTGCATTTATAATCACAATTAATCAAATACGTTCTTGCAACTTCAACTGTGAATAATTTTTAAGCGAGTGGATAAAACTTCCAAAAAAATTAGTGTACTGAATTCAGAAAAGAAAGAGTCAATTAAATATTGACTCATTATTCTGCACTACACATTTGTTGACCACCTTATTATTTATTATTGTAAATTGATAAGTATCGAAATCAGAATAGTAATGAAGGTTATGTTTGTTGATGGATCCACTGTTGTGAAGCACACATCATTAAACAGAAGAAAATTAAAGAGATTTAATTTTTTTGCCACTTTGTCTAACGCCCACATACAAAATTCAACTTGATCACCAAAATTGTTTTTTGGAAAGTTCTTGCTGTGCTGGAGTTTATAATCATAGCAAAAGTTTTTTAGGAATCCTTGAGACGCTGGTTTGGCTAATAATAAATTATTATTAAATTAATCTCGGATTTTTTTCTGATGAATTTTCCTCAAAATCGTTCCCAACTTCAATCACTTTAAAGAAAACCTGCTACTGATTTAGTTGTTAATTTAGAATTTACGTTAAAGTTGCACAATTTTAAATAAATATTTTGTAGAGGCATTTCCTAATATAAAAGTTTAATTAAAGCGGATACTTGCTTTTTATGGGTTGATTTTGACAAAAAGGTCAAATTTTTTAGGTTTTTAGTAGAAAATTCTGACACTTAAGATCAATAATTATTAGTTGCATGCACCTTTTTACTGTCCAGGTCACCAGACATAGAACATCTTGTTATGCCCGCTCTTTTGCCCCGAGGACTTCCAAGTTGTGGAATTCCTTGCCGGCACATGTTTTTCCTTCTCCTCCGAACCTCAAACCTTCAAGTCCAAAAAAAGTGAAGTCACTAACTGGGATTAGAACGTGTGTTATAGGAACCCATTATTAAATTTACTCTGCTCCCTCCATCGCTCGGCCATTCTCGTCATGACAGGTTTATACGCTGGTATATTAATTTGCAAGCGTATTCTCCATAACGCCATTCTCGACATGACAGACTTTTATAGTTAGTATAACTTCCTGGGCTCCGGATGCCCACGCCGGTGATTTCTTTGCCTCCGTGGCTTTTTTGGTCGTTTCCCTCGTATTGATGGTCTTCCAAATGTTGCTGCAAATGTGCACTGGTTGCCTGTTGTGACTCCGTGTCTTTTTGCATCTTCATCCAGAGTGTTTCCATCTTCACCTGGCTATACCGTACTGATGATGGCTAATAAGCTTGAAACACGTGTATGCGGTTGACTCCTTGCGGCTTTGCCCTTAACCCTTCTCCATATATATATATATATATATATATATATATATATATATATATATATATATATATATATATATATATATATATATAAACATATAATAAATATTAATAAATATGTGTTCTGGGGGGCCTAATTAGCGCTCATTTGAAAAAAAATCCAAAATTCACCAAAAGAAGTGGCCCAGAGACCTCACACAGTCATAATTATATTTTATCAAAGCTATGGATGACATGACTGGGTGTGATTACTTCCTCTTAATGTTCCTCATATTAGCTCATACAACATTATGTGTAGTATCCTGTATTCTTACACTGCTGTAAATTCTGATTTTAATAAAAAGAAAAAAAAATATATTTACTTTACCATAATCGAAGTAAAGAGTCACAATTATACATTTTACCAGTATAGATTTTGTTTATAAGCGCACTGGCCAGCGTTCCCAGCAGGGCTGTTGAAGCTGGGACATGTATTGGCTGGTTTGATGTAGGTTTACCTTTTCTGAATATGTCATGAAGTGAAATGACAGACCTGCGATACTCTGAAAGTTATAGATTACACAGACGTGATCCAAGATATGCTTACCTACCGGAGCCATGCGCCATTGCCATGGAAAAATAAGGGAATCGTTCGAAAATATCAGATCTCCTGAATATTTAAGGACAGGGGAATATTCTTACATCAGGACAACGATAAGGGCAACCACCCGGCGTGGCGGTTGTTTGACGAAATTGATCACTTGTGAATATACTACATCATATTCATCATATTGTTGTAAGAGTGATCTATAGTTTATTTATTTATTTATAATTTAAGTGCCTTAACAACTAAGGTCATTAACACCAACGACACTTTAAATAACTACATAACAAAATTAGATATAAAATTAGAAACTATGAAATACATTTAGATACTATTATATAAATTAGACTGTCTTAAAAATCTAAGTAAACAGTTTACATTAGTAAAAACTTAGATTTAAAATTTCAGACAAGTTTCTTTCACCAAAATTTCAAATTGAAGACAAGCATATAAGGGACATTCTAATAATACGTGAAAATTTTTAATTGGTCGGTCACAGAGCTCGCAATAAGGGCGTTGTTTTCGAGATAACTATGTGTATGTAGAGAGTGGCCAATTCGGAGTCTTCTGATAATCACGTCTTCCCTGCGAGATAAATCAGGAAGTTTCTTAAGTGCCACAGTTGGGTCAATTTCTCGCAGTTTGTTGCTTAGCGAAGACCAATGGATTTGCCATTTCTGTATATAAAAGTTTGCTATTTGTGCAGAAACGTCGGTGTAAAGTTTAAGAGGAATTGCAGTATCAATTACGATAGCATTTCTGGCACATTCGTCTGCATTTTCATTTACAGTAATATTACAGTGTGATGGGACAAAGATAAGTCTGATAGATTTGCCAGATTGCAAGGCACAGTGAGTAGATTCTTGTACTTGGATTACAAGATGGTCCTTTGGGTAAAGGTTTGTGAGTGATATAATCGACGAAAGCGAATCGGTGCATATTAAGGCGTTATTGCAATGAGAGTTGACGAATATGTTAGCTGCTCTCATTATATCGCATATAGTTCTACTGTATAGTTACTACATATTGACGGTAAGTGATAGGCTTCTTTCTTTAGTGCAGAAGTGATACTGCATCTGACACCAGTTTCACTTTTTGAAACATCAGTGTAAAGAATTATATCATATCAATATCTAGAGATAATCTCTTGAAATAATCTATTGACACATTCAGCTGGAAATGCATTCGATTTATGCAATAAAAAAGTCGTATCAGTAGGTGGAAAATCAATGGTCCATGGAGAAATAGCACCATTGCATATATGATTTGTCAGATCAGGATTGAAAATATGATTTAGCTTTTTTATATGTAAAGAAGACGGTAGCTGTGTTGAAACGTTCGAATAATAGAATCTGTTGAAGCTAGTCTGTGACAAGAATTTGTGGACTGGATTATTTGGGTTTGCTGATATCTTAGCTGCATATTTTAAAAGTAATTCTTCTCTTCTTAGCTTAATTGGAGGCTGGTTACATTCTCGGTAAATATTTTCCAGTGGACTTGTTCGAAATGCTCCTGTGACTAATCTAAGTGCATGATTTACAATAACTTCAATTGGTTTTAAAGTTGATTTGCTTGCGGAAATATAAATAGCTGAGCAATAGTCAATTTTTTAACTTATCAGTGCTCTGAATATACTTAGAAAGACTGATTCATGGGCACCCCAGTTAAGGTGTCCCAGAGTTTTCAAAATGTTTAGTCTAATAATACAATCAGTTTTGAGTACACTTATGTAAGTCTTCCAGTTAAGTTTTGAATCAAAATGTATTCCAGAAATTTATGCTTTGTAACCTCGTGTAGAATTATTCCGCGTAGCTTGAGAGTGTGAGTAACTGAACGATTTTTCTTTTATGAAGAAATCATAAATTTTGTTTTAAAACAGGAAAAGTTCAAACCATTGTTATCATACCATTTTTGCAATTTATCGATAGTCTTTTGGATTAGATTACATGCTGGTAAGCTGTTTTTACCTCTACAGTATATGACTAGATCGTCAGCATACAGAGCACTCTTTACAGGACTACTTATTGATTTAAGAATATCATTTATTGCAACGTTAAAGAGAGTTGGACTTAAGACTGATCTCGGGGGAACTCCATTGTTGAGATCATACGAATCAGATAAAGTCTTGTTAGTTTTCACTTAAAAAGTTCTTTTACAAAGAAAATTCTTCATGAACATTAATATATTACCTTTAATTCCCCCTTTAGTTAATTTTACTACTAGACAGCTTAGACCGGAGACATAACAATATAAAACTTCACCCTACCAATTGCTGTGCAGACTAGTTCAAGGCACAGTGATTTTGGAATGGGTGGAGTAGAAAAGACAAAGCGCATGCACAATAAGCTAAAGGCGGCAGTGCTATCGTGGCGGCAGACGCGGACGAGCACTAAGAGCGAAATATACATATATATATATATATATATATATATATATATATATATATATATATATATATATATATATATATATATATATATATATATATATATATATTGTAAAATGAGAGATTAACATTTAGAGTGGTAGTCCAATTGTTAGTGGAAGAAAGGAAGTTCAAAATTATTGAATATTTAACAAAATTGTAAATGTGACAGTAGCAAGATTTGGCAGTTCCCTTTAGGCAAGTCAGAAATCAAAATTGTGTTTATTGCAAGCACAAGCATTAGGATTATTTGTGAAACACATTGTAAAATTGTGTACTAATAAATATACTATACTACTATACTATACTATATATCATCTAAAAATTAAAACTGACGCTGGGTATGTACAAATGACAATCCAAAGTTGAGAATAGCCCAAAAAGATTACTCTGTAAAAAGTGTCCTGATAATTTTTTTATTTTTTATTTAAACAACAAACCACGAGGGCTTACAGCCTAAATACTGTCGTACCGTGGGTGTCGACAAGGAGGAAAGAGGCAACTTGTTAATTCTGGACTTGAAGGTTTGGAGGTTCGGAGGAGAAGGAAAAACATGTACCGGCAAGGAATTCCACAACTTGGAAGTCCTCGGGACAAAAGAGCGGGCATAACACGATGTTCTATGTCTGGTGACCTGGACAGTAAAAGGGTGCATTCGCTCTGTTTTCCTGGTAGATCTGTTGGGGGCAGGAGGTGGAGGAACTATGGAGGAAAGCTCCTCTGAGCACTGCCCGTGCAGATATCTATAAGAGAGAGAGAGAGAGAGAGAGAGAGAGTTCACAAACGACATATCGGTGGGCAAGGGATGGCAACCGTTGGGTAAGGGTAGGGTCACGAATGAGACGTATAGCTTCCTTCTGAATGGAGTCCAGGAGAGCGAGTGTAGAAGCGGCAGCAGCACCCCAGATGTGGAAGCAGTATTCGAGGTTTGGCCTTAATTGTGAAGTATATAAGGTATAGAGATTAGCTGGTGAAAAGTATTTGCGAGCCCGGAAGAGGAAACCTCATTTCTTAGCAGCCGCTTCTGCAATTGATGTGGCATGTTGGTGCCAATTGAGATTTCGATCCACAGAAATGCCAACAAGTGAAAAGGACTCATTACTTTGAATAACTTGGTTGTTCATTGTGATGGTTCTAGGGCTGGTGTATCTTTTATGAGAAAGAAAGCAAGACTGAGATTTGGTGGGGTTGAATTGTACAATATTTCTACTTCCCCAGTCTAATATTTTTGGAGATCCACGGAGACAGAATCCTCCATGTGTCTGCGATCCTCATCTAGTTGGGCCAAAGAGACAGGCTTAAAATATTGTATATTTGAGTGGAGGGTGCTGTCGTTCGCGTAACTGTGAACTGGGTTGGATGTGCTAGAGAGGAAGTCATTGATGTGGAGAGGAAACAAAGTAGGGGCTAAAGCTGAACCTTGAGGAACTCCTGCATTAATTGGATATAGTTTAGAGGAATGGAGATCCACAACAACAAAAATGCTCCGGTTGGAGAGAAAATTTGCTGTCCAGGTACATAGTTTTGGTGGTAGGCCATAGGCCGGTAGTTTATTAAGCAGCGCTGCGTGCCAGACCTGGTCGAAGGCTTTGGATATGTCTAGAGCGACCATCTGGGATTCACCGTGTAGTTCCATAGACTTGTTCCAAGAATGGGTGACAAAGGAAAGGAGGTCGGCAGTTGATCTGCGCTGACGGAATCCATACTGACTGTCGTGGATTAGACTGTGTTTTCAAGAAATTTTAGCAAGTCTTAGACATGTCAGATCAACGCCTAGTTAAATATTGAAGAAAAAAAATCGACAAATTTTGTTTTTTTTCAAAATAACTCAAAAATGAAAAGAGACAGGGCAAAATACAAGTCACATTTGGAACGAGCATGAAATTCTACAAAACATTGCTGATTTAACCGTCTCCCTATCTCTAATAATAACGGAGATAGCAATACATTTCCATCCAATTTGGGACACACTGTATACAGGGTAACACATTTCTACGGTAAGGCTCAATATAATTGTTATTGTAGAAGATACGAGAAAAAATTGTATGCGTTAATTATAAGGTGTCTTGATCTTATAAATTTACTTTGACAATCACAGGATGGCCCATAAGTGGTTGGTGATACCTAATTTTTTTCTTCGTACATCCCTTATCTTATTGCATCTTTGCATTTTCATCGAAATATGATGCACGTTTATAAGAAAAAAATCGGGACGCAGTAAGTACGTTTTGGTAGCAAGTCTTAATTAAATGCTTCAATTTCAATAACTCATTTTGCTATTAACCTAAGGTTTGTTGAATAGGAAACCAGTTTTTTCTGAAATATTTTAGACTTATTTTTGGAAAATTTATATAGATTTTCAAACAATAAATTATTTGATAAAAATGGTATATTGTTTCTACTATATAGATTATACCGGTAACCAAATTGATGCGTGCTGGCATTAAAAAGGCATATTTGCTATTAAAAACATTTTTATGGAAATTCACTTCCATAAAGCACTTTCTGCGTCCAGATTTTTATATTACTCAATAGATGAAAAATTCGTATAGCCATCTCAGTGTAATTGAAATTTGAAATATAAAACAAAAATAAACATTATAATAAATTGACTTACCAAAAATAAAATTAAAATTATTAGTAAAAAACCAATTACTTTCGCTTTTGATAAATTTAGAGTTATGACTATGCAAGGGTCAAAGATATCATAAATTCAAAAATTTAATTACTTAGATGCGTAAAAAATGCCGAAAACAAATGACCCTGTCTTTCGCAAAAATTACCAAATGGTAATTTTGCACGTGCATATAGGGGTGAAATAATTTGTGATTCATTATCTACGGTAATCTTGTCATCCTTTAATTTATTATATTTTAAAAATGTAACATTGTCGCATAAATGATATCATAAAATGGGAAAAACATTATTAGACACTTAGTTTAATAAAACAATGAAACAGCAGTATGTAAATGGGGCTCATTACCGAAACCTCTAATTAATAAATCGCATTGTGACAAATTATACCTCAATATTTCATGTCGACAGTATTACACCAAGGGGAGATCAAAAAGGGTTAGGCAGGTCGGGCAAGGCAGGTCTCTATAGCGCCAAAGAGACTCCTACAGAGACGTACTTACTTAGTAAATAAACACAATTATTACATATTTTGTAGTACAGGTAATAGAGGAGCCCGCTACTCTTGTCCATAATGCACTAAACTACAGGAGTTATTTTTTTTTGTTTTGAAAGATAGGTTCAGAATTACGTACTGAATGTAAAAACACAAAATCCTTACAAATTAGGAGGGCCGAAGTACCGCCATTTTGAGAAAAACCGTTTCGACCTATATCTTCGTAACCGTGCCTTTTAGACCAAAAATGGTAATAATTTTTATTGTAGATAATTGCATTTTTCATCTCTTTTGTTAATTTTTTTTTTGTATCACTCACCGTTTACAACTTATACAACTCTTAGCATTCATTTATTGACTTTTTTACCTATATCTTTGTTAATAACTGTTTAAAAAATAAAATGCTTATAACTTAACTTTTTCATCGACAAATTTCATTCAATTTTTACAAAAAGCTTATTTTCTAAAATCAATATTTTCAAAGTTATAACGCGTTAAATGTTGCACTTTTCAATCGACAAATTTTTCTGGAAATATTTTAGTAAAATGAAGGACAATGACGGTTGAAGCTAAGACTTCAGGCTTTGTAAAACATTCTTCTTGAGACATTTTCTTTCCATAGCTTATATTAGTTTCAGGTTCTTTGCGTAAATGTTGCCAATTTTGACGTTTTAATTCGCGACTTTGACGTTTTGAGGAAAACCCCAATTTATTTTTCTTTAAATGCCTATAACTTGTTTGCTTTGAACCTACAGACCTAAATTTTGGTAGGTAATTTACCGATAATGAAATAAAACCAAATTTAGTTGCCCTTACTTTGTTATTTCCGGAGATATGATTTTTTTTCGAAAGAAAACACAAATTTTTCGGGGAAAACCTGGGCGGATTTTCTCGGATAACGAACTTATCCAAGCCACTTACAAGAGGAAGGTATTCACCAAATTTAGGCCTATTAGCTTTTGAGTTATCGGTGTTATACATATATATATATATATATATATATATATATATATATATATATATATATATATATATATATATATATATATATATTATTGTTTATTGGCAAAAATTATACATTATGTTAATACAATAAGTCTTATGCAACTTGTGGTGTATCATATAACATAATTTAGAAGGTTGAATCCTAAATAGTTTGACAGTCCGACACCAACTTTAATAAACTTCAGATTTTGACATACCAAATTTAAATTCTTTTTTCTCTTCTATTTCGCCCCTTCTAACACTTCAACCATCACTTTCATTTACCATAAATCTCTACTATTTCATAATGTCTTTCTAACTGCTATTCTTTCCAAGCAACCCATATTTTCACCAAACTTTTTGAATTTGTAGGAGATAAAAATTACTTTAATTTGACAAATGTCAATATTTATATATATATATATATATATATATATATATATATATATATATATATATATATATATAT
Source organism: Tillus elongatus (assembly GCA_964006375.1). Taxonomy (NCBI): domain Eukaryota; kingdom Metazoa; phylum Arthropoda; class Insecta; order Coleoptera; family Cleridae; genus Tillus; species Tillus elongatus. The sequence continues at coordinate 186,093,336 of OZ023265.1, read as the reverse complement.
ATATATATATATATATATATATATATATATATATATATATAAAATTCGAAACTGACCCAGGATATGTGTTCTAGGGAACATAATTTGCGCCTATTTCAATTTTTTTTTCAAAATTCAAAAGTCGGGGTCTCTTCATTAGTGAATTTTTTAAAAGAAAATGCACTAATAATAATTTTAGAAAAAATAGTTTTAAGTAAAAGTTCTAGAAAATATGTCGATTGAAAAGTTAAGTTATAAGCTATTTATTTTTTAAACAATTATTAACAAAGATATAGATAAAAAGTCAATAAATGAATGCTAATAGTCGTATAAGTTGTAAACGGTGAGTGATACAAAAAAAATTAACAAAAAAGATGAGAAATGCAATTATCTACAATAAGGTCATTATCATTTTTGGTCTAAAGTGCACGGTTACGGAGATATATGTCGAAACAGCGGCACTTCCGCCCTCCTAATTTGTAAGGATTTGTGTTTTTACATTCAGTACGTCATTCTGAATCTATTTATAAAAAAAAATAACTCCTGTAGTTTAATGCAGAAAAAAATTCTCTATTGCCTGTATTATTGTTAAAATTTAGCATTATTGCTTGATGAAAATACCTGAAAGCAAATGACAGGTTGAAACATATATTATAAATAACATCTATATTGTTTTATAATACCTGCGTTGATGCCATACTGGTACAAAAGCGTTCTAATTAAGGAATAATTATAAGTGCTACGCAAAAGGTAGCACAAAATTCAATTTAAATTTTGTTGCCTACACGAAGTTAAAAACGTAATTAAAAGCTCAATGAAATCTTCAGAGTATGACTTGACTACAGGCAATTGACTCTTTGAATTGTCTGCAAAGAGTGTCAAATTCTTGAAAATTATAAAACTCTACACTTCGACCCAACTCTTTGCCACTACAATTAAAATTTGGACAAGTCATCATGCTATCAAAGCCTGTAACCGAAGTAAAATCTTACAGATCAATCAGCCTCTTGTCTGTTATAGCAAATATATTTTAAAAAAAACTCATCTGGAAGATAACTAATGATGGCGGATATCAATAAAAGTGGTTACCAAGACTCAGTTTGGATTTAGAGTTTATTATTCTACAACGTAACAGTGCCAAGTACACTTGGAGAACCCAAGTCACCATAACACACCTTTCTAAAGATCTGATGCTAGTTTTATTAACAAAGTTAGTGTCATTAGATGATAAAAATTTCTTCTTAGAGCAGTTTATTCTCTGATGACGCTAACTGTATTAGTGAAGTGATCGTCACGCCTTTACAAAGATTTGTTTTGGTGATTTGGGTTCTCCAACTGTACTTATCAGTGCTCAACACAGGTTCAAATCTTCACTTAGTGAACTAAAGCGTGCCATATAATTGTCTATAAAATCCAGACTGCTGTTGAAACAAAATGATTTTGTTCCGCAGCCAAGCATTTGATGAAGGCTGGCATGATGGACTATTATACAAAATCAAAAATAATTTACCATATCAGTATTTTTAGCGAATTTTTCGTAAAATGAAAAATTCACTAATGAGGGGATCCTGGATAATTAAATTAGCCAATCCACTTACAAGGCATGCACTAAATTTCATCCAAATCGGTCTATTATTTTTTGAGTTATCGGTAGGATATATATATATATATATATATATATATATATATATATATATATATATATATATATATATATATATATATATATATATATATATATATATATATATATATATATATATATATATATATATATATATATATATATATATATATATATATATATATATATATATATATATATATATATATATCCTACCGATAACTCAAAAAATAATAGACCGATTTGGATGAAATTTAGTGCATGCCTTGTAAGTGGATTGGCTAATTTAATTATCCAGGAAAATCGGACCAGTTTTCCGGGAAAATTTTGAGTTTCCTTTCGAAAAATTTTTGCATCTCCAAAAATAATAGAGCTCTGATAACCAAATTGCGTTTCTACTAGCAAATTTACTATACATGCCGAAATTCAGATCTCTAGGATAAACGACAAACAAGTTATAGGTATTAAAAAAATTGGGTGCCACTGGTGATCAGAGGAAAGCACAAGAATAAAATATTTTTTGTGTGACTAACAAAACCAATTGAATATTACATACAACGGTTAAGTTGTCTTGACGAAAAAAGGTCAAGAAGTAGCAGACAATTATTTTGAAAGTTTTATAATTTTTCTTCTTAAAACGTCAAAGTCGCGATTTGAAACGTCAAAATTCGCAATTTTCACACAACGATTTTAAAGGAAATACGGATTATGTAGAAGAGATCTCGTAATAAGTGTGTTTTACAAAGCGTTAAGTTTCAGTTACAACCATCATTGCCCTTCATTTTACTAAGATCTTTTCGGAAAATCCATTTAAAATCCCCTTTCTTTGACGCTTTGGCAGTAGTTCCAGTTATAGAGTTTATGGTTTATGGTCTATATTTTAGGAAATTTTCGTAGAAAAAATTCGTTATTGGGAAGACCTCGACTTATGAATTTTAAAAAGCTTTCTTTAAATGAACGCGAACTAGAGCCCCCAAACTTGTATACTGGACCAGTTTCAGTTTTTGTCTGTTTACACATATACAGGGTGACGCATTTCTACTTACTGTAAAGCTCAATATAGCCATTATTATACAAGATATGGGAAAACATTATATACGTTAATGTGGTATAGGGTGTCTCGAGCTGCATCTTATAAATCTAGTTTTACAATCAAAGGCTGGCCCATAAGTCGTTGGTGATATATACTTTCTTTTTTTTTTAATAGAATACCCCTTATGTTATTGCATTTTTGAATTTTTCATCAAATTATAATGCACGTTTGTAAGAAAAAGAATGATAACGTTAATCGTTTTTGAGTTATTTCAATTGTTTTGCAACTTTTTACGTTTATTACCACAAACACATATCACAAATTGTGATACGGCGTTTTTACTAATAGATAGCGGAGCCTGAACTGACGCATTCAGAGAGCTTTTTTTCCTATTACTCGTCAAAAAAATCGAGCTGCCATATACAGGCACTCTCAACTGGTGGCTGAATTTGAAAAGTTTTTGCAGAAAGGTTTTTAGCGTTTGCGTAGAAGTGAATTTTTGTAAGATTTTTGTGAGATGTAGGTAATTAACAATAAATAAATGTTTAGTAAGTTATTGTAAAAAACAATGTTGTCGAATTTTTGTGAAAAATATAGTTCAGTGTAACATTACTGAAAAAAATTTCTGTAAAAGAAATGGTGAACTTTTGTAAAAGAGATTTTTGCAAATTTTCACATTTTTTTTTTCAATTTTGGTCTTAAAGCTGTTTGTGAATGATTATATCTTGACAGGTGTGAAAATAGCTTAAAGAGGTACGTTGGGCAGGAAAACCGGATCATTTTTTTTCTGGAACTTTTTAAGTTTATTTTCAGATTTTTTTTTTACTTTTTGAAACAACAAAGCTATTTTGATGAAATATGGTACATTGTTACTACTATATGGGTTATACTGCCAACCAAATGTCTCTCTTTTAAAAACAAGTCATATTTGCCGTTAGAACCATTTTTACCAAAATTCGCTAACATTACGCACTTGTTGCGTCCAGACTTGTTATTATTCAAGTCATACTTGTCTGATCGATATTTTCAAGTTACACAAGGTAAAAAGTTATCCGACATTCATCCTACATCTTCAGGAGTACCACAGGCTAATAGCGCCTCCGTGGCCGTGCGAGAAAGTTGATGACTTTCCAATACGGACTCTGGGGTCGACGGTTCGAGACTCACCGGCGGCGGATGATTTTTCAAATCACTGTCGTCGTTGAGATCGAGCTCAAGGTGGAGGGTAGGTTAGTTTAGATGAGCAAAAAGGGTCAGCAATGGCCTAATTGCCAGAAAGCATCTTACCTTTACCAGATTTACCACAGGCTAATGCTTTAGGTTACATTTTATATTTGCTAGTTACATCAGTTTTACCCACAACTTCTAGTACTGAAACAGGCACATTTGTTGACGATACAGTATTCATAGCTACACGTGAAAAGCCTGGAATTGCTTCAAAACTTCTGCAAGACCACCTTAGTTTATTGTAAACTTGGTTGAGCAAATGAAAAATAAAAGTTAGTGGAACAAAACAATCAGCTCAAGTAAACTTCTCACCAAAAAATTGAGAATAAATTTAGGCTAGATATCTCCCAAGTGAAATGATTGTGGATGCTAAAGCTCTTTCGAAACATTCAGGGCATAGCCAGAGAAAAGTTGGGGAGATCTTTGGGATGTGACAGGCTTTGGTGAGAGGAATAATAACAAATAAAAGATATATCTCTCCGCACAAGTACAGAGAATTGGACGATGTAGCAAAAAGCCATCAATATTCCCAGGCTGCTGATCAGGGAAACCAAAAACAACAGGAGACTACCAAATTGAGAGCCTAAAAATCAAAGAACGTCAGAATTCCAAGCTTCTGTAGAACAATAAGATAAAGCCTGACTACGACCAACAGATATTACCGTCTTACCATTTCTGTGATACAAAAAAAAGCTTGCGGCTAATGGAACTTGTTTTCCAAGGCCATCCCCTATATTTATATATATATATATATATATATATATATATATATATATATATATATATATATATATATATATATATATATAATAACGTATTCCAATTTTATTGGAATCTTTTAAAAAAGGTTTTATTTAAGATATAAACAGACAGGCAAACTACATTCAATAACTAATTACTTATAATAATATAAATGCTCTGAATTTTACAAGTGTTGTATAAATTACAGGAGCGAATGAAGATTACAGTGAACACGTCTAATGTTTCCGTAATAATGATTATAACGTCTCTAGCAAGATCACACACTCCGTGCTGTGTAGAAACACTATCACATGCGAAGTAACTTAATATGCTGAGTAAGCTGTTCATTGCACTTTCCTTATGATGACTGGTTGAGATCGACTAGGCCAAAGGGTTTCGTTCTAACTTAACTCCTCCATCATCAGATACAAGAACGCCCTCGTTCTTTCGATTATGCTTGATTTTCGGTAAACAGCTTTTTCTTCTGTAACCTATTAATGCTATTATCACAAGAAACAAAATGATAAAGATGGTTATTCCTATATGGGTGCTGTGTACCAGTGGGTGTATACGGGTAGAGTGAATCTTCTGAAGATGTTGCTTTAGCTTGACGTTGTCCTTGAGATGTATTGGTCTATATTGGATCGTCGCTATTGATTTATCGAGGGGAATCAATGTTTCTTGTTCCCAGGTTATATTTTGATGGGTGTCTTCATAGGTATTTCCATTGATTATTATTCTGCATTCGGCTACGGCAGTTAGCACGCTGGTTTCTTTTAAACGATGTCTTTTCAAACTTTGTGGACACTGTTCTGTGAACTCTTGAGGTTGATTGGTTATTGCCAGTACGTTGCCATTGTAGAGCTGCAGTGAGTATGAAAATTGGTTGATTACTTTGGCAAGGGTGCAGTTCTTGAGCTGGTTCAGGAAACAGTCTTCTTCGAAGAATTCATCTTTGCATATTATAGCTTCTTCAATTCTAGGGCAGTGTTCTTTGGTCCACAAGTTCTTATCGGGAGTCTCTAAGTAATAAGAGCTCGGAGGTACAAGAAGGGTATTTTGGTGAGGGACAGGTATAATGTGGTAATAGGAGCCAGAGGTCGGATGTAAAATCGGGATTTTTAATTGACATACAATAGTGTCCCTAAATGCAATTAAATTAAGTTGAGTAAATTCTAAAATTTTAAATATGTGATTGCGGTCAAAGCTTATCAGTTCAGCATTGCTATAGATTAGTTTTAAATGGTCACTTATGTGGGTCAAATCACGAGAAGTGAAAATCTCTATATTAGTAAGGCCATTAAAAGCAAGACTAATTGTTCTCTGAAGGATTTTTATGTGCTCTAAAAGATTATCGTTTAGAGATTTTTGAAAGCTGTATAAACCTATCTGATGTTGAAACTCCTTAAGCTCTTTAAAAGATTGTTTAATGAGATCAAGGTTTTTATTGATCACGTCTTGTTCATGTTCAAATCTATCAGTTATTAGAGAAGCAAAAGATACCAAGTCGGAAACTTGTGACATAAGTCCATTTTGGTTTGAAAATAACAAATCTAAATTTTTGTTAATTTCTTTGAGATCGTCCTGATCGAGATTACCTGTTATTGTTTTGATCACAGATCCTAGACCGTTAATTAGACCTCTTTTGTTACGAGAGTGAGTTAATTTAGAAAGTTCATTTTCGATATCGTTTATTTGCTTATTGATTATTTGTTGATAGGGGTAAGAATGTTTACTAAGCAATTCTCTATTTCTGATACAATTTTGATAATTTTCTTCCAATAAAGTAAGGTTGAAATAAAAATAGATTCGATGAAAATGATTGATTATTTTAGCGACACCTATCGGGTCTTTAAAATATCCATTAGTTTTAGCGGGATGAATTTGAAGGGCCGGGATCGGACGTACCAGGAGCGCTAGTATCGTTCTGAAACACAAATTTTTTCCTTACTCGTTTTACATTACTAACGTGTGCTTGTTTCTTTCTGCTAAGGGGTAGACTAATTTTTATACCTTTTTGTTTTACATTTTTGTGAATTTTGTAAGGGGAATCTAGTTTTTTCACTCGAGGAGTTTTTATAGCTAGTTTTTCTTCATTTATAATGGGTACATTTTCTCGCGCTTCATTTAATTTTTCTAAATTTTTGCTTAATTTTTCTTTAGTTTTCTTATATATCTGATCATAAAAGGGGATGATTTCTTTAAGTCTTTTGGAATTATATTCCTCATAAACTGTAGCTGTGGGATCTATAGGATCTAATTTATCAAAGGGTCCATATAGGAGGTGAAAAGGTGTATAGCCTGTTGTGGAGTGTATTGATTGATTATAAATTATAAGTGCGGTAGTTACTAGTTCTAAAATATCTTCTTTAGGATTATCTATTAATAAACATCTTACTTTCTCGATGAGTGTTGAGTGAAATCTCTCAATGGGTGAATTTGAATTTGGATTCTGAGGGGACGTAACGTGTAGTTGTATTTTAAAGGTCTTTAGGTATTCTTTTAGTACATTATTATCGAATTCCTTACCGGGGTCGCAAACTACCCTTAAAGCGTAATTATGGTGCGTAAAATAGTGTCTTAACTTTTTAACTATAGTAAGACCGGTTCCGTCTTTTATAAAATATGCTTGGGCATATTTGCTAAAAAGATCAATAATCGTAAGGAACTTATAATTATTAAAAGAAAAGGTATCAATATGTATGACCTCAAAGGGTCTTTTCGCAACCAAAGGGCCTTGGAAAGGAACCTTATATGGATTTCGTTCGTATTTACCTTTTAAACAAGTTTCACATTTGTTAATAATATCGTTTATGTGATCTTTCATCTTGGGCCAATAATATTCGTTTCTGAAATGATTAAACGTTTCGTTAACGCCATTATGATTCGACTTATGATAATCTATGATAAGCGCTTGTTGATCTAAATGGTTTTCTATGTCTTTAAGCATTTTATCACACCTTACTAATTTAATCGAGGAATTTAGATTGTTTCTTACGTAATTTATAGTTTCTAACATTAATTCTTCATTCAAAAAATAAAATGCAGTAAGAGCGTTAGGGTTAAGATATTCTTTCATAAAGCGTTCTATTTCACGATGTTTTTGTATCTGTAAAATATGAACAATCGTTCTTTCCTTAGTTTTAAATATCTTTTGTTTTTGTATAGAATGTTTTTGACCATATTTGAAAATAACTTGGTGCGAGTAAATGTTAAGTGGTTTTTCTGTCAATGGTATAACACCTACAGGGTGTTCCTGAGAAGAGTGCACGGTAGCGTCTGTTTCGGGATCTCTCGAAATGGGTAATTCTATGCCAAGACTTTGTAAATCTTCGTCGGTAAGTTCTTGCAAATCTTCAGCGTTATTTAGTAGTGACATAAGGTCTAAGGAGTCATCTTCAATAGCGTTAATTTCTTGAGTCGGAATTCGCGAAAGGGCATCGGCAACAACGTTGTCCTTTCCTTTTTTGTATTTAATATCATATTCGAATTCCTCTAGTTTAAGACGCCATTTTACTAGTCTAGAGTTCGGTTCTTTGATAGAGAAAAGCCAAACTAGGGGTTTGTGATCGGTTTCGATGCTGAATTTTCTGCCAAATAAATAAGGGCGAAAATGTTTGCAGGCTGTTACAATAGCAAGTAACTCTTTTTCGATGGTGGAATAATTTTTCTCTGCACTATTGAGAGCTCTGGAATAAAAAGCGATAGGCTTTTGTTCTTGGGACAAAACCGCTCCGATTGCTGTGTTGCTAGCATCGGTCGTTAAATAGAATTCTTTTTCAAAGTCAGGGTAAGCAAGAATAGGGGAGTTAGAAATTAGTTCTTTTGCATGCTCGAAAGCTTGGATGTATAGGGGATCATCTATGTTCATAGGGGTGTCTTTCTTTAGGCGTTTAGTTAATGGATGAACGATTTTTGCGAAATTTTTTATAAATCTTCGGTAATATCCAATCAAACCTAAGAAGGATTTTATCTGCTTTTGATTTTTCGGAAGAGGGTAGTTTCGAATAGCCACAATTTTATTGGGATTCGGTCTTATCCCGTCCCGTGATATCACATGTCCGAGAAAAGCTACCTCTTTACGCAAAAATTCACACTTATCAAGTTGTACCTTTAAATTTACTTCCCTTAGTTTTTGGAAAACTTGTTTTATGTGTATAAGATGTTCTTGGATGGACTTAGAGAAAATTACGATATCGTCCATGTAGACGAAACAAAATTTATGCAAGTATTCCCGGAAAATATTATCGATCATGCGTTCAAAACTGCTCGGCGCGTTCTTCAATCCGAACGGGACCCGAAGGTACTCATAATGCCCATTGTTAACGGTAAAGGCAGTTTTTTCAATACTCTCTGGTGTGAGTTCTATCTGATGGAACCCTTGAGCAAGATCAATAGTGCTAAAATATGTGCATTTTCCGAGATTGTCCAATATTTCCTCTATGCGTGGTAAAGGGTACTTGTCATCTATAGTATTGGCATTTAGTTTTCTATAGTCTATAACAAGTCTCCATTTGCGTTTACCGCTAGAATCGATTTTCTTGGGGATGATCCACACCGGAGCTGAATAGGGCGAGATGGAAGGGCGAATTATTTTATTATCTAAAAGTTTTTGAATTTGGGACTGAATCTCGTTTTTTAGATGAAAAGGGTATCTATATGACTTTACATGAATGGGAGTTTCATCTCGTGTTCTTATATGATGTTTAACTGTGTGTGTAAACGTTAAATCCGAATTTTCGTTATAAAAAATGTCTTTATATTTTTTACATAAAAGTAGTAGTTTTCCTTTTTCTTCATCATTAAGATGAGATGTTCTTATAAGGCTAGACAAATCGATATAAGTATCATCTTTGTTTTCTTTAGGTAACTGGGATTGTACGTCATAAGCTACAATTGGTTCGACTTCCATTGGCTCGTAAAAATTTATTGGAATTAAATTTGGAGTTTTTCTTTCTATAGGAACCGTACAAATACCATTACACGCTAAAGCAATTGAATTTTGGGTGCTAAAGGTTGACTCATTCATTTCGGGTAACAGAACGGAGCCATTCTCTACATTTACCGGAATTCTAATAGTATCTCGACAAATTTGTTTGAATGGTTTAAAATTCGCGGGATTCAAGTCGAAAAAAAATGGTATTTCGATGTTATTGATTTTTAAAACTTGGTTTTCATAATCTAATTTTGCTTTTAATTCTCTAAATAATGAGGAACCTATTAAAGCATCAAATCTATTATGCCATTCGGCGACGCAGAATGTAATTTTGTTATTAATGCCAAATTCTTTTAAAATAGGGGAAATTAATCTATAATTACCTTGTACTGTACCAGCTATAGATTTTAATATAAATGGGTCATTAGTAAAATAATTTTTGCTAAAACATTCGGCAACATTAGGGTTAATAACACTGTTCGATGCCCCCGTATCCAGGAGAATTTTCATATTTAAAGATGGACACACTATAAATGGGAGTTTTGGGGCACCTGATATATAATTTATATCTATGAATTCTGTTCTTCCGAGGCTTCTTTGAGAAAATCCTCATCTTGTAAATTATTGTCAAAATATTCTTGATCTGAAAATTGATTTTCGAAATTTGTATCGTCGGCATAATTTTCGTACGATTCATTTATAAACTGCTCAGGAGGGTCTTCATGAAAATGAAGTTCTTCATGACCTAATGCTCTAGGAAATTTTTGTTGAAAATAATTATTTATTCTAGAGGGTCTTGAGGGAGGTTTAGTATTTCTAGTAGATATCGACATAGGGGTTGGACCTTGTTGTGAAATATCTTGAGGCCTGTTATAGGTTATTGGTCTCTGATTACTTCCACTAGCTCTAGGATTTGGGTTACTTTGATTAACACGGGGTATTATGTTTTGTGGTTGTGCAAAATTGTGAGGGTTTCTTTGAAAAGGGTTATTATTAAAGTTTTGATTTTTATATGGGGTTCTAGTAGGGTTTGGAATATATTTATTAGATGATTGTTGTTTTTGTCTTAAAGAATTTAAAAAATTCGCTTGCATTTGCTCATTATCATGTTTATGGCATTCTAGTAAAGCTGCTTCTAAAGAAGTTATATGTGCAAATCTTAAGTAACTATGGTATGGCTCTATGATACCTGCTTTGAAAGTATTTAGTGCCAGATTCTCAAAATATTGCTTTTTATACAAAATAATTGCTGTAGGTAAATTCTGTAAATTGATATGCTCTACTAAAGACTGTAATTTAGTTTTAATTAAATTATGATAATCTATAAAAGAATGTGCTTTTTGCATGAAGCAAGTAGTCAAGTCGTTTAACAAAAGGTCTTCGGATCTAGCATCCGCAAACTGTGCCTTGAGACTTTCTTTAAGAGAGCTCCAGGACTGTTCAGGTAAACTAATTAGGACATCTCTAGCATCACCTGTAATTTTTGATTTTATAAATTCTAAAATCATTGAATTAATGTGTGAAGCATTAGGAGAACTGTCGTCTTGTCTATATGTTTCTATAAATAATTCGCATTGGTTTAAAAAATAATTTAAATGTTTCCTACCCCCTGTATAGGGTGGAACCATAACTGACGCTTGCACTATCTGCGTAAGTTCATTTTGTGAGTGAAGTAAATTGGTTTGGTTTGGTTGAGTCATTTTAAAATTAATAGGAGATCTATCTCTTTCAACCATAAAATAAAATAAAACACAGAAAAAATATTTTTCCCAATATGAGATTAGTTACAAAAATATTTTCAGCTATAATTTTTGAATTGATCACTTTAAATAATGATTATTCAATTAAGCAAGCTAAGAAATAAATTATATGTGTTTGACTGACTGTTAAAATTTCTTAAATAGTAATATTACAAAAGGACACAAGTAAATCAATCAAAAATTAAGGAAGGAGTACTTACAGGGATTTCAGCATACTGTCTGTACCAGTCTTCTTACTTCTGGACCACTTGTGATGCGAATGAGTGAGGTTCTTTGTATACCAGCAAATTGTTGAAACAACCCGACGCTTAAATTGAACTTTTATGTGTTAATTAAGGCCGTCTGGTATCCTGTTCGCAGCGCCAATAACGTATTCCAATTTTATTGGAATCTTTTAAAAAAGGTTTTATTTAAGATATAAACAGACAGGCAAACTACATTCAATAACTAATTACTTATAATAATATAAATGCTCTGAATTTTACAAGTGTTGTATAAATTACAGGAGCGAATGAAGATTACAGTGAACACGTCTAATGTTTCCGTAATAATGATTATAACGTCTCTAGCAAGATCACACACTCCGTGCTGTGTAGAAACACTATCACATGCGAAGTAACTTAATATGCTGAGTAAGCTGTTCATTGCACTTTCCTTATGATGACTGGTTGAGATCGACTAGGCCAAAGGGTTTCGTTCTAACTTAACTATATATATATGTATGTATGTATATATATTAGTGATTTTTTTCTACGAAAATTCACTAATAGCCAGCCTGCCTTCAGCGTGCTGTTTATTCCTGTTTCTTACGTTTTACTCTGCATATCGAGTACTATATTTTTGTATCACCCTCTTCTTGATATTTTTTCATTGTATGTTTTATATCTTAAGTAATATTGTGTAATCAATCAACAAATAATCGTTTAAAACATTCAAACGTCTTAAACATAAAGTTAGTTCGCGACTGTATATTCGCACCTTAGTTACGGTATCGTTATCTGGGGCCAACCCTCGGACTGCCATATAATATTTGTGCTACACAAACGAATAGTGGGATTAGTATACAATCTACCTTATGGGCACTCTTGTCGTGACATCTTTAAGCAAAATAACATTATGACGTTAACATCACTATACTTGTTCCATCTGTTAACTTATATTTATAAAAATAAGAGAAAATTTGTTTTCAATTCGGATTTTCATTGACAAAACCCTCAAGAAAAATATTCTTTTCACCTGAATAATTGCTGCCATTTTTTTTTAAGAAGCAGCCATGTTATGCAGGTAGATTTTTGTATAACCAGCTGGCTTGTTCTATAAGGGACACAAATTGTGCAACAAAAATTTAGAAAACAGCTCAAAGTTCCTTTGATTAGTCATAGTATTTATAGTTTGAGTGAGTTTTATGAAGCTGCACTCTTAATTTATGTTTTTGTGATGATGTTAAGCCTTGTTATATTTTGGATTTTTGGGCACATACACTTGTGATAGATTGTGATACGTTTTAGCGAATTTGCATTAAGAAAAATTCGCTATTAGAGAGGTCACGATGAAAATCTTTTGAAACAAATTCTTCAGATGAGCGTGAATTTGGGTCCCTACAACCCACAACCAAGGTCGGTTAAAATTTTTATATGTTAATATATATATATATATATATATATATATATATATATATATATATATATATATATATATATATATATATATATATATATAAGTATGTATCCGAGGGGTAACTGATTTCAATCAAACTTGGCACAAATCTTGCTTGGGCGAAAACCGAGGTCGAGTTTGCTAATCAGCCTTTATGCTCAAGTTTTTCCGGTGGAAAATCGGGGAAAACTTTTTGAAAACGCTATATTTTTGTAAGTATCAGAGTAACTGAAATAAGACTTCACGTGTGGCTAGATATAGTGCAAATAAACCTATCTTGTGAATTTTAAGTAATTTGGTATACAATATTTAAAGTTTTTTCAAAATAAAAAATAAAATCCCAAAGACATGCATTGAAACGACTTAATGGTTAAAGTTCAATGCCTGACAGACAGTAGTTAACTGCCACGCGTAGATTGATTCATACAACAGGTATAAACCATACAGACCATACATCAACGGTACCCAAACTGTGTATATATATATATATATATATATATATATATATATATATATATATATATATATATATATATATATATATATATATATATATATATATGAGGCATAAAATATACTACCCTAACCAACAATCGTGAAATCTCGGCCGCAATTATGGAAAATGACAGACGACATGATATTAAAAAGTTGCTAAGTGATTGTTATTTAACTGGGAATTCAATCAATTATTAAAGTACATGATATCTGTAGCTTTACTAATGGCCCCAAGTACAGTTTTATCGCAGCATAGACATTATATGCTGTCGAATAATATCGCAGAAATGTAAACAAAATCACGTTTTGGACAAGATCTCATTTTTGTTTAAAACGCATAAATAAGTTTGTCACCTTTGAGTCTGAAATTGTAATTTTGTTATTTTTGATATAGAAAAAACCGGCTTGACTAAAACGAGATCATACTGGCGATTAATAAGGAAAAATAACTGCTACGTTTATAATTTGGCAGATACTTTACTTTTCAAAATATGAACTAAGTTTCGTTCTGGAAATCTTCTGTATAACTTTAATGGAATTTGTAATACAAGTTTCTTTTAATGTGACTTACACTATCTACAGATATATCAAAATTTAATTCTTTAGCTTTATAGAAATTTGAGGTTTGGGCATTTTTCTCAAAAGAAGTTAGAACGCAAGATTTTTTTGATAATAGAGCGATATCGATGGTAACACTTTCGAAAGAATTCTTTAGTCGTGTCCGTACTAGGACCTCTAAAATCGATCTTTGAGGTCTACGTAAGTTTAAAGTATTAACTTTACTAATATACAGTATAATAATGGTATGCAATTCTTATGAAAACTCCCTACTATAACGCACTTGCTGCGTCCCGAATTTTTTTTTATCTCGTAGGCTTTATGACTTGTCTGATTTACAATAGTTGTAACTAATGGACCAAATAAATGCTATTATTATTATTGTAATACCAATATCGTCTTTGGTAACTTAAATTTCGTGTTTACAAGATTTCTGGTAATTACGGTCCTGACTTCACATCAATCCATTCAATATATTTACATTACACCAGCAACACCATCCTTATCCAGCATTATCAAATCGACACGTACTAGAGGCAGATAGAGTTTGGATATGCAAAAATATGTAAAAATCACACGCACATGTGCAGTTATAAAGACCAGCCCATATACGTTTTAAAATATTGAACATAATAGACTTGAATTTAATCAGGACAATACGTTGGTGAATGTGAGATAACAGTGTCATTCGAAAAGAACGATAGCACCTACGGGAGACGGTTCTTTTCCCTATAGAAATAAAGGGAATATATTCCCATATTTGTATTATAATGTTATTTGCCTGTATAATGTGATGCAGCACATTGGAATTATTATATAAAGTGGTTCGATTCCCAGCTTCGCCACCTGCCACCTCCCGCCAAACACAAAAACTCTTACTACGTCAAAGATTGGAAATGGATCTGTTTCGTCTCAAACTCAATTTGTTGCACATATATAAGTAGATATTTCTTTTTATTATCGCTTATGATTATTAAATTTTAGTTATCTATTTTAACTCAGTAGGTCCGTATTTAAAAGCAACAACGCTTACCAGAAACTTCACTAACATTCTATGCTTTTGACCTATAGATTAGATTCCTTTAAAAACGAATTATTGTAATTGGTGGTTTAAGTGCATTTTTGGTAGCTCTGAGATAAGTGGCTTTAAAGTTAACTTAAATATCAAAATTCCAGAAATTAGTTTAGAAAACTGCGTTAATATTTTAGTGAATTTTTATTTTAAAAAAATCACTAATAAAGAGGTATCGATGGTGAGACTTTGCAAAAAAAATTTCAAATGAGCGCAAATTTGGGCCCCTAGGACCCACATCCAAGGTCACTTTTGATTTTTATATGTTTATATATATATATATATATATATATATATATATATATATATATATATATATATATATATATATATATATATATATATATATATATATATATATATATATATATATATATATATATATATATATATATATATGGTCCGCTTTAAAACAGACAATACAGCATGAAATCCCCATTTTACTGGACTATTTTAGTGAAAGACTGTTAACGATTAACCTGAAAAAGACGGTATACTCATCATATGTTAGCTACCGATCTAGTCTATCTGAATTTTCACAAATAACATTCAGATATAATGGCCGTGATATGACTCTGTCTTGCAGCCCAACTGTCAAATACCTCGGTATTACCATCGATAGTCACCTCAAGTGGGATGCCCATATAAATGAATTGGTTGCCAAAATAAGATATTTAATATATAGATTTAAATACTTTAAAAAATTATTTGACCTGTACCACCTGATAATCATGTATTACGCATTGGTTCACACCCATATTAATGACGGGATTATTGCTTGGGGAATTAAGGTACTTAGTGAGAAGCTTCATCCAGACAGCAAAATTTTATTGATGAAGTGCCCTACGCGTTTCGGCTATACAATAGCCATCATCAGGGGCAAATCTAAAAATTGTCTGTCAGAAAACATTGTCTTCTGGTAGGCAATTGTGCTGATTTAAGCACAATGATCTCAAGTTAAACTCTACATACATCATCAAGACTAAAATCTACAGTCACATAGCAGAACATGTCTAAAATAGGTTAAAAAAGCAATGTTACATGCCAAACATAAAGTAAAAACTACAAGTCAATCAAAAGGTTACCTAATTAACACTAAAGTCAAAAACATGCAGTCAAAATGGGCTAAAGGCCATAATTATCAAAAACAGAGCATAAGTTAAACGAGTTAAAAAAGCCAGTTAATTTAGTGCAAAAGCTAAAAAGCCAAAATTGAATCTATAAAGCGAAAAAGGCAGTGGAGTGAACTGACAGAGCAAAACACAACAGGAGGCTACACAGTCAAGCAGAAACCACATGAGAACTCATAAGGAGATTGAAAGTTCCATAAAGAGGTGATACGAGAAAACAAAATGGCTTCAATACTTACTTTCTAATTCTTCAAAAATTAGACTCAAACTATACACAGGTTGCCAAGGCTGGAGCCTTCATCTATTGCATCAGCGGTCCAACAACAACATACCCAAATGTGCCGGAAAATCGACTCATGGTGACATTAGAACAATACAAACGACAACTTAAACACAGGACGAGAGTGAACGTCGGCCATTAATGAAAACTGCAATAAAGCAGATGGCGCTGATTAGACGGCGAAACGGTGAACCAAACGCAAGGACAGAACGGCGGAAATGTCAGAGACAAAACGCGGAGAGGAGGGGGAGCCACAGAACAGCCAACTTTATATATACATTGTGCTTCAGCCATAGAGGAACCATAGACTACTGGTAATATTAGTTGACTAAATGATTGTACAATGAAGGAAAATTGGAAATGTCTGTATTGGACAGGTTCAAAACTTGGTTTCTGGAACATTTGACATGCTTGAAAATTTCCATCTCTTCTAAGATGAATTGTTCTACTCCAAAACTTGAGGGATGTAGGATCCTGGCATCATTGTTCTTATTGAAGCAGTGGCCACTCTCTCTTAAATGACTACCAAAGACTGACGTGTCATTGTTCATCTGATTTCTGCTCCTGAGGTGCTCTGACACTCTGGTGCTTAATGATCTTCCTGTTCTACCAATGTAAACGGCATTGCAATCGGGGGCACCACATGTTAAACGATAAACACCTGACTTCTTAAGGTCTGGGATATTGTCCTTGTTGTGGATGAACATATTACTAACTGTGTTCATAGATTTGAATGAAAACTTCACATTGTCTCTCTTGAGGGCTTTAACTATAGTGTTTGAAATTGGGCCACAAAACGTGAAGGGGAAATATGAGACTCACCCTGGCTGGGTGAGCGGCAAACTAGTGCTGAGTTCTACCAAGAGCTGACGGCTCTTTTTCCTGACCATCCTATCGACGATATTGATTGGATACTCGTTGTTAACTGCGAGCTGCTTGATAAGGTTCAATTCTTTGACGAAATTCGTCCCCGACAGTGGGACTCTGAACAATCTGTCGACTGTGACGTTCAGGAATGAAATATTGCTTGGGGAGCTGTGGCTGATTGCTTCTACACAAGATTAGAAATTGTCCAAAAATGGATATTAAAAGTAATTTATGATAAATGTTATACCTATCCAAGTAATGCCTTATACAGCGAGGCTGGGGTTATGGATCCCAGACAGGAATACGTTGTCGCGCTTTTACTGCATTCTCGTAAAGGTGTTTTAGCAAGCAGGCGCGTGGAACATATTTGCGGAACAAGACGTAATGCGACATATTTGCATGTCCCACAAATGAGGAAGACCATTGGTCAACGGTCGCACACTTATCTAGCTCCCAAGATATATAACATTATACCAGAATCCATAAGGAAACTGAACTCCAAAGTTCTTTTTAAGACCAGAATTGAGTCTTGGATAAATCAGTTACCCAGAGAGAAAGCGCATCGGTGGATTGAGGCCGGGAGCTACTTTGCCCGTTGATTGTGCAAACTTACGTGTTTTTAGGTGTCTATGGGAGTGCATGGAAGTGTGTGCGTGTGTGTGTGTGAGTGCGTGCGTGCGTACGTGCGTGCGTGTGTGTGTGTGTGTTAGTGAGTGTATATGAACCTTTGCATGTCCATCAATATTTGACCATACTTGTGGAGATTTTGTAGTTGCTTCATAATAGTTCATACAAGTAAAATGTTATTAATCTCTAAATTTTTAGTTTCCTAAAATGCTGTTTAAATCCTTTGAATGTAAAGATGCGTCGGTGTGACCGAGAGCATCATTATTAGAAACCTGGTAAATATATATATATATATATATATATATATATATATATATATATATATATATATATATATATATATATATATGAGAATGTAACCCATATGCAGGTTTTCCTTTATGGGTGTTATCATGTTTATTTACCTTCTAAAGTTACAGTAGATTATTGTTTGGGTCATTTTGTATTATTTGGTTTGTCATATTGAATGTAATTTTGGTGAATAAACATTATATATATATATATATATATATATATATATATATATATATATATATATATATATATATATATATATATATATCCAACCGATAACTCAAAAAATAATTAACTGATTTTGATGAAACTCGGCAAGTGCCTTTCTTTTATTAATCGCTTGGATGAGTTCGTTATCCAGGAAAATCGGACAAGATTTTCCGGGAAAATTTTGAGTTTTCTTTCGAAAAAATATTGCCTGGCAACGGAACATTTAATATTATTGCGCAGGTCTGTTAGACGCTGTAACTGATATTTATCGTATGGTATAAGGTTGTTTATATGTTTATCTGTTTCAGTTGACAAATTATTTGTGTTATTTCGGAAATTTTTATATACAAGTGCAATATATTCCTTTATTAATGTTAGTGGGTGGACTAAAGAGTGTTTGTTATGTTTTATCAACACATATAAAGGCTTGAAGTTTTACAAAAAGGGCTGATATGCAACAGGTTAGTTATCTTCTCTCTGATGCTATGGCGGTAGTTTTAGTTAAGTTTATGGTTTAACGGTCCATAATTTTTAGCTAATTTTTGTACAAAAATCTTTTCGCGACTTTAGAATTTTAAAAAGATTTCTTCAAATGAGCGCAAACTAGGGCCCCTGGAATCCATATCCGGGTTTACGTTCAGTTTTGATCTGCTTACATATATACAGGCTGACACGTTTCTACGGTAAAGCTCAATTTAATTATTATTATACAAGAGACGAGAAAAAATTGTATAAGTTAATTATAGGGTATCTTGAGCTGCATCTTGTAAAATTATTTTGACAAACACCGGCTGGCCCATAAGTAGTTGGTGATCCCTACAATTTTTTTCGAACAGCCTTATTTTATTGCGTTTTTATCGAAATATGTTTGTAAGAAAAAAAATCAAGGCGCAGTAAGTGCGTTTTGGTAGCAAATTTTCATTAAATATTTCAAATTTCATCAACTAAATTTGCTATTAACCTAAGCTTTGGTGGCTAGGAAACCAACGTTTAAAGTTTATTGTCGGAAAATTTTTGTACATTTTCAAACAATAAGTTATTTTGATAAAATATAGCACATTGTTTCTACTATATAGGTTATGCCGGTAACCAAATTGATGACTACTTGCATTAAAAAGACATTTTTTTTTTATGTCAACAACACACCACAAGGGCTTACAGCCTAAATACTATCGTACCGTGGGTGTTGACAAGGAGGAAAGAGGCAGCTTGTTAATTCTGGACTTGAAGGTATGGAGGTTAGGAGGAGAAGAAAAAACATGTGCCGGCAAGGAATTCCACAACTTGGAAGTCCTCGGGACAAAAGAGCGGGCATAATAAGATGTTCTATGTCTGGTGACCTGGACATTAAAAGGGTGCATTCGCTCTGTTCCCCTGGTAGATCTGCTGGGGGCAGCAGGTGGGGGAATTATGGAGGAAAGCTCCTCTGAGCAGTGCCCGTGCAGATATATATAAAAGAGAAAGAGGTCACCAACAACACGTCGGTGGGCAAGGGATGGAAGCCTTTGTGTGAGGGTAGGGTCACCGATGAGACGTATAGCTCTCTTTTGAATGGAGTCCAGGATAGCGAGTGTAGAAGCGGCAGCTGCACCCCAGATGTGGGAGCAGTATTCGAGGTTTGGCCTTATTTGTGAAGTGTATAAGGTATAGAGATTAGTTGGTGAAAAGTATTTGCGAGCCCGGAAGAGGAAACCCAATTTCTTAGCAGCCGCTTCTGCAATTGATGTAACATGTTGGTGCCAATTAAGTATTCGATCCACAGAAATGCCAACAAGAGAAAAGGACTCATTACTTTGAATAACTTGGTTGTTCATTGTGATGGGTCTAGGGCTGCTGTATCTCTTGTGAGAAAGAAAGCAAGACTTAGTTTTGGCGGGGTTGAATTGTACAAGATTTCTACTTCCCCAGTCTAATATTTTTTGGAGGTCTACGGAGACAGAACCCTCCATGAGTCTGCGATCCTCATCTAATTGGGCTAAAGAGACAGGCTTAGAATATTGTATGTTTGAGTGGAGGGTGCTGTCGTCCGCGTAACTGTGAACTGGGTTGGATGTGCTAGAGAGGAGGTCATTGATGTGGAGAAGAAACAAAGTAGGGGCTAAAGCTGAACCTTGAGGAACTCCTGCATTAATTGGATACAGTTTAGAGGAATGGCCTCCACAACAACAGATATGCTCCTGTTGGAGAGGAAATTTGCTGTCCAGGTACAAAGTTTTGGTGGTAGGCCATAGGCCGGAAGTTTATTAAGCAGCGCTGCGTGCCAGACCTGGTCGAATGCTTTGGATATGTCTAGAGCAACAATCTGGGATTCACCGTGTTGTTCCATAGACTTGTTCCAAGAATGGGTGACAAAGGAAAGGAGGTCGGCAGTCGATCTGCGCTGACGGAATCCATACTGCCTGTCGTGGATTAGACTGTGTTTTTCAAGGAATTTTAGTAGTTCGGTGTTTATATACTTTTCCATCACTTTAGAGATGACTGAAAGGAGAGAAATAGGCCTGTAGTTGCTAGGAAGCGCTTTGGATCCTTTCTTGGGGATGGGTTGTACTCGAGCAGTTTTCCAGTTACTAGGGAATATGCCTTCATTGTAAGATATCTGAAACAGACGAGTCAGGACAGGAGCAAGTTCTGGTGCGCATTTTTTGAGAACAATTGCTGGGATCTCGTCAAGGCCAGAGGCTTTCCTAGTATTAAGAGAAGAGAGCATCTTTCGTACCTTTTTAGTTTTGAAAATGATATCAGTCATTTTATGCGCGACATTGGGGACTGTTGGTGGTTGCAGAAATTATTCCCAATAGACTTAGCAAGAGTCCAGAAGGGTTTGCCGCCGTTGGAGCTTGAGAGAGCTTTGTTTTTGATGTGGTTATTAAACGAGTTTTTTGCCTCAGAAAGAATGCGGACATAGCGGTTTCTTGCGTCGTTGAATGCTTGACGATTTTCTTGACTGGGATTGTGTAGAAGCGTTTTGTGAGCTTTGACCTTTTCAAGTCTGGCCTTGTCACAGTATTTAGAGAACCAGGGATTTTGAGTGGCTGAAGAGGTTTTCTGTGTACGTGGAATAAATAATTCCATGCCAGCTTGGATAATTTCGGTGACGTTTTGTGAGATATCAGAGGGGTCAGGATGAGAGAAGCAGACAGACGCCCATGGAAATGAGGAAAAGTAATCCCGCATTTCGTCCCAGTTTGCGGAGTTGTAGTGCCAAACGATACGTGGGTGTGATGACTGTGTGACCTCGAGTTGCATTGCACAGGAAGCAGTGACCATGCCGTGGTCTGAGCGATCAAGGGGGGCGGTGACTGATATCTTATAGCATTCAGGATTTGTAATAAGAAGGAGATCCAAGGGATTTGAGCTGTGTGTTGGGATACGAGGAAAGTAAGTAGGTTGCTGAACCATATTGGCCAAAGAATTGCTGACTGCAAAGGCCTCCGCTGCTCTCCCTTGTGGATCGGTTTTTGAAGATCCTAGCCATTCCTTATTATGGACATTGAAGTCGCCAAGAATAGTGACCTCGGAGGAAGGATATTCAGAAATCAGATAGTCGGTTTTTTCAGAAAGGTAGTCAAAGAGCTGGACAAAGTTGTTGTCAGAAGGTAAATGCAACAGATAAATTTAGTTGCAGCCCTGAGAGAGAGTTTTATCCATAGTATGTCTTTTCTTCCAGCTTCTAAATTGGGAAGTCTGGTGCAGGGTAGATTGCTACGGACGTATGCGCACACGCCTCCATGCAATCTAAAGGCAGTAAGGAGCTCAGACCCCGGGAAATTAAGGTGATTAGTGGCTGTTTTGGCACTGATTTGGGTTTCGGTGAGGAAGAGGAGTTGGGGCCTGTTAGCCTGGAGGAAATGGTGGACGGAGTTCAGGTTAGAATTTAGGCCACATATATTCGAAAAGGATATGTTAAATCTTGATGTTGGCGCCCCCTGTACACCCCTCTCCCGGAGATCCGAATGGAGGGGTATTTTGCCTCCGGAATATTTTATACAAGGAAGAGCCATCATCATTTTTGCTTATAAGGGAAACCGACTCATACACCAGAACCGGAAACGTCCGTTGGGACTTCACCGGCCCCTTGATGTATGGAGTGGTACCTCCTCGGGCGTGAAAAAATCCTTTACTATTACATAAAGGAAAATTCCACTACCACCTGCTATGGATTAGATTGGATCAATGTCTACCCCTTTAAAAATAAGATTAATAAAGGGACTATCAATTGTCCAGTAGTTATGATTTTCGACATAGTAGGAGGATACAAAACATTTTCATCATTTTGCATCCATGCCTATTGTCGGTGATATTCAAAGCATTTTTATAAAAATTCACTGCCATAACGCACTTGCTGCGTCCAGGCTTTTTAGTTTTATTTAAAGGCGAAAAAACATTACATAGATAAAAATTTTAAATTTTGCTTTATTATCTTTTTTTTGCAAAAATGTACTCGAATCATTATGCATGTTAAAAATGTTTGATGGTCAAATGATTTATGTGCAATTACTGTATTAAATAAACTTTATTTCGAAACGTAGGTAACTTGCATAACAAAATTTCTTATTCGTAATCAGAATCTAATATTATGATGTTATCTTCATCATTTTCTTCGTCTTGATCAGCTGGCCTTGGTTGGGTTTGATCTAAATCAGGCTATTTTTGGCTTAATGTCATGGTCTGGGTTTGTTTCTATTTTCTATTTTAGCGAATTTTTACGATGAAAAGCTTTTGAAAAAATTTCTTCAGATGAGCGCGAATTTCACGTAATTTGGTACACAATATTTAGAGTTTTTTCCAAAATAAAAATAAATTTCCAAAGACATGCCTTGAGACGACTTAGTGGTTAAAGTCCAATGACTGACAGACAGGCATACCAGGCATAAAACATACTACCCGAACCAACAATGTATTA
Source organism: Tillus elongatus (assembly GCA_964006375.1). Classification (NCBI taxonomy): domain Eukaryota; kingdom Metazoa; phylum Arthropoda; class Insecta; order Coleoptera; family Cleridae; genus Tillus; species Tillus elongatus. The sequence goes on along the minus strand of OZ023265.1, from coordinate 186,069,944 downwards.
TGGAAAATGACAGACGTCGTGAAATTAACAATTTTCCAAGTGATTGTTATTCAACTGGGGGATTCAATGAATTATTAAAAGATACTGTACTTGAAGGTAAATGAACGACCTCAAATACAGTTTTAGTGCAGCAGATATATTATGCTGTCGCATAATATAGTAGAAATATAAACAAAATGAAGCCAAGTCTTTATAAAAATGATTCTAAAATAGTTTCTTTATCTTTAAACATAAACATAATACGTCATGGAAGATCGAAACAGTGGTGGAATGTGTTTCAATGGTAATTCTACTATATCTGTTATTAATTGTTACGTATACTTTGAATATAATATCCCGGGCATGAAGCCGATCTAATGCATCACGTAGACAAAACGTTAGTTAACGTATGCCTAGATGGCTGAGAGGCATCGCGCTTGCCTCTTAGCAAAAGGTTACGCGATCGAATCAAGCTCGATGAATGTTTATTTATTTATGTTTTATTTTGACATTTGGGGAAACAATAGTGCACAGATTTCATACGTTTTGAATAAGATCTCGTTTTTGTTTAAAACGCCTGAATAAGTTTGTCACCTTTGAGTCTGAAATTATAATTTTGTTATTGTTGATACCTAATCAAACCTGTTTGATTGGGTTGACGAAAACGAAATTATACTGGCGATTAATAAGGAAAGATAACTGCTACGTTTATAATTTGGCAGATGCTTTACTTTTCTAAATATGAATTAAGTTTCCTTCTGGAAATCTTCTGTATTTTTATGAAATTTTTAATACAAGTTTCTTTTAAAGAGATTTACACTATCTAGAGATATAGCAAAATTTAGTGCTCTAGCTTCATAGAAAATTGAGTTTTGGGCATTTTTCTCAAAAGGAGTTAGAACGCAAGATTTTTTTGATAATAGAGAGATATCGATGGTAACACTTTCGAAAGAATTATTCAAATGTGCGCGTACTAGGACCTCTAAAATCGATCTTCAAGATCTGTGTAAGTTTAAAATATTAACTTTACTAATATGCCGTATAATAATAGTGTACAATTCTATTGAAAATCGCTACTATAATGCACTTGCTGCGTCCCGAAATTTTCTTTATTTTGTTGATGCTTCCCCATTGTGACTTATGCTTGTGAATCGGCGAAATATAATTCAATAACGTAAGCAGGTTTTTATGCTTGACGGCTTTAATTTTTATTGAAGTTGCATCAAAGGTTTCAGTATTGAAAATTTAAAACATGGACGCCCAACTTCAGAAGTTGCCATCATGCAACTGTAAATCTATATAACAATACTTAGTGCATTTTTGTGTCTAAACGATAGTCTTTCACTTTTGTATTAAGCAAACCAGCAAATTTATCTCTGTTTTAGGGGGTAACTTTCATTATTTTTCCTAAGATCGTACATAATTTCATTAAATGACGAGAACGAGTAAAAATCGTCTTTCTTCCTATTAGTGAATTTTCTTTAAAAAATTCAATAATGAGGAGATCCTGATTTTTGAATTTTGAAACTTTTTTCCAAATGAGCGTTAATTAGCCCCCCTAGAACACATATCCGGGGTCAGTTTCGATTTTTATATGTTTATATATATATATATATATATATATATATATATATATATATATATATATATATATATATATATATATATATATATTCTCACACCGATAACTCAAAAAATAATGGGCCGATTTCAACTTAATTTGGTGAGTACCTTCCTTTTTTGCGAGTGGCTTGGATAAGTTCGTTAGCGAGGAAAATCGGACCAGGTTTTTCCGGAAAATTTTGTGTTTTCTTTCGAAAAAAATTATATCTCCGGAAGTACACGGGTTTATATCGCTATAGCTAAATCACCTACCAAAATTTAGCTCTGTAGGTCAAAAGACAAAAAAGTTACAGGCATTTAAAGAAAAATAACTTGGGGTTTTCCTCAAAACGTCAAAGTCGCGATTTAAAACGTAAAAAGTCGCAACATTTAGGCAAAGAACTTGAATCTAATACGGTCTATGAAAAGAAAATGTCTCAAGAAGAACGTTTTACAAGCCCTGATGTTTTATAGTTTCAACCGTCATTGTCCTTCATGTTACTAAAATGTTTCCAGAAAATTCATTTCAAATAGACCCTTTCTCTGATGTTTGACAGTAGTCTTATCTATAGAGTTTATCGTTTAATGGTATATAATTTTTGTCGAATTTTCGTAAAAAATCAATAAAACTAAATATATCCGTTATTATACAAGTATGAGAAAAAATTGTTTACATTAATTATAGGGTGTCTTGAGCTAGATCTTAAAACATTATTTCTACAATCACAGGGGGGCCCATAAGTCGTTGGTGACATAATTTTTCTTTTTTTTTTAGTCGAACACGCCTTATGTTATTGCATTTTTGCATTTTCCATCGAAATATAATACATGTTTGTAAAAAAAGAAATGCGGGACGCAGCAAGTGCGTAAGGTTATAAGGCTAGCTGCATTTTCGCAACAATAAGAACCGTAGGCCGGTTTCGCTCTCATTAGAGCTCTTCAGTACGGCATAATAATTGCAGCGAAAATACAACTATAAATCAATACGGCTATAGTAGCCAGCCTTTCAACACTAAGTGAGTGGTGAATGTGCCGCCACCTAGTTGCGGAACCAAGTAATATGTTGTCACGCCATCTCCAAATAACACAAAGTGTTAAAAAATAGAGACTGTATACAACTAACTAATAATTTAGTAAATTGTTAGCCCTGGCCCATTTATACCCTAATATAGGGACAAAGTATGTAAGGCTAGATGCATTCTTGCAACAATTAGAACCGTAGATCGGTTTCGCTCTCATTAGAGCTCTTCACTACGGCATACTAATTGTAGCGAAAATACACCTATAAAGTAAAACGGCTATGGTAGCCAGCCTTCCAACACTAAGTGAGTGGTGAGACACGCAGCAACGTGCTACGGTAATCCGTATTTGTTTCACGTTCTTTGCCCAAATGTTGAGAATTTTGTCGCGACTTTGACGTTTTGAGAAAAAACCCAATTTTTTTTAATGCCTATAACTTTTTTGTGCTTTAACTAACAGACCCAGACAATTCTGTGGAGACTTCAGGTATTCCAATAGATTTCGAGATAATTGAAGCTGCAAATTTGAACACTACCCAGGAAGTGATAGAAGATTCTGATTCGGACAACGAATCTGAAAGCCCCGAATGCACCGTAAGATGCCATAGATTTCGCTGAGAATGATTAGAACATTTTTAGAGAGGGCCTCAAATTCCGAGAGCTCCTATGAGTTAATTTCTATAGCTAACTTATTAGAAAACTTTTCTAAAAAGAAGAAAAAAGAAGAACCATGAAAACTACAAACTATCTTTTATGATGTGTACAAACTTATATTAATTAATAATGTACAGTACATACAGTGATGTGATATATATATATATATATATATATATATATATATATATATATATATATATATATATATATATTTGTGTGTGTGTATGTGTACATATGTACGTATCACACCAATAACTGAAGAAATAACTGGCTGATTTTGATTAATTTTGGGAGTTACCTTCCCTTTGTGTGTGGCTTGGATGAGTTTGTTAGCCAGGAAAAACTGACCAGATATTTTACGAGAAAATGTTGGGTTTGCTTTCAGAAAAAATTGTGTCTCCGGAAATAACAAAGGTATGGTAACTAAATTTGGTACATAGATTTAGGTTATGAATAGTAAACTAAATGCCAAAATCTAGATCTCTATCTTACAATAAAAAAATTTATAAGCATTTTATTAAAAAAAAAAAAAAACTCGGGACGCAAAAAGTTCGTTATGGTAGTGAATTTTTATTAAATGCTTTAAATTTAAATAACTCAATTTTCTATAAACTTAGAGAGTTTAATTTTAAAACGTAGTAAGGTCTTTCCTAAGGCAATATATTCTCAAAATTTCATTAAAATAACTTTGTAATTTTTGGAGAAAAAGTTTTTTTCAAAAATTTTTTTTAAAGTTTAACAATTCAATTTTCTCTAAACTTAGAAAGTTTAATTTTGGTACGTAGTAAGATCTCTTCTGAGGCAACATATATTGTAAATTTCATTAAAACAGCCTTGTTATTTTCGAAGAAAAAATTTTTTTTCGAAAGAAAACTCAAAATTTTCCCGGAAAACCCCGTCCGATTTTTCGAAATAACGAACTCCTCCAAGTTATTAATAAAATAAAGGCACTTGCCAAGTTTCATCGAAATCCGATAATTATTTTTTGAGTTATGAGACGGATATATATATATATATATATATATATATATATATATATATATATATATATATATATATATATATATATATATATATATATATAAACATATAAAAATTAAACCTATTTACAAATGAACTTTAATAAGATATTATGCTGTGACAATACTTCTCTCAAGCAGTGGCGATTTCTCCTAGTGAGCTAGGTGTACGCCGCACACCCTAAAATATAATCAAAATGTGTACAGTTATATATGTTTTATTTCTTTTTCCCTTAGTCTTAATACACTACATATTTTATGACAATCGATTTAATTTACTTATTTGATTTCATAAATAGTCGGTTACTGATGACTTGGAATGAAGTAGATACCACATCTTGTAACATATTCAGAGAATATGAGTAGATTAATAGCAACTGGGAATGAATTCGGTCAGTCCCCGACCCACGTGTTTAAAATAGTGAGGAAAATACCATTGATTTTAACACTGCAGTGAGCTATAAAAATTTGATTAACTCAGTTTTCTATATTCTTAGAAAGTTTAATTTTGGTAGGTAGTAAGGTATTTCCTAGGACAAGATATCCACCAAATTTCATTAAAAGAACTTTGCAATTTTTGGAGAAAAAAAATTGTTTCAAAAGAAAACTTAAAATTTGAATAACTCAATTTTCTATAAACTGAGAAAGTTGAATTTTGGTATTTAGTAAGTCGTCTCCCAAGGCAACATATATAGTAAATTTCATTAAAACAGCTTTGTTTATTTCGTAAAAAAAATTTTTTTTTGAAAGAAAACTCAATTTTTCCGGAAAAACTTATCCGATTTTCCTACCTTACGAACTAATCCAAGCCATTAATAAAAGAAAGGCACTTGCCGAGTTTCATTGAAATCGGTTAATTATTTTTTGAGTTATCAGACGGATACATATATATATATATATATATATATATATATATATATATATATATATATATATATATATATATATAAATTGACCCCGGATATGGGTTCTAGGGGTTCTAAATCGCGCTCATTTGAAAAAATTTTTGCAAAGTCTCACCATCGATACCTCCTAATTAGTGAATTTTTTAAAATAAAAATTCACTAAAAATGTATGGCGCTAGATCATTTCTATGAAAATTCACTGCCATAACATACTTGCTGCGTCCAGACTTTTTATTAATTATCTTTTAATGCAATTTTTCTTTATTACCTGCTTAAAATTGACGGGGATATTAGTTTGTAGAAATCGCGTAATAAATTTTAATAGTACTCTCCAAAAACGAGTATGTATTTTTCCAATACGACGATTATCATCGTAGTCGTGTAGAACGAGTGAGAAGAGGAAGAAAATGAATTATGGTTCATGTTAAATTAGTTAGGAGAAATATCACGTCCTGTTGTAGGAAATCTGTAGCAGTAAGTGCTTGTGGCTTTTAAGATTATTGAAAAGTAAGCTGTGAAGCAAAGCTGTACAGGAAATTTCCGAGTGTTCGAGATTGGAACCGGGAGATAAATAGTTGTTCATGTGAACATGTTTTTATAATGTTTCAATCAGTTTGATGGGAAACTCGCAACTGGGGCATCAGGTTGAGATTTTTTCCTCGAACGATTTTCCACGAAAGTGAATGAGATAGATGGAACTTTGCACCCCTCCGATTATTTTAGCATGTTTCCCTTTTCACAAATTTTAAAGAAAACCATATTCGCAAACACTCTTTACATATTAATCAGCTTTATCTTCATTACCAACTATAGCTGCTAATGTTAGGTAGCTTATAAAAAAAGTCTGTACGTGGCAAGTACGTCATGATAGTGAACTTTCATAAAAATGTTTTTAATAGCAAATATGTCCTTTTTTTTAATAAAACGGGCATCAAATTTAGTAGTATAACCTAAATATCAGAAACGAGGTAGGTACTGTATTTCATCAAAATAGCTTTAATGTTTGCAGCAAGTACAAAATTTTCCCCAAAAAACATAAAATGTTCCTGAAAAAACTGTTCCGATTTTCCTGACCCACAAGGTATTTATCCACCTACTGTAGCTCGATTACGGGGCCTCAATCTGCCTACTCCCCAAATCTCGCTGGAGATCGTCTCTAAGGTGTGTTCAACCTCAGGCCAGATCTCTCGGAGGCCTGGGGTTGAATACACTAAGACCTTAGAGACGATCTCCAGCGAGACTTGGGGAGTAGGCAAATTAAGGCCCCGTAATGGAGCTGTCCTGGAATCCATTCAGAAGAGAGCTAAGTGTCTCATTGGTGACCCCACCCTCACCCAAAGGCTGCCATCCCTTGCCCACCTTTGTGCCGTTGACGACATATCTCTCTTTTATAGATATCTGCACGGGCACTGCTCAGAGGAGCTTTCTTACATAGTTCCTCCACCTGCTGCCCCCAACAGATCTACCAGGGGAACAGAGCGAATGCACCATTTTACTGCCTAGGTCACCAGACATAGAACATCTTGTTAGGCCCGCTTTTTTGTCCCGAAGACTACCAAGTTTTGGAATTCCTTGCCGATACATGTTTTTCCTTCTCCTCCGAACCCCCAAACCTTCAAGTCCAGAATTAACAACTTGCCTCTTTTCTCCTTGTCAACACCCACGGTACGATAGTATTTTCGTGATCGAAAAACGAGAGATGATGGTCTTCCGTCTTCCGATTACTTGGAAACCTATTATATCTTCATTACAAACACAAAAAAATAAATTCAATAGACAATTTTATTGCCCCCTTATATGCCTCAACAAATGTCGGTAATACTCTTAATCCTTTTAATTCTTTAAGTACCGTGACCAAAGCCCGTGACTTAATTGACCGTGACCCGACTACTTCCACTGATAACCAAGCAGGTAGACGGAACGATACATACAATACAAGACTTGCAACGAACTGCCAGTTCTCTCTGAGTCCTAGGGTTGAGGCCCCGTAATCGAGCTACAACAACCCAACCCACCTTTGTCCACCGCTATAAGGAGTAGGCAGATTGAGGCCTTAGAGTGTCGTTACATATTTCCTTTACCTCTTGAAAATGGCTCCAAAACAGGAGCCGAAACGTCGAGTTTAAAAAATTCTGGACACGGTTCAACTTGAGAACCAAGTAGTATATATATATATATATATATATATATATATATATATATATATATATATATATATATATATATATATATATATATATATATATATATATATATATATATATATATATATATATATATATATATATATATATATATATATATATATATATATATATATGTATATGTATATGTATCCAACCGATAACTCAAAAAATACTTGACCAATCAAATCCAAACATGGAATCCCCTTCGCCTGGTTAATAGCTTGGATAAGTTCTTTAGACAGTTTTGAGACTCACTTTTAGAAAAAAATGGAAACAACTGCTTGACAATGCGACAGATTTTAAATTACTAGAAGTATTAAACTAACACTTTACAAGCGCGGAGACATCATATAAGTGGTCCTGTCTACCAGATTTGAACTCATTCAGTTCATTAAATCTTGAGTTATAACTAAATAAAAATAAATAATCTACGATATAACCTGAAATTACCTCTGAATGGGTGCCTATAATGTCAGACAAGGTCAGACAGATAAATCAGGATTCCGCTGCCATTGCAAACAAAATGTCTCAATTAAGATTTAAACGGACAGGCTACAAAAATATGTCACAATCAACAATCAGCCTGGTTGCCATTTGCAACAACTCGCATCTGCATGTTTAGATAGAAAAATGTTAATAAATAAATATTTCAACAAAAATGATTTAATTTGTTTAAAAGTAATCTAGAACCAAGTTTCATTATGTATAAATATTAAGCTTCCTATTTTCACTGGGGAACCTCAGTGGTTCAGGGGTAGGAACGTGTGCCTCTGAACCGAAGGGTACTGGGTTCGATCCCGTGGTACTCCTTTCACTTTTTCAGTACAAACTGTAACATTAACATCAATCGAGGTTCTGGCATTGTATTTGAGCAAGTTGAATGTCTGCACGTTCCGCCCTTCGAAGGGGGCGTAAAGCCGTCGGTCCCGTGTCCATGCGATGTTAGGCACGTTAAATATCCCTACCCTCCTTACAGAAATGCAGGGATTCGGCAAAATTTCCAGGATAGTGAGGTGAAACTGCTTCCTGGCGTCGGTGATTGGCCATAGTCGCGGAAATAGGCCGACGTTAAAGAAAAAAAAAAACACACACACTATTTTCACTGTATTTACAAGCCATCTCTCTCCTCTAGTTTAAGCTGACAACACCACTATTTGTCATTTTAGTGAATTTTCTTAAAAAAAATTCACTAATGAGGAGATCCCGACTTTTGAATTTTGAAAAAATTTCTTCAAATGAGCGCTAATTAGGCCCCCCAGAACACATATCCGGGGTCGGTTTAAATTTTTATATATATATATATATATATATATATATATATATATATATATATATATATATATATATATATATATATATATATATATATATATATATATATATATATATATAGCGGTCCAGGTTTTCTCGAAAAATTTTGTGTTTCCTTTCAAAAAAAATTTATATCTCCGGAATTAACAAAGTAAGGGCAACGAAATTTCATATACGGATTTATATCATTATAGGCAAGTTACCTACCAAAATTTGGCTCCGTAGGTTAAAGGATAAAAAAGTTACAGGCATTCAAAGAAAAATAAATTTGGATTTTCCTCAAAACGTCAAAATTGCGATTTTAAACGTCAAAATTTGTGAGTACATTCCTTTCGCAAGTCGCTTGGATAATTTTGTTAGCCAGGAAAATCCGCCGAGGTTTTCCCGGAAAAATTTGTGTTTTCTTTCGCAAAATATTTATATCTCCAAAATTAACAAAGTAAGGGCAACCAAATTTGGTAAGCTGGTTTATATCGTTATAGGTGTGCCACCTACCAAAATTTAGCTCTGTAGGTCAAAAGACAAAAAAGTTATGGGCATTTAAAGAAAAATAAATTGGGGGTTTCCTCAAAACGTCAAAGTGACAATTGAAAACGTCAAAATTCGCAACATTTAGGCAAATAACTTGAATCTAATACGATCTATGGAAAAAGAATGTCTCAAGAAGAATGTTTTACATACACCGAACTCTTAGTTTCAACCGTCATTGTCCTTCATTTTACTAAAATATTTCCAGAAAATTCATTTCTAATAGACGCTTTCTCTGATGCTTGGCAGTAGCCTTAGCTATAGAGTTTATTGTTTAATGGTATATAATTTTTGTCGAATTTTCGTAAAAAATCAATAAAGCTCAATATATTCGTTATTATACAAGATATGAAAAAATATTGTATACATTAATTATACGGTGTTTTGAGCTACATCTTAAAAAATTATTGCGACAATCACAGGCTGGCCCATAAGTCGTTGGTGATACAAATAATTTTTTTTTGTCGAAAACGCCTTATTTTTTTGCATTTTCCATCGAAATATAATGCATGTTTGTAAGTTAAGAAATTCTGGAGGCAGCAAGTGCGTTGTGGTTGCGAATTTTGATTAAATGCTTCATATTTGAAAAGCTCAATTTGCTATTAACCTATAAGGTTGACCAAGAAACGGATTTTTTCAGTAACACTTTTGGAAATTTCTGTACGTTTTCAAACAATCAAGTTATTTTGATGAAACATGGCACATTGTTTTTACTATATAGGTTATACTGGTAATCAAATTTGATGCCTGCTTTTTCTATATAGGTTATACTGGTAACCAAAATTGATGTCTGCTTTCTTAAAAAGAAAACACACATATTTGCAATAAAAACATTTTTATGAAAATTCACTACCATAACGCACTTGCTGCGTCCCGAGATTTTTGACTGGCAGGAGTCATGAGAGAAACATGCGCGTTCTAAGCATAATCTCGAAATTAACACACGTCATTAACAAAGAAAAAGAAGAAGATCACCTCCAAATCGACTTCGCTAATACCCTAGAATCTTGCAATATAAAATAACGACCGATATTCTGAGGTTAATACAAACAGGAATAGATATATAATAATACAACTTTTAATTTTAACCTAACATCAACAAATGCCTTTATAATAAATATTTGTTGAAAATAGTTTAGGTGCAGCAACTGCGTTGTGGTAGGGAATTTTCGTAGAATATTTCACATGGGGATAACTCAATTTCCCAGCGAACTACAATCTTCAGTTTTGATACATAGTAAATCCCATATAAAAGCAGCGTGTGTACTAAATTTAAAACAAACATTTGTTTTAAAAAAGATTTTTTGTTAGTTGTTTTTGCTGAAGCTGTTCTATTGTGTTTACTAAAACGAATCATTCCAGTGATTAATAAGGAAAAATACCTGCCACGTTTATATGGCAGGTGAATTCCTTTTGAAAATTAAATTAAATTTTCGGTAAATTTGCAGTTTAGCACAAGGGCACGTTTAGAAAAAAATCAGAAACATGCTTAGAACCCTTTCTGGATGCACATACAACAAGAAAAAATTCTTGCAAACAGCCCCCAGGAAAGTTACGGGACCAGGAGTTAATAGGGGTGCTGGGCGGGGAAGAAGATTAAAGGAAAATGTGAGCGGAAAGTGTGAAAAAACAGCTTAGTTGGACCACTATAAGCTGCATTTATCCCATTTTGCAGCTATACTTCCTTAAAATCCTGTTTACACTGCGCAGAACCCCTATTCACCGCAGATCCCGCAACTTTCTTGGGGGTTGGTTTCAAGAAATTTTTCTTATTTACATTGTTCTTTTTTATATATTGAAGGTAGTTGTAGGCATGAATGGAGGTGAACCCCCGCGATGAAGCAGCGAAGCAAGATTTGCAAATTATGTTTAGATTGTTACCTCATTCCATTTGTTTAAAATATTTTTCCAAAAATGAGTTTGAGGTTGCCTTGTTTGTCAGTCTCACATAGGGAGCTACAATATTTTATCATTAAAAAAAGCATGGGACGAGCAACAGTACATAAATGCTTAAAAGGGTCTGGGTGCAGCAAGTTCGTTATTTGGTAGAGCATTTTTGTAAAAATATTTCAAATTTAAGAACTCAATTTCCCATTAAATATTCACTCTTGAGCCATAGTAAAATGCAGCGTGGGTACTAAATTAAATAAAAATAACATAACGAGCCTTGCAAATAATAATCGCTAATAATTTTTTTTAAAAACCCCTTTTGTTGTTTTGTTTGCAAAAACTAGTGTGACTGGTTTGACTAAAATAAAACCGCCCAAGCAATTAATAAGAGAAAGTACCTGCTATATTTATAATTTGACAGGTACATTCCCCTTGTAGATAATAAATTTTTTTTCTGGAAAATTTTTGTAACTTTACTGAAATTTGTAACAAAACTTTTTTAAAGAGACTTGCAGACTTCCTCGAGTAATTGCTTACTGGGACCTCTTAAATCGATCTCCAAGGTTCATTTAAATTTACAGAATTAGTTTTAATAATATACCTTACTAATAATGTACAATTATGGGGGAGGCCAGGCTAGGACTATACAGACTAGCCTTCAATGGTAGACTGAAGATCAACCCAGGCTTCAGGGGCCACTGCAAAATTCAGGAGATCGTGAAGGAGCCCATGCTTGAAATGAGGTCAGACTTCGCAAGCCCGCGAATCTGCAGGAAAACATCTTTACAGTGGAAATCGCCAACCGCGAGGCATGGCGGGAGGAAACGCCGGGCATACCACGGGACGCGCTCGTCTGGTTCACGGACGGATCCGGCGGGGAGCGTGGGACGGGGCAGGTGTTTACTCGGAAGGACCGAGGGTAAGTCATAGTATTTCCCTTGGAGCCCATTCAACGGTGTTTCAGGCAGAAATGTACTGCACTGTGTGCGGGAGAACAAGAGGAGGGGCTACACCAACAAGCGGATCTTCATAGCCACAGACAGACAGGCAGCCCTTAAGGCACTAAGTAGCCCACGGGTAAATTCCTGGCTGGTGAGTGAGTGCCGAGACGAGACGAGCGACCTGGCTGGGCAAAATGAGGTGACCCTCATCTGGCTGCCGGCTCACTCCGGGGTCAAAGGCAATGAAGAAGCTGACAAGAGAGGGTTGGAAGAACCATTTATGGGACCAGAACCGGTCCTGGGCGTGAGAAAGAGCACTGCCAGGGGAGCCATTAGGTCCTGGGTCAGAAACCAACACTGGGAGAACTGTCCAGGGCTCAAACATGGGAAGTCAATAATTGACGGACCCAGTTCAAAGAGAGCTGTGGAGCTGCTAAATCTTAGCAGAGGACAGCTCAGAAACACAACAGGTCTCTTGACGGGACACATGGCCGTCAAGAAACACCGTCATAAAATGGGGCGGTTCGAAGGGGACCTCACATGCAGACTCTGCGGCGAGGGGGAGGAATAGCCCAGCATATCTTGTGCGAGTATAAAGCTCGAGACCGCAAAAGACAACTGATCTTTTTAACTGATCTGAGCAATATAAAACTTCACCCTACGAATTGCTGTGCAGACTAGTTCAAGGCACAGTGATTTTGGAATGGGTAAAGTTAGACTAAGGGTATGCACAATCAACCAAAGGTTGCAGTGCTATCGGGGCGGCAAGGCCGCGGACGAGCCCCGAGGGAAAAAATAGTGTACAATTCTTATGGAAATTCACTACTATAATGTACTTGCTGCGTCCCTAACTTTTTTTAATACGGCTTGATTTCATGGCGTTCGCGGAAAGATATGTATGTGAATAAAACTGAGACATAAAGTGTGCATACCGCAGAAGAGAAACGAAATCGCTGATTAAAGTGGTAATTTGGACATGGCGAGTATAAAATTGTGTCTCCGAGGGCACATCCCTATAAAATATGAAACAAAGTTCATAAAGTTCTGAATCCCGCGCATCTCATCAAACACTGCCTGCTTTTTGATGTGCTTCAATCATCGATATTATCCATCTATTCCTTCATACGCTTTAAATGATACGTGTTTTGCATAGGCGGGCTTTAGGACAGGAAGTTAGCATAACAACCGATTTAGTAGTAGTATGAATGCATATTAGTAATAAAATAACAAATTTACACAATAAGTGGAGATTATTCCGTTTAATTTTTCAAGATCGTCAAAAATTGGAATTTTAGTAATTCTTACGAAATAATTGAAATTTTTTTCTGGCTTGTGAGTCTCATCCCTGAAGCCAATAATCACACATGACCCCGCCCCCTCACACACACACACACACACACAAGTTGATTTGGATCTGTGATTAGCACTGATAAGTATTCTTTGGAAAGTCCAATTCACCACAACACATAGTTTTTCACTTGGAAAAAATCCTTTTATTGCCGGGAGGGTGATGGGGGGTGAGAGGGTTTGTTACCTCTTTCAAACAAAAAGCTTTAGAGAACGAGAAACGTGGTATATGTGATTGACCTCAGGTGGATATAGATCTGCTCTATGGTGAGGTCACAATTGCCTATAACACCCTACCCTAAAGTACCTATCTATCAGATTATCAAATTTACCAATATTAGCAGCACTTTTTAGGGGGCTGACAGATCTGGAAATAGTTTGATACTCACGTTCTCTTCCTTTGTTTGCTTCGCACTGCCCAGAGTCCTAGATTTGTGGGCTCTCCAGATTAGTGCTAGGTTACATAGAAATTTAGATATCTAGAGAATAGTTAGTAAGAAATAATTGTTTGCACTGATGCAAAAAGAAAGGAGAAGTTAGGGAGGAATTTCTCTTCAATTAAACAGATATAACAAAATATATAAATTTATTCATATAAATTAAATTTGGAATAGAAAACAAAATGAAATAAAAAATGGTTGGTAAATCTCAAATAAACATTAATTGCACAAATAACAATCAGATAAACAGCAAGAATTTCAAGAGCAAAAAATTATTAATTTACATACATGTGTCAAAACAATAAGATAAAGATAGTTGCATACTACTAAAATGTTACTGTTAATTACTCAGGGTATCGCTCAAAATAAACACAAACACAAATGATTAGGTACATTACTTGACGTTTGTCAATCAATTGCTAGGTTTTCTAGTGAATTACTGGCCAGTTCTTGAGTGAGGCTCCAAAGAAAGAAAATCTATTAGTATTTCCCGACGTGAAATTTATATATTAATTATGAAAACTAAGAGATATTAAAGAGAATATATATCCTAGATATTTTACAGACAACATTTCCTAATGACAATTTAAAAGAAATTAAGAAAAACTGTGTGTTTAAATTTACAAAAAAAATTGACAAATTCTTAGAGATTAAACAGGAAATATATAGTTGTGCTGACAGCACCTCTCTGACATTATTTAAGCTCAAACTTGATTACGTGATTTTGAAAGTTCAGGTTATTAGAACTTCAGATGGTAGATTTCGGCATTAAAATTCTGCTGATTCAGAGAAAAGATTTGTTCAGACTCGCCAATCTTCTGGTATTAAAGTTACCTGGTGACCCTGTGAAGATGCTCTTCAGGTGGGATCAATCATGAGTGCATGACACAGATTCCAGACTCCAACAAGAGCAGAAAAACTGGGGAAAACGACTGGCACTTCCCACCCATGGGCCAGTGGGTGTTACTGCTCCAATATTACAAGACCATTTGACACCTATGTCGATGTTCCGAATTCGCTTGATGGAAACTTTGCCAATCGCAGTCAAAACGTGAATTTGCTTAAGTAAAATTCACTACCAATTGACTTTAGGTACGCTAACAACCAGAAATTCTTTCTGATCACGACAAGAAATCAACAGGTCTGAACAAGGAAACCACAACTTAACTCCCGTTTTTAGGCTGAATACTATGTTTACTTAAACTCGAAAATCGTTTAAATTACTTTAAATAATCACTGACAATAATCACTAGTAGTACAGATAACAGAAAGCACATTACAACCCCGTTTTAAGATAATTTAATAGCCACCGAGCCTGACGGTGTTTGCTCTAAGAAAGCTCAGCAGAGACTCCCCGCTAATGTTTTGGGTTCGGCAATTGCTTAGTCGCTGCACGCAATTTTTTTTACTGTGACGGTTGGTGGCTGTGCGCGAGCTCTTTCCAGCCTCCATTCTTGGAATGAGATAAAACGAGACCTCCAATCGGTGGCTTTGCCGGCAATTCTCTCCCTACACGCAAACTAAGATATGACTATATTATTCTCACATACCACCAACCCTCATCACTAGGCTACGGCTATATGTGCATGTAGTAACAGGTACATAAGAGCATATGAAAACTTTCCACAGTCGTTTTTTTAAATTGATTTTTTTGGAAATATTTTAATCAAATGAAGTTGAAACATATATTTAGCACGTTATTAGACATCACATTTAATATTTATCACTCACCAGGTGCATTAATTCCAGAATATCTGTTTAAAAATCACCAATTTTGTTGTTTCAGACGTCACTTGTATTTCCTGCCCTATTTACACCAAAAAAGTTGATTTTGTCTGTAATATATAATTTATTTTGTTTCCACGCACAATAAGTTGGTCTCGCGCCTTTTTCTGAATTCCAGCGATACCAGATTTTTTATTAAAGGCTTATAACATATTTTCTTTTAATTTAGAGATTTAGATTTTGGTAGATAGTATACTATACATAATAAAAACCAACGCACCACATTTGGTTGCCATAACTTTGTTATTTCCGGAAATACTAAAATATTCGGAAAGAAAACACAAGATGTTTCCTGAAAAAGTAGTAAACGTTTTCTAACAACAAACTTATCCAAGCTACTTACAAAAGACAGGTCCAGATTTGATTAAAATCGGCCCATTATTTTTTGAGTAATCGATATGTTACATATACATAAATAAATTGAAAGTGTCCCTGAATATGGATTCTTCATATATATATATATATATATATATATATATATATATATATATATATATATATATATATATATATATATATATAGTTGATTTTGTTAGACCAGCTGATGGTGTGGGTGGTGGGACCACGGGTTGGTAGTCCTTCAGACTTCCAACCCTTAACTTGCTATAACCACGGGTTGTTAGCTCCTCAAGCTATCAACCCTTTAACTTGCTATAAACACGGGTTGGTAGTCCTTCAGGCTTTCAACCCTTTAACTTGCTTTAACACAGGTTGGTAGTCCTTCAGGCTACCAATCCTTTTAATTTGCTAACCATTCTAGGTTGGTAGTCCCTTAGACTACCAAACCTTTTAATTTGCTGTGGATCTCCTTTTGTTTGTCACCGGAGTTTGTCTTGGAGAGGTAAGGTAGTGCTTCGCAAAAGGTGTCTTAAGTTTAAAGATCACCTACAGCTAGTAGCTGGATTAGAGACTAAAGTGTGGACTTTTGGTGAACTGAAATTGTTCAAGAGTCCACACACCAAGGTTTTGGGATTAACAATTCTGCAGGGCAAATAGATGGTGACTAATGAGGGGCACCTCAGTTAGTGGTCCTTCAGACCACACACACACACACACACACATATATATATATATATATATATATATATATATATATATATATATATATATATATATATATATATATGTATGTATATATATATATATATATATATATATATAATGTTTTAATAGGGTGTATTATTGTGTATATTCTTTATTTATGTAATTTTGGGTTTAAGTGTTGTATTTGTATACTTGGTGTTAAAAAGCATATATTATATATTATATTTATAAACATTCAAACTTAATTTGTTGGGCGCCTTTAATTTCTTTTGTAAAAATTTTACTTAAAACTTTAATTCTGTATATTATTACTTTGTTATATTTTATGTGTATAATGGAGACGTGAATATATATATTTACTTTTATTTCGTCCCTTGAGTTATTTTATAAAACTTCCACGGGTATTCTGACTCATCTCTGCAGGTATGTATAAAGTTTTGGGTACCTAATGAAAATTAATACCTAATTTCTCCACAAACCTAACCTGAATGATTTATTTTAAGAACGATTCTGACCTTTACCCCTTTTAATTTACCAGAATTGTGTATCTTCACATACAATGTGCTATAAAATGTATAGCTTCCAA
Organism: Tillus elongatus; assembly: GCA_964006375.1. NCBI lineage: Eukaryota > Metazoa > Arthropoda > Insecta > Coleoptera > Cleridae > Tillus > Tillus elongatus. Next base: position 186,052,705 of record OZ023265.1, on the reverse strand, counting down.
TATGATTTCCTTTACAAACATATATATATATAAAGTATAATTGTACGACAAACAACATTTCTTTTAACGAAAATGTATTCACTTTTTTAACATGAAGTGTAACTTAAAGAATCCGTCTAGAGACTTATAAATATTATTGGCCATTTACCTTATATATTACTTTTGCTTTAAATTCGCACTTTTACAACCTCATCTGGGTGCCGAGTCACTCGGGGGTCAAAGGCAATGAAGAAGCTAACAGTCTCTCGAAGAGAGGATCAGCAGAACCATTTGTGGGACCAGAACCGGCCCTGGGCGTGACGAAGTGCACTGCTAGGGGATCCAATAAGTCATGGGTTAGAAATGAACATAAAGTGTACTGGGCAACTCTTCCAGGGCTCAGACATAGGAAGTCAGTAATTGATGAACCCAGTTCAAAGAGCGCTGTGGAACTGTTAAATCTTAGCAGAAGACAGCTCAGGAACATAACAGGACTCTTGACGGGACACATGGACGTCCAGAAAGACCTGCATAAAATGGGGCGGTTCGAGGGGGACCTGGCATGCAGACTCTGCAGCGAGGGCGAGGAATCAGCCCAGCACATCTTGTGCGAGTGTAAAGCTCTGGACCGCAAAAAGCAACTGATCTACGGTCAGTCTAGACCGGAGACAGAGCAATATAAAACTTCACCCTACCAATTGCTGTGCAGACTAGTTCAAGGCACAGTGATTTTGGAATGGGTGGAGTAGAAAAGACAAAGGGCAGGCACAATAAGCCAAAGGCTGCGATGCTATCGGTGCGGCAAAGACGTGGACGAGCCCTGGGGGAGAGAAAAAATAGGTTGTTCAGGTCCAAGTTCACCCTCAATTGAAGAATTTTTTTTTCAAATTGAAAAGTCGTGATCTCCTTATTATAGAATTATTTTCTACGAAAATTCATTAAAAGTCGTTCATTTAAAATAACACTAATAGTCATGACAAGATATATTAGAGTTGAAAAAGTTTCGATTAAAAAGGATAGGGCTCTTGTGATAAGCACTACCAACTTTCTTCATCAACAACTTCTATTTTCGCCACTAATTCGCAAAGCTTGGAACACTTCCGGGTTTGCAGCAATTTCTTTTGAATGGTTTTGTAAAGAAAACAAATTAAGGCATCAATAACCAACTGAGCCTAGTAATATTATCAAAATGTTTTGAATCAGTTCAAGTAACATTTACTAATAAAAATACGATCTGCCCAAGAGTAACTCTATTCAACAACCACATACCTGTAAACACTGAAGCAAAATATCTTGGTATACATCTTGATCAACGCTTAACGTGGCAAAGGCATATACAGTCAAAGAAAGCATAAATTTTAAGTTTCGTCAGATGCACTGGCTCCTAGGAAGAAAATCAAAGCTCACCATCAGCAACAAGCTATTGATCTATAAGGCATTTTTAAAACCAATCTGGACCTACGGAATCCAGTTTTGGGGAGGCGCTACACCAACAAATATCCGAATTATACAAAGACAGCAATCCAAAATACTTCGCTCAATAGTAAATGCTCCATGGTACGTTTCCACCCTTACTTTACATCAAGATCTCAAAATCCCTTTCGTTCATGAAGAAATTCAAAGATACGCCCAAAATTATCACGCAAAGTTGCCTGGCCACGAGAATCCCTTCATAGAACAACTCTCTGAAGACCCTTTCCACGAGAGACGCTTAAGAAGAACCTGGCCAAGAGACTTACTAAATTAAAAATTCAGTGTTGTCCGAGAGGGACTGCCGACACTGGTGGGCTTCTTCTCACACGTTTTGCATTATTTATTATTTATATATGTATATATATATATATATATATATATATATATATATATATATATATATATATATATATTAAATTATTTTTATTTTCGTTCTTTTGGGTTTATTTTTATTGTCCGACTGGAACATATGTGTAACATATTTACTTAATACTCCTTGTAGAGTAGATGGTAAAAATTTAATAAATCAAAAAAATATATATTTTGATACATAGTTTTTTTGTCTTGAAATAAAAAGAACTGTTCTGATTTTTTTAACCCAGGCTCAAAATGCCTCTAGAACCAGGTGTACGGAAATATCCTGAAAATAACGTATATCTTTCACCGGTAATGTATCCAGCTACTTTTATTCGAGCATATAAGAAGATTTAAGCTGTAGTACTCCGCCACTGTCATCTATTTTATCATTCAAAGGACAGGGTTCAGCCTTTTAGAGTTATTGAAAAGCGCGATCGCACATCTCGAGTTGATAGTAAAATAGACGGTTGTCCGTACCGACATTCGTCAAGTTCCCGAGGGAGGCAAACCTCCTCCTGTGTTGCTAGCATTGACTGTTTGGACATTCATATGCATAAGTCACCCGATTTTCAATATTCCAATCTCACAATTATTGATATCATATAGTTTTAGGGCAGAGTTCTCCAGAATACTCATCTACATCAAATAATTTTTTTTATTTGCCAATTTTCGTAGTTTATTTTGTCCCTTTTGTAAACATCTTGGATAAGTTCGTTAGCAAGCAAAATTGCATCGGTTTTTCCAGGTGAATTTTGAATATTCCTTCATTTTAGTGAATCTTGTAGAAAAGATTAACTAATCGGGAGATTCCGACTTTTGAATTTTGAATTTTTTTCTGAAATGAGCGCGAACTATGACCCCTAGAACCCATATCCGGGGTCCCTTTTTCTTTTGTAAGTGGCTTGTTATAAGTTCTGTGAAAATTATGAATTTTCTTTCAAAAAATTTATTTATTTCAAAAACTAAAAAAAGGTATGCTAACCAAACTTGGTAGGTAGATTTATGACATAATAGTTAAACTATACACCAAAAGTTAGATTTCTATGTTGCAAGCAAAAAATATTTGGTGCAAGATCATTTCTATAAAAGTTCACCACCATGACGCACTTGCTCCGTCCAGCGTTTTTTTAGTTCTCGGTTTATATGGTAGTCTTTCCAACGATCATTTTTTCATACAATTTTCGATTCCTTCACTTTGCATCGATACTTTTTACAATTTTGCTTGATCATATTTTTATTTCATTTATTATATTACTGTGTGTCTTCTCGCCTGTTATGTTTTTGTATTGACCTTAGTATTTCCGATGAAATCCATAGACTCCTTGGCCCTAGTTCCTACTGCCCAGTATTTTTCTGCAGTAGTATATCGCTTATAAGCAAAAATGATGATGGCTCCTCCTTGTACAAAATATTCCGGAGGTAAAATACCCCTCCATTCGGATCTCCTGGAGAGGGGTGTACAGGGGGTGCCAACATCAAGATTTAACATATCCTTTTCGAATATATGTGGCCTAAATTCTAACCTGAACTCCGTGCACCATTTCCTCCAGGCTAACAGGCCCCAACTCCTCTTCTTCACCGAAACCCAAATCAGTGCCAAAACAGCCACTAATCACCTTAATTTCCCGGGATATGAGCTCCTTACTTTCTTTAGATTGCATGGAGGCGTGTACGCATACGTCCGTAGCAATCTACCTTGCACCAGACTCTCCAATTTAGAAGCTCGAAGAAAATACATACTATGGATAAAACTCTCTCTCTCAGGGCTGCAACTAAATTAATCTGTTGCATTTACCGGTAACCTTCTGACAAAAACTTTGTTTAGCTCTTTGATTACCTTTCTGAAAAAACCGACTATCTGATTTCTGAATATCCTTCCTCCGAGGTCACTATTCTTGGTGACTTCAATGTCCATAATAAGGAATGGCTAGGATCTTCAAAAAGCGATCCACAAGGGAGAGCAGCGGAGGCCTTTGCAGTCAGCAATTCTTTAGCCAATATGGTTCAGCAACCTACTTACTTTCCTCGTATCCCAACACACAGCTCAAATCCCTTGGATCTCCTTCTTACTACAAAACCTGAATGCTATAAGATATCAGTCACCGCCCCCCTTGGTCACTCAGAACACGGCATGGTCACTGCTTCCTGCGCAATGCAACCCGAGGTCACACAGTCATCACACCCATGTATCATTTGGCACTACAACTCCGCAAACTGGGACAAAATGCAGAATTACTTTTCCTCATTTCCATGGGCGTCTGTCTGCTTCTCTCATCCCGACCCCTCTGATATCTCACAAAACGTCACCGAAATTATCCAAGCTGGCATGGAATAATTTATTCCACGTACACAGAAAACCTCTTCAGCCACTCAAAAGCCCTGGTTCTCTAAATCCTGTGACAAGGCCAGACTTGAAAAGGTCAAACCTCACAAAACGCTTCTACACAATTCCAGTCAAGAAAATCGTCAAGCATTTAACGACGCAAGAAACCGCTATGTCCGCATTCTTTCTGAGGCAAAAAACTCGTTTAATAACCACATCAAAAACAAAGTCCTTTTAAGCTCCAATGGCGGAAAACCCTTCTGGACTCTTGCTAAATCTATTGGGAATAATTTCTGCAAAAGCACGTTCCTACCTCTTGTCTCAGGGGATGAAATTGTTTCTACCGCCCTGGGCAAAGCTGAACTTTTTGCTTCGTTGTTCGTCGGCAATTCTACTCTCAACCCACCTCCAAATGTTCAACCACCAACAGTCCCCAATGTCGCGCATAAAATGACGGATATCATTTTCAAAACTAAAAAGGTACGAAAGATGCTCTCTTCTCTTAATACCAGGAAAGCCTCTGGCCTTGACGAGATCCCAGCAATTGTTCTCAAAAAAATGCGCACCAGAATTTGCTGCTGTCCTGACTAGTCTGTTTCAGATATTTTACAATAAAGTCATATTCCCTAGTAACTGGAAAACTGCTTGAGTACAACCCATCCCCAAGAAAGGATCCAAAGCGCTTACTAGCAAAAGAGTGCTATACATCTCATCGGTGACCCTAGCCTCACCCAAAGGCTGCCATCCCTTGCCCACCGACGTGGCGTTGGTGACCTTTCTCTCTTTTATAGATATCTGCACGGGCACTGCTTAGAGGAGCTTTCCTCCATAGTCCCCCACCTGCTGCCCCCAACAGATCTACCAGGGGAACAGAGCGAATGCACCCTTTTACTGTCCAGGTCACCAGACATAGAACATCCCGCTCTTTTGTCCCGAGGACTTCAAAGTTGTGGAATTCCTTGCCGGCACATGTTTTTCCTTCTCCTCCGAACCTCCAAACCTTCAAGTCCAGAAATAACAAGCTGCCTGTTTCCACCTTGTCAAAACCCACGGTACGATAGTATTTACGCTGTAAGCCCTCGTGGTGTGTTGTTGAAATTAAAAAAAAGAAAGTATTTAAACCGCTCTTTGTGTCTGTCTACGAGATATTTGTGGTTAAAGCTGACGATAACAGTGTTTCAATATTCTAGAGATATTGTCAGATTTAGGTGCTGAACTGGTTGAAAGTTGAAAGGGATCGCTGTTCCTGTTCGACAAGAGATGAGGTTTTATCAGTTTCTGAAACAAGGGCAGCGGGCTCACAAATGTGACACACTGGCAAGGATCGGAAATCTCGTGGGTGTTTCTTCAGTCTGAATTTACCTGTGTTTAAATAGATAAAATAGTAGGTGATTTAATATATTCGCTGTATTTTTTAACGATGGTCTTTTATCCGTTCGGGATTTTATACGTTATTTTTGTTATAACGTTGTGATTTATATTTATTTTCTTATAGTGTATTTCTTACGTTTTAGGGCAATGTTATTAAATTTGAATTTAATTTGAATTCTATACAATAGAAAAATCAATTTTCCTATTAAACCTGTTGTTAAAGCATATCACATTCTCTCGATAAAGGAGAAAGAAAAGATCGAGAGACAAGTGAGTGAGTGAGTGCATATTATGCAAATGTCTTTTAAAATGTAACATTATACAAATGTTATTTATATATTTGACAATAGGCTCACGTACGGAGGGGTAGTCGGCGAGTTGCGGTAACACAATTTGAAAGAGCAGAGTGTTGGGTGATCGGTAGGTCTCCCTTGCGACAAAGGGGTCCCGGGGGCGGCGTCTCCATCACCCCATGTCGCCGCCCCCACACGAACAGACACCGATACGTCTTCTATTAGCATCTCGAATGTCTTCTATTGCTCAACCTACAAGCCACTGTTTACTGCTCCTAGATGAATGGCTTTTCTATTTCACTGTTCTAGGGTTTCTGTTACATTTCACGTTTCTCTTGGTCACATTCGATTTATATTACTGATTATGAGTCCTCCACATTAGCGTTATTGTTAACGCTTAATAAAATTCCGATGTTGTGTCATGGGGAAAGGAATTTTTAAAATGTCAAACTAAAAGCAAACAAATTATAAACATTATTAGTTAGAGTACACTCGGAGAACCCAAATTACCACAACACATCTTTTTAGGACCTGGCGATCATATCACTAACAAAGTTAGCGTCATCAGAGGATTATAAGTTCTAAGCTACTTAAATTACATATTCATACAACGTCTTAGGTAAAAGATCAATAACCTGGAGAGGGGGAATCACAGTCAAATTTTCTGCGTATAAATTTTCATTACCGGAAGTCCTTTTTAAGAAATCTCGCTATAACTGTACCGACCGAGTTTCGGAATATCTTTTGTATCAAATAAGCAGTGCAAAGAGCGAACTACTAATCAGTGGCGGCGCACGGTATAGGAAAATTCTGACGTTTATGGCTTTAGATATATAAACTCTTGTAGGCTTCCAATTTCAGCGGTCGCCTAACATTTTTGATAAGCTTCCTATTTTTTTTATCCATGTGCTGACTAGTATACCAAATATGTTGAGCCACGAATGACTTTTCTATCTTCCTCTATCTAATCTGTGCTAGATGTTCCTTAAACCTGGTTTCAATGGTTCTTTTAGTCTGCCCAACGTATTTAAGATTACAACCTTTACAATTAATCTCATAGATACCTCACATTTTAGTTGCTTTATGCTTATCTTTTGTATTACCTAACAATTTTTTACGTTATTTTTGATTGGAAAAGTTAGCTGCAGATGAGCTTTCTTAAAAATTCTTTCGAGACCCTTGTGATTGGATCCTCAAATGGTAAGCAGACTTTTTTTTTCTACTTTACCTTTTCTAAATTTTGTGGATTCCGCTAACATTTTTATTTGTTCTGTGTATATTAATTACTTTTTCCACTAAATAAACCAACATTGACTATCAGCACATTTCTTATCGGAATGAGTGAAATGCGTTTTTGCATCTTCAACTGTGAATTATTTTTAAACGAGTTGATAAAACTTCCAAAAAAAATTCTGGACGCAGCAAGTGCGTTATGGTAGTGAATTTTCATAAAAATGTTTTTAACAACAAATATGTGTGTTTTTTTTTAAGAAAGCAGGCATCAAATTTGGTTACCAGTATAACCTATATAGTAAAAACAATGTGCCTTGTTTCATCAAAATAACTTTAATGTGTGAAAATGTACAAAAATTTCCAAAAGTAAACTTAAAGTGTTCCCGAAAAAACACGTTTCTTGGTCAACCTTATAGGTTAATAGCAAATTGGGCGATTCAAATATGAAGCATTTGATCAAAATTCGCTACCATAACGCACTTGCTGCGTCCTGAATTTCTTTTCTTACAAACATGCATTATATTTCGATGGAAAATGCAAAAAACCAATAACATAAGGCGTGTTTGATTAAAAAAAAAATGGAAATTTGTATCACCAACGACTTATGGGCCACCCTGTGATTGTAGAAATATTATTTTAAGATGTAGCTCAAGACACCCTATAATTAATATATACAATTTTTTTTCATATCTTATATAATAACGGATATATTGAGCTTTATTGATTTTTTACGAAAATTAGACAAAAATTATATACCATTAAACGATAAACTCTATAGCTAAGGCTACTGCCAAGCATCAGAGACAGGGTCTATTTGAAATGAATTTTCTGGGAATATTTTAGTAAAATGAAGGACAATGACGATTGAAACTAAGACTTTAGGGTTTTTAAAACGTCCTTCTTGTGACATTTTATTTCTATAGCCCGTATTAGATTCAAGTTCTTTGCCTAAATGTTGCCAATTTTGACATTTTAAATCGCTACTTTGACGTTTTGTGGAAAACCCCAATTTATTTATTTTTAAATACCTATAACTTTTTTGTCTTTTGACCTACATAGCTAAATTTTGGCATGTGACTTACCTATAAGGATGTAAACCTGCGTGCCAAATTTGGTTGCCCTTACTTTGTTAATTCCGGAGATATAAATTGTTTTCCAAAGAAAACACAAAATTTTCCGGGAAAACCTGGCCAGATTTTCCTGGCCAACGAACTCATCCAAGCCATTTGCAAAGGGAATTTTTTCACCAAATTTAATCAAAATCGGCCCATTATTTATTGAGTTATCGGTGTGATACATATATATATATATATATATATATATATATATATATATATATATAAATATATATATATATATATATATATATATATATATATATATATATAAATATATATATATATATATATATATATATATATATATATATATATATATATATATATAAACATATAAAAATTGAAACTGACCCCGGATATGTTTTCTGGAAGGCCTAATTAGCGATCATTTGAAGAAATTTTTTCAAAATTCAAAAGTCGGGATCTCCTCATTAGTGAATTTTTTTTAAGAAAATTCACTAAAATTAGAGTGCTATATTCAGAAAAGAAAGAGTTTTAAAATGATGTAACACTCGACCCATGTCCCTTATTTGAAATATAAGTGCTGTTATCACCACCCTTAAGGGGTTGATGTGACAAAGTTAAGTTTTATGTCAAAACATGTCCCTCTCAATATTAAAATTGACGTGTTTCAGCGTTTCTTAAAAAAATTCTCTGGACGCAAATCGGTCTGTTTCGTTTTCAATGCACCACCCTATATATATATATATATATATATATATATATATATATATATATATATATATATATATATATATATAGCGCATTGAAAACGAAACAGACCGCTTATATATATATATATATATATATATATATATATATATATATATATATATATATATATATATATATATATATATATATATATATTGTTATAGATAGCAAATATGTAAGAAAATTAGAAACATTATTGTGGAGTAAAAAGGGCCAATGAACATAAAATTAATACGTCCTAATATTTAAATGCCCTGTATAATTGAGAGTGTAAAATATTTTAGGTTTAAATAAGGGATAGCAAGACAGCTAAAAGAATACAGAACAATGATTTGTTTTTTACATGTAGTACATTTTAATTTCACGAAGCAAAAGTCGTTAAAATACAATAGAACCAAAAGAACAATAGCCTTGTTTTTATTTATAGAGTTTTAATAGAATAAAAACGATTTTATTTTTCTCCTTAGGCAATAAGTACATTTACTATATTATACATTTATAATATTAAGGTAAAAATAAGTTTTTTGTAAATACGAATTGTAAGAAAAGACGCAGTGTTAGTTGATAAGGAGAGTTTTTTTTGTGCTTGTTTCAAAAGAGTGCAACGAATAAAAAATTGGAAAATGGGAAAACGCAAGGCCTATGAACTTTGTTTTACCGAGGTGCAGGAGAAAATATTTTTTGTAACACAGGTGTAGTTTATTTAAGAAGTCAACGGCAGGTCGATGGGAACGATTCGTAATTGAACTACCAGAAGTGAAACTTGAATTTAGTTGACGTGCGACGACACGGTAAAAGATGGAAGTTGATAATTAAAACGTAAAAGGCAAGTGCCTGATAAGGAGATCATGTACAATTTTTGTGTAAAGAAAATAAAAATAAATACCTGGTACACGGTTTGTTAAGACCGTTTTAAATAAAATGGAAATTAATTAATAATCACAGGTAAGCTACTAAATCCAAACAGTAGATCAAGTGGAAAGTAATAAGTACACATCAAATGAAAGAAGCAATCAAGACAACATTCAGTAAGTCGTTTTATGAACTTTATCGAAATAAATGTTCTGACTCTTTTTCTATAGTGTGAATAGTTTTTAAGAATATTTTTGTCCCATTGATGATTTTAATGACTATTTAGTTCACTAAGGGGGATATTGCATAAAGGCAGAGTCACTATATCATAGTTAGGTAATTCATTGTGTTAAATAAATTTGATTTGTATTAATTTATCGACAATCTATGATGATAAATTTGATATAACCTTTTTTAATGGAAATTTGTTAATTTAATCAATAAAAGCCTGGACGCAGCAAGTGCGTTATGGTAGTGAATTTTCATAGAAATGATCTGGCACAAAATATTTTATAACTTTTTTTTCTTGTAACATAGAAATCTAAATTTTGGTGTATAGTTTACTTTTTATATCGTAAACCTACCTACCAAATTTGGTTATCATAGATTTTTTATTTTTTAAGATAAAATTTTTTTTCAAATGAAAACTCAAAATTTTCCCGGAAAACCTTGTCCGATTTTTTTGATTAACGAAATTGTCAAAGCCATTTACAAAAGGAAGGTACCTGCCAAATTTTACCAAAATCGGCCTATTATTCTTTGAGATAAAATTTTTTTTCGAATGAAAACTCAAAATTTTCCCGGAAAACCTCATCCGATTTTCCTGACTAACAAGCCTGTCAAAGCTATTTACAAAACAAAGGTACATGCCAAATTTTATTAAAATCGGCTAATTACTTTTTGAGATAAGAATTTTTTTCGAATGAAAACTCAAAATTTTCCCGGAAAACCTCGTCCGATTTTCCTGATTAACGAACTTATCCAAGCTATTTACAAAAGAAAAGTACATGCCAAATTTTATCAAAATCGGCCCATTATTTTTTGAGTTATCGGTGTGATACATATATATATATATATATATATATATATATATATATATATATATATATAAATATATATATATATATATATATATATATATATATATATATATATATATATATATATATATATATATATATATATATATATATATATATGTATATATATATATATATATATATATATATATATATATATATATATATATATATATATATAAACATATAAAAATTGAAACTGACCCCGGATATGGGTTCTAGGGGTCCTAGATCGCGCTCATTTGAAGAAATTTTTTCAAAATTCAAAAGTCGAGATCTCCTCATTTGTGAATTTTTTCTAAGAAAATTCACTAAAAAATAAAACATACTAGATTGTACTTCCATAATCTGTTTTATTTTGACCACAAATCAAACAAATATTAGTTATATGATAAAGTAAGGCAATTTTTCACCGTTAATTAAAAGTAAAATCAAAAGAACCCAATCATATATAACTTTCTTGATACTTCCAAACACTCGGGAGTACTATAATTTATAAAACCCATATATTAAACAAAAATGCTAGCCCAAGCACAGAACCCTACCCATGAGATGAGAGAAAAATTTAAAATCACAGCAGTAAGTAAACAATTTTTAGCATAATTTCAGGATCATCAATATTAGCGTTTTTTTCTTAAATAAAGACGCTATTGAATTCTCATGCTCTACAATTAAAAGTGCTATAAAGTGAACAAAACACTAAATACCATAGCAATATATATATATATATATATATATATATATATATATATATATATATATATATATATATATATATATATATATATATATATATATATATATATATATATATATAAATGAATACAGCATAGTCTCCCTCGGACACATTGACACATTGACTAGGCAAGCGAAGAATATTTTTGCGATTAGCGGTCTCTATGGCTCTCTACCACATTTTTTTCACAACCCGCATAAGCTTCAGAATATTTGTTTGAAGTGTGCCAATTTGGCTTGCGACTTTGACGTTTTTAAAAGAAAAACTATTATGTGCGTGTGATGTTATTGTTAAGACTGTTTTTATAGGCCACAAATAGCAAGTTAAAAAAAAACTATTATATTTTTAAAGTAATTTGTCCAGTATTTCTTGACCATTTTTGCGCCAAGAAATTTAATTTTTGTCTGTAGTATTCAATATATTTTGTCAGCCACACAAAATATTATGGTCTTGTGCCAATCACTGATCACCAGTGGCACGCAAAATGTTTTTCTCTAAATGCATATCTTCCATCTTAGAAATCTGAATTTTGGTGCGTGGGATACGGTTTATAGTAGAAACTGGCGTACCAGTTTTGGTTATCATAGATTTGGTATTTTTAAAATGTCAACATTTTCCCAAATAAACCCAAAATGTTTCCGGAAAAACCGATACGATTTTTCTGGCGAACGAATCTATCCAAATCAACTAAAAAAGGACGGTCAAATTTCATTAAAAAAAAAATCTGCCTTTATTTTTTAAACATCGGTGTGATATATATATATATATATATATATATATATATATATATATATATATATATATATATATATATATATATATATATATATATATATATATATATATAAACATATAGATACATAAAAATTGAAACTGACCCTGGGTATGTGTTCTAGAAAGCGTAGTTTGCGCTTATTTAAAGACATTCTTTAATATTTAAAAGTTACAATCTCTTCATTAGTGAATTTTTATGGAAAAACATCGTCAAAACTTTTATGTCATAAAAATTTGGATGTAACAACGATGAAAATGGTTAAAAAGTGAAGAATTGTAGCATAATTAGTTGGTAGAGTCTGATCAGCGGAAGCATCTGGTAAGCAAGCATGATATGGAAATTTTAGAGGCGGTAGTTTAACAGTCCATGTCGGCTATAAATATATATGCAGTAGAAAATCACAAGCCACCCAGGTAAAAATCACGCTATAAGTAATGCAAGACTTCCGTCGAACCGTCAGATCTATTATGTTTAGGGTTTAACATACTTTTTTATTTATTTCAACAACACACCACGAGGGCTTACAGCCTAAATACTATCGTATCATTGGTGTTGACACGGAGGAAAGAGGCAACTTGTTAATTCTGGACTTGAAGGTTTGGAGGTTTGGAGGTTCGGAGGAGAAGGCAAAACATGTGCCGGCAAGGAATTCCACAACTTGGAAGTCCTCGGGACAAGAGAGCGGCATAACAAGGTGTTCTATGTCTGGTGACCTGGACAGTAAAAGGGTGCATTCGTTCTGTTCCCCTGGTAGATCTGTTAGGGGCAGCAGGTGGGGGAACTATGGAGGAAAGCTCCTCTGAGCAGTGCCTGTGCAGATATCTATAAAAGAGAGAGATGTCACCAACGGCACGTCGGTGGGCAAGGGATGGCAGCCTTTAGCTGAGGGTAGTGTCACCGATGAGACGTATAGCTTTCTTTTGAATGGAGTCCAGGATAGCGAGTATGGAAGCGGCAGCTGCACCCCAAATGTGGGAAGCAATATTCGAGGTTTGGCCTTATTTGTGAAGTATATAAGGTATAGAGATTAGCTGGTGAAAAGTATTTGCGAGCTCGGAAGAGGAAACCTAATTTCTTAGAATGCCGCTTGAGATTTCGATCCACAGAAATGTCAACAAGAGAAAAGGAGTCATTACTTTGAATAACTTGGTTGTTCATTGTGATGGGTTTAGGGCTGGTGTATCTCTTATGAGAAAGAAAGCAAGTCTGAGATTTGGTGGGGTTGAATTGCACAAGATTTCTACTTCCACAGTCTAATATTTTTTGGAGATTCACAGAGACAGATCCCTCCATGAGTCTGCGATCCTCATCTAATTGGATTAAAGAGACAGGCTTAGAATATTGTATATTTGAGTGGAGGGTGCTGTCGTCCGCGTAACTGTGAACTGGGTTGGATGTGCTAGAGAGGAGGTCATTGTTGTGGAGGAGAAACAAAGTAGGGGCTAAAGCTGAACCTTGAGGAACTTCTGCATTAATTGGATACAGTTTAGAGGAATGGCCATCCACAACAACAGAAATGCTCCTGTTGGAGAGGAAATTTGCTGTCCAGGTACCAAGTTTTGGTGGTAGGCCATAAGCCGGAAGTTTATTAATCAGCGCTGCGTGCCAGACCTGGTCGAATGCTTTGGATATGTCTAGAGCCACAATCTGGGATTCACCGTGTAGTTCCATAGACTTGTTACAAGAATGGGTGACAAAGGAAAGGAGGTCGGCAGTCGATCTGCGCTGACGGAATCCATACTGCCTGTCGTGGATTAGACTGTGTTTTCCAAGAAATTTAAGTAATTCGGTGTTTATATACTTTTCCATCACTTTAGAGACGACTGAAAGGAGAGAAATAGGCCTGTAGTTGCTAGGAAGCGCTTTGGATCCTTTCTTGGGGATGGGTTGTACTCGAGCAGTTTTCCAGTTACTAGGGAATATGCCTTTATTGTAAGATATCTGAAACAGACGAGTCAGGACAGGAGCAAGTTCTGGTGCGCATTTTTTGAGAAGAATTGCTGGGATCTCGTCAAGGCCAGAGGCTTTCCTGGTATTAAGAGAGCATCTTTCGTACCTTTATAGTTTTGAAAATGATATCCGTCATTTTGTGCGGGACATTAAGGACTGTTGGTGGTAGACCTTGGAGACCGCTTCCGCGCTTGGGGTGGAGAAGTTTAATGCCCAGTAGTCAAACTACAACAACTCAACATACCCTTATCCCCCGCTCCAAGGAGTGAGCAGATTGGTGCCTTATAGTTAATTTCATTTCACTCATGTTTCCTTAACCTCTTGAAAGTGGTTCTAAAACATGAGGCGAAACGTGAAGTTTCGATAAATCCCCGACGTGGTTTAACATGAGAACCAAATATTGACATACATCACGTAAACATTTTGAAAGCTTCATCCGTCATCTGTGTTTCATTTTATTTTCAATTTGATGAATTTTTTTATCAAAACATCATAACATAGCAACAGATCTTTATTTGTAGTTGTCATGATTTCGTATTAATTCAATTTTTTTATATACCTAAGGATGCTGTCAAGCAGTGAAACCGGTTACAGAAACGTTGAAAAACATCCTAGAACATCTAGAATTCAGAAGGGCCACTTGCTCCAGTTAGCTTACGCGCTGGCTACGTCCTTCACCTACAGAAACGAAACCCAACAGTGAAGCCAAAGAAATAGTCTCCAAGTCTGTAGCAAGGTTTAAAAATATTTTCGACATACGTATCTTTGTTTATCCTAGGTACCCCACAAAATTTTGGGTTTGTCCATTTGTGGCCGGAATATGTTTTGTCATATCAGTATTTTGCCTATCTAAATACATTTTGTGTACGACATTCATAAATATCTTACATAGTGTCGTCTTTGTGTCTGCAATTTTCTATAACTTATATAACGTATATGTAAAAGTGCAGCAATGCAAATCTAAATCTAGCGTTAAAAAACATTATTTTTTATCCCTCTCACGACAAGACGCCAACTCAGTCTCTTCTACGCCGAAGATGGTACAATTTTTGCCAAAGAATTTCTATTCATTCGTGTATCCGTTGTGTCGTAATGGAGTTAGCAAACTGTAACTGTGTAGTTTGCATATTCAAAAAGATCAAATTGAATCTGCTATCGCGAGCAAGAGAGTGAGCAGTCCTCGAAGACCTTGCTATGAATATTGATACCAGTCTTGTGCCGATCCGCCGATGTCAATGCTGACTTTATATAATAAAATTACACCCCGGCTTTCCCCCTTGATACTCTGTAACTCATGTATTGCGATTATACACTCTGCAAACTGGAACTGTGTTTTTATTGTTGAGGAAAACTTCATAATTTTTAACTTCCTATAATATCCTTGAATGTGTAGATATATTATATAATTCAGTTTAGTTATTTGTTACACATTATTTTAATCTTTAGGTAAAATGTACACATACTTTTACGTCTATTACTTCTGTCACACGCTAGGCCAATATTTTCTGCACTCTGCTCGCTGCCCCTGACTCGGATTCTTGCTATTGAATGTAGTCAATAGCTGTCACCAAGGGGCGCCTATAAATTATGGGACACACTTATGTGATAAGGAACTTTTCAAAGGTAGATCAAAAAAAAAAAGAAACGGTAACGTATTTAGAACATATAAAACAAGAAAATTCGCTAATAAAAATAAATTAAATAGATTTAAATTAACTGGTCCGATTTTTCTGGCCAACCAACCATTTTAAGTTATTTACCCACCTACCAAAATATAATTTTTCACAAAAACTTTTTCGACGATACAACAAAAATTTCATGAAAATTTGCAAACAATTTTTCAAGAAAATCCGTGAGCATTTTTTTTAAATAACTTTATATATTTATCATTAATTATCAAAATGCCACAAAAACATCTTACAAAAGATGATTTCTACGAAGCACAAGAAAATTTCTGCGAAAACTGGCTAAATATCTTTTTCCACAAAATTTTGCAGAAAGAATACATGAAATTCAAATTACATACCTAATCTGTAATTAAAATTGAAAATAAAATGATTTGTTTGCACGAAAATCCATTAAAACCTTATTTTCGATGAATTTCGTTTAAAAAATGTTCCATCAATTGAATAATTTTTCTTCAAACAAAATTCATTAATGTCATTTATAAGAAAATTCGCTATTAAAATAATATTTTGTACAAGAAAATTAACTAATAGAAATAGAGATAAGTTAAAAAATATTCAAAATCTGATCTAATAACAGAACTAGATACTTTTTCTGTGGCTTTGCAAAGAAAATTCTTTTGCCTGTGGATGCTGTAAAAATTGAATCCGGTTGTAGAGAAGAAAACAACCTCTTCTGATGTTACAAATCTCTACGTCTATGCTGTGGCACGGTTTTACCAACTAAGGGTAACAACAGCTATTATATTAAACTTGAATTAAAAGTCTTAAAAGTACTTAGCTTTTATTTTCAACAAAAAGGCGGTAAAAAATATATTGGAATTACAAAATCTGATCAGATAACGTTAAAATGGAATCAAAGACGAAAAAAATGTAAAAAAAAATAAATTGAGTTAACGGTAAGATTTGAACCCGTCTCCTCTCAGAAAGGCATCCTAACCATTACACCGCGTAATGCTCCTGGAAAACTGCAATGAAGAAAGGTAGATAACCGATAATAGTCTTAAGTTATTGATTTGTAATATGTAAGGTCTTTAGAGGCAGATTTTGCAGTTATTTTAACAAATCGGAAGAGTAGCATAAATCTAGAATATTCTGTTGTTGTTGTTGTTCGAATTATGGCTGTGGCTTTTTGCCATTAGCTCATTTTTCCAGTTTAGGAGGTATAGTCAAATATTTCCAGACCAGCCGATAACTGATACCGATTGATAATAAACAATAGTGTCGGATCACTCTATGTAATGATATATACATTTTTATCTTTCCCATCCATACACCCTATCATACAACATACTTCTCAATAAATGTTTGATATATAATATATACACATATATAGACACAATCATACACACATATGACATATGTACACACAAATATATACACACATTTTTTTTTTTTTTTTTTTTTTTTTTTTTTTTTTTTTCCATTTTTATTTATTCAGGATTGCACAGGGGACACATGTCTTCGTGCCAAGGGGTCTATCATGGCAACTTTATAGACAAACAGGAAGACCTCTATAAGAATAGGAGAACATAAAGGGATTGAACACTGGGAATATCTACCTAAACTACCTTAATTCTATCCTACGTCTAAATATATTTATCATAATTTTAAAGCCAACCTGTGCACGTGGTCTATTAATACTTTATATAATGCTATATTTTTCATCTCTAGTATTTGTGTTATGCAAAATGGTTTTTGTACTATATTTAAGTTGTTAATATATTCTATAAAAATTTCAATAATGTTATATTTATTGGTACATTCCAACAAAACATGCTGCGCGTTTCCTACTTCCCCACATGCACAGGTTGGCTCATCTGAAAGGCCTATTTTATATTTATGGCTTGGGAATAAAGCATGGTTGAACCTTAACCTACATATTATCGTTACAAAATTTTTTTCGTAATAGCAATTTCTAAACCATGGTACCCTAGGTATCGTGGGCTGAATATCTCTGTAAAACTTTCCTTTTGTCTCTCTGCTGTATTGCTCCGCCCATAATCTATTACTATATTTGAGACCTTTCGACAAAAAATCTTCAAGTGGACAGAGATACTCAGTCGACTGACCCTCTTCCAAAGCTTTTTTTGCTAACCTGTCTACAATTTCATTGGGTACAATGCCACAGTGGCCCTTAATCCACATAAATCTCACCACTTTGTTGTTAAGCATTAGAATATGTAACCACTTGGCAAGTTCACCAAATAAATAGTTGTTACAAATATGACTATTGAAGTTTTCTATTTTTTGTAGTACACTTTTGCAGTCTGTAATTATTACTATATAATTGTCGTTGCTGTCGGTGGCATACTTCAGGGCTTCTATGATAGCTATCAATTCTGCTGTGTAGTTAGACATATTTTTGTTCAATTTAAAAATTTTTGAATTTTCGTCTTGGACTGCAAAATAGGCACATGCTGTTTTTTCGTCAGTTTTTGATCCATCTGTGTATATCAGACAGCTATTTGGTGGTACTAATTTACTAATGTCTTCCTGGAAGATGTTGTTTCTTAACGGCTGGGCTATGTATGAGTAATCTGGCAGGTAGTCAATTTGTACATTTTGCAATACTTCATATTTTATATTGTAAAACGGCTGCGTATCGTAGGTGTACATATCGGGCTTTACTTTGAGTGCAGACAAATATGCTTCTACTGTAAGTGGGATTGCTTTTTGACTCCAATAACGATGTCTTGCTGTGAGCTTGTGTAATTGGTCCAATTTGAGTAGGATTGGGCTGTTTTTTGCTTGTAACTTTAATATAAATCTTATTGCTATCATTTTTCTTCTGAATTGAAGAGGCATCTCACCACATTCGGCTAGCAAATTATTAACTGGAGTGCTTTTTAGTGCACCTAATGCCAACCTTAAGCATTTATTTTGGATGGTACTGATTTTATTGAGGTGGGTTTTCGCCGCTTGGTCATAGAGGAATGAGCTGTAATCTAACATGGCTCTAACAAATGATCTGTATATCATTAAGGCTACATTTGTGTCAGCGCCCCATCTTGTGTGACACACCATACGAAGTATATTTATTGCTTTCTCAGTTTTTGTCGTTAGATGTTGAAGATGATCCCTCCAGAGCAGTTTTTTATCCAAAAACACCCCTAAAAAGCACACCTTATCCTTAATGGGGTAATCAGTGTTGTTAACAGTGACCGTAGTGGGCAGTGGCTGTCTCTTGCGCGTAAATATACATAGCTGAGTTTTTTTGGTTGATATGTTCATGTTGTTGTTGTTCGTCCATTGTTGTAGTTGCTCTATAGCTTTTGTAACTTCTTGGATTCCCCTATCTATTTCGCAGTTGGTGTCATAAATGCATATATCGTCGGCAAATTGTAATACTTGTATGTTGATATTGTTGCTTATGTCATGTGTATAGATCAAATATAAGAGAGGACTGATTATACTGCCCTGTGGTACTCCTCTTGACGTGCTTCTGGGAGTGATATTTTCATTTGCTGTTAGAAGATGTATTTTTCTGTTTAAATATAATTTTATAATTTTACGGGCAAAGTTTGGTTCTATTCCCAAGTATATCATCTTATCATACAATAGGCTTAAGTTTATATTATCATAAGCGTTTTCTATGTCGATAAATCCTGCCACTGTTGATTTTGTGTTGGTGAATGAAATGTTGATATCTGTGGTAAACTTTGTTAGACTTTCTGCAGTGGAATATCCCTTTCTAAAGCCAAACTGATTTGGAGATAATTTATGGTTTTTTTCCAGCCAAGTCTCTAGTCGTCGTTTGATCATTCTCTCCAACGTTTTTAGTACACAGGACGCTAACGATATTCCCCTATATGACTTGGCTAAGTTGGGATCTCTAAATGGTTTCAAAAATGCCATAACCAGATATGTTTTCCAGCTTTCTGGATATTCTTCTGATAGCCATATTTTATTTATTACGTTTAGTAATAAATCCTTAGCTATTTGGGGTAGTTGGTACAACATAGAGTAATGTATGTTATCTGCCCCTGCAGCTGTGTTGTTGTTATTCTTAAGACTAAGGTTTAGTTCTTGTATGGTGAATATTTCGATGTTAATATTGGATATTGGACCGCCTCCAAATGAGTTTTCTTCCACCCAAGCCGGTGCTTGTAGCTGCATAAACTCTATCATCCAATCGTTGTTCAAACTTCGGGGTATGTTGTCTGTTTGCACGCCATTTATACATTTTATTGTTTTCCAGATTTCCTTTATTCTAGTGTTTCTATTAAGTGTACTACAAAAGTTTTGCCAAGTTTTTCTTTTATTATCTAAAATTACTCGTTTTGCTATTGCCGCACATTTCTTATATTCTATAAAATTTTGCATTGTAGGGTTAAATTTATACGATTGTAATGCTACTTTGCGTTTATCAATTGCTATTTTACAATTTTCGTTCCACCATGCTTTATTAAATTTTGTTTTTTTAGCTTTATTCACTGGAATAGTTTCAGAAATTATTAGATTTAGATTTTGAAGAAACTCTTCATAGCCTATGTTTGTATTTATTTCTAAGGCATTTTTTGCAAATTGCTCTGTTTTTTGTTTGTATTGTTCCCAATTAGCTTTTTTAACATTCCATTTTTTGTTTGTTATTTTGTTTTCCGAGGAATCTACGCTACTATTTGTATTATCTATAAAAAACTTATACTCAATAACAAAATGATCCGACCCTAATGTTTCATTTTTTACACTCCATTCAATATTTTGAGCTAAAGCGTTTGAAGTTATTGTTATATCAACTGCAGACCTGGAAATACTATTTGGCTTAGTCATACGCGTTTCTGCACCTGTATTAAGATAAGTAAGTTGATTATCATCAATGGCTGAAATTAAGTTTTGGCCATTTAAGTCTGTACTGGTACTTCCCAACGCTGTATGGTGGATATTGAAGTCGCCCCCTAGAATAAATGGTTTTTCTAAGCTTCTAAAAAAGGTATCCCATTGAGTAACTGAAATTCTATTTCCAGGTTTAATATATATTGAATAAAAATTAACGATCTTGTTACGATGTAGTTTAATTTTTGCACCTACGCACATTATGTTATCCACAAAATAAAACTGGTTAATTTGAGTAAAGGCAAATTTATTTGATATTAGTAGCGCTACGCCACCATATCCATCTGCCCTATCTTTTCTAAGTATACTATATCCTGACAATTTAATATTGAATGTAGATTTTAACCATGTTTCACTAAGCAGTGAAATATCAATACAGTTATCAAATAGATATCTTTCAAAGCTGCCCTTGTTTGACATTAAAGACCTACAATTCCATTGCATTATTTTCAGCGCGAATATGTATTTTGGGTTTGTACGATACGTGATATATCTAGTCTAAGTTTATCTAACAGCTCTTTGTCTAATGGGTTACCTGTGCCAATGTTTTTTAATGTTTCTATAAAAAAAGATACCAGTTTTTCAGTTTTATCTTCGTCTTTTGGTAGATTATATCTAGGGGGTATGGGATTTATGATTGGTGTTGTTCTGAATGTTGTTGGCGCCACAATTTCTTGATGTTGTTGTCGTATGTTTTCCATTTTATTTTCGTGCAGTATATCTGTACGTTTGCGTTTTACTACAGGTTGTGGATAAAACTGAGAGTTTGCTTGTGAATGCGTAAAAGAATTTGGAAAAGTATAATTTGTTGCGGGAAGTTTGGCATCACCGTTGACTGAAAAATTATCTACGTTAGTTACATGTGATTTTGTTACTTTTGCGTAACTTTGTGAGTATTGTGTTGATGCTTCTTTATACGATTTATTTTCCGTGCTCATTATATTTTTGATGGATTTTTGTTTTTGAAATTCTGGGCAACTATTTCTGTCAGTGGCCTTATGTGGTCCCCGACATATAACACATACCGGTGTCCCTGTATGTGTGCACTGATTATTACTATGTTCTTCTCCACAGTTTCCGCACCTTTCTTTTCCTCTACATTGTGTGCTAACGTGGTTATAGCGTAAGCATTTCATGCATTGTATGACCCGTCTAATGTAAGGTTCTACCTCGAAAATGATTTTTTCTATCGACACTTTTTTTGGCAAATATTGACCTTGAAAAGTAACTAGAATTGACTGTGTTGGAACGTATAAAATCTGATCACCATTTTGAACACGCCTGTTCATTCTTCTAACACTAGAAACCTGAAAATTTTCGCCTATGCGCGGTTTTATTATGTTGCATAATTCGCTTTCTTGGATATCTAAATCTACTTTTTTAATTACCCCCTGCCTTTTTGTTAAATACTGAGGTATGTAAGCGTAATAATTTTTATTTTTAAGAATTTCTGAATTTACTAGGTTATTTGCACTTTTTCCGTTATTAAGTTCTAATCTTATTTTGTTCAGGCCTACACTAACTATCGATTTAATGTCTTGATCTATTTCAGGTACTGAATTACGTATAATTCTCGAAGTCGTTATGATATGACTTTTACCTATATTTCCATTGTTATTTTGAATATATACAATGTACGGACCGCTATGCTTGTTATCATAAAAATTATCCACAACTTTATACTGTTTATCGACCACTGTAGTCGGCTTATCGCTTATTGGATTTTTACATATATTTTCATTTACATTTTTATTTGAAGTTTCTACTAATGAATTAAAAACTTCACTTACCAAATCCTTATTGATATTATTTGAAACTTTTTTTTCGCCTATGGCTTTATTTTGATTTTCTGTTCCTACCTTATTAGTTTCGTAATTCATCTCTATATCCTGGGACATTTCTTGTGTTTTTTCATACCAATCTGTTTTTGCAGGATTAGATTCTAATCTTCCGCGATCAGGCGGTTCGCCTGTTTTATTTGTATACATTTTCACTTAAAAACACCAAAACACTTCGTATTTTAACACGATTTTCACTACGTATTCGCTTAACTACCGTTCACCTCGAACGCCGGCTGCCGAATGTAGAATATTCTAATACATATTTTATGCAATATTCATAAACCACAATAGTTCTACTAATTTTCACATTACAGGAGAAAAATTATAAAATTCTCAAAGTAATCTTTCTAGTACATTTTGAACTTTTTTCGCCATGAAAGGACAAACGTTGTCTGTAATATTTAATACATTTTGTTTAACACATACAAAATTTTGGTATTGCGTCTTCTCTGACTTTTAGTGGTACTAAAATATTGCTTCATTAAGTGTCTATAACTTTTTTCCTTTCAACAGAGATACCTAAAGTTTGGTGCAGTGTTTTGTTCTTACAACATTAACCAGCTTGCCAAAAGCCGTTGCCACAGCTTTGTTATTTCCGGAGATATGAATTTTTTCTAAAAGAAAACCTAAAATTTACCCGGAAAAACTAGTTCGATTTTCCTGGCTAACGAACTTATCCAAGCCACTTGCAAAAAAAATTACTCACCAAATTTTATCTAAATCGGCCATTTATTTTTTGAGTTATCGGTGTGACACACATATATATATATATATATATATATATATATATATATATATATATATATATATATATATATATATATATATATATAAACATATAAACATATAAAACTGAAACTGACCCCCGATATGTGCTCTAGGGGGCCTAGTTTGCCTTCATTTGAAGAAATGTTTTCCTAATTCGAGATCTCCCCATTAGTGAATTTTTTTCAGAAAATTCACTAAAGACGAATCACGTGGATGACGCGGTCTGAAAATAATATATAAGTTTAACAATAAACCTTTGCATAAACTAGAGTATTTTTTAATCTAATAATAAATATTTTGAAGAAACCAATGACACAGCAATGAACTACCCGCTTTTTCCATTCACTCTCAAACATTTTCATGAGTGGAATTGAAACAGACCTAGCAAATGAAAATGATTATTTTTCTAGAGTATGTTTTGTTATGTGAACAATATTTTAACAAATACAAAAGTATGCAAAGTAGACGATTTTATGTGCAGATTAATCGGTCAACTTGACTCCATTAAATTTACCCAGGAAATAGAAGTAAATAACAAGTTACCTTTTTTTTTGTATTAGTCATCCAAAATAGAGACACTTTAGAATCTGACATCCTCAGAAAAGAAACCACTACCCTGAGTTATATTTCAAGTGACTTACACCATAGTTTAGCACAAAAATAGCTAGTTTCAATTTTGTGGTTCATAGATTGATACTTTTTCATTAAATAAAGATAGATACAACAGGGAACTAGAATATATTAAAAATGCGGCTAAGTATAATGGTTATTCTGTCTGCTGGAAATTAATAAACCTGCAGCACGGCAGCCTCTATTGGCAAATAATTAAGTTGTATTCTAATAGTGATGTCACTTAGTCAATTATCTTTCAAAGGGCTTCCTTTCTGGGTCTTATCTCCCCAAGACGTCCTGAATCTTAGCTTGTCTTATGACATTACTAGTTCATAGTCGACAATATTTGTTTTCCCTCCTGGTCTTCTAGCATCCACACAAAAACGTCATCTTGAGAAATCTTTAAAATGTTTAATACCGTGGCACTAATGTGTCTAAGAGATTCGTTATTCGAATAGGCAAGCCAATATATGGCCTTCATTTAATTAGCTCGTTTTAAGTTTTGTTATTTATAGGATACCTTATAAGGAGCGTTGACGCTGGAGTGAAAAAGTTTGCAGGCTACTACAATTTACTATCTGGTGCGTCGCTGTAACTACCACGGTCTATTTGAATTCTTCATATTGAAGAGATTCTCTATTAATAATTTGAATCGGGCGATATTGCCTGACAATAAATAGGACCAATTCATCGATTTGGGACTACACAGTATTAAGGAACTCCATTATACTTCTGATTCATTTCATTTCATACGGTGTAGCCTAGTCAAATTACACATTAAAGAAAAAAAATATCACGGATAATTGGAAATGGTCTTAATCGGTCCTTTTCCACTTCAAATTAAAAAAAAAGGCTCTAAATGTGACTTTTTTCAGCTTTTGGCTTATATCTAGGAAACTGAGTCGTTTTGAAAAATTTTGTACATAAAAAGTGAAGCTGCTTCCTACAAGATTCACTACCTGCTTTTGTTTATAGGACGCATGATTTCGGCGCTAGAGCGCCCTGAAAACAGAACTTACTGTCGCGCTCTGCAAAAAAATAACGACATTTTTTGCCTTCCTGAGCTTTTAACATCTCACTGAAGGTAGTAACCTTCTTTTCCTTCCAGATCTATAAATTTCATGACTAATTCTATACCTGACAGCCAGTGGCGGATCCAGGCATGTTTTCTGGGGAAGGGGAAATAATCCCTGAAGACCTAATGCAAAATTGCCCCAAAACCTGTTTTATAGGACCTGGGGACTTAATCTTCGGATCCTTCATTGAATTTACACTGCGATCGTCAGGCCGAGAGTCCTCTATGGGGCGTTGGTCTGGTGGTGTGGTGTGAACAAAGCTACTACCAGAAAGCTGGCCAAACTCCAAAGGCTGGCAATCCTCGGTATCACAGGCGCTATGAGGACGACACCATCAGCCGCACTAGTGGTCTTTCTGATGCTGCCACCGCTTCCCATCTGTATCAGAAGGGAGGCTATGGCGTAGCATCTTAGAATGCGAAACTTTGGTGCGGAGAGGGAGCAATAATAGAGCATACAAGAGTCGCCAAGGAGGTGGAAAAGGAAATTCCGATTTCTACCATCAAGGTAGGGAATGCAGAGGACGATATTAGGTTGACTAGGCCATATACCCTCAGAATCCCCAGTAAGGATCAGTCGAGGGAAAATGAGGTTGCATTCCAGCCCACAAGCCTAGTCTGTTTTACAGATGGATCGCGGCTGGAGGATCAACAATCCTTCGGGGCAGGAATCTACATCGATAGCCTGGGGGTGCGCGAGAGTTATGCTCTGGGCGGATATACCACGGTATTCGAAACGGAGGTGTACGCTATCCTGTCTGTAGCCAATAGACAGGATGTGAGGATGAGCCCCGAGAAATGTGTATACATTTGCTCGGATAGTCAGCCGGTCCTCCGGGCAGTCTGCGCGACCAGAATTAGATCAACACTGGCTCGGGAGTGCGCTGATGCCCTTGAAGGACTAGCCATGACAAAGGAGGTGCAACTGGTGTGGGTTCCGGGACACTGTGGTGTAGCGGCGAATGAGTTGGCGAATGATCTCGCAAGGATTGGTTCCCGGCGGGCGTTCTGTGGCCTGGAGTCTGCGATAGGTATAAGTAGGAAGACGGTCTCTGTCTCCTTAGACAGGTGGACTGAGAAGGCCATGGAGAGGCACTGGGGCTCGGCTGGTAGCTGTAGGCAGGCGAGGGATTTCGTAGAGGGGCCGGACAGAGATAAAACTGTCTGGCTACTCGGTACGAGTCGACCTACGTTTCGTCGCATCCTTTGGGTGCTGACAGGCCACTACGCCCTTAGAAGACACCCCACATTGATAGGTGTGGAGAGGGATCCATTTGCCAGGAATGCGGTGAGGATGCAGAGACGTCTTACCACTACCTGTGTGAATGCGAGGCTTTTGGGAGTCTTTGAGCAGAATTGTTCGGTTCGAGGACTCTGCAGAGGAATCAGGTAAGTACCGTCCAATGGAAGACCGTCATGGCCATCATTTCGAGGTCGAGGCGGTTTGGTGACGGAACCGAGAAAGTGTAGAGCATGGTTGATGGGTTGCCGGGGTTGTCAAAAAGAGCCCATTTCCTGGCGTTAGCCTCCCCACGACTGCTACTACTATATATATATATATATATATATATATATATATATATATATATATATATATATATAAACTTTTCAAATGACCTTGGATTTGGGTTCTAGGGGCCCTAATTCTCGCTCATCTGAAGAAATTTTCCAAAAATCTTGCCATCGATACGTTTCTATTAGTGAATTTTCTTAATGAAAATTCACTAAAAGGTTAGCTTTGAGGCCTCACTCCAATACCATTTTCCAGTATATTTGGTCTAAAGATAAAGTTCATGTACTGAGACAGAAGAAAGCTAAGAAACGAAGGGGCAGTGATGAAGTTTAACAATTACCTAGAAGCATGAAAGACTATCATATGTTGTTAGATAGTCAGAGCAGAAGCACTAACACAGAAAGCAGCTAACTGAAGTGGTGTTCGAGACTTGGTTAATTATTAATTGGAGTAGAGATTGTGAGTTATGGAATAGAGAGCGGTACATGACCGTACAAAGTGGTCACAGCGACAAACTGTACCTTCACACGCGATCACATTACACGGCGACTATACTCACAAAAATACAAATACCAAGACGATTTACGTTTTTGGCTGTTCAACTGGAATCTGTATATATTATAAAGTTTTCTATTGTCAACCTACTGGCCATATATTATGAATTGCCATATAACATGATAAATTAGACAAACATAACCTACAAAGTACAACATTCGGACAGAAAAAGTCTAGACGCAGCAAGTGCGTTATGTAAGTGAATTTTCTTAAAATGTTTTTAATAGAAAATATGTCTCTTTAATGCAAGCAGGAATCAATTTGGTCACCGGTATAACCTATATAGTAGGAACAATATACCATATTTTAACAACATAACTTGTTTGAAAATGTACAAAAATTTTCCGAAAATAAACTTAAAACATTTCCGAGAAAATTCATTTCATAGCTGACGAACCTTAGGTTAATAGCAAATTGCGTTATTGAATTGTGAATCGTTTAATTCGCTACTAAAACGCGCTTACTGCGTCTCGATTTTTTTTACAAACATGCATCATATTTCGATAAAAATGCAAAAATGCAATAAGGAATATTAAAAAAAAAGTAGTTATCACCAACGACTTATGGGTCATCCTGTGGTTGTCAAAATAATTTTATAAGATGCAGATAAGATGCAGCTCAAAACGCCCTATAGGTAACGTATAAAAATTTTTCTCATATCTTTCATAATAACAATTATATTGAGCTTTACCGTAGAAATGCGTCACACTGTATATATGTAAACAGAAAGTAAACCCAGGTATGGATTCTAGGGGGCCTAGTTTGCGCTCATTTCACGAAATCTTTTTAGGATTCAAAAGTCGCGGTTTCCTCAATAACGATTTTTTTCTATGAAAATTAGCTAAAGATTATAGATTGTTAAACCATAAATTTAACTAAAACTACTTCCAAAGCTTCAGAGCAAGTGTGTATTTGAAATGAATTTTTTGGAAATATTTTATTAAAATGAAGGGCAATGATGGTTTAAGCTGAAGCCTAAGGGTTTGCAGAACACTCTTTACATAAATAAAAATTTCAACAAAATGGAAAACCGACTTCACAAAAAAATATTCTAAAACAAAAAATGCACTAAAAAGTAAAAAATAATTGCGTATTCTTCTGTCTACAACTTACAATCAACTTATTTTTTCCACCCAATGTACGATCTATGCATTTACCACGCAAGAATGTAGGTACCCACTTAAACTTAACCTCTAACTCAACACATAACTATGACTAACAAACAATTATCAAAACATTTATTTAGAGTTCACCTAAGCAGAAAGTTTTAAATATATGTGTAGACTGTTAAAAGACAATCAAATTATTAGGATCATATAATGTAAAATTATTGTTATTTTTGGAGTCGGTGTCAGCCAAGATGGGTTTGTAACTACTTAAACGTGAAATGTCTTACTATATAACAATTGGCATACACACTTTACACACATAGACGCAGCACGCGGCGCCGGCGAGTCGATTGCGCGCGCGCGCCCGGAAGAATGGTTGGAGGGATATAACCGAGTGAGCGAGGCAAACGCGTACGCCGGCCATACGCCAGTCAGTCAAGAGATGATGAGAAGCGATAGGAGTTAGTTGATTATAAACCGATTGCGATTCTTTTTCGTTCTACACCGTCTTTCTTAAGATAATTCTTTATGTTTATTATTATAGCTACATTTTCGTATCAATGTTGCTTGATATTGTCGTATTAAATTTCATTTGTAAATAGGCTGAATTAGGTAATGGTACTTTGTCTTGAGAGAGGTATTGTCACAGCATAATATCTTATTTAAGTTCATTTGTAAATAGGTTTAATTAGGTATTGGTATATTGTCGTTCCAAGGTCTCAGGATATTGTCACAGTATATTGTATAAAATTTCATTTGTAAAATAGATTTCATAAGGTATTCTCGTATTATTAATGTAAGGTATATTGTCATATTTCCTTGGCTGACACCGACTCCAAAAATAACAATAATTTTACATTATATGATCCTAATAATTTGATTGTCTTTTAACAGTCTACACATATATTTAAAACTTTCTGCTTAGGTGAACTCTAAATAAATGTTTTGATAATTGTTTGTTAGTCATAGTTATGTGTTGAGTTAGAGGTTAAGTTTAAGTGGGTACCTACATTCTTGCGTGGTAAATGCATAGATCGTACATTGGGTGGAAAAAATAAGTTGATTGTAAGTTGTAGACAGAAGAATACGCAATTATTTTTTACTTTTTAGTGCATTTTTTGTTTTAGAATATTTTTTTGTGAAGTCGGTTTTCCATTTTGTTGAAATTTTTATTTATTTCTTTATTTTTAGTGAATCTGAAGCTTTATATTTGTTTTAAATAGTCCCAATATGAGTAGACCTACTAAACGCGCTGCTCATATGAGAGCGCCGTTTAAATGAGACCAACGGAGAAGAGGAGAAACGCCTATCTCAAAATAGGAAATCCACCTCCAGGGCCATTCAAAAAGAGACTTGTGAAGAGCGCAAAAATAGACTTTCGAAAATGCAGGCTTACATGAAAAAAGTTTTGAACAAGGAAAATTTCCAAAAACGTACTCAACGTCTCGGCTTTACCCACGACCGTCAATCCAATGAGACGAAAGCGCAACGTGCCCACCGCCTCGGTGTGATCAACAATCATCATCAATGTAGTCGAAGTCAATTAAATACGCATTATTAAGGATAACTGAAACACTATTGGTCAGATCTTGATCACATTTATATGAGACCACACCAGAAGTACCAGCTCTCACATAAAAGAAGAATAATCAAAATAGGTTCAACTAGAAAAAAGTTCTGAGATAACACACAAGAACATCATCAATGTAGTCGAAGTCAATTAAATACGCATTATTAAGGATAACTCAAAAACTAGATCAGATCCTGATCACATTTATATGGGACCACACGACAAGCACCAGCTTTCAAATAAAAAAAAACTCTGGACGCAGAAAGTGCGTTATGGTAGTGAATTTTCATAAAAATGTTTTTAATAGGATATTTTTTTTAAGAAAGCTTGCATGAAATTTGGTTACCAGTATAACCTATATAGTAGGAACAATGTACCATATTTTATCAAAATAATTATTTGAAAATGTACAAACATTTTCCGAAAATAAACTTTAAATATTTCCGAAAAAAACTGGTCTCCTAGCCAATGACCCTTAGGTTAATAGCCAATTGAGTTATTGAAATTTGAAACATTTAATGAAAATTCGCAAACAAAACGGCCTTGCTGCGTTCATACAAAAATTTTCCGAAAATAAAGTTAATGTTGGTTTCCTAACCAACAAAACTTACGTTAATAGCCAAATGAGTTATTGAAATTTGAAGGATTTAATGAAAATTCGCTACCAAAACGCACTTACTGCGTCCAGATTTGTTTCTTACAAACATATATCATATTTCGATAAAAAATCCAAAAATGAATTAACGAATTTGTTGTATGAAAATTAGCTAAAAATTATAGACCGTTTAACCATAAACTTCACTAAACCTACAGCGAAAGCATCAACTTAACTAAACCGACAGCCAAAGCATCGGTGAAAGGGTCTACTTGAAATGTATTTTCTGTAAATATTTTAGTAAAATGAAGGCCAATGACGGTTGTATCTGAAACTTAAGGGTTCGCAGAACACTCTTCTGGCATCATTTTCTTTTCACAATCCGTATTTGTTTAACATTCTTTGCGTAAACATTGCCAATTTTGACGTTTTAAATTGGAAGTTTGACGTTTTGAGGAAAACTCCAAAATTTGTTTCTTCAGCTGCCCGTAAATTTTTTGTCCTTAAACTTAGAGACTTGTACATGGTTTACTCTTATATATATCCTAAATAGCGCTCATTTGAAGAAATGTTTTCAAAATTCAAAAGTCGAGATCTCTTCATTAGTGCATTCTTTCTAAAGAAAATTCACTAAAAGAATCATCAAAATGGGTTTACCTAGAAAAAATTCTGAGGTAACACACATAAAAAACTCGGGACGCAGCAAGTGCGTTATGGTAGTGAATTTTTATTAAATGCTTCAAATTTAAATAACTCAATTTTCTATAAACTTAGAGAGTTTAATTTTTATGTAGTAAGGTATTTCCTAAGGCAAGATATCCACAAAATTTGATTAAAATAACTTTGTAATTTTCGGAGAAAAAATTTTTTTTCGAAGGAAAATTTAAAATTTGAATAAATCAATTTTCTTTAAACTTAGACAGTTGAATTTTGGTACGCAGTACAATCTCTCCTGAGGCAACATATATACTGAATTTCATCAAAACAGCTTTGTTAGTTTTGGAGAAAAAAAAATTTTTCGAAAGAAAACTCAAAATATTCCCGGAAAACCCCGTCTGATTTTTCTGACTAACGAACTCATCCAAGCCATTAATAAAAGAAAGGCACTTGCCAAGTTTCATCGAAATCGGTTAATTATTTTTTGAGTTAGCGGTTGGATACATATATATATATATATATATATATATATATATATATATATATATATATATATATATATATATATATACATATATATATATATATATATATATATATATATATATATATATATATATATATATATATATATATATATATATATATATATATATATATATATATAAACATATAAAACTTGAAACTGACCCCGGATATGGGTTCTAGGGGTCCTAGTTCGCACTCATTTGAAAGAATTTTTGCAAAGTCTCACCATCGATACCTCTCTATTAGTGAATTTTTTTAAATAAAAATTAACTAAAAACATACAGGCGAATTAAAAATCTCCTCCTTGTTTGAAGTCGGTTAAAAAAAGCAAATAATAGGTATTTGGACTCGTCCGGGATTTGAACCTGGGAGCTCCCGCACTCTAAGCGGAAAATATACCTCTAGACCATCGAGTTAGTTGCTGGAACTTTGTTTTAATGTCGTATTCCAGCGGGCGTTGTAGTCATTTTAGTCATAATTAATGTTTAATGATTTATATAAAGATTATAATGTTTAATGATTTATATAAAGATTATAGTATCTAGTTATTAAATTAAATACTGAAATCTCGGATAAGTTTTGCTTCCGCGGAAACACTGTTTCTTTCTCAACAGAATGACTGAATCGTTGGTTGTGATGCACAATCATCATCAATGTAGGTAGTCGAAGC
This sequence comes from Tillus elongatus, assembly GCA_964006375.1. Classification (NCBI taxonomy): domain Eukaryota; kingdom Metazoa; phylum Arthropoda; class Insecta; order Coleoptera; family Cleridae; genus Tillus; species Tillus elongatus. The sequence goes on along the minus strand of OZ023265.1, from coordinate 186,020,438 downwards.
CAATTAAATACGCATTATTAAGGATAACTCAAAAACTACTGGTCGGATCCTGATTACATTTATATGGGACCACACGAGAAGCACCAGCTTTCAAATAAAAAAAGAATCATCAAAATCGGTTCACCTAGAGAAAAGTTCTGAGGTAACACACACATAAAAAAAAAACATACAGGCGAATTGAGAACCTCCTCCTTTTTTGAAGTCGGTTAATAATTCGTATTTCTCTCAGGTCCTTTGCATAAATATTGATAGTTTTGACGTTTCAAATCGCGACTTTTTACGTTTTGAGGAAAACCCCAATTTTAAAAAAAGTTGAAATCTCCTTATCAGTGAATTTTTTAAAAAGGTTCACTAAAAGCATTAAGAGAAGGTCACCGATAAAGATAGTTAAGTGTTTGATAGAATACGTGAAATAAAAGGATCCTCGCGGTAAAAAAATTAGAAGAGGAAGGCAATTTTTATCAAAGATATTCTGGGACATTGTAACATTCTGACAACAATACTTAAAGGACACATGCTTTCGAAAAATAGTAGGTGTACCTAGAGCGAGTGGAAACTTACTTGAAAACTTGGCACAATGAATGACATGAGAAAGCTACAATGTAATGAAATAGTTACGGGAGAGAGAGAGAGCCGTGGTTGCGACGACCAGACGACATCTCCCTCAGATCTAGAAGATGATGAACATATGTGTGTGTTTTGTTTCTTTAACGTCGGCCTATTTCCGCGACTATAGCCAATCACCGACGCCAGGGAGCAGTTTCACCTCACTATCCTGGAAATCTTGCCGAACCCCTGCATTTCTGTAAGGAGGGTAGGGATCTTTAACGTGCCCAACATCGCATGGACACGGGACCGACGGATTTACGCCCCCTCCGAAGGGCGGAACGTGCAGACATTCAACTTGCTCAAATACAATGCCAGAACTTCGGTTGATGTTAATGTTACAGTTTGTACTGAAAAAGTGAAAGGAGTACGCTGGGATCGAACCCTGTACTCTTCGGTTCAGAGGCAAACATTCTTACCCCTGAACCACCGAGAGATGATGAACATACTTGCTGCGTCTAGACTTTTTTCGTTTCTTTTAAATATTTTGAAACGCAGACAAATACATAATTTATTTATTCAGTCGTTTCCTTTAAATTAATGTTGCTAATCCCGTATAAGGATAATCGTTGTTTTTTTATGACAAGTGACATTAGATTGTTTATGCAGACCCTACAAATAAATATTTACAAACTCAGACCAAATTTATAGTATTTGCAGTATCGTCTTGCGCATCGGAACACATAAAAATAATTTATTCAGAAATCCCATGGCTTTAAGGGGTCATTAAAAAGGTCATTATGAAGAAATTGCTAGCAACATTTACAGGTCGTAATGTACACACAGCCACCTAAATAAACCATGTATCGAGATAAGACATCGACATTTGTATCAGCCTTCGGCACTTTAGGAGTATCGCTTGACGAATGCCCTCCATCCTCCAATGTTATTTTAGATACAGTACTAAAATTTAACAGCCACATTTATAGATCAATTAGACGAGGTGGTCCCCACTGGGTAGCTTCACTATGTACAACAAACCACGAACATCATGCTCTATAAAATTTGAGGATCTACTCTTTATAATTACGACGTATTCTAAATTAGTAATGATCAGTTCGATGTAAGAAAAACAAACGAAAAACAAACAGATGCATTTTCCTAGTAACAATATCAAACTTTTGAAGTTTTCTTTTGCAGTTAAAATAAAATCTTGCTAAAAATATTTTCTTTACACTTATCGGTGTTTAACAGGTTCAGCGCCAAGGGCGTTACGATCAATCGATCAATCGATCACCCTTGACCAAAGTGTTTTTTTTTGTCATTTTTACTACACCTGTCTAATTTAGAATTATTTTAGATATTTACAAAAAAAATTGCGGGTCTCAAAATCTCAAAAAACGGCAGCGGACACCGGTGTCCGCTGTGGCCGTAGAAAACTCTCGGCGGACACCGGTGTCCGCTTAGTGGTAGGACAACCGAGCGGACACGTCACTTCCCGAAGTGTCCGCCGATGCAGTCTAGCAGGTTGCGACACGAATTCGACTTAAACAATTGGTAATTAGTTGTGCAAAGTGCTGTGTACGTATTATTGTATAAATAAAATGCACAGTCGTGGTAAACGAATTTTACAACTAGCTTTACAGCAAAAGCAGTATTCGGATGGTAAGTTTTAGAAATAGTTATTAGATATGAAAGATTTCATTGATAATTCTCAAACAGACGAGTCACAAAGTGAGCCATATTCAGCAGACTCCGATGCAGATTCAGTCTTTCTTCCCTCAGGCAGCTCAAACTCAGGTACATATTCTACTGATGATAGCGATTATGAAATTCTTATAAAAAAGAAGAAGGTTTTCTCATCAACATTAGAAAATACAAATATCCCGGGCCCATCTCACAAACCTGATTGTATGCATATTGTAAATGAAATAGCAAGTGAAGATGAAGAAATGGGAAGTCAACATGAAGAACATATTGGAGATCAATTGACAGAAAGCCGTGTAATTCTCAACGAAAATAATATTTCATCTCAAAACGAAAATTTGACTGTTTTTCATGAAGAACGTGTCGTAGGAAGACTGGATGATGGAACGGAATCTGAACATGGCGAACGGGTGGAACAAGAAGGTGACATGGAACGAACAGCACTTTATGATCTTACTCAATCTGTCTGGGGTCATCCTGAGGGAAATCATCTGCAGTTTGATGAGAATTTCGAAGGTGGAATTAAACCGGAATGGCAGGCCGCACTAGTATGACACCACCCGGTTGATTCCTATTTCGCTTTTGTTGATTTTCGCATAATTGATGCAATAGTCGATCAAACCAACCTTTATGCAACCCAATTTGTGATGAATAATGAAAAAATTTCCAATAAATCTCGTGTGCAAAAGTGGAAGCCGACCACTAGGGCAGAAATTATACATCTTACAAGTTTACTAGGATACATGGGAATGGTTCGCATGAACAATCTTCGAGACTATTGGTCTCAGAAATGGATTTTGAAATCAGACGTAGCACGCAGCGTTATGAGCCGTAATAGGTTTGAAATGTTGCTGAAAATGCTTCATTTTTCAGACAACGAACAGTGTCCTGAAGGAGACCGTTTGTACAAGATTCAGCCGCTTGTAGATATGCTTATAAAAAATTATCAAACCATATACACACTTGGTAAAACATTTTGTATCGACGAAACTATGGTGCCTTTCCAGGGAAGATTAGCATTCAGGCAGTATAATCCGCAGAAAAGGCATAAGTACGGAATAAAGCTATTTAAACTTTGTTGTAACAATGGGTATACGTGGAACATCAGTGTTTATGCAGGAAAAGACAAAACGACTGACAATTCGTTGGCCGTTTCTACTCAGATTGTTCTCAAGATGGCAAAAGATCTCCTAAAAAGTGGAAGAGTTTGTGTTATAGATAACTGGTACACAAGTCTTCAGCTTGCACATATTCTCTTGGATAATAAAACGCACTGCTTAGGAACTTTGCGTGCGAACAGGAAAGGAAACCCCAGAAATGTGGTGAAGAGGACCCTAAAAAGACGTGAGATTTACGCTGAAGAGAATGAAAGAGGTATATGTCTTCTCAAATGGCGCGACAAACGAAATGTCTTAGTTTTGTCGACATTTCATAGCGATCAAACTGTTTCTGAAATTCAACGACGAGGAAACCTCATTCAAAAACCAAAAGCTATCGTTGATTATAATGCAGGCAATAGTTCAATTGATCTTTCCGATCAGATGTCGAGTTACAGTTCAGCGTTACGAAAATCCATTCGCTGGCACAAAAAGTTGGCTGTTGAGATGTTATTGGGTAAGTGTTTTCTAGATATTTTGTAAATTCTGCAACCAAAGTTTATTTTATATTAGGTACTTCTATGGTGAATGCTCATTTCATTTACAAACTTGTAGAGGAAAGCAATATTCCGATGAACGACTTTCGTTTGTCAGTAATAGAAGACTTGTTGAAGTACGAAGACCAGTGAGACTTCGCGCCGCCACGTATGTCAACAACTCAAAATTTGAAAACGCATCAATTCGCCAAGATGGATTGCAAAGCTCGCGAAAACAGGATATATTGCAAAGGTTGTTATAAAAAGAAGATTGATGGCATCATCGGAAAGAATAAAGTGAAGAAAGTCACCACTTATTGCCCACAATGTGAAGGAAATCCAAGATACTGTCTCGAGTGCTTCAACCAACATCATAATAAATAATACGTATGGATATTATTTTAATAAGTGTAATTATTTAATTCTTAATATTGTAATATTTGCGTACATAATAACGTTATTCCTGAGTATGAAAATTAAATATAGCTGAGAAAATAACAAGTAGTTCATTTATACCCATATAATCTGTACGAATTGCTACAAACAACCTGGCACCAGCGGGCTATTGTACAGGGCCACAGCGGGCACGTTTCCACGTTAAACATCGTAAAACTTTGACCGCTGCTACAGACAGGATCGACAAATATTAGAAGGTTGAGCGGACACCGGTGTCCGCCATGGCCACAGTGGCTAGGAAGTATAGCGGACACAGGTGTCCGCCCTGGCGCTTAACCTGTTAAGTGAAACTAGTGTTGTGTGAGGTATCTAAATTTTGGCAACGTGTAGAGAATTCAATGATCTATCAAAATCCAAAAGTCTGGACGCACCAAGTGCGTGCTAGTAGTGAATTTTCATAAAAAGGTTTTTAATGGCAAAAATGTCTTTTAGTGAATTTTTGTAGAAAAAATTCACTAATGAGGAGATCCCGACTTTTGAATTTTGAAAACATTTTTGCAAATGAGCGCGAACTAGGACCCCTAGAACCCATATCCGGTGTTAGTTTCAATTTTTATATGTTTATATATATATATATATATATATATATATATATATATATATATATATATATATATATATATATATATATATATATATATATATATATATATATATATATATATATATGTATCACACCGATAACACAAAAAATAATAGGCCGATTTTGATAAAATTTGGCATGTGCCTTTCTTTTGTAAATGGCTTGGACAAGTTCGTTAGTCAGGAAAATCGGACGAGGTTTTCCGGGAAAATTTTGAGTTTTCACTCGAAAAAAATTCTTATCTCAAAAATTAATAAGCCGATTTTAATAAAATTTGGCAGGTACCTTCCTTTTGTAAATGGCTTTGACAAGTCTGTTAGTCAAGAAAATCGGACGAGGTTTTCCGGAAAAATTTTTAGTTTTCATTCGAAAAAAATTTTTATCTTAAAGAATAATGGGCCGATTTTGATAAAATTTGGCATGTACCTCCCTTTTATAAATGGTTTTGACTAATTCGTTAATCATAAACAGCGGACGAGGTTTTCCGGAAAATTTTTGAATTTTCATTTGAATGTTTATCTTAAAAAATAAAAAATCTATGATAACCAAATTTGGTAAGTAGGTTTACGATATAAAAAGTAAACTATACACAAAAGTTTAGATTTCTATGTTGCAATAAAAAAAAGTTATAATAAAATATTTTATGCCAGATCATTTCTATGAAAATTCACTACCATAACGCACTTGCTGCTCCTTCGCGTTTTTTAATGAAGGCAGGCATCAAATTTGATTACCCATAACTTATATAATAAAAACGATGTACCATATTTCATCAACATAAGTTTATTGTTTGAAGAAGTACAAAAAATTTTCGAAAATAAATATTCCCCAAAAAGCTGGTACGATTTTTCTGGCCAACGAACCTGTTCAAGCTATTTACCCACCTACGAAAATCCAAACATAATTTTTGTACGATAACTTACTAACATTTATTACCAAAACGTCACACAAATCTTACAAACAAGGATTTCACCTACACATAAAAAAAATTCTCCGAAAATTGACTGTTTTTTTTTGCACAAAATTGCCTAAGAGTACATAAAAATTCAAATTATATACCTAATCAATTAGTAATTAGTAAACTTAGGTTTGAAAAATACGAAAATGCAAAAAAAATATTTCAAAAACTAGAGTCTGTAGGTATAGGGAGTTGTTCAATTTGAAATGATTTAGTTACGACATTGACAGTGCGAATTTTTCCAAATTCAGTCACTATTTGAGAGCGCTCTGTATGGGGTATCTCGCTTTTTTCGACAAATAATATTAAACGAAAACCTCTCTGAATACGCCACTTTAATGATACTCTCCTATCTATTGGTAAATATAATTATAAAACTCCCTAGAAGCGTCATTTTCATGGGACTCCGATTTCCATTGGTTAAAACGCCGTATCACAATTTTTGATATGTTCCAAAATGTAAAAAATTGAGAAACAATTGAAATAACTCTAAAACAATAGGCGATATAAATGTTTTCTCCTTACAAGCATGCATTAAAATAATAGGATGTAAAATGCAATAATTCTACAATAAATGGGCTCTTTCATTAAAAAAAAAAGAAAACTTGTATCACCAACGACTTATGGGCCACACTCTGATTGTCAGCATAATTTTACAAGATGCAGCTCAAAACATCCTATAAGTAACTTTTATAATATTTCCTGTATCTTGTATAATAACCGATATATTGAGATTTACAGTAAGAATGCACCACCCTGTATATATCTAAAAATGTAAAAACTGAAATTGATCCCGAAGCGCTGCTTAATAAACTACCGGCCTATGGCCTACCACGAAAACTCTGTACGTGGACAGCAAATTTCCTCTCCAACCGGAGCATTTCTGTTGTCGTGGATGGACAATCCTCTAAACTGTATCCAATTAATGCAGGAGTTCCTCAAGATTCAGCTTTAGCCCCTACTTTGTTTCTTCTCAACATCAATGACCTCCTCTCTAGCACATCCAACCCAGTTCACCGTTACGCGGACGACAGCACCCTCCACTCCAATATACAATATTCTAAGTCTGTCTCTTTAGCCCAACTAGAGGAGGATCGCAGACTCATGGAGGGTTCTATCTCCGTGGATCTCTAAAAAATATTAGACTGGGGAAGTAGAAATCTTGTACAATTCAACCCCACCAAATCACAGTCTTGCTTTCTTTCCCATAAGAGATACACCAGCCCTAGACCCATCACAATAAACAACCAAGTTATTCAAAGTAATGAGTCCTTTTCACTTATTGGCATCTCTGTGGATCGAAATCTCAATTGGCACCAACATATCACATTAATTGCAGAAGCGGCTGCTAAGAAATTAGGTTTCCTCTTCCGGGCTCGCAAATACTTTTCCCCAGCTAATCTCTATACCTTATATACTTCACAAATAAGACCAAACCTCAAATGCTACTCCCACATCTGGGGTGCTGCTGCCGCTTCTACACTCGCTATCCTGGACTCCATTCAGAAGAGAGATATACGTCTCATCGGTGACCCTACCCTCACCCAAAGGCTGCCATCCCTTGCCCACCGACGTGCCGTTGGTGACCTCGCTCTCTTTCATAGACATCTGCACGGGCACTGCTCAGAGGAGCTTTCTTCCATAGTTCCTCCACCTGCTGCCCCCAACAGATCTACCAGGGGAACAGAGCGAATGCACCCTTTTACTGTCCAGGTCACCAGATATAGAACATCTTGTTATGCCCGCTCTTTTGTCTCGAGGACTTCCAAGTTGTGGAATTCCTTGCCGGCTCAGGTTTTTCATTCTCCCCCGAACCTCCAAACCTTCAAGTCCAGAATTAACAAGTTGCATCTTACCTCCTTGTCGACATCCACGGTACGATAGTATTTAGGCTGTAAGCCCTCGTGGTGTGTTGTTGAAAAAAAAGAAGGCTCCTAGCTCGCATTCCTTTGAAGAAATGTTTAAAAAAATTTAAAGTGCTCTCTTCTCAATAACAATTTTTTAGACTATTGAACCACAAACTGTATAATTGAAACTACTGCCAAATTATCAGAGGAGGCGTCTATTTGAAATAAATTTTCTGCAAATATTTTAACAAAATGAAGGACAATGATAGTTGAAGTTGCAACTTAAGGCTTCGTAAAACACATTTATTATGAGATTTGCTTTCCATAGCCCGTATTTGTTTCATGTTCTCCGTCTAAAAATTGCAAATTTTTACGTTTAAAATAGCGATTTTTTTTAGAAAAACTATAAAATTTTCAAAGTAATTTTTCTGTTATTCTTGACCTTTTTGCGTCAAGAAAATCTAATATTTGTCTATAATATACAATAGATCTTGTTATCCACACAAAATATTTTGGTTTTGCGCATTTCTCTGATCATCAGTTCAACATAGAGATCTGAATTTTGGCATGTAGAGTAAGTTGATTAGTTTAAATCTCAGTTCCAAATTTGGTTATCATAGATTTGTTATTTTCGGAGATACAAAACCCAAAAGCTTCCAGAAAAAAGTGGTCAGATTTTCCTGGCTAACTAACTTATACAAGTTACAACAACACAGGTCTCTTCACTAGCGCATTTTTTAAAGAAAATTCACTAACAGGGGGTTGTAATTTAAAAAAAAAGTGGATGACGTCATACTTGAAACTCAGGAGCTGTAGAAACGTAAATTTTATGTAAAAATGCGTATTTTTCAAAACTACGTGGCCGAGCATTTGATAATAAATGTGTTATTATTATTATTATTTTGTCAAAACATAAATCGCTAAAATTTTAATGAATTTATTCCATAATTTTTCCGCTCACTGTAGATAAAACTTAAAACCAAATACTATTAACAGGCAATAATAAACAGAAAACAATAATTATGTATATTATAATAATAATAATAAAATTATTATAATATTATATTAATAATTATAATAATAAGTTTTGTAGACAATAATAGCCTGGTGTAGTTTTTTAAGGTTAGAAAAGTACACAACATGTTTTGAGAATAAAAGCTTTTTATGTTACATCCGTCACTTTTTCACAAGACATTTCTTTCAGCAATCATTCACAACTAGGGGTTCTTTTTATGAAGTTATTTCTATCATTATTATCCTGGTCAAAAAGAAAGAGCCGGACAGCGGCATGAAATAAAGATGAAATCATGAAAAATATGATCGATTCTGTTGGGTTACCCGGGAGAGCAAGCAGTGAACAGAGGCTTTAATTTGTCAGGATTTTCCAAATCATATCATCGGGGTGGGCTTTGTGCGGCCTGCCGATGCTCGACTGTTCCATGGCCACTTGCTCTGTGTGGGAGTTTTCGACCACTGGTCAGAGGCCGTAGGGTGAGGTTAATTCACCCCGAAATTGGCAATAATTATCACCATAGTCCCAAGGCGACGTGGCAGCTACGCATTTCTTTTTTAGCGAAAATAGAAGTCACAACGAAAAGCTTTAGAAGAAAACTTTTCAGATGAGCGCCAATTTGGGTCCCTAGAACCCAAAACCAAAGTACCTTAAAATTATTATTTATATATATATATATATATATATATATATATATATATATATATATATATATATATATATATATATATATATATATATATATATACCCGAGCGATTACTCTTAAAATACGCAACTGATTTGAACGAAAGTTGGCACATATCTTCATTCTATTAAGACCACGGACGAGTTCGTATATCACCGATAACGGACATTTTTTCCCCAAAAATATGCAAAAACATTTTTGAAAACGCTATATTTTTGTAAGTATCAAAGTAACGGCAATGAGACTTAACATGTGGCTAGAAATGGTGTAAATAAATCTCTATATGAAAACTGGAACCTGTGATGAGCACTAATAAGTACACTTGGAGAACACCCAATTGAATTTGATGTATATAGGAAGGAAACGGCTACTATTAATTATATTCCTAATGACTCACATCATACGTTTGCACAAAAAACGGCTAGTTTCAATTTCTTAGTAAATAGATTGATAAATTTTCCGTTGAGTAAAAATAGATTTAATACAGAATTAAAATACATAAAACATGTGGCGAGATATAACGGTTACTCGGATGGTTTAATAGACAAATTAGTTAACAAACACAGAACAAAGAAGGTGATATCTGAATGTACGACATTTAAGAATGATAAAATCGAGAAAAAATTTGTATGTTTACCTTATGAACCACGAATCACAAAGGGTTTGGAAAGTATTTTTAAGAAAGCCGATTTACATTTGACGTTTTCGACGAAAAGTAATTTAAAAAATTTGTTGGGTAATACGAAAGACAAAGACAAAGTCACTGAAATGTCCAGAATTTATAAGATTAGTTGCAAAGATTGTGATCTTAAATACGTGGGCCAAACTAGGAGAAACATAGCCACCAGATTTCGTAAACATCTCGCACAGTTACGATATGGTACGGTAGACAAATCTTGTGTGGCACAACATATATGGGATAATAACCACCACATTGACAAAGAAAATTTGAAACTTGTCAAAAATGTCAGACATCAAACTATGCTTGATTCATTAGAAAGTATTTTTATATTAAGGTCTATTAAGAACAAAACTTCATTAAATCGTGCGGCACCTGTAATTTCTAGCCCATTGTTTGCTCTTTGCATTTGACCGCTTAAATACTCATAATTAGTCTGGTAGAATAATAAATTATTGTCAATAACTCGACTGGTTTATACATATACTAATCACTATGTTTGTCTTGATTTAAATACCTGTTCGGTTTTTGTATCTATGTAGTCAATATAAATATTTTCACGTAGAATTAAAATCAATATATAGTTTTTGTGTAGTATTTTAGTTGAACTATTTTTCCTTTGTTAAAGGTAAACACGGTGAGAAAGACATCTGGGTTTTAGTTTTCTATTTTTAAAAGAGATGATTTGAGTTTATGTTGTTTATCTCACCAGATGTCTTTATCGGCATAAACCAATATCCACATAGTAAATTTGTAGATCGAAAGGAAACGTGCTGTTTCTTTAAAGAACGCCGGTCCTTTTTAAACCTATATTAGATAAGGGTCATAAATTTGTCGACCAAAAGATTAAAGCAGGTCTCCGACCTGTTTCACTGCGCAATAAACAAACGATCGTTCTTGGACGACAACTTTCCTTCGGACTAGTTCGTTTTCTTTGACGCGATATAAATATACGGGATCTAGTTTTTATGTTAGAATTTTTCTTCCTCTGAAGATGTTGACTTGGTCAACGAAACGATCGTAAGGTCTCTGAAATATGTGTTGTGGTGATTTGGGTGTTCTCCAAGTGTACTTATTGTAAAGAAATCTATTTTGTGAATCTAAGTAATTTGGTACACAATATGTATAGTTTTTTCAAATTAAATAAAAAATCTGAAAGTCATGCGCTAAAACGACTTAGTGGTCCAATGCCTGAGAGACAGAGTAGTTAACTGCCTCGCGTAGATTGATTTATACAACATGTATAAACCATACAACAGCCATAAAACATGCATCAACAGTAATCAAACTAAATAAATAATAACAGACATAAAACACACTACTCGAGCCAATAATCGTGAAGTCTCGACCAGAAATATCGCAAATGATAGATGACATGGAATAAAAAATTTGCCAAGTGATTTTTATTTAACTGGGGGATTTAATCAATTTTTAAACTACACTCTATTTGTAGCTTGATTAATGGCCACAAATACAGTTTTATCACAGCATAAATATATTATGCTGTGGTTTTAGACTGAAACGGTAGCATAATATAGTAGAAATGTAAACATATTCAAGTGAAATAACTATAAAAATGATTCTAAAATAGTTTCTTTTATCTTCAAACTTAAACATAAGACCTCATATGAGACCGAAACAGTCGTTGAATGTGTTTCAATGGCAATTCGACCCATTCAGTGTTTAACTGTTACGTATACTTTTAATATAACATCCCGGGCATGAAGCCGGTGTCAATTATCATGTAAACAAAACGCTGGCTAGCGTATCCTTAGATAGCTCAGTGGTAGCGTGCTTGTATTCCACTCAGAACGTTGCGTGATCGATTCCAGCTCGATGAATGTATGCTTTTTTGTTTTATTTTGACATTTTGAGAAACAATAGTTCACAGGTTTCATACGTTTTGAACAAGATTTCATTTTTGCTTAAAACGCCTAAATAACTTTGTCACCTTTGAGTCTGAAAATATAAATTTCAACAGACATTTTGTTATTGTTCATATTGAAAAGAAAAAAAACGGTTTGATTAGGTTGACTTAAACGAACTTATTCTGACGATTAATAAGGAATAATAACCACTACGTTAGTAATTTGGCAGATACTTTACTTTTCTAAATATAAATTAAGTTTCCTTCTGAAAATATTTTGTAAATTTAATGAAATTTGTAAGTTTCTTTTAAAGAGGCTTACAATATCTACGGATATAGCAAAATTGAATATTTTAGTTTCTTAGAAAATTGAGTTTTGGGCACTTAGAACACAAGATTTTTTTGATAGAGAGATATAGATGGTAACACTTTAGAAATAATTCTTCAAATGTGCGCCTACTATGACCCATAAAATTGATCTTCAAGGTCTGTGTAAGTTTAAAGTATTAATTCTATTAATATGCCGTATAATAATAGTGTACAAATCTTATGAAAATTCACTACTATAACGAACTTGTTGCGTCCCGAAATTTCTCTCATTTTATCCTGGCTTACGAACTTCATCACTTGTGCCAAGTCGTCCAGAAAATTTTCTCTCGTGGTGCCACTTCGCAATTTTAGGCATATAGAGTAAGTGTGGGATAGTCGGACCACTTTTATAAAATGTTACTTCCATCCTTCAACAATTTTAGTAAAAGTTTGAACGTTTTTACTAGCTTTTATGATAAGCGAAAGTATCAAACAGTATGAAGAAAATTGAAAGAAAAATACGGCAATTTTTCAAACTATCCCACCTTCAACATTCAGAAATGTTTTTCAGATTAAGGTTTAGAACGACCACTGTATGCATAAACGGGCAATATTTCTCTTGTGGTGTCAATCCCCAAAGAAAATAGGGCTAATAGGGTCTCTGGACGCAGAAGATTAAAACGAAATATAAATGCAAAATGCGGATGAAAAACAGCCTACTTAAGCTTCTAAAAGTTGCTTACATTTTGCAGGTTTAGTTTTTTAAACTTATTTACTCCGCACAGCACCCTCATGCGCTCCGTGTATCGTAACTGTCTTCGGGGTTGAAACCACAACAGTTCTCTTGTAGTCTATGCATACAAAGGTGGTTCTTAGCATTCGTCGCTCTTTCATTCCCCCAAAAGACCCCTTCTTTGTCTGGAAAGGGAAACCCACATCAGAATGTACCCCCCGGCCAACGTTTAGTGGAAGGAAAAACTCAAGCTTCAGAGAAAAAATCTAAAAACACCGACCCACTGCAGAAACATGCGCTATAGGTCTATAATGTGACATATCACTTCGGTCAGCTTCTTTATTTTATACCTCCGTTATTGAAATTTTAAACCCATTTGGAGACCACCAAAATATTTGACTTTATTTACTAAATGACATATGCGTTCGCAGCTATACTATATTTCGTTTGTTTTAGAGTCTGCTTTTATGCAGAAAAAGCTTTTTAAAGTGTTCCAGGGAGAAAAGGTACGATAAACTGGCCTCCTATATCCCCGGATTTGACCCACCTTCATTATTTATTTTGGTGTTTTATAAAAGACAAAGCGATGACGATTGCATCTAAAAGTTCAGATGGTATGAAAAGCAGAATCCGCTTTGCCTGATCATTCGTGACACCTTAAATATTGCAGTATGTACAAGATTCATTTACCAAAAAAAAGCTGCACGCAGCAAAAGCGTTATGGTAATGAATTTTCATGGAAATGATCTGGAAACAAATATTTTTGAATACATTTATTTTCCTGTAACATAGAAATCTAAATGTCGGCATATAGTTTCTTTTTAATATCATAAACTTATGTACCAAATTTGATTACCATAGCTTTTTTATTTTGAGAATTAAATTTTTTTCCGAAAGGAAACCCACAATTTTCGCGGAACACCAGATTAGATTTTCGTGGCTAACGAGCTCATCCAATCCAGTTACAAAAGGAAGGCACACGCCAAATTTCATCAAAATCGGCCAATTATTTTTTGAGTTATCGGTGTGATAACTACACTACCACACACACACACACATATATATATATATATATATATATATATATATATATATATATATATATATATATATATATATATATATAATGAAACTGACCCCGGATATTGGTTGGAGGGGGTCCTAGTTCGCGCTCATTTGAAAAAAAAATTAAAGATTAAAAAGTTGGGATCTCCCCATTTGTAAATTTTTTCTAATAAAATTCACTAAAAAGATAAAGAAATGAATAAATAAGTAAAAAGTCTGGACGCAGCAAGTGCGTTATGGTAGTGAATTTTCATAGAAATGATCTGGCACGAAATATTTTTTTATAACTTTTTTTTAACATAGAAATATAGATTTTGGTATATAGTTTCCTTTTAATGTCGTAAACTTACATACCAAATTTGGTTACCATAGCTTTCCTATTTTTTGAGATAAAATTTTTTTTCGAAAGAAAACCCAAAATTTTCCTAGAAAACCTGTTCCGATTTTCCTGGATAACTAACTTATCCAAGCCACTTACAAAAGAAAGGCACATGCTAAATTTAATCAAAATCGGTCCATGATTTTTTGAGTTATCGGTTTGATACATATATATATATATATATATATATATATATATATATATATATATATATATATATATATATATATATATATATATATATATATATATATATATATATATAAACATATAAAAATTGAAACTGACCCTGGATATGGGTTCTAGGGGTCCTAGATCGCGGTCATTTGAAGAAATTTTTTCAAAATTCAAAAGTCGAGATCTCTCCATTAGTGAATTTTTTCTAAGAAAATTCACTAATAAATATAAAAACTTGTGTTATTTTTTGTTAACACAGCAGCGATTATAAGTTGACATTTTTCTGATCCAAAATTCCTATTTATATCAATAAATCTGTTCCTGTCAATGTAACACACCGTATATTTAAAATAAGAGACAATACGACCCCTTAAGCTGGAGGCTGTAGCGGCCAGTGCTCTCTGGAGAAATACAATCAGCGAGTCGGCAGATTGACCGTTGCTGGACGTGGATAGAGGAACGTCAGGAGATGCCCCACAATACTCCCCCAACTCCCCCAACTCCCCGCATACCGCCCCATGCTCTTACCCCAACGCAAATTACACCACCCTTAAAACATCTCTCTCCTGTGTGTTTGCCTCCTCTAGAAAAGATAAATTGAATTTGTAAATGTGCAACTAAACGTTTCCCTTTGTGTCAGCAGCAAGGACCCGGTTATGTGCTCAAATAACAACATACAAACAAAATCCTTAAAATCGCTGCTTAGCGAGTAACCGAGGATATTATACTTAAGCTTTAGTTGAAAAATTTATAACTTATAATCGTATATGATGATATACCGCAAAAGTATATATTATCTCGTTGTAACAAAATATCGTTATTATAAGGCCCAACATAATTTTGATCCTGGTTTTTTTTCGAACATATATCTACTTAAAAGACTAGTGATGGGAAAAACGGTTACTTTCTGTTAACAATTGAAGCCTTTAACGTTATTTAATAATAACCGTTGAAAATAACGGCTTCAGTTATTTTAAACTGGATAGTTGATCGATAGTATCCTACATTCCCAAAGCTGTGAGCGAGAGCGAGCACACTAGTATAAATGCATTGTATTTTTACCCCGTTATTTCACGTAGTGTATAAATCTCAAATTTTGTCAATATGAAAATGAAACAAACGGTTAAGAAATTATAATAAGCGTGTCGTAAATCTTTTGCCACTCTGAAGTGAAACTTTTAGAAATCAGAAAGGAGTCTTCTATAAGTATTTACTTAAGATGTTTTAGGAATTATAAACTAGTCATTTCTAACAAATTTATTTTATGAGGGGTCTTTACGTAAATGTCAATGCCACAGCAAGAATCAATAAATATCATTATTTATCACGTCTTGGGACGTTAGACGTTAGAACTTTTATTGTTACACAGGGAGTGATTCTAAGAACTCCATAACATAACGCAGCTCATAAAATGTCGGTAAAGAAATTTGCCTTTATTCTGTACATATGGTTTGTTATTATATTATGCTTTTATTCTTTCTTAGAAATATCTCTATCTTTAGTTACATTTTCGGTTCACTGGTCATATTTATCAGTCCACTTTTAAAAACTGTGCAAACAACAGCCAACAGTATAAAAAATTGAGTTAGGGTTTAAAAAAAATTGGAAGATATATAGTATTAATTGTTTATTTACTTATTTTAATATTCGTTGTTTTAAAATTAGTTTCAAAAATTTCAAAGGGCTGTAACTTGGAGGAGAAGGGGTTTCAAGAAAAACATAATAAAAAGACACCCCTTATTTTTCTCCAAAGAATTACCCTGTAAAATTTTTCGCATCAATTTGGAAACACCCTGTCCTGTATATATGTATATATATATATATATATATATATATATATATATATATATATATATATATATATATATATATATATATATATATATATATATTCATTTAATTTTTTATATTTAAATGCAGGTATATAGATATTAAAAATGTTGTATCACTATATTTTTTTATCAATTTGATAACTATTATCAGACAAACGAAAATGACGTGTTAACTGTTTTCTTAGGTAAAGTATATAAATTTAAATAAATAAGTGCTTTAATTTCACGTGAAATAACCATATTTTGCGTTGTCTATAGTGAAAGTAATAACACGTTTTTACAGAAATTCATCTTTTTACCCAACATTTTTGATTATTAAATATTTGGCTTTACATACTAGTGGGAAACTCAACTGTTTCAAAATTAACAGCTTCTCAGTTTAACAGAATAACTCTGTGTAGTAGTGTGCGTATGCCATATCCCCATCAACAACCGGTTAAAGTTAAAATTAAAATTGAACCGTTTTATTGTACCGAAGATCGTACGTCCCTAAAGCTGTGAGCGAGAGCGAGCACACTAGTATAAATAATAATGTTATGAAGTACAGTCCACTCTATACTGTATAACCATACATATTTGGCATTCCCAATCTCAAGGCTATTCATCCCGTTAAATGGTTAAATAACAGTTGCCGATGAAAACCGATGTTCATTCATCGAACCTAGTTGCAGTAGAACTGAAACAGACACGACTCCGAATTGTAGTTTAGTGTAAAAAGCGTTACTTTTTAAGCTGTTATTCTTATAAAACCATAACTGGTGGTTACCGTTACGGCTTGGTAACCGTTTAAAAATAGCTGACAGTTAAATAACGACCCATCACTATAAAAGACTGAGGTTGGGCACTGTAGCTAGAAACTTAAACAAAAAGCAGAATCAAAATTCAAAAATTCGCTAAATAATCACACAATCTGATCGGTTATTAGAATTAAATAAAAAGTTCTGGACGCAGCAAGTGCATTATGGTAGTGAATTTTCATAAGAATTGTACGCTGTTAGTAAGATATACTATTAAAACTAATTCTTTAAATTTAAATTGACCTTGGAGATCGGTTTTAGAGTCCCAGTTAGCGATTATTTGAAAAAAAAAGTTTTATATGGAGCTAAAAAATAACAATTTGGTCTTAGATATAATATGTAAGAACTGCAAATGTCTTTAAAAAATTGCGTTAGAAATTTCATTAAAGTTACAAAAGTTTTTCAGAAAAAAATTAATTATTTACAAAGGGAATGTACCTGCCAAATTATAGATGTGACAGGTATTTTTCCTTATTAATTGTTTGGATGGTTTTGTTTTAGTCAACCCATCCAGTTTTTGCAAACAATAAACAACAAAAAAGGTTTTTTTTAAAACAAACTTGTAGTTACCCGCGAGGATCATTATGTTATGTTATTTTTCTTTAAACCCACGTGCGTTTACATAGGTCTTACTATGGTTCAATGAAGATTCTGGCTTAATGGGACATTTATTGAGCTGTCACTTTGAAATATTTTTACGAAAATTTTCTACCATAACATAAAAAACATTTTTTGTTGTTTATTGTTTGCAAAAACTGGATGGGTTGACTAAACCAAAACATCCAAGCAGTTGATAAGAAAAAATACCTGTCATATGTATAATTTGACAAGTACATTCCCTTTGTAAATAATTATTTTTTCCTGAAAACCTTTGTATCTTTAATGAAGTTGTGTGTGTGTTGTCTTCTTTCATGGCTGCGGTCGTCAGACCATTCGCACATTTTTTAATGAACTTTGTAACACAATTTTTTAAAGGCACTTTTTAATTTTTTAGCTCCATATGAAATATAATTTTTTTCAAATAATCGCTAACTGCGACTTTAAAACCGATCTCCAGGGTCCATTTAAATTTAAAGAATTCGTTTTAATAATATATCTTACTAATAGTGTATAATTCTTATGAAAATTTACTACTATAACGCACTTGCTGCGTCCCGAAATTTTTTATTTATAGTATACATTCGCATGCTAAAATTTATCGCTATTGGACGAAAACTTTGTCCCGGTATTAGGAAAGTAATGGTCCAAAGGTGACAGTTTACACAATTGTTAGTTGATTGTACATTGTACACAGCTGTATCTATACAATTTTGTGTAAACTAGAGCTAAAGTGACAAGATACTACCTGGTCCTGCCAGAGATGGCGTCCCTGTCGTATCTCTCACAACGTTCTCCAGGCTGATATCTTGCGACAACTTCCATTGTTTAGATCTTTATCTACGATTTATTTAAATAGCATAGCAGTACAAATAACGCCATCTGTCTTTGTCCAACATTGTAGATATCGCATTACAGAATCTGAAGTGATGACGAGGATTATTTTATAATTAATTTCGAATAACTTTATTTTATTTCGATCAGACGACTTGAAAATTGATACACAACCACGTCTGTATATGTTCTTTTAAGTTGAAAATATTCGTTTCAATCACTTAGACAATTTGAGAGATATTGTGTTTTAAATAATATTTTTATAATTTTTATTAAGAAAAGTTGTCCGTTAAGATTTGATGAACGAACTCATCCAAGCCATTAGGAAAATAAGAGTAGTTCCCAAATTTGCTCCAAATCAGTGAAGTATTTTTCTAGTTATCGGTTGGATATATATATATATATATATATATATATATATATATATATATATATATATATATATATATATATATATACATATATATATATATATATATATATATATATATATATATATATATATATATATATACATATATATATATATATATATATATATATATATATATATATATATACATATATATATATATATATATATATATATATATATATATATATATATATATATATATATATTATATATATATATATATACATATACATATATGTATCCGTCTGATAACTCAAAAAGTAATTAACCGATTTCAATGAAACTCGGCAAGTGCCTTTCTTTTATAAATGGCTTAGACGAGTTCGTTATCCAAGAAAATCGGACGAAGTTTTCCGGAAAAATTTTGAGTTTTCTTTCAAAAAAAAATTTTTCTCCAAAAATAACAAATCTGCTTTAATGAAATTTACCATATATGTTACCTTGGGAGAGACCTTACTACGTACCAAAATTTAACTTTCTAAGTTTATATAAACTTGAGTTATTCAAATTTTAGATTTTCTTTCGAAAATTTTTTTTTCTCCGAAAGTTACAAAGTTATTTCAATAAAATTTGGTGGCTATTTTGCCCTAGGAAATACCTTACTACACATCAAAATTAAACTTTCTAAGTTTCTAGAAAATTGAGTTATTCAAATTTGAAGCATTTAATAAAAATGCACTACCATAACGCACTTGCTGCGTCCCGAGATTTTTTAAAATTTAAAAGTCGCGATATCCTCATTGGTATATTTTTTCGATGAAAATTCACTAACAATCAAATAAAATTAAATAGATAATGATCTAAAATCGAAACGTAGAATGCATAACAGTTTGATAAGTGAATCTACAGTTAAACAAAATAAGTTGCTTATGTGGGATGAGTTCAAATTTTAAAGTATCTGAGGCTTATTTTTTAGAAGATCAATACAGTGAATTGAAAACTGTAAAAGCCTTTTAGGGTAAAATATATTCCAAGCCCTGGATAAAAATGTTTAATTTTATTCTGTGGTTTGGTTTGTTCTTTTCACATATCAAAGTAATATAAAATGTTTCCATCAAGGCAATTTATCGCTTTCAAAATAAATATACAATAATTTATAATCCTACTTGAAACAATAAAATGTATCATTTGTCTTGTTTCCACAAATAAAAGGCATAATGGGGTTGGAAAGCAGTTGGTAGCTACAACAGCAAGTACCTCCGAGCTTGGGAGAACGCTTAAAGTCCCTGCGGAGATTTTGTCACGTCCGGAGAGGTGAAATTCACAACTGGGGTCAATTTCCAAAAGAAAGAGAGTCAGAATGTGAACCAGTAGAAGACACTAGGTAGTCGGACCGTACTTATACATACATCTGACTGTAGACTGACTGTCCGCTCTTCAATTTTTAATGAATCGCCATTTCCTAAATGGAAATTTTATATATTTATATATGGATATCTGCGCTTTGTCTTCTGCCCCTTTTCTGTTATATCCTGTTCTCTACCACTAGATTCTAGGATTAATCATCTTACAGTAAATGGGAATGACTGAAAGGTGTGTTTGTAAAACATACAGGGCTTAAAGGGGAAAGATAAAAACAAATTTATATTTTTAAATTTATTTATTTTATAACCCAAGCAACAAATTAAGCCATGTTAACCAGCACTCGAGTCCAAATAACCTAACCAAGTTGTAATTTAGTAATAATTAATTAAAATGTTGCCTTGATTGTCATAATGACTACAAATTTTGAAATGCGGCTCCGAACTAGCTTATTTTTGACTATTAAAATTACTCTAAAGTCAGTAACTTACAAGTAACTAAATTGGGATAAAATGGTTTAATTTTACTCATGAAATATACTTGAATATACTTTTGTGTTTCAATTCCAGAGTTGGTAATTTTTAGGTCGAAGTATGCCCTAAATTGGACTGAAAATCGACTACCAAGCCCAGATACCTGAAATACCTACTTTAAGGTAATTTATTACCTAATATTAACCTGCAATATGTCTCTGTGGTATAGTAAATTGGAGGTCTTCTTATGAAGTCCAGCTTACATATATATTACCAATTTCATTGCAATACAGCACAGGAAATATTTTGGGCACTGAGCTAACCTAAAATGGCTTTCTGATCGGCTATAAAGTCATAATTACTGCAGAAATGGTCTTCCAAGTCAAATTGCCTACCTTTAAGTTGAAAATACCCATAAAATCTGACTTGAAATAAAAATTGTCCTCAAAGTTCAAAGTGTACAGCAGTGAAATACATTTGTGAATCTTAAAGGTGTGTCAGTTGATAAACTTCATCAATAAAAGTTTATTCTTGTTGTGAATGTGCGTGCACCAGTAACAAATATAGTGTTAGAATGCCCCCTTTGAAACCAATAAAAGTTTACAGACATACTACAAACTATTATAGAGTAGTAAAGAATGCTCACAGAAAAATAGTGATAAATGCTGATCTTTCAAAGTGGCTTACATCAAATGAAGAACTCATTTTTCATTCCTAAAAAAGTATGACAACTTTATCGGCTACTACTACTAGGTATATGAAAGTAAAACTGAATTTCAAATCTATACTGGTATCAAATCAGCACGTTTCCCTCTTCAATATAATACATCCCTTTTCATGCCAAATGGAGTGAAGTATTGGCAACACGGTCAGCTGTCATGTTTATGTTTATTTACTTATTTTATTTTGTTTCTATTTTCTATTAATGTTTATATATTATGGAATCAAAGACCAAAAGCGCTGTATAATCATTCCTATGTCTCTCCGCTGTGCACGGATATAAGTAATATATATTTCTATACACGAAAATGTTTCATTTCTAATAAATTCAAACAAAATTCGTTTACCATATAGTTGAAATTCCCATAATAGGACAAAATGCCTTCAAAGTTTGGTTAGTTTGCCCTGTCATTAGGAATTGTGACTTATAGGTAAAAAAATAGGGCAAAATTAACTTTCAGGTCAATAATGTTAGAAGGGCAGCCATATTAAATTAATTTTGCGGTATCCATCTTGATTGTATTGGAAAATGAAAAATAATATTTTGTTGAATATAGTGTAATCAAATTTTAGTTCGAAAAAAACATTAAATAATGATTGTATACCATGACAAGATAGTTTTGTGTTGTTTACATCATCAATCCTCCAAAATCAGAATTTCAAGAATTTTGAATAATTTTTTATTTTCACTAATTTTATCTTTTACACGGGCGCTCGAATTTTATCGAAGTATCATCATCATGTTAACAGAAAAAAACATAACCGCAGTGGTTTTTTTCTTTATACAGTGAGAATCACCTTTATCATTGTTGCAAATGTTTGAAGTAAGTTCTTTGATCATTCAAGATGTCATTTTTAACAAAGATGGACAATATCTCTACTACTCTACTGTTTGTTTATACATACATAACCACATATCCTGCAGAACCGAATAATGTCACATGCGTAGTTCGTTGTTAAGAACGTCACAGCACTCGGCGCCTAGATGTCAGATTCAAGTAAACCATATTTACCAATATATTACGTCCATTGGCCCAATGTTGAATGAAAATGCCCTAAATATAACTAAAACGCCTTGGTCGAAACGCCTTGCTGGACCTATTATCGACTTCCATATTACTTTGACTTTATTCCCCACATTGGTAATATACACTTAAATTTTACTTGAAAATGACCTGTGGTGATTTGGTCGCCGACCTATTGGTAGGGCGATTTTACGTCAATTTGACTTTAAATGTTGCTTGGGAATAATGATAATAAAATAACTTTAATGTACACAGACGAAATATAATATTCTATAACTCATATTTGCTAGTAAGAAGAATCAAATAACAAATAGGCGAGGGGTAAATCACTGGGGTATTTTAGTGTACATGGCAATGAATTGCAAAGGTATTTCGAGATATTTAGGGGAATTTTAATGTATTTCAGGAAACTTCGTGGAATTTGGAGGTATTTTAGGGTATTTTGAGGTATTTTGGGGAATTGCAAGGTTTTTCGGGGAATTTTGAGGTGCTTCGGGGCATTTTAAACGGATATTGCATAATATTTCATAAAATATTGCACAATTTGGCAACGTTGTACTTAACGTCGCCGGGCAGCTCTTATGCTGATGCAGAAAAATTCGCTAATAGAGAAGTCACGATGAAAAGCTTTTGAAAAAATTTCCTCAGATGAGCGCGAATTTGGGTCCCTGGAACCCAAAGCCAAGGTCCGTGAAAGTTTTTATATGTTTCTATGATGTCTATATATATATATATATATATATATATATATATATATATATATATATATATATATATATATATATATATATGTATCAAAAAATACTAAACTGACTTCAATCAAACTTGGCCGAGAATATTGCCTCCCACGTCATATACGACAAGTAATAAAAAATATCGAATTATTACAAGAAATATTTGAAAATCAAGATAATGCAGTGTCTAAAATAATGTCTAAAAATTTGACTACTTCAAAATGCGCCGCTTGTAAATACAGCCGTGAAGAATGTATCAGAAGAAAACGAGAAAAGCTTTACGAAAATGAAACATTATTAACAAATTTTTATCAAATCTTACCAGAAATCCGTTGTTATTGATGCCAATATTAACAACAATCCAAGTATTGTAGATATGTTAAACGACACTGTAAATAGGTTAAATGTGCATAATGATAACTCAAGTGATAATTTGTCTATTCGCTCATCTATAACACGTAATATATTTTTGGAAATATTTTTACTGACTACTTTAATACATATATAAAAGATTTTTTGTTTTGTTTTTAAAGTTTTAGAGACTAATGAGCTCCATAATAATATACCAAATATATTTTGTGATGTGTTTTATATCTTTTTATAAGTTTTTGCGAGGGTTTATTCAAGAATGCCAATTTTAAAGAGCCAAAGCATCTATGTTATATGAGTTTCGATATAAGTTTAGTTATATTTCTTGCTTAAGAACATTTTGTGTTGTGTTATTGTTATGTTAGTTTGTTTTCTTCTTAATTTAGAGTGAATAAAAATTTAATGTCGAACATGAATTTTTCTTTCTAAAAAGTTTTAAATAATAGTATTTACCAACAATACATATTGCACTACTTCAGTCAATTATGTTTTTCGGTTAGAGTAAGCATTTACAGAAATGTATGTATATCTATTTATTTGCCTTTTAATACAGAATAACAGTTGTGACCTCACAAAATAAATATAGTTTGCTGGGAATTTTAAGAGCGCTTTGGGGAATTGCATGGAATTTATGGGAATGTTTGAGGAATTGCAGCGAATTTCTGGGAAATTGCAGACACCTTAAGGTAATTTCCAGAGTATTTCGAAAGTTTAGAGGTATTTCTCCGGTATTTCGGGGAATTTCAAAGAATTTTGGGTAATATCGGGGAATTGTTTTTGAAAGGGGAATTTTTGTGTACAGTTTTGTTTCAGTGATTTTCCCCTCGCAAATAGGTCAGAACCCGCAGAAATCTACGTGATTTTGTCACTTGTCAAACATCAATTTCCGTTATGTATTAGCGAATTTTCATAGAAAAACTCGCTAAGGAGAAATCCTGACTTCGGAATTTATAAAAATATTTATCAAATGAGCGCAATTAGGACCTATATTTAGTGTCACTTTCAATTTATTTATATATATTGTTGCGTTTTCTCCGGGTTCTGGATAAGTGAGACTTTAAATTTTAACAAAACAACTTTATTTACTAACTAAATATGGATACAATAAACGTCTAGAATATCTCCCTCACAAAACACTAAGTTTATCTGGCTTTACACTGGTTACTAATCTGCACACAAGTCTCTACACTAGTACTACAGTTTAACACTTCACACTAGTTACTGCTTCTTCGAGTCACTTAAACATTATCTTACTGAACTGTCCTGGCTTGCTTTCGCGTTTATATACTTGCCGTACCTTCCACCACTTTCTGGAGCGTTCCATTCCAGAATTTTCCAGGACCTTCTTTTACTAGAAGGTTCTGTGAATACAGATCGGTCCCGTATGTATACAGGGGGATGTATATACAGGTGATCCAAATGTGGTCATCACTCCTATGTTACACAAGAGGTGTTTCTCGAACTATAAGATCTCTCTGCGTATACAGGGTGTAAGGGTTCTCTGCGTATACAGGGTGTATATACAGGGTGTTCGGCATGTGCAGACCTCAGTTATCCGTTCCGACGGGGTACAAGTTGGTAACTTCGTTATTTCTGGTCCTAGAGGGTTGAGACTTCGCCTGTGAGGGGTCACCCCAGACACCCCCAGGGGGGGCGGGGAGGCGGTGCTGCCAGATTGTGCAAAAATTCCCATATGTTGGGGAAGTTCTGGAGATGTGGCAACATCGCACCTACATCTATTAAAAAGCTTTGTAACAATATATATATATATATATATATATATATATATATATATATATATATATATATATATATATATATATATATGTATCACACCGGTAACTCAAAAAATAATGGGCGGATTTTGATTAAACTTAGTGAAAAAATTCCTTTTGCAAATGGCTTGGACAAGTTCGTTAGCCAGGAAAATCGGTCTAGGTTTTCCCGGAAAATTTTGTGTTTTTTTTAGAAAAAAATTTATATCTCCGGAATTAACAAAGTAAGGGCAACCAAATTTGGTAGGCGGATTTAGATCCTTATAGGTAAGCCACCTATAGCTCTGTAGGTCAAAAGACAAAAAAGTTATAGGCATTTAAAGAAAAATAAATTGGGGTTTTCCACAAAACGTCAAAGTTGCGATTTAAACGTCAAGATTGGCAACATTTTGGAAAATAACTTGAATCTAATACGGGCTATGGAAATAAAATGTTTCAAGAAGGATGTTTTACAAACCCCGAAGTCTTAGTTTCAACCGTCATTGTCCTTTATTTTAATAAAATATTTCCAGAAACTTCATTTCAAATAGACCCTTTCTCTGACGCTTGGCAGCAGTCTTAGCTACAGAGTTTATCGTTTAATGGTATATAATTTTTGTAGAATTTTCGTAAAAAAATCAATAAAGCTCAATATATCTGTTATTATACAAGATATGAAAAAAAAATGTATATATTAATTATAGGGTGTCTTGAGCTACATCTTAAAAAATTAGTTCTACAATCACAGCGTGGCCCATAAGTCGTTGGTGATACAATTTTTTTTTTTAATCAAACACGCCTTATGTTATTGCATTTTTGCATTTTCCATCGAAATATAATGCATGTTTGTAAGAAAAAAAAATTCTGAACGCAGTAAGTGCGTTATGGTAGCGAATTTTGATCAAATGCTTAATATTTGAATAGCTCAATTTGCTATTAACCTATAAGGTTGACCAAGTAACGAGTTTTTTCGGGAACACTTTAAGTTTACTTTCGGAAATTTTTGTACATTTTCAAGCAATGAAGTTATTTTGATGAAACGTGGCACATTGTTTTTACTATATAGATTATACTGGTAACCAAATTTGATGCCTGCTTTCTTAAAAAAACACACATTATTGCTATTAAAAAATAGTATTATGAAAATTCACTTCCATAACGTACTTGCTGCGTCCAGAGTTTTTTTTTTAATCAAACACGCCATATGTTATTGCATTTTTGCATTTTCCATCGAAATATGTTTGTAAGAAAAGAAATTCTGGACGCAGCAAGTGCGTTATGGTAGCGAATTTTGATCAAATGTTTCATATTTGAACAGCTCAATTTGCTATTAAACTATAAGGTTGACCAAGAAACGTGTTTTTTCGGGAACACTTTAAGTTTACTTTTGGAAATTTTTGTACATTTTCACACAATAAAGTTATTTTGATGAAACATGTTTTTTTGATGAAACATGGCACATTGTTTTTACTATATAGGTTATACTGGTAACCAAATTTGTTGTCTGCTTTCTTAAAAAAAAAACACACATATTTGTTATTAAAAACATTTTTATGAAAACTCACTACCATAACGCACTTGCTGCGTCCAGAGTTTTATTTTACTTGCAGTACCATAAACTATGCCTCCATAGTCTAGTTTAGATCGTATGATTGCTAAATACACTGTTAACAATGATTGGTCATTGTCCCCAAATTAGATGTGATATCGCTTTTAAAAGATTAATTCTGTAAATACATTCCATTTTCAGATTTTGTTTGCTTATGAAAATGAACAAAGCTAATTAGATAAAAATACATCCCAGTATACCACATATAAAATTACAGATCAGCAGAGTTTGACGTGAGCAATCCACAACTCAGTATATTTCGAGTATGTTCGATTTAAATTTATAAAGACGTAAATTCGTGTGTGTTTTCCGGTTGGCAGTTGGCAGTTTACTTCAGGAGCAGGAAGGAGTATTTCTTGAGTAGAGTTGTGAGGCATGTGAGGCGCGCTTGAACTCAGACACTCCTGAAATATGGCCGCATAATCTTGCCTAGATATAGCCACATATTTATAAGGTCGCCAGTTTGTCATTCCTGAAGTTTAGATTAGATTTTATAATATATGTGTTCACGTAGTACCTCACTTATAATACACAAAGTAAGCTCGCAAGCCCGCCCAAATCGTTTTCCATAACACAACGGCTTGAATATGTATATGTATATGCAAGTTTTGATGGCACCTCCACTCCACTCTATGACTTTCAGACATCACCGCTGCAGTTTACATTTTCGAGATCACAAAATATTTTACTAGGCCTTAAAATATATTACAAATAAAATATATGCAAAATATCCAGATATTATTATTATTATTATTAGAATTTTTGTACGGGAGGAAAATTCAAAGTTAAACGCAAGGCAATTACAAAATGCTTTTATTCTAATAATTAAATAGTACAGACAATAGAGAATCTTTTTCTGCATTAAACTACAGGAGTTTTTTTTTTGATAGATAGGTTCAGAATTACGTACTGAATGTGAAAACACAAATCCTTACAAATTAGGAGGGCGGAAGTGCCGCCATTTTGAGAAAAACCGTTTCGACCTATATCTCCGTAACCGTGCACTTTAGACCAAAAATGGTAATGACCTTTATTGTAGATAATTACATGTTTCATCTTTTTTGTTAATTTTTTTTGTATCACTCACCGTTTACAACTTATACGACTATTAGCATTCATTTATTGACTTTTTAGTGAATTTTCTTTAAAAAAATTCACTAATGAGGAGATCTCGACTTTTGAATTTTGAAAAAATTTCTTCAAATGAGCGCTAATTAGGCCCCCCAGAACACATATCCGGGGTCAGTTTCAATTTTTATATGTTTATATATTTATATATATATATATATATATATATATATATATATATATATATATATATATATATATATATATATATATATATATATATAACACATATCCGGGGTCAGTTTCAATTTTTATATGTTTATATATATTTATATATATATATATATATATATATATATATATATATATATATATATATATATATATATATATATATATATATATATATCACACCAATAACTCAAAAAAATATGGGCCGATTTTGATTAAATTTGGTGAGTACCTTCCTTTTACAAATGGCTTGGATAAGTTCGTTAGCCAGGAAAATCGGCACAGGTTTTCCCGGAAAATTTTGAGTTTTCTTTCGAAAAAAATTGTAAAAAATTTATATCTCCAAAATTAACAAAGTAAGGGCAATTTGGTGCGCGGGTTTATATCATTATAAGTAAGCTACCTACCAAAATTTAGCTCTATAGATCAAAAGACAAAAAAGTTATAGGCATTTAAATAAAAATTTATTGGGATTTTCCTCAAAATGTCAAAGTTGCGATTTAAAACGTCAAAAATTGGCAACATTTAGGCAAATAACTTGAATCTAGTACGGGCTGTGGAAAGAAAATGTATCAAGAAGAATGTTTTACAAACCCTGAAGTCTTAGTTTCAACCGTCATTGTCCTTCATTTTACTAAAATATTTCCAGAAAATTCATTTAAAATAGACCCTTTCTCTCATGCTTGGCAGTAGCCTTAGCTATAGAGTATATCGTTTAATGGTATATAATTTTTGTCGAATTTTCTTAAAAAATCAATAAAGCTCAATATATCCCTTATTATACAAGATATGAAATTTTTTTATATATTACTTATAGGGTGTCTTGAGCTACATCTTAAAAAAATATTTCTACAATCATAGGGTGGCCCATAAGTCGTTGGTGATACAAATTTTCTTATTTTTTTATCAAACACGCCTTATGTTATTGCATTTTTGCATTTACCATCGAAATATAATGCATGTTTGTAAGAAAAGAAATTCTGGATGCAGCAAGTGCGTTATGGTAGCGAATTTTGATCAAATGCTTCATATTTGAATAGCCAAATTTGCTATTAATCTATAAGGTTGACCAAGAAACGAGTTTTTGCGGGAACACTTTAAGTTTACTTTTGGAAGTTTTTGTACATTTTCACACAATAAAGTTATTTATATGAAACATGGCACATTGTTTTTACTATAAGGTTATACTGGTAACCAAAATTGATGCCTGCTTTCTTAAATAAAAAGAAAACAGACATATTTGCAATAAAAACATATTTAAGAAAATTCACTACCATAACGCACTTGCTGCGTTCCGAGTTTTACCTATATCTTTGTTAATAATTGTTTAAAAAATAAAATGCCTATAACTTAACTTTTCAATCGACAAATTTCCTACAATTTTTACTTAGAACTTTTTTTTCTAAAATTATTATTAGCGCATTTTGTTTAAAAAAAATTCACTAATGAGACCCCGACTTTTGAAAAAAAATTGAAATAGGCGCTAATTATGCCCCCTAGAACACATATCCGGGGTCAGTTTCAATTTATATATATATATATATATATATATATATATATATATATATATATATATATATATATATATATATATATATATATATATATATATATATATATATATATATATATATATATGTATGTATCGCACCGATAACTCAAAAACTAATACGCCGATTTTAATTAAATTTGGTGAATACCTTCTTCGTGTAAGTGGCTTCGATAAGTTCGTTAGCAAAAAAAATCAGCCCAGGTTTTTTCGGAAAATTTTGTGTTTTCTTTCGAAAAAAAATCATATCTCCGAAAATAACAAAGTAAGGACAACTAAATTTGGTGCACGATTTTATGTCATTATAGGTAAATTACCTACCAAAATTTAGGTCTGTAGGTTCGAAGACAAAAAAGTTATAGGCATTTAAAGAAAAATAAATTGGGGTTTTCTTCAAAACGTCAAAGTCGCGAATTAAAACGTCAAAATTGGCAACATTTACGCAAAGAACCTGAATCTAATACGGGCTATGGAAAGAAAATGTCTCAAGAAGAATGTTTTACAAAGCCTGAAGTTTTAGCTTCAACCGTCATTGTCCTTCATTTTACTAAAATATTTCCAGAAAAATTTGTCGATTGAAAAGTGCAACATTTAACGCGTTATAACTTTGAAAATATTGATTTTAAAAAAACAGTTTTAAGTAAAAATTGTAGGAAGTTTGTCGATTGAAAAGTTAAGTTATAAGCATTTTATTTTTTAAACAATTATTAACAAAGATATAGGTAAAAAAGTCATAGTCGTATAAGTTGTAAACGGTAAGTGATGCAAAAAAAATTAACAAAAAAGATGAGAAATGCAATTATCTACAATAAAGGTCATTACCATTTTTGGCCTAAAGTGCACGGTTACGGAGATATAGGCCGAAACGGATTTTCTCAAAATGGCGGCACTTCCGCCCTCCTAATTTGTAATGATTTTGTGTTTTTACATTCAGTACGTAACTCTGAACCTATCTATCAAAAAAATATAACTCCTGTAGTTTAGTGCATTATGGACAAGAGTAACGGGCTCCTCTATTGCCTGTACTAAAAAGGGTATTGACTTTTTAATAAGATGTTACTATTGATGTATGCACTGTATATTTTAATTTATTTGCTACAGCGTGTTTATGCGACAGATCACACAAAAAGTCTGGACGCAGTTAATGCCTTTTTTAATGAAATCAGGCATCAAATTTAGCTAAATACTTTTTACACAAAATTCTGCTTAAAGCATATAAAAAATTCAAATTATATACCTAATCTGTAATTAAAATTGAAAATAAAGTAATTTGTATGCACGAAAATCCACTATAAGCTTATTTTGGACGAATTTCATTTGAAAAATGTTCCATCAATTGAATAATTTTCCATACAAAGATTCTCAAATGTTTCTTCAAAGAAAACTTATTAAATTCATTTATTAGAAAATTCGCCATTAAAAAAACAATTTGTATAAGAAAATTCACTAACAAAAATAAATGTAAATAAATAAAAAAAAAACTGGTCCGATTTTCCTGGCCAACCAACCATTTCAATCAACTTACCAAAAATGATTTCTACGAAGCACATACGTTTCTACTATCAAACATACTCTACATATCGAAATTCAGATTTCTAAGTTGAAACATGAAAATTTGAGACGCAGCAAGTGCGTTATGGTAGTGAATTTTTATTAAATGCTTCAAATTTAAATAACTCAATTTTCTATAAACTTAAAGAGTTTAATTTTAATACGTAGTAAGGTCTTTCCTAAGGCAAGATATCCACAAAATTTCAATAAAATAACTTTGTAATTTTCGGAGAAAAAATTTTTTTTCAAAAGAAAATTTAAAATTTGAATAATTCAATTTTCTCTAAACTTAGAAAGTTGAATTTTGGTACGTAGTGAGATCTCTTGAGGCAACATATATAGTAAATTTCATAAAAACAGCTTTGTTATTTTTGGAGAAAAATTTTTTTTCGAAAGAAAACTCAAAATTTTCCCGGAAAACCCCGTGTGATTTTTTTTGGCTAACGAACTTATCCAAGCCATTAATAAAAGAAAGGCACTTGCCAAGTTTCATCTAAATCGGTTAATTCGTTTTTGAGTTATCAGACGGATACATACATATATATATATATATATATATATATATATATATATATATATATATATATATATATATATATATATATATATATATATATATATATATATATATATATATATATATATATATATATATATATATAAACATATAAAAATTGAAACTGACCCCGGATATGGGTTCTAGGAGTCCTAGTTCGCACTCATTTGAAAGAATTTTTGCAAAGTCTCACTATCGATACCTCTCTATCAGTGATATTTTAAATATAAATTCACTAAAAGTAATAGGCATTGAAAGAAAAAAATTTTGGATGACACTGGTGATCAGAGGAAAGCACAAGAACAAAATATTTTGTGTGATTAACAAAACCAATTGACTTAACTCACAACGGTTAAGTTTTCGCAAAAAAGTAAAAAAATAGCAGAAAAAATATTTGAAAAGTTTTATAATTTTCCTTCTTAAAACACCAAAGTCCCGATTTGAAACGTCAAAATTTGCAATTCTCAGACAACGATTATGAAACAAATACTGATTATGTGGAAGAAATATCATAATAAGTGTGCTTTACAAAGCCTTAATTATCATCTTCAACCATAATTGTCCTCCATTTTACTAAAATAATTTCGGAAAATACATTTCAAATAGACCTTCTTTATGATGCTTTGGCAGTAGCTCCAGCTATAGAGTTTATGGTTTAATAGTCTATATTTTAGCAAATTTGTGTAGAAAAATTATGAATTTTAAAAATATTTCTTTAAATGAGCGCGAACTAGAAGCTCTAAAACCCATATACGGGGTCAGTTGCAGTTTTTGTCTGTTTATACTTATACTGCCTGACATATTTCCACGGTAAAGCTCAATATGTCCGTTATTATACAAGATATGACAAAAATGATATACATTAATTATAGACTGGTGTCTCGAGCTTCATCTTATAAAGCTATGTTGATAATCACAGGATGGCCCATAAGAAGCTGGTGATACACACTTCCTTTTTTTAATAGAAACCCCTTATGTTATTGAATTTTTGTATTTTCCGTCGAATCATAATGCATGTTTGTAAAGAAAAAAAATGATATCGTCAATCGTTTTTGAGTTATTTGAATTGTTTTGTAACTTTTCACGTTTTTAACACGTATCTCAAACACCCATCACAAATTTTGATACGACGTTTTTACCAATATATATATATATATATATATATATATATATATATATATATATATATATATATATATATATATATATATATATATATATATATATATATATATATATGGGAGTCCCGTGGAAACGACGCATTCAGAGAGCTTTTTGTTTGTATTACGCGGCGAAAAAATCGGGGTGCCGTATAGCCGTATACAGGTACTCTCGAATAGTGGCTGAATTTGAAAAGTTTTCGCAGAAGTGTTTTTAGTGTTTCTGTAGAAATATCATTTTTTGTAATATTTGTGTGATATGTTGGTAATTAATAATAAATGTTCAGTAAGTTATCGTAAAAAAACCTATCCCGACCTGACCTGACCAAAAAACGTTGGAGACAACGGAAGCAAGCACATAAACGTGCAGTTTACAACGAAAAAATGTTAGCTTCAAGTCCCGTATGTCACAAGCAACGAAATAATAAAGTCAATAACTCTGAAACAACAAATTCCCACCATGTAAAAACAAATTTCCACAACATAAAAATAGTATTAAAATGCATATAAGGTAGCAAATTTCATCTATCAATAGTCGATTTATCTAAAACTAGTTGTCCCCTAATGTGCAATATCACCTTCTATGTAAACTGCTTTGGTTGCTTCGTTTGCTGGGAAAGTCAGACCAGTTTGTTCGGAAAATTTTTGAACTTATGTTCCAGAAATATTTGTATTTCTTGATGAAATATGGTACATTGTGTCTACTATAAAAGTTATATTATCTACTAAATTTGATGTCTCTTAAAAAACAATATATTTAACATTAAAACACATCTAAGACAATTCGCTACGATAACACACTACCTGCGTCCAGACTTTTAGTGAATTTTCTTAAAAAAAATTCACTAATGAGGAGATCTCGACTTTTGAATTTTGAAAAAATTTCTTCAAATGAGCGCTATTTAGGACCCCTGGAACCCAAATCCGGGGTCGGTTTCAGACTTTATATGTTTATATATATATATATATATATATATATATATATATATATATATATATATATATATATATATATATATATATATATATATATATATATATATGTTTATATATTTATGTGTCACACCTATAACTAAAAAAATAACGGACCGATTTTGATAAAATTAGGTGAGCACCTTCCTTTCGCGAGTGGCTTGAATAAGTTCGTTAGCCAGGAAAATCCGCCGAGGTTTTCCCGGAAAATTTTGTGTTTTCCTTCGAAAAAAATCGAAAAAATTTATATCTCCGGAATTAACAAAGTAAGGGCAACTAAATTTGGTACACGGGTTTATATCATTATAGGTAAACTACCTACCAAAATTTAGCGCTGTAGGTTAAAAGACAAAAAAGTTACAGGCATTTAAAAAAAAAAATTTTGGGTTTTCCTCAAAACGTCAAAGTCGCGATTTTAAACGTCAAAATTGTTAATATTTAGGCAGTGAACCTGAAATTAATATGATCTATGGAAGGAAAATGTCTCAAGAATAATGTTTTACAAAGCCTGAACTCTTAGTTTCAATCGTTATTGTCCTTCATTTTACTAAAATATTCCCAGAAAATTCATTTCAAATAGACCCTTTCTCTGATGCTTTAGCAGTAGTGTTGGCTATAGAGTTTATCGTTTAATGGTATATCAGTTTTGTCGAATTTTCGTAAAAAATCATTAAAGCGCAATATATCCGTTATTATGCAAGTTACAAAAAAAAGTTGTATACATTAATTGTAGGGTGTCTTAAGCTACATCTTAAAAAATATTTCCACAATTACAGGGTGGCCCATAAGTCATTGGTGATTTAAATTTTCTTTTTTTTTAGTGAATTTTTTTAATCGAACACGCCCTATGTTATTGCATTTTGTATTTTCCATCGAAATATAATACATCTTTGTAAGGAAAGAAATTCGGGACGCAGCAAGTGCGTTATGGTAGCGAATTTTCATTAAATGCTTCAAATTTTGAATCAATTTGCTATTAACCTATAAGGTTGACCAGAAAACCAGTTTTTTCGGGAACAATTTAAGTTTACTTTCGGAAATTTTTGTACATTTTCAAACAATAAAGTTATTTTGATGAAACATGGCACATTGTTTCTAATATATAGATTATACTGGTAACCAAATTTGGTGCCTGCTTTCTTAAAAAAACATATTTGCTATTTAAAAAAACATTTTTTTGAAAATTCACTACGATAACACACTGGCTGCGTCCAGACTTTTTTGAATGACGGCGTAAGATTGTAAAATAAACAAAGTAATATAATATAATATTTCTCTATATAATTCGTTCACGTTAGTTTGTCCAGCTGAGTTTGGTAAATGAGACTTCGTGGTTGTCGTGATAGTAGTCTTTCTCTTGCCTAGTTCTTGGAGGATAATTTTAAAGACACTTCCAGGAGTATGTGGCAGGTACTCCGACTGTATTCTAGTATAGTAATGATGACAATTACCCGTCACGTGACCTATAATTATCACTCAACGGTCTGAGGGTAATGGGTCTCCAGGGGGCCACTGTCGGCGAGGCGGCCGCTTCACCGGTAGGCCCGCAGCGTATACACTGGCACGCGAACTCTCGTGCACAATTCCATACTCTGCTTCTGTTGGCTCCTGTTCTATGTCCTGCCTATACCTATCTTGTGCCGCTGCGAATAGCAGGTGAAAAACTCTTAGATTGTCAATTGGCTCATTAAAAATTCAGGACTAAAGAAACGAGTGTTATAATGACAATAAACTTGTGGTCTTGTTATTAAGTGAAACTACCATTTTAAGGAAAATAAGTAGATCGTTAAAAAAATCGCACCAAATCCAGCTTTTGATCAGTGTTTCCGTTAATATTTTCTTCAAAATATTGCTGAATTTTGTTCTTTATAAAAAGAGTACATTGATTTTTATTAAAAAAAATGAAGAAAACATCTGTATTTAAACAAAATTAAAACATTTCTGGACGCAGCAAGGGCGTTATAGTAGCGAATTTTCATAAGAATTGTACACCGTTATTATACGGCATATTAGTAGAGCTAATACTTTAAACTTACCGAGACCATGAAGATCGTTTTTAGAGGTCCTAGTACGCGCAAATTTTAAGAATGATTTCGAAAGTGTTACCATCGATATATCTCTATTATCAAAAAAAAATAATCTTGCGTTCTAACTCCTTCTGAGAAAAATGCCCAAAACTCAATTTTCTATGAAGGTAAAGAACTAAATTTTGCTATATCTGTAGATAGTGTAAGTCTTTTTAAAAGAAATTTGTATTACAAATTTCATTAAAAAGGTAAAGGTAAGATGCTTACTGGCAATTAGGCCATTGCTGACCCTTTTTGCTCATCTAAACTAACCTACCCTCCACCTTGAGCTCGATCTCAACGACGACAGTGATTTGAAAAATCATCCGCCGCCGGTGAGGATCGAACCGTCGACCCCCGAGTCCGTATTGGAAAGTCTGAATCGACTTTCCCGCACGGCCACGGAGGCGCTACAAATTTCATTAAAGTTATACAGAAGATTTCCAGCAGGAAACTTCTGTATAACTTTTCTTCTTCAAATTCATATTTAGAAAAGTAGATTATCTGCCAAATTATAAACGTAGCACTTACTTTCCCTTATTAATCGCCAGTATGATTTCGTGTTAGTCAACCTAATCAGAGCGGTTTTTTTCAATAATAATTACAACAATAACAAAATTATAATTTCAGACTCAAAGGTGACAGACTTATTTAAGTGTTTTAAACAAAAATGAGATCTTGTCCAAAACGTGTGAAATCTGTGTACTATTGTTTCTCCAAATGTCAAAATAAAATATTAAAAATATACACTCATCGAGCTGGATTCGATCGCGTAACCTTCTGCTCAGGAGGCAAGCGCGGTTCCCCGTGCGCTATGTAGGCACACGTCAACAAAGGTTTTATTTGCGTGATACTTTAGATCGGCTTCATGCCCGAGATAATATATTCAGAGTATACACGAGTTAATTAATTACAGAATAAGTAGAATTACCACTGAAACACATCCCATGACTGTTTCGGTCTTATATGACGTCTTATGTTCAAGTGTAAAGATAAAAGAAACTATTTTAGAATCATTTTTTGTGGACTAGACTTGATTTTGTTCACATTTCTACTATGTTATATGTATATATACATATACATATATATATATATATATATATATATATATATATATATATATATATATATATATATATATATATATATATATATAAATTTTAACGGACCTTGGTTTTGGGTTCTAGGGACCCAAATTCGCACTCATCTGAAGAATTTTTTTCAAAAGCTTTTCATCGTTACCTCTCTATTAGCGAATTTTTCTTGATAAAAATTCGCTAAAAAATAATAGCAATATCAAGAAAGCGGTGATTAGTTTTTCTACATCATTTTTCTATACTCAAAATTAAAAACCTCATTAGCTCCTATTTCAAGTTTTGTTGAACGCAGCCATTCTTTGCGGTAATGTGCTAAAGGTTGAACAAACAAAATCTAATCATAATTAAACACAGGTAATGAAAAAGGTTTTTTATCCAGACAATCAAACTTAGTATTTCCTACGCGTTTCGGCTATCTCCGTAGGTACCCTCAGGGGTAAATTTTCAACTCTCAAAAACTGAAGTTGAAAACTATACAAAGGTTATCCAAGCTCAAACATATATTGTAACAGATGTCCAACAACAACCGCGTCCGAATGTACCAGAATTAATCCACAATTCACAGCTAATGTAAGTAATAGACAATAGTAATATAATCTATAAAACAGAAGAAAATGTTTTCATTCTATAATGTCTGCTTGGCAATAATATATAGAATTTGGATGAGGGTAGGTTGGGTTATTGTAGTTCGATTTTGGCGCCCAAAGTTGCCTATTCCAAAGTCTCATTGAAAATCGTCTCTAAGATCTCAGGGTGTTGCACCCTATACCTAAGAGATCTGACTATAGCTTGAAGGTGGTGTTGTATTTATAGTAGGGCATTTACTGGGGTCGTTATCGGAGTCATTAGTCGCAATGGTAAAGTTTAGTGTCAGGAACCGGAATACCGGTACAAAGTGGTTTTAAAATGTTTATTGGATCAGGTAATAAGTCAGTAAGTCTGTATATTGAATTAAACGCTCCGAAATAAAGATATAATGGGTGCCCAGATAACGGGAAGTTAAAGACCATCCTTTCACTTGTTCAAAAAATGGGAACCTTTTTATACCTCGATTGCTTTGTAGTTAACTGTAGCTGTAGTTTTAAAATTCTAGACTAGAACTGTGTTTTTGAAATTGTCGAAGTCTATTTTGTGTCCTGTATAAATATGACGCATGTTTGATACTGATGGGTCAGATTTTCTAATTGCGCGAGGGTATGTTCATATATTCTATCGTGGATAACACTATTGATTTGGCCTATTTTAAAACAGTCGGAAGAAGGAATGTCGTTAATGTCATGGCATTCTTTTGAAATTGTATCCTTGGAAGTTTTTTAAGCTTGACAATTTTTGTACTATCGTGAAGACGATTTTAGTGTTATGGGTTCAAAATTTTTAACTGATTTTGTCGGTGATGCCTCTAGTATAAAAAAACCGAGGCTGGACACTGTGGCTGGAAACTAAAACAAAACGCAGAATCACACACCAGTAGCTGCCGCTAAAACTGCGTCAGCTACTGATGAAGACAACTTAGTTGTCGAAATACGTATCTAGTGCATAACTCTGTTATTATTTTTGTGGTTTTTGGGGTGATTATGCTTTTTGTTTTATCTCTAGTATTATTTACCTCTAGTATATATATATATATATATATATATATATATATATATATATATATATATATATATATATATATATATATATATATATATATTATTGAACACTAATATTTACAATCAGAACCACCTAATATATTATATATATTAACTAATATGTATATACATTGAGTTCTATAAGTAAATCTGCTGACGAGAAATTGACATGAAGGAATTACACCCATTGGTTCAATCCGGAAATTGTGATTTTGTTTCATACCTGCCTCCATAGATCTGAAGCCCCTTTCTATACAGTCGTCTTGTTTGGTTTTCAAGCAATGGTCTAACGGCATCATTTGGATGTGCTTCCAGTTTTTGAAGGTGTTTGTTTGCTCTTCTAGTGATTTCTTCTGATACGAAGGGTATATTTAGATCTCTGTGAAGGGTGTGGTTGCTTACATACCAAGGAGCATCTGTTATTATGCGGAGGGCTTTGGACTGAAAGTGTTGAACTAGGTTAGTGTTGAATACTTTAGAGGATCCCTATAATTCTAGGCCATAGGTGCAGATTGCCTTGATTATAGCCTTGTAAACCAGGACTTTGTTTTCTATGGCAATTGGAGATTTTTTACCTATTAGCCAGTACAGTTTCTTCATTCTCAGATCCATCTCTTTACGCTTCTTTTTAATGTGGGTACTCCATGTGAGTCGTTTGTCTAGATGTAGTCCCAGATATCTAGCATGATCAGCTTGAGGAATTTCTGTGTTGTTGATGTGGACAGGGGGACAAGTCTGGCGGTTCAGAGTGAATGTGACATGCGATGACTTTGCTTCATTGATCTCTATCTTCCATTTGTCTAACCATCTTTGTAGCAATGAAAGGTATGTGTGTTTTTTGTTTCTTTAGCGTCGGTCTATTTCCGTGACTATGGCCAATCACCGACGCCAGGGAGCAGTTTCACCTCACTATCCTGGAAATTTTGCTGAACCCCTGCCTTTCTGTAAGGAGGGTAGGGATCTTTAACGTGCCCAACGCATGGACACGGGACCGACGGCTTTACGCCCCCTCCGAAGGGCGGAACGTGCAGACATTCAACTTGCTCAAATACAATGCCAGAACCTCGGTTGATGTTAATTTTACAGTTTGTACTGAAAAAGTGAAAGGAGTACCCTGGGATCGAACCCAGTACCCTTCGGTTCAGAGGCACACGTCCTTACCCCTGAACCCTGATTTTGTATATGATAGCTGGCTACTTTAGGGTCTTCATTTACATAATGTATGGCTGTGTCATCTGCGAATGTGGACATGTCAGCTTCTTGGGTAGTCGGTATATCTTAGGTGTATAGTAGATATAGAATCGGACCGAGCACGCTACCTTGAGGTACACCTGATTGGATTGGTCTGATAGATAAAACTTCTTCGCCTTGTTTAATGTGAAAGTATCGATCTGATAGATATGATTTAAAGATGAGGTAATAGTGATAAGGGAAGGATTTCTTGATTTTGTACAGGAGTCCTTTATGCCATACTCTGA
Organism: Tillus elongatus; assembly: GCA_964006375.1. Lineage (NCBI taxonomy): Eukaryota > Metazoa > Arthropoda > Insecta > Coleoptera > Cleridae > Tillus > Tillus elongatus. Next base: position 185,979,981 of record OZ023265.1, on the reverse strand, counting down.
CAAAAGCATGACTTATATCTAGGAAAACTGAAGAACAGTTTTATTTTGATTCTAGGTTTTTTTATTTTATTCACGAGTCTATGGCATTGTTGAACTGTTGAGGCCTGTTTTCTAAATCCAAACTGGTGTTCAGGAATCCAATTCTCTTCGTCCAGTTCTCCTAGTTAGCGATTAAGGATGAGCCTCTCAAGTACTTTTGATACTATGGGTAACAGGCTTATAGGTCGATATGACTTTACTTCTGTGGGAGGCTTTCCTGGTTTCAAAAACATCAATATTTAAGCAAATTTGAGCTGCTTGGGCCAATAGGCTAACCGTAATATCGCATTGAAGATTATAGTTATAAATGTGAGCCCTTGCTCTCGTAGTTCGTTCAGTACCGTGCCAGTAATAAGATATAGTCCAGGTGCTTTACGTTTGTTTAGCCTCTTTATTTGTCCCTTGACCTCTCTAACTTCAAATTTACGGATTAGAGGAGACAGCTGTAGCGGTATGTCAATATATTCCTCTATTTCTGAATCAGGTTCATCTGGGTAAGGTTGAAAGACTTCTGATAAATGTTGACTAAACAATTCGGCTTTCTCATTATCTGACCTTGACCAGGTGCATCCAGTTTCCCGAATGGGTGGTATATTATTTTGAGGACTCTTATAGCTTCTCGTGGCTTTCCATGTGGAGTGATCTTGGCCATTTAAGTTTTGTATGTAATAACGGAATGTTTCATTTCTAGTATTTTGTAATTTACGCTTCAGTCTGTTAGCAATATTGTTGTAGCGTGTTTTGTCTACCGGGTGATGAGTTTGATGCCGTATAGCCCTAGCTCTTCGTTTTTCTGTAATCAGTTCGGTCACCTGCATTGGAATGCTACCTAAGTCCTTCTTGTATATATACGGATGAAGGCTTTGCGAAAAGCTTATGAAATCTGGTCTCCGCAATTGTGCGATCTCACACCCGCCTACCGTTGTGCGAGGTTTTGTTACAAGAAAATGCGACGGTGATAACAATACAAAGATCATTGCCTTTGAGGCGAATATATGATGCATCATTGGCGTAACACAGCCAGATATTGGTGTAAAAATCATGGAGACAAATCACTTGTGGTCCGAGAAACCAAGGTGGCTTTCAAAAGTGATGTTATATTTTATAATAAATAAAATTGTAATATAAGGATTTGTAAAATTTGTGTGCATGTGCGTGTGTGTTTAAGAGAAAGAGAAATGGAGGGAGAGAGAGAGAGAGAGAGAAAGAAAGAGTATGCGAGTGTATAGGATTGGGATGTGTGTAGGTAGCTCTCTGTGTGTGGGTGTATATGGTGGTAATTTCCTTTTGTTCACTATGTAAATTTAGTTCGGGACACATCTCTGTTCAATCACTCACAAGGTAGGCAAATATATGTTGAAGTTTACAGACACACAGCCTCTGACTTTGTCGGTTTATTATTATTTGCTGATTGTGGGAAAAAAAATGTTAATATTAATTGTTATATTGTTGTTGTATTGTTTGTTAAAAGTCAGACTGTATATTATCAGTAAAATTATTATACGTAATTCCTATGTATCAGTGTCCCAACAAATAAAACCATTTTGAAATATTCAGTATGTTTTACGTATTACTAAAAGAACAAAACAATCAGTTCCTACTGAAACAACTTTTAAAACCGCACTATCAATTTCTTAAAAGAGCGGTTCACGCACTTTTACAAAATTGTAATAATTTTTAGCTCTGTTTAACGCAAACGAATTTTTATAACCCACTGTGAAATTTAATGTGTGTCCTTAAACTAGTTTGAAATTTCTATTTGAATCTGCATTTCAACTGCCAAAGCTTTAGATATTTAGAATTAATATGAGTTTAGCCTTGTTGTAGTTGTACCTAGAAAATACCATGCAACATTGTTATATCTTGCAAAGTTTACACATCGAGGTCAGCAATTGGTGGGCATAATTGTACACGAGAGTGTCTGAAACACTTTTACAAGTATCAGGCAGGAAAGATTCGACCCCTGTGGCCGGTTAGCACAACATCATCCGAGACGGAGCGCTATTGTTTCTACGCTGTTTGATGCGGTTGCGGTCTCACTTCAGCTTGATACAACTACCTGAAAACTGAAAGAAAAAGAAAAGTAGAGTCTGAATTCAGTTGGACTATATTGGAGCACATTAGTGTTTCTGGTTACAGTCTACGTTTAAATGTTTATAGTGAAAGGTAATCTGTTTTGAAAATGGTTGGCGGTCAGAATGTAATTCTGGAATTCTATGGATACCTGGAGGATTCTATCATATTGATTTTCTGGATAAAAAGCCGTAACTTTCAATGTAAAATAAGGATAATGGTACATTAATAGTTGATGTTAATAATATAGCCGGCTCAGAGATACGTTAGGACTTTACTTATTTGGAAACTAACAAAAATATTTCTTCTGTATTCAGTCTTTTCATAGCGACCATGAGTACCTAAGTGTCTCCAGGATCTCTTTTTATTTCAATGTAGCTAACGCACTCTATCAACTTATATATATATATATATATATATATATATATATATATATATATATATATATATATATATATATATATAGGGTGGCGCATTGAAAATGAAACAGACCGATTTGCGTCCAGAGAATTTTTTTAAGAAGCGCTGAAACACGTCAATTTTAATATTGAGGGGGACATGTTTTGACATAAAACTCAACTTTGTCACATCAACCCCTTAAGGGTGGTGATAACAACCCTTATATTTTAAATAAGGAACATGGGTCGAGTGTTACATCATTTGAAAGCTCTTGCTTTTCTGAATTCAGTACACTAATTTTTTTGGAAGTTTTATCAACTTGTTTAAAAATTATTCACAGTTGGAGTTGCAAGAACGTATTTCATTCATTGTGATAAGAAATTCACTAATTAGTCAATTTTTCGTTTAAAAAAACTAAAAAAACAAAACCAAACGTTCAAAAATGTTTATTCAGTTAGGTAAGTGTTCAAATTGTTGACCACTATTTAGTTAAGTGAGTGTTCAAATTGTTGACCACCAGCTTCCATACAAAAGTACAAATTTTGTTCTAAACGAGCTCTGACATTCTGGAGCATTTGTGGAGTTTTTAGACGGCATTCTTCAAGAATGCGTCGTCGTCATTCTTCCAAAGACTCCGATTCTGTTGCGTAAATTCTACTCTTTAAATGGCCCCACAGAAAGAAGTCTAAAGGAGTTAAACCCGGTGATTTAGGGGGGCACTCAATAGCACATCTACGCGCAATCCATTGTCCTGGAAACTCTCTGTTCAAAAACTCCCTAACACGTTGTGAAAAATGCGTAGGAGCTCCATCTTGTTGAAACACTAATTTATTTTCTTAAAAGCGATAATAATTTTCAACAATGTCAATTAGTAGAGGGTAAACGATGTCTTCTAGTAACTCCAAATACGTTTCTCCACTCAAATTGCCATCAGGAAAAATTGGTCCGATTAAACGATCTCCAAAAATGCCAATCCAGACATTCAATTTCTGTGGACTTTGAGTGTGGACTTCGTAAAAATTTCTTGGATTATTATCTGCCCAATAACGACAATTATGACGATTGACTGTAGAGTTTAATAAAAACGTACACTCGTCTGACAAACAGATATTGAACAGAAAGTTCCCGTTATCAGCTATTCGTGCAGTCATAACTTCACAAAACTCCAGCCGCCGATCAAAATCATCTTCATTTAGTTGTTGTACAAGATGAATTTTATACGGGTGAAATTTATGATGCTTCAATATTCGCTGAATAGTGATTCTTTTGATGTTTGAAACAGTGGCCAATTTTCTCGCGCTCAAAGTTGGGTCTGCAGCATTTTGTCCTAAAACTTCAATCTCAGTAGTCTCATTTCTAACCGGAAATTCACGTTCAGGATCCCGCTTTTTGTTGGCTACTGAACCACTTTGTCGAAACTTTGCAACTAACTCCAAAATGTATTTCCTGTTAACATGTCTGTTCGGATGTCGTTCATTAAACAAATTTGCGGTACGGTTGGCACAGTCATCGTTTTGGAAAAAAAAAGAGTAAATATTTCAACTCTTTCTTCTACAGAATACACCACTGTGAAATTAATTTTCGGTAGTACTAACAAGTATCAAATCGACCGATAAACTGAAATAATAAACCGCATTTCTCTCATTCCGATAAGAAATGTTCTGATAGTCAATTTTTTGTTGACAAACCAACAAAACATTGACTATCAGCACATTTCTTATCGGAATGAGTGAAATGCGTTTTTTCATCTTCAACTGTGAATAATTTTTAAACGGGTTGATAAAACTTCCAAAAACATTAGTGTGCTGAATTCAGAAAAGAAAGATCTTTCAAATTATGTAACACTCGACCCATGTTCCCTATTTAAAATATAAGGGTTGTTATCACCACCCTTAAGGGGTTGATGTGACAAAGTTGAGTTTTATGTCAGAACATGTCCCCCTCAATATTAAAATTGACGTGTTTCGGCGTTTATTAAAAAAAATTCTCTGGACGCAGATCGGTCTGTTTTGTTGTCAATGCGCCACCCTGCATATATATATATATATATATATATATATATATATATATATATATATATATATATATATATATATATATATATATATATATATATATATATATATATATATATATATATATATCCCACTGATAACTCAAAAACTAATAAGTCGATTTTGATAAAATTTGGTACGTACCTTCCTATTGTAAGTGGCTTGGACAAGTTTGTTAGCCAGAAAAATCGGACTAGGTTCTCCGGGAAAATTTTGAGTTTTCCTTAAAAAAAATTACTTTAAAGGATAAAAAAGTTATTGTAACCAAATTTGGTAGGTAGGTTCATGATATAAAAAGTAAACTATACACGTAAATTTCTATGTTACAAGAAAAAAAGCTGGCAAAAATATTTGGCGCCAGATCATTTCTATGAAAATTCAGTACCATAACGTACTTGTGTATAGACCTTTTTTTAAAGCTATTTTAAGGAAAATTAGAGTTGCAAAAGTATAGCTTAGCATAGACAACTCAATCAGGTGAAGTGATAGAACAGCAGATACAAAACTTCGCACTAAGATTTGTTTCGCATTAGTGGATAATAAAATGTTCACTTACTGTATGAGAACATGTAAAAGTTTTCAAACCAAATTAATGAATTTACTATTATTTTTATTATCGTACTTACAGTTCCTCATTATTATTTTATCTAGAACTAATCACATATGTGCAGGTCTATATTGTTAGTAAGATACAACTGTTAACAGAATTATCTGCTTTCTTGTTTCTTTGTACTTTAACTTCGGTCTATTTCCGCGACTATGGCCAATCACCTACGAGCAGTTTCATCTCACTGTCCTGGAAATTTTGCCAAACTCCTGCCTTTCTGTAAGGATTGTAGGGATCTTTAACGTGCCCAACATCGCATTGATACAAGACCGACGGCTTTCTGCCCCCTGCGAACGGTGGAACGTGCAGACATTCAACTTGTAAGTAAAAGGGGAACCCTGGGAAACAAACCCAGTATCCTTCGGTTTGTGAAAACTGGAACCTGTGATGAGCACTAATAAGTACACTTTAAAAAAAACAAATCACCAGAACACTTATTTCAGTGACCTTACGATCGTTTCGTTGATAAAGACAACATCTTCAGAGGAAGATAAATTCTGAAGATGTTGACTTTGTCAACGAAACGATCGTAAGGTCTCTGAAATAAGTGTTATGGTGATTTGGGTTTTCTCAAAGTGTACTTATCCTTCGGTTCAAAGGCACACGTCAACTACCGAGTCTCTGACAGAATTACTTAAAAAAAGTGAAACCTTAAAGCTTAGATGAGCTTTTCTGTTTCATGGCTACGTTGGATTAAACATATTTTGTATATATCCTCTTGAGACCCGAACTTATAAAAATTGTTTGTTTGGAATAAAATTTTCAGATTATCCTTATTTTGGGTTAACTTAAGTGTCTAAATTTAAAAAAAAATCATTCATTGCAAGGTACAATAAAAGTATCCATTAAAATGGACATCAGTTTAATCTTACGCATAAATTACCGCAAATGAAAGTATATTGCTGGAGCCCGTAAAACACAAAAATAAGTTGCAAGATTCGCAGGAACCTTTTGTTTTACCCTTGGATCTTGGATTTTTACATCTAACAGGGTTTTAGTGAATTTTCTTAAAAAAAATTCACTAATGAGGAGATCCCGACTTTTGAATTTTGAAAAAATTTCTTCAAATGAGCGCTAATTAGGCCCCCCAGAACACATATCCGGGGTCGGTTTAAATTTTTATATGTTATATATATATATATATATATATATATATATATATATATATATATATATATATATATATATATATATATATATATATATATATATATATATATGTATCACACCGATAACTCAAAAAATAATGGGCCGATTTTGATTAAATTTGGTGAATAAATTCCTTTTGCAAATGGCTTGGACAAGTTCGTTAGCCAGGAAAATCGGTCCAGGTTTTCTTGGAAAATTTTGTGTTTTCTTTCGAAAAAAAATTATATCTCCGGAATTAACAAAGTAAGGGCAACCAAATTTCATATGCCGATTTATTTCATTATAGGCAAGTTACCTACCAAAATTTAGCTCCGTAGGTTAAAGTATAAAAAGTTACAGGCATTCAAAGAAAAATCAATTTGGATTTTCCTCAAAACGTCAAAATTGCGATTTTAAACGTCAAAATTGGTGAGTACATTCCTTTCGCAAGTCGCTTGGATAATTTTGTTAGCCAGGAAAATCCGCCGAGGTTTTCCCGGAAAAATTTGTGGTTTCTTTCGCAAAATATTTATATCTCCAAAATTAACAAAGTAAGGACAACCAAATTTGGTAAGCTAGTTTATATCGTTATAGGTATGCCACCTACCAAAATTTAGCTCTTTAGGTCAAAAGACAAAAAAAGTTATGGGCATTGAAAGAAAAATAAATTGGGGGTTTCCTCAAAACGTCAAAGTGACAATTGAAAACGTCAAAATTCGCAACATTTAGGCAAATAACTTGAATCTAATACGATCTATGGAAAGAAAATGTCTCAAGAAGAATGTTTTACATACACCGAACTCTTAGTTTCAACCGTCATTGTCCTTCATTTTACTAAAATATTTCCAGAAAATTCATTTCTAATAGACCCTTTCTCTGATGCTTGGCAGTAGCCTTAGCTATAGAGTTTATTGTTTAATGGTATATAATTTTTGTCGAATTTTCGTAAAAAATCTATAAAGCTCAATATATTCGTTATTATACAAAATATGAAAAAATATTGTATACATTAATTATACGGTATTTTGAGCTACATCTTAAGAAAATTAGTGCGACAATCACAGGCTGGCCCATAAGTCGTTGGTGATACAAATAATTTTTTTTTGTCGAAAACGCCTTCTTTTTTTGCATTTTCCATCGAAATATAATGCATGTTTGTAAGTTAAGAAATTCTGGAGGCAGCAAGTGCGTTGTGGTTGCGAATTTTGATTAAATGCTTCATATTTGAAAAGCTCAATTTGCTATTAACCTATAAGGTTGACCAGGAAACGGATTTTTTCAGTAACACTTTTGGTTTACTTTTGGAAATTTCTGTACGTTTTCAAACAATCAAGTTATTTTGATGAAACATGGCACATTGTTTTTACTATATATGTTATACTGGTAATCAAATTTGATGCCTGCTTTTTCTATATAGGTTATACTGGTAACCAAAATTGATGTCTGCTTTCTTAAAAAGAAAACACACATATTTGAAATAAAAACATTTATATGAAAATTCACTACCATAACGCACTTGCTGCGTCCCGAGACTTTTTAAATTTAGACCGGGTATATGCTGAATACCCCACTTTGTTCCTGTCGGTGTAGAAAAGCTCCTTGGAATGGAAGTGTTTCTCGTTACTAGTGATGGAATGTTAGTTCTTTGAATATAATTTTCTCCATTTGAATCACTACGCAAATACTCTGTCACACTTACTTTGTATTCCAGCAACTTTATAATCGTTTTTGTACTGTCACCAAGCTGTTTTTTTGTCATCTCAATAAAAAATCCATGAATTAGCTATTCCCAAGTCAAACAGATGAAAAATTGTTTTCACTGTCCATTTCTTTGTTCTTGTTCCCATTCGCTAATAGCTTATCATCCTATCAATGAGGTCTATTCTGCCCATACACTGATTGTATTTTTTGACCAAGTGTGGCCTACGTATTGCAACATATTTTGAATCTTTGTTTAGACCATCACCTACACTTGTTTTGTGGTTCTATTTGCAAAGCACTTGATGTCAGGAGGATAGATTTCATGTCATACCACAGCACGATGTTGATTTTTCCGTCAGACCTCTTGCTCTGAAGACCCACGACTTAGCCGCGCCATCGTTTTGTCTGATGTTACATTAACAGTTTTAGGTACTTTGAATTTCATTATGGTTCCAGACACGAGAATATCTTTAGTTAACACGTCAAGCAGAGGTATTGTAGTGTAATATCTATCCAAATAAATATGAGTGCATTTTAGTAATGCTGCAAATAACCTGATAACTGTAGATGGACCAACACTAAGTCTAGTAACATCATCTAAGAATCTATTTTTCCGTTGGTAAATTGTAGAATCTAAAATTAAACGTTTTGGAGTGGCGCACACAAAGTTTTTGGGCCCTTCGGGGTATGGCTTTCCTCGTAAAGTATTTCATTTGGCAATCGCCAGAAAAGGCCTCTCAGCTCTCTTCTCATCTTCAGAAATATCTGTATGTATCACTACTTTCAAATTATTTCTTATTAGAAAGAATCTATCACGTGCCATGCAAGTTGGAATAGCATTAGCCTTCGTCATTCCAAATATTCCAAACAAAATTACTTCCAGAACAGTTAAATTCAAAGTATTTCCTTTTTTTACATGTCTCACGTTTGTACAATTGCAAATATTTGCAAAGTCAGAATCGTCGAAGAAAATGGAAATGTAATTTTTGATCGTCGAATCTCTTCTTTCAATTACTATGTCTGTAATTCCTGTGAAGTCAATATTTGGCGGAATGAATGGACCCATTTTCTTCCAAGTTGAACGCTTAGTATTTGCAAATTTTTGTTCATCGATTCTTTTTTAATGTCACTAAGCAGTTCGTTATCTGAATCACTTTCATCTGACTCTTCCAGGTTTGCTCCATCACCATTTCTGTTTCCAACATCTAACAAGTCTTGGTCCATTTCCATTTCATCTTCATCATTTACATACATGTACATCAAAATCTAACTCTTGATCCGAATTGTTTTCTTTGTCCGAAATTTCTAAATCTGAATTTTCTAAAATCTGACGTAATTTGTCTTCAGATTCATGCAAAATAAAATAATTTTTCGTTCCAAAAATAGCTAAAATTAAAAGCAGCATAGAAAAGTTTTTGTAGCGATAAAAAACGGATGTCCATTCAAATGGACGTAAATAATTTACGAGGAAAACATGTAGTAAAAAACTGACTAGCCGTGAAATAACTTTAGATGTACAAATAACAACTCTATCTAGTGAAATATTCCAAGAATAGTACCAGTAACTAAGTAAAATTCATTACATACCGTCAAGCGTAGCCCGGAGAAAAGCTGCCATTGTTCACAATTTTTAGTGAATTTTTATTAAAAAAATTCACTAATAGAGAGGTATCGATGGTGAGACTTTGCAAAAATTCTTTCAAATGAGCGCGAATTAGGACCCCTAGAACCCATATCCGGGGTCAGTTTGAATTTTTATATGCTTATATATATATATATATATATATATATATATATATATATATATATATATATATATATATATATATATATATATATATATATATATATATATATATATATATATATGTGTATCCGTCTGATAACTCAAAAAATAATTAACCGATTTAGATGAAACTGGGCAAGTGCCTTTCTTTTATTAATGGCTTGGATGAGTTCGTTGGCCAGGAAAATCGGACGGGGTTTTCCGGGAAAATTTTGAGTTTTCTTTCAAAAAAATTTTTTTTTCCGAAAATTTCGATAAAATTTGGTCTACATATTGCTTTGTGAAATACCTAACTATGTGCCAAAATTCAGCTTTCTCGGGTTACAGAAAATTGAGCTATTCAAATTTGAAACATTTATGTTTAAATCATAGTTCAAGTATGTGGTTGCTGTTGGTTAGTCAATGCTTCTCTTATTGTCATTGACTCATGAAATTCATTTTTAACTTTCAGTGAAATGTCAATAATATTGAATTCACTGATTGTTAATCATTGGAAGCATTTACGATTATATATAACCCTATTGTAATGTATTATCATTTATCACCTCTGTAGTATAATTATTTTTGCCTTACAACTCGCAGCGTTTTTAGTCAATTGTTATTAATAGTCAATAGTTTCTTTCCGAGTACACAAACCTTCCATTGACTTCTGCTTCTGCCGCTGTTACAGTCCTTTTATTTATTTAGAGCTAGAGTTGTAACCACTCATACAAACAGTGTTTTTTAACCACGTGGCTGGGCGACTGACCGAATTCATTCCCAGTTGCTGTTGATTTACTCATATTCTCTTAATATGTTGGAAGATGTGGTGTCTACTTCATTCCAAGTCACTATTAACCGACTATTTATGAAATGAAATAAGTAAATTAAATCGATTGTCATAAAATATGTAGTGTATTAAGACAAGGGAAAAAGAAATTATATAACTGTGCACATTTTGATTATATTTTAGGGTGCTTGAGAGAGGTATTGTCACAGCATAATATCTTATTAAAGTTCATTTGTAAATAGGTTTAATTTTTATATGTTTATATATATATATATATATATATATATATATATATATATATATATATATATATATATATATGATAACTCAAAAAATAATTAACCGATTTCGATGAAACTTGGCAAGTGCGTGTCTTTTATTAATGGCTTGGATGAGTTCGTTATCCAGAAAAATCAGACATGGTTTTCCGGAAAAATTTTGAGTTTTCTTTCGAAAAAAAATTTTTTCTCCGAAAGTAACAAAGCTGTTTCAATGAAATTTACTATATATGTTGCCTCAACCTTACTACGTACCAAAATTCAACTTTCTAAGTTTAGAGAAAATTGAGTTATTCAAATTTTAAATTTTCTTTCGAAAAAAAGTTTTTTCTCCGAAAATTACAAAGTTATTTTAATGAAATTTTGTGGATATCTTGCCTTAGGAAAAACCTTACTACGTATTGAAATTAAACTCTCTAAGTTTATAGAAAATTGAGTTATTTAAATTTGAAGCATTTAATAAAAATTCACTACCATAACGCACTTGCTGCGTCCCGAGTGTTTGAAGGTTATTTTGTGTGCACAATTACAACACCGGTGCTGATGTCGCTTGAAATCAGATGTCCAGTACGTTGGACCGATGGATCTAAGCCAGTCGATTTAACTATTAATGAAATATAAACTAAAAACCAAGTGTCTATTTGAATGGACATCGGGACTCAGGAGGATATCGTTATTAATAAGGAATAAATAAAACACATATATTAAGATTTCAATTTTATTAATCACTGGTGTTGAGTAAAAGTTGTGTGTTAAAACATACACAAAGCTTATTTACAATGTATGTACCACTTATTACAAATTGTTTATATAAACCCTAACTAAATAAGAATGTACATTCATAATATACAGTAATGGTAACATTAGATTCGGGTAACTAAATTTATCAATATTCACAGAGAAATACACTTTTAACAGTTAGAACTATGTACATCATGGAATATATATAATATCATTGAAATGTATAAATTTATATTACAGTTGGTTTGGTAACTTTAAAAATAATGCTTAGCCAATAAGTAAATAAATTATGGCATCTTAAATTTTGGGAAATATTAAAAATGTACGTGGGTTAATTCATTACAACACTTATTTCTTTATATGAGTTATGACACTTCTTGCGCCTCCGTGGCCGTGCGGAAAAGTCGATTCAGACTTTCCAATACAGACTCGGGGGACGACGGTTCGAGCCTCATCGGCGGCGGATGATTTTTCAAAATCATCCGCCGCCGATGAGATCGAGCTCAAGGTGGAGGGTAGGTTAGTTTAGATCAGCAAAAAGGGTCAGCAATGGCCTAATTGCCAGTAAGCATCTTACCTTTAACTTTTATGTCACTTCTTAAATAAATTATAGGTATGTTATATTTGTGAAAATCAGAATTATTCTACGTTCAATGAGATTTATTGATTCGGATAAACAGTTTTATGCAAAATTCAGACGTAACAGTTTTCTCTACGACTACACATGTGTTAAATCAGAAGGAAAACTTCATGTCCAAATGAAACTAATTTGTTGTAAGACCATATTTACTTAATTACATCTTGTCAAAATTGAAGATAAAATTTATTTAAAATATTGTGTACCTACTTGATTTTGTTTGCTTTTTCTTAAAACTATAACTTTCTATGGTTTATTGACTAGTTTTTATTTTTTACTTTTTGGTATAATAAGGCATAAGATTAGTAAATTAGGCTGAATCTTAACACTAAAGAAGTGATAAATGTATGAGCCTAATTAAACATTCTCTTTTCTGGGATCTTTAAAGATAACTCAAGTGCAAAACAAAAAGACTACTGACAACTTTGTATATATAAATGTACAGGGTGTTTCATGAGAAAATGTATATATTTTAAGCGCGTATTCTGTAAGTCAAAATAAGTAACAAATCTTAAATAAAAATACGTCCTTTGTGAATTACGGGGTGACAAAAAAATTATAAGAACTCCGTTTTTTCCCAATGTTTTGAAAATAATTTAGAACATTACTTGAGTTTTTGAAATTATCAAAAGTATGGACACAGCAAGTGCGTTATAGTAGTGAATTTTCATAAAAATGCTTTTAATGGCAAATATCTTTTTAAAGAAAGCAGGCACAATTTTTGTCATATCTTGTATAATAACTTGTATAATAACGGATAAATTGAGCTGATAAATTGTTTTTTTTTAAATTCGCAAAAAAATATATACCATTAAGCGATAAACTCTAGCTAAAAATACTACTACCAAAGCATCAGAGAAAGGGTCTATTTGAAATGAATTTTCTGAAAACACTTTTGTAAAATGAAGGACAATGAAGGTTGAAGCGTAGACTACAGGGTTTGTAAAACATTCTTCTCGTGACATTTTCTCTACATAACCCGTATTAGTTTTAGATTTTTTGCTCAAATGTTGCCAATTTTTACGTTTAAAATCGCGACTTTGACGTTTTGAGGAAAACCCTTTTTTTAAATGCCTATAACTTTTTTGTGTTTTAATTTACAGATCTAAATTTAGGTACGTAATTTACGTTTAATAACGTAAATCTGCATACCAAATTTTGGTGCCCCCACTTTGTTATTTCCGGAGATAAAAAAAATTTCTGAAAGGAAAAGCAAAATTTTCCAAAGGAAACGCAAAATTTTCCTGGAAAAACTGGTTTGATTTTCTTGGATAACTAACTTATTCAAGCGACTTACAAGATGAAGGTACTCGCCAAATTTTATTAAAATCGGCTCATTATTTTTTGAGTTATCGGTGTGATACATATACATATATGCACTATATATATATATATATATATATATATATATATATATATATATATATATATATATATATATATATATATAAACCGATCCCGGATATGTGTTCTAAGGGTCCTAGTTCGCGCTCATTTGAAGAAATTTGTTTTAAAATTGAAAAGTCGCGATTTAGTGATTTTATTTTTAAATTCACTAAAACTGATATACAAACATGTCTTTCTGACTAACCCAGTTTTCAAAATATTTAAGGAAAACGGATTATTCATAATCTTTTGTCACCCCGAATTTAGAAAGAGCGTATTTCCAGACACATATTTCTATAAGATTTTTTGCTAATTTCGACTTACACAATACGCCCTTCAAATATTTACCTGTTTTCCAAAAACACTTGGTTTTCGACTTGAAATATGTTTTGCCTCCTCAAGAGGTTAAAGATATATTAAAGGTAGGAAACTCTAACGTCTCAATATTCCTACAACTTAGAGCGATGGATAAGGTAGGTTGGGTTGTCGTTGTACAAATTTCAGACCTCCATCTACGTACTTCCCAAATCTTACTGTGAATCACTCTAATAAGTAGGCAGACTGAGGTCTTAGAATCCATTTCCATCCATATTTTACTCAATCTACTGAAAATCGCTTCAAAACAGGAGCCGAAAAGTCTATTTTTAATTAATTCTGGCCGCGGTTTAACTCGAGAACCAAGTGTTTCTCACATACAGTGAATACGCTTTAAACGAATTCCTTAAAATTTTCAGTGGGCAAAAAAAATCGCCGAGACATGTCAAAAATCATATTAGATTGTGCACATCTTGACATAATTTTTTTTTGTGAAGTTATCGGTTTCGCTGATATGTCATCGTCCATTTTTTTAAATAGTAACTTCTACTTTTGACATGTCTATTAGAAACAGTGGATTTTTCTGAATGCAGATGACCAAACTTAACAATATATTCCATTAGGATATTTGTGAGAAAAATCATATTTCTTACTTCAAGACAGGCACTTGTATTATGCTCCTATCGAGGCTCCTCCTAACTACTGTACGGTTTTTTTACGAAATTTCTACAGATGCTAATTTGACTTGTTCGCACTTTGTTACTTAGCAACCTTTGACGGATTAAAATAACATCAATCTTATGACAGTTTGAAATAAGCGTAAGTAAGATAAGTCAAGTTAAAAATGACACTTTTAACTGAAGCGAATTAAAATCTTGAGGATGATAGTATATGGAGACAAGACACGAACACAAACCGAAGTTTGCGAGTTATTCAATAATAAGTATCCGAGTAGACCTATTGCATGATCAACAATTAGTAAAATCGAGGAAAAAATGTGAGATTTTGGCCATGTAATAGGCACATTCAAGACAAACCATCCTACATTTACATAATAAAGAAAATTCAATGTTTTACTTAGTTTGAAAGAAATTTTGCAAAAACCAGTTACACAAGTGACGAGCGAAGAGGCAGGAAAGTAATTCTTCTGTTTAAAGAAGAATGAATGGCATTCTTGCAAGGTGCATTTAGTTCAGGAATTTACCGCACATGAATTCCATCGCCTTATAGACTTTTGCAAGATTATGATGGACATCAACCCCCAGTGCCTTTATTTTCTGAAAAAAGATTTTTTTTCTGGTGAGGCCACATTTTATTTAAATAAATCAGTTAACAAGCAAAATTGTCGACATTGGGCACCCGAAAATCTATATTGGAAAAGGAGAGCCATACCCAGTATCTTTTTTTTTTTTTTATGTCAACAACACACCACGAGGGCTTACAGCCTAAATACTATCGTACCGTGGGTGTTGACAAGGAGGAAAGAGGTAGCTTGTTAATTCTGGACTTGAAGGTTTGGAGGTTCGGAGGAGAAGGAAAAACATGTGCCGGCAAGGAATTCCACAACTTGGAAGTCCTCGGGACAAAAGAGCGGGCATAACAAGATGTTCTATGTCTGGTGACCTGGACATTAAAAGGGTGCATTCGCTCTGTTCCCCTGGTAGATCTGCTGGGGGCAGCAGGTGGGGGAATTATGGAGGAAAGCTCCTCTGAGCAGTGCCCGTGCAGATATCTATAAAAGAGAGAGAGGTCACCAACGGCACGTCGGTGGGCAAGGGATGGAAGCCTTTGGGTGAGGGTAGAGTCACCGATGAGACGTATAGCTCTCTTTTGAATGGAGTCCAGGATAGCGAGTGTAGAAGCGGCAGCTGCACCCCAGATGTGGGAGCAGTATTCGAGGTTTGGCCTTATTTGTGAAGTGTATAAGGTATAGAGATTAGTTGGTGAAAAGTATTTGCGAGCCCGGAAGAGGAAACCCAATTTCTTAGCAGCCGCTTCTGCAATTGATGTAACATGTTGGTGCCAATTAAGATTTCGATCCACAGAAATGCCAACAAGAGAAAAAGACTCATTACTTTGAATAACTTGGTTGTTCATTGTGATGGGTCTAGGGCTGCTGTATCTCTTGTGAGAAAGAAAGCAAGACTTAGTTTTGGTGGGGTTGAATTGTACAAGATTTCTACTTCCCCAGTCTAATATTTTTTGGAGGTCTACGGAGACAGAACCCTCCATGAGTCTGCGATCCTCATCTAATTGGGCTAAAGAGACAGGCTTAGAATATTGTATGTTTGAGTGGAGGGTGCTGTCGTCCGCGTAACTGTGAACTGGGTTGGATGTGCTAGAGAGGAGGTCATTGATGTGGAGAAGAAACAAAGTAGGGGCTAAAGCTGAACCTTGAGGAACTCCTGCATTAATTGGATACAGTTTAGAGGAATGGCCATCCACAACAACAGATATGCTCCTGTTGGAGAGGAAATTTGCTGTCCAGGTACAAAGTTTTGGTGGTAGGCCATAGGCCGGAAGTTTATTAAGCAGCGCTGCGTGCCAGACCTGGTCGAATGCTTTGGATATGTCTAGAGCAACAATCTGGGATTCACCGTGTTGTTCCATAGACTTGTTCCAAGAATGGGTGACAAAGGAAAGGAGGTCGGCAGTTGATCTGCGCTGACGGAATCCATACTGCCTGTCGTGGATTAGACTGTGTTTTTCAAGGAATTTTAGTAGTTCGGTGTTTATATACTTTTCCATCACTTTAGAGATGACTGAAAGGAGAGAAATAGGCCTGTAGTTGCTAGGAAGCGCTTTGGATCCTTTCTTGGGGATGGGTTGTACTCGAGCAGTTTTCCAGTTACTAGGGAATATGCCTTTATTGTAAGATATCTGAAACAGACGAGTCAGGACAGGAGCAAGTTCTGGTGCGCATTTTTTGAGAACAATTGCTGGGATCTCGTCAAGGCCAGAGGCTTTCCTGGTATTAAGAGAAGAGAGCATCTTTCGTACCTTTTTAGTTTTGAAAATGATGTCAGTCATTTTATGCGCGACATTGGGGACTGTTGGTGTTTGAACATTTGGAGGTGGGTTGAGAGTAGAATTTCCGGCGAACAACGAAGCAAAAAGTTCAGCCTTGCCCAGGGCGGTAGAAACAATTTCATCACCTGAGACAAGAGGTGGGAACGTGCTCTTGCAGAAATTATTCCCAATAGACTTAGCAAGAGTCCAGAAGGGTTTGCCGCCGTTGGAGCTTGAGAGGACTTTGTTTTTGATGTGGTTATTAAACGAGTTTTTTGCCTCAGAAAGAATGCGGACATAGCGGTTTCTTGCGTCGTTGAATGCTTGACGATTTTCTTGACTGGGATTGTGTAGAAGCGTTTTGTGAGCTTTGACCTTTTCAAGTCTGGCCTTGTCACAGGATTTAGAGAACCAGGGCTTTTGAGTGGCTGAAGAGGTTTTCTGTGTACGTGGAATAAATAATTTCATGCCAGCTTGGATAATTTCGGTGACGTTTTGTGAGATATCAGAGGGGTCAGGATGAGAGAAGCAGACAGACGCCCATGGAAATGAGGAAAAGTAATCCCGCATTTCGTCCCAGTTTGCGGAGTTGTAGTGCCAAACGATACGTGGGTGTGATGACTGTGTGACCTCGGGTTGCATTGCACAGGAAGCAGTGACCATGCCGTGGTCTGAGCGACCAAGGGGGGCGGTGACTGATATCTTATAGCATTCAGGATTTGTAGTAAGAAGGAGATCCAAGGGATTTGAGCTGTGTGTTGGGATACGAGGAAAGTAAGTAGGTTGCTGAACCATATTGGTCAAAGAATTGCTGACTGCAAAGGCCTCCGCTGCTCTCCCTTGTGGATCGGTTTTTGAAGATCCTAGCCATTCCTTATTATGTACATTGAAGTCGCCAAGAATAGTGACCTCGGAGGAAGGATATTCAGAAATCAGATAGTCGGTTTTTTCAGAAAGGTAGTCAAAGAGCTGGACAAAGTTGTTGTCAGAAGGTGACCGGTAAATGCAACAGATGAATTTAGTTG
This sequence comes from Tillus elongatus, assembly GCA_964006375.1. NCBI lineage: Eukaryota > Metazoa > Arthropoda > Insecta > Coleoptera > Cleridae > Tillus > Tillus elongatus. Next base: position 185,962,034 of record OZ023265.1, on the reverse strand, counting down.
CAGCCCTGAGAGAGAGTTTTATCCATAGTATGTCTTTTCTTCCAGCTTCTAAATTGGGAAGTCTGGTGCAGGGTAGATTGCTACGGACGTATGCGCACACGCCTCCATGCAATCTAAAGGCAGTAAGGAGCTCATACCCCGGGAAATTAAGGTGATTAGTGGCTGTTTTGGCACTGATTTGGGTTTCGGTGAGGAAGAGGAGTTGGGGCCTGTTAGCCTGGAGGAAATGGTGGACGGAGTTCAGGTTAGAATTTAGGCCACATATATTCGAAAAGGATATGTTAAAAAATAAATAATTGGACGAGAATTGTGGGTACCTCAATTGCTGCTTCATTTTTTATTGATGGTACACTTGCTGCTAATAATTGTTTTTATTTGCCAACACCTAACTCCTTATCTAATTATGCTTCATCCAAATGGAGCAGACCCTAATATTCCCCTTGATTCATATTCGGTTTCAACAGGATAGAGGTCTTCCACACTATTCGCGATCAGTACGTGATTACCTAAACACACGTTTCCTGGATAGGTGGATCGGTAGAAGAGGATTTATTGAATGGTCACCTAGATCTCCGGACCTAACTCCTCTAGATTTCTTTTGTGGGGTCACATAAAATCTCAGGTTTACCTTGATTAACCGAGAAATGTTGCAGAACTGCAAAATATGATAACCATGGGAATAAGGCAAATCCCGCCAAAAACGATAAAACAAGTAATCCAGGAATTTAAACATCGTCTTGCTTATTGTCAAGAAGTTAATGTCCAACAATTTGAACATTTAATTTAATATTATCTCATGCCTTGTTATTGCTTTTTTACATTGTTTAAAGTGTTAAAAGTTATACCTACATTTTGTCAAAAATATCTTTATGTAACATATGGTGAAATTTGGTGATGTCTATTCAGAAAAGCCGCTCTTTCCAATAGAACTGTCAAAAGTAGGAGTCATCATTTAAAAAAATTTACGATGACGTCATATCTCCGCAGATGACGACGTCACACATTTTTTTATGTGTCAAAATGTGCACGCATTCAAATTTTATGTTTGAGATGTCTCAGAGATTTTTTTGCCCCTTAAAGATTTGACGGAATTTGTTCCATTTTATGCAGATTGTGTATATGTTGATGTAGAACGCGAAACAGAAAAAAACAATCACTTTGTAGAGCATCAGTTGTCACCTTGTTTTATACGTGAACATGTTTTCTAGTACTATCAGTAAAAATAGATTGGTTAAATTGTGCGAAAATGTTTTTAACCATAGGGAATGCATATCAAAATTCAGTTTCCTTTTGGTCATAAAAATTAACTTGTTTATTAAAAATATTCGTTGAATTATATGTAAGTGCTCTTCAGGGATTTAAACATACTTTTTTTTAGTTTGTGGAATGTCAGTATGGTTTTCAGAAAAAGATGTAACCTATACTTATAAAGACTAAAAAGTTGTGTACAATCGAACTTTCAGTTAAGACCAAAAATATTATTTCAAATTGTACTTAAATGAGTTAAACGAAGAAGCTGGCAATGTTTTCTGGCGTATTTGAATATTAATAAAATTGTCTAATTTATCTTAGTAGATTGATTACAATAGAGGTAACGTGGGGGGAGTGAAATAACCAACTACCCATGTACTTAACCTAAATAGTAAATTCATAAACTGTGAAATGTTCAATAAAAACAAGTTTTCTTTCTATATGTTTAATAACCAACTATTTTACTCCAAAGCATATCTTAACACAGACTTATTGTTAATATGTGTTGAATGTCATTGTTGCAAATTAATATCTATTATGTGCTTTATAAATATTAACGGTCAAATCTATTTCAGAGGTTTACACAAAACTTTTGAAGATACTTTAGACAACATTCCAATGGATAGAAGAACATATTTCTAATATGTTATTATGTGACTGCAAAAGTAGAGAAAGCATAATCTCTGGCCAAAGAACGACAATATTCCTCCCGAAGAACACAACTCACTTTGATAATATAGGGAACCTCCCCATTATTACCAAAAAGTTTGTAATTTCTTGGATAAATCGTATGATCATGGATTGATCGGTAATTGTGGACTAACAGATTTATAAATCTTGCAACAGCCAATATCATTCAATAATAATTGCACATGACGACTACTGAGGCCGTTGTACTTTAACCTTTTGAACTATTTCTTAGTGCATACGTACATGATACTCTTTACGCAAAAAAACATTATAGATTTTACAAAGCTTGCAAAATGCTACTACAAAAGCATTTAGTTGGCTGAGTTATTCTGCTCCTATTGCGTCCGGTATCTATGATCTGTAGGCTTGGAAAAATTTATACCACAAAAGTGGATCTCTCAGCCATATACCAATGGTAAGTAGATTTAAGTTTGGTCAGTATTTTGCTAGGTCAATGATCTATAGAGTAACCTACTCTACGTCCATAGCTAAGCGGAATATCGACCTACCTGGGGAAAATCGTATTTGATAGTCGGAATTATTTCAAAGTTCTCGTTAACCGAACGAAGAAGGGATAAATTATACGTGTGGTTGAAAACCTGGGTGATCAAGCATGCAACGGAATAACTTATTCATTATTAATTTAATTTTACACTTTCCATATAAGTCAGTATTTAAATAATAAACAGTTTTTTAATTAGCTTGAAACTAATTTAAATGGTCATCAGGAGACCGAAGCCTCAGCCTCCACCAAACAAGAAGATGCCAAGATGTTCAGACATGAACAATATTTCATTAATATTATTTACTTCCTAATCTCGGTTTGCAATAGAGCATTTATTAATGTGGTTCAGAATTTCCTGAGTCCAACTGTTTGCTGTATGTACCCTACTACAACACCTGTGGATATGAAGTTCAATACCACGATATTTGCTGTAACAAGCTCGATTTGCAACCGACCTTTAATTCAAGTAAACACAGAATTCCCAATGTCGGCACATTCCTGCAGTGTGTTTTCCAACGGCAATCTACAGACGCGGTAAATCAGTGAACATAAAACTATTGTAGCATAATTAAATACAGTAGCATTAATAAAAACATGTAAATATACCAGTTGATTTAGATTTGTTTTGGAACTAAGTATTCACTATTGTTAACATCACTTGTATATAGTTCATTATATTTTTTAACAAAACCATCTCTTGCTTAGAAATCACTCAGTAGTGTTATTCTTGCAACTGGGCATTATCCAAGTCTCCCTACAACCAAGTCTCCAATTACTGTTAAACCCTCATCCCTTCTCTGTACATTGAGTAAGCGCCATATGATTCTTACTCGATATGTTATAAAGTATAAGGAAATTGAAACCCTAAGCACTGGTTATCAACCTTTTAATAAAGTATCCACAGAAGAACAAGAAACTGGCTTGTTTCAGTAGGAGTATTCTTCTGCTCGTAAATTATATTTTGGGCTGACTACGATTGATTTACGCAAGTAATCATTCAAGTTTGCCAAAGACAATAAATTAAACTTTGCTGACAAATGCAATGAATTAAGTATGGCAGGGATTAATTGGTATAAGGTCTTCAGGCAATAGATCCTGTTTTGTCAGTAAGAAAATCAGAGTCTATTCCGTGCAATGAATTTTTATAAACCGAATGTAGAAAAACTTTATCAAAATTCGATTGAATTTTTAGATAGATGGAAAATTCAACCAGAAAACTTATATAACATTAACGAAACAGGGGTTGCTACATTTAAAAAACGACGTAAAATATGAGGTAAACAAGGCACCAAGCAGGCTTGGACAAGAACTTTACTAAAAGGAGGCACTTTGGTCACCATTTGTTTGGATTTTAATGTCACAGTCAGTGCTGTACCTACATTGTTTGTTTTTCCCAGAAAGGGTTCCTACGAACATTTTGTAAAAAATAGTCCTGCTCGTTGTAATGGATCTGGAAACAAAAGTGGCCGTATGCAGAAAGAAGACTTTTTCTGATTTATGTAACATTTCGTGGTGTTTGCCAAACCAAATTATGAAAATCTTGTCTTACTAGTAATGTATAATCGCTAACAGCAGCTTCAGGTAACGAATTTTTGTAGCGATAACTTCATTGCTATATTATCATTCCGCCGCATACTCGCACAAGCTTTAGCTACTTGATAGATCCGTGTTGGACCCATTACGGCAAGTTTTAATGCTACAGCTGGTTTCGGATGAGAAACCATCCCGATCAGCGGATGACGATCTACGATTTACTGCAACAGCATCCCAGATGATAGTTGTATTTGCATGCGTAGGAATATGGCCATTTAACGATCATATTTTCCAAGAAGAAGATCTTACTCCAGCCTCTGTCACTGACATGCGATATCAATTACAATCGGGATGTTAGCGAGTCACAGATGTTTCTACCAGAAGTAAATCAAATGGAATTTACTTCATCTCAAAAATCTGCAGTTACTTTAGATAAAACACCACCACGGCAATCTCTGGAGGAAATCCTACCTCTTTCCAATGCTCAATTGAAAGTTAAATCGGATATGTCAAAACGCAATACACTGATAGGTACTCCAAAGAAAAACCTCTGGAAAAGGAAAGAAGGAGCCGAAGTAAATGCGCGAATTTTAAAATTTTGACTTCGCTGCAAATAGAAAGAAAAACACTAACTAAGAGTGTTCCGATGATTCTTCTAAAGAAAAAACTGAGATTTGTCTTGCGTGTTGCAAACGTCATCCTAACAGCACAGATGATTCCTTACAGTATATTTATTCTGGTAGAGGGGGGCACAGTTGTTGTGAAAATAATGGTCCTTATTTCGTTTGTACCCACGGGTAGAAAATAAAATATAAAATTTGTAACTATTGACACACCTTTTCCCCACTAACACACGGAAATTTCGCTTAAAATTTACAGCTATTAGCAGGGCTTTTGCACTCTGTTAGTATCGACGAAATTAGACGGACGATAAAATCATGTGTCATATCACATCAATCGGTGACTTTTAGTGAATTTTCGTAGAAAAACTCCACTAATGGGGACATCCCGATTTTTGAATTGTGATTTTTTTTCAAATGAGCGCAAACTAGTACCCCTACAACCCGTATCAGTTTCAATTTCTATGTGTATATATATATATATATATATATATATATATATATATATATATATATATATATATATATATATATATATATATATACAGGCTGGCTCATTGAAAACGAAACAGACCGATTTGCGTCCAAAATTATTTTTTTTAAGAAACGCTGAAACACGCCAATTTTAATATTGAGGGGGACATGTTTTGACATAAAACTCAACTTTGTCACATCAACCCCTTAAGGGTGGTGATAACAACCCTTATATTTTAAATAGGGGATATGGGTCGAGTGTTACATCATTTGAAAGCTCTTTTTTTCTGAATTTAGCACACACATTTTTTTGGAAGTTATATCAACTCGTTTAAAATTATTCACAGTTGGAGTCGCAATAACGTATTTCATTCATTGTGATAAGAAATGCACTAATTAGTTAATTTTTCGTTTAAAAAAAAACTAAAAAACAAAACCAAACGTTCAAAAATGTTTATTTAGTTAAGTGAGTGTTCAAATTGTTGACCACCAGCTTCCATACAAAAGTACAAATTTTGTTCAGAACGAGCTCTGACATTCTGGAGCTTTTGTGGAGTTATTAGACGGCATTATTCAACAATGCGTCGTCGTAATTCTTCCAGAGACTCCGGTTCTGTTGAGTAAATTCTACTCTTTAAATGGCCCCATAGAAATAAATCTAAAGGAGTTGAATCCGGTGATCTAGGGGGCTACTCAATAGCCCCTCTACGCGTAATCCATTGCTCTGGAAACTCTCTGTTTAAAAACTCCCTAACACGTTGTGAAAAATGCGGAGGAGCTCCGTCTTGTTGAAACACTAATTGATTTTCTTGATAGCGATAATCATTTTCAACAATGTCAATTAGTAGAGGGTAAACGATATCTTCTAGTAACTCCAAATACGTTTCGCCACTCAAATTGCCATCAAGACAAATTTATCCGATTAAACGGTCTCCAAAAATGCCAGTCCAGACATTCAATTTCTGTGGAGTTTGAGTGTGGACTTCGTGAAAATGTCTTGGATTATTATCTGCCCAATAACGAACAATTATGACGATTGACTGTAGAGTTTAATAAAAACCTACACTCGTCTGAAAAACAGATATTGAACAGAAAGTTCCCGTGATCAGCTATTTGTGCAGTCATAACTTTACAAAACTCCAGCCGCCGATCAAAATCATCTTCATTCAGTTGTTGTACAAGATGAATTTTATACGAGTGAAATTAATGATGCTTCAATATTCGCTGTATAGTTCTTCTTTTGATGTTTGAAACAGTGGCCAATTTTCTCGTGCTCAAAGTTGGGTCTGCAGCAATTGGTCCTAAAACTTAATTCTCAGTAGTCTCATTTCTAACCGGAAATTCACGTTCAGGATCCCGTTTTTTGTTTGCTACCGAACCACTTTGTCGAAACTTTGCAACTAACTTCAAAATGTATTTTCTGTTAACCTGTCTGTTCGGATATCGTTCATTAAACAAATTTGCTGTACGGTTGGCGCAGTCATCGTTTTTGAAAAAAAGAGTAATTATTTCAACTCTTTCTTCTACAGAATTCACCATTGTGAAACTAATTTTCGGTAGTAATATCAACTATCAAACCGACCGATAAACTGAAATAATAAACGGCATTTCTCTCATTCCGATAAGAAATGTTCTGATAGTCAATTTCTTGTTTACAAACCAGCAAAACATTGACTATCAGCACATTTCTTATCGGAATGAGTGAAATGCGTTTTTGCATCTTCAACTGTGAATAATTTTTAAACGAGTTGATAAAACTTAGTGTACTGAATTCAGAAAGGAAAGAGCTTTCAAATGATGTAGCATTCGACCCATGTTCCCTATTTAAAATAAAATGGTTGTTATCACAATCCTTAAGGGATTGATGTGACAAAGTTGAGTTATATGTCAAAACATGTCCCCCTCAATATTAAAATTGACGTGTTTCAGCGTTTATTAAAAAAATATTTCTCCGGGCGCAAATCGGTCTGTTTCGTTTTCAATGCACCACCCTATATATATATATATATATATATATATATATATATATATATATATATATATATATATATATATATATATATATATATATATAGGTGTCACACCCATAATTCAAAAGATAATAAGCCGATTTTGATAAAATTTAGCATGTACCTTTCTTTTGTAAGTGGCTTGGATAAGTTCGTTAGCCAGGAAAATCTGTCAAGGTTTTCCAGGAAAATTTTGGGTTTTCTTTCGAAAAAAATGTTATCTCCAAAAATAAAAAGCGATGGTAACCAAATTTGGTACGTAGGTTTATGATATAAAAAATAAACCATATACCAAAATACATATTTTTTTGTTATGAAGACCTTTTTAAAGCTTTAATATGTATGTGGTTTCTCTGGTCTACTACTGATTTTAAAATACTCCATATAAGCACAATATTTTTATTATTAGGTACGTCACCGTTTAGTGTATCTTTTTAAAATTTTTAATCTAACAACAATATAAAATTCTGAAATGCTTATTTTCAAACTGTATATTTTGCGGTGTGACGCAATATAAGTGCCGGCTAGATTAAAAGGAACAGTAAGTCATCTTATCCTAATGACAAGCCATTAACGCTACATATACAGAGTGGCTGCGAGATTTAATTATCAGAAAGTGAACGAGACTTGGCGGTGGAAGGAGAGACGGAGAGATGACTTAATATGTGTAACGTTAGAGGTGGTGCAGTAAGATTAACAGAGTTGATTAAATTATGCAGAATGCGATGTTGTCATGTCGTGTAACTTCATACTCCCAGAGCTGCGGTAGAGGAGAGATCACGACAGTAGAAAGCTGGTTTCCGGTTTCCGGTTTCAGCGAGAGCTGAAGTGACGACGCCCCGATGATGCTTTCTCGGAGCCTCTCAACTGTCAACTCTACTTCTCTTAAACGTGTGATTTCGCTCTGGCAATTCTAGATTTGTTGTTCGCAAACCACTGCTGAAATTGTCTTAAAATATTTATGTCACACTTATAAAACAGCGTCGAGCTTCGTGATCTGTATACAACTTTCGTTACAGTATTCTTCGACATGCTTTTTATCGAATTTTTGTTGAAAAAAATTGCTTGCAAGACCGCGACTGTGAAATTAAAAAGAAGAATCCTTTAGGGCAGCTTAAAAGCTATCATATGATACAACTTTAGTAACAGAGTTGTAGTGAATTTTCATTAAGAAATTTTTCATCTTCAAAAAGAAACAAAAATTTTTGAAAACGCTATATTTTTGAAAGTATTAGAGTAGCTGAAATGACAACACACATGCAGCTATAGTAGTAGAGCTATAGTAGTATATTTATTAGTACACAATTTTACAATGTGTTTCACAAATAATCCTAATGCTTGTGCTTGCAATAAACACAATTTTGATTTCTGACTTGTCTAAAGGGAACTGCCAAATCTTGCTACTGTCACATTTACAATTTTGTTAAATATTCAATAATTTTGAACTTCCTTTCTGCCACTAACAATTGGACTACCACACTAAATGTTCAGCTCTCATTTTACAATAACTCCTCCTCTTAAACCAGAAAATTCTTCCAAAATACTGATATTAATTACAACACAAAAATTTTTGGTGTAATTAAGCATTGAGTAATGTAATTAAGAACACTTGGAGTTTTTTACAAAAACAATTTAAAAAATCTGAAAGACACGAATTGAAACTACTTAAGTGTTCAAAGTCTGATAAAGACAGAGTGGTTAGAGTGTTCAAAGTCTGATAAAGACAGAGTGGTCAGATGCGATGCGTAGATTGATACATGCTAAAGGCATACATAATAATTCAACAATAACCAAACAATACAAATAACAAGCGTAAAAATTAGTACCCAAACTAGCGATCGAGAAACCTAAACTAAAATATCGACAACTTTACATCGTTTTTCACTAATCACGACGTTAGAATGACATATATGTAAAAAGGTAAGGGTAAGATGCTTACTGGCAATTAGGCCATTGTTAGGCCATTGCTGACCCTTTTTGCTCATCTAAACTAACCTACCCTCCACCTTGAGCTCGATCTCAACGACGACAGTGATTTGAAAAATCATCCGCCGCCGGTGAGTCTCGAACCGTCGACCCCCGAGTCCGTATTGGAAAGTCATCGACTTTCCTGCACGGCAACGGAGGCGCTTGACAGATATGTAAATGTAACGACGTTATGTATTTCATTAATGAAATAAATTGGCCCAGGTCTGTATCAAATTGATTTTAAAACAGTTTGTTATTAGCGAATTTTTGTTTAGAAAAGTCGCTAATAGAGAGGTATTGATGGTGAGATTTTCCAAAAATGCCTTCAAATGAGCGCGATTTAGGGCCCTTAAAACCCAAAACAAAGATCCGTTTTAATGCTTATATGTTTATATACAGTGTGGCCTATTTAAGATGGAAACACTCCTGCAAGTTTCGTATTTATAATTCGATTTTGACGAACAAAATATCAAGAGATATAAGATTTAAAACTATAAATGCTGTGTAAATTGTTCTCTGTCATCTGTCCAAGGCCTACTAATGCAGGTTTTCTATATCGAAACATGGTAAAGGCCATTTTCAGGAAGAAAGTAAGTACTCCACTGCATTCGGCATACCTCAAAGTAGATAGATACCAAATTTTATCAAAAAAGAAGAATTATTAACCATTTCAGAGAAGTTTATTTGAGTGACCCTTCTAATACGGAAACACCCTGTAACTTTTACATTTATAACGCGATTATTTTTATCGAGATCTCAAAAGATAGAAAATAAAGACGTCTATAGATCCTGTGTCATTTGATCACGGCTTACTGAAACTATTTGTATAATGTCACAGCATTTATAAACTTTTTTCTTCAACTGTTGTTTACATTCATAGTTCGTAATCATAGAGATTTTTTAATAAAATTTGGTAGGTAACAGTTTAAAAAAATTAAAAATCCACTGGCCTACGTATTTTACCTTCTAAAACCAACCTTAAATCTTTTTTTATAATTTTTGACATATGTAAATAGTTTGAGTAGGCCGTGATCGAATGGCATAGGAAACAATTTTCACAGGATTTATAGACTTCTTGATTTTCTATCTTTTGTAATCTCTATAAAAAGAATGTCGTTATAAACATAAAAGTTACAGGGTGTTTCCATATAAGAAGGGTCACACAAAGAAACTTCTCTGAAATAGTTAATAATTCTCCTTTTTTGATGAAATTTGGTATGTATCTATCTCGAGGTATGTAAAATGCAATGGCGTACTTATTTTCTCCCTAAAACGGCCTTAACCCTTTTTTACGGTTTTTGACATAGAAAAAATGCATAAGTAGGCCTTGGTCAGGTGACATTAAGAATAATTTTTTCAGCGTGTATCAAGTTTTTCATTTTACATCTTTTAATATTCTGCTCATCAAAATATAATCATAAATACAAAAGGTACAGGGGTATTTTCATCTTAAATGGGCCACACTGATATATATATATATATATATATATATATATATATATATATATATATATATATATATATATATATATATATACGACCGATAACTCAAAAAATAATTAACCGATTTCGATGAAACTTGGCACGATTCTTTATTGTATTAATAGCTTAGACGAGTTTGTTAGTTAGCCCGATCGAATCAGTTTTTCAAAAAATTGCTTTTTCTGAAAAAAAAATTGTTTCCCAAAAATAACAAAGTTGTTTTACTAAAATTTGGAACGCATGTTGCCGCGGTAGACATTACTATGCATCAGAATTTAAGTTGTTAGGTTAATAGAAAATTGAGTTATTTGGTGGATATGTTGCCTTAGGAAAGACCTTACCACGTGACAAAATTAAACTTTCTAAGTTTATAGAAAATTGAGTTATAGAAATTTGAAGCATTTAATAAAAATTCACTACCATAACGCACTTGCTGCGTCCCTAATTTTTGTTATCTGTTTATATACTATACCTAATAATCTTTATCATCAGCTCCTAAAATCAATTTTTGTGTGTCAGTTTATCTAAGGGTATTTTAGAATTTATACTGCTGGTGCTGAAATTTTACGATGGTAAAACAAAGACGAAAATATGTAAATAAAGATAAAGGATTCCTTTATGCTGTAAAGGTATTTTTGTAGACTACCACAAAATTGTGGGCAAAATCTCGCAGAGCAGTATCTTGAGAGTACGATTTCAATCCGTAGTTGAAGGCAACTCTGGTTAAAAATCAAGTTGCTCAATCAAGGGAGCCTACTTGATATTCCAGCGCCGTACCAGCTCTGTTGTAAATAAAGATATGGTCTCTACGCGACTTTGCCCGCCTTTCCTGATATTCTGCGACCACTGAAACTTGCAGATATCATCTAAAATTTAACAGGGACTCGGGGCCCCCCCTTTGTACTGAGGATCAGAATATATTGCACTCTTAAACCTTGTCGTCTTTTCATTCCTTCCTTTCTCTGCCATTTTAGCTTACAATTGTGTATTTTCATCGCATGTAAGGATTACGATACACCTGGAGAATCTTAAATAGAAAAAGCCTCAGTTTTTTTTGTAGCGGCCTATGGCAACAGGGACTTTTACCATTTCTGAAGAACACAACGAATGTTTAAAATACAGCGTTAATTGAAAGAAAACATTACTCAAAAAAATATATCTATAATGAGAAATAAATAACACAACTTAACGACTTAACGTCAATTTACAACTGCTGTAAGCTGTATGACGAGGCTGTAATGACAGTCATGACAGTTTGTCGTGATTGCACATTAGATACTTGGTTATTTCTAAACCATATGGTTTACCTAAAAGAAAATTTTTCCTATTAATTCACAAATCGAATATAATATATAGTATACCAATGTATTTGGCAAGATATAAAAACAAGTAAAAAATAATACAGTTAGCTGTGATATAATAATTCTAGATTATATAATCATCATTGTTTTTTAAAAAAATCAATCGCAAGAACTAAACATTGCCAGTTATTTCTTTGTATTTTGTTGATATGTGTTAGTAATTAATTATTTGGTATAATTTGTGTGAATCTAACGACAACTATATAAAAAATTATATTGCACTAGGAATAACAAATTGCACATTCAACATTTTATCACTAAATGATTTTTAACACTCAGTACAGTTGAAATGTGACAAGTAGATATCTATGCCTTGTAATTTTTATAATAAAACCCTTGTCTAGCCGCTTTTCTGGAAGCAGGAGGACATATTTTTTTTTACTTTTTAGATTTTTAATATTTAAAGATACAACTGTCGTTTCCAACAAATAAAACAAACGTGTCATTTTCTTTTAGGAAACAATCTGAACCAATCTCTGTTATCAAACATAATTGTTTTGTAATTATAGATATGTAGTTTCAAGTTAATATAATTTCAACAAATTATAGATATCACATTTATAAAAGAAATCGAAAATAAATAGCTGGTAAGACCATATAATTCTTTTCTAAACGTCAATACGCCGAGATACTTTAAGGTTGACTTTAGAGGCGTACACTTGCAGATATACTTTATTAAAATACGCTATGCGTTTCGACTTCTACCGAGCCATCCTCAGGGGGTACTACGTTCTCTCTTTTACACGAAATGTACTATAAGAAATTGTCACAGTCGAAATATCATCTATTATATTCAGTGCTTCGGACAGCAACAACAGTAAATAACAAAAACAAACATCTTTAGGATCGAGACAGTAAAAGAATGTGTTTTTAAACGGTCAAATAGCATCATTTTTTCCTGTTGCAGCATGCAGTTGCAGTTTAGGTGTGCACAGGCCTACATTTTGGCTATTTAAAAACACGTCGTTTATATCCATCATGTAGTGAGGAAAGGAGTAGCGACTCTCTGGCAGCTACGTTGTGTGATAGGGAGGACCTGGGGACTTAATCCTCGGATCCTTCATTGGATCTACACTGCGATCGTCAGGCCGAGAATCCTCTATGGGGCGTTGGTCTGGTGGTGTGGTGTGAACCAAACTATCAGCAGGAAGCTGGCCAAACTCCAAAGGCTGGCAATCCTGGGTATCACAGGCGCTAGAGGTCCTGTTGATGCTGCCACTGTTTCCCATATGTATCAGAAGGGAGGCTATGGCGTCGCATCTTAGAATGCGAGACTCAGGAAACTGGTGCGGAGAGGGAGCAGTAATAGGGCATGCAAGAGTCGCCAAGGAGGTGAGAAAGGAAATTCCGATTACCGCCATAAAAGTGCGGGATGCCGAGGACGATATTAGGTTGACTAGGCCATACACCCTCAGCATCCCCAATAGGGATCAGTGGAGGGAAAATGAGGTTGCATTCCAGCCCGCAAGCCTGGTCTGTTTCACCGACGGATCGCGGCTGGAGGACCAACAATCCTCCGGGGCAGGAATATACATCGAGGGCCTGGGGGTGCGCGAGAGCTATGCTCTTGGCGCATATACCACAGCATTCGAAACAGAGGTCTATGCTATTGTGTCTGTGGCCAATAGACAGGATGTGAAGCGGAGTCCCGAGAAATGTGTGTACATCTGCTCGGATAGCCAGGCGGTCCTCCGGGCAGAATCAGGTCAGCACTGGTTCAGGAGTGCGCTGACGCCCTCAGTGGACTAGCCAAGACGAAGGAGGTGCAACTGGTGTGGGTTCCGGGACACTGTGGCATAGCGGGGAATGAGGTGGCGAATAATCTCGCAAGACTCGTTTCCCGGCGTCAGTTCTGTGGACCGGAGCCTGCAATAGGCATAAGTAGGAAGACAGTCTCTGTCGCCTTAGACAGATGGACCGAGGAAGCAATGGAGAGGCACTAGGGGTCGGTTGGTGGCTGCAGGCAATCGAGGGACTTCATGGAGGGGCCGGACAGAGATAAAGCTGTCTGGCTACTCGGAAGGAGTCGACCTACGCTTCGCCGCATCCTTGGGGTGCTGACAGGCCACTGCGCCCTTAGAAGACACCTCACATTGATAGGCGTAGAGAAGGATCCCATTTGCCAAAAATGCGGCGAGGATGAAGAAACGTCCTACCACTACCTGTGTGAATGCGAGGCTTTTGGGAGTCTTCGAGCAGAATTGTTCGGATCACGGACTCTGTAGAGGAATCAGGTAAGTACCGTCCAATTGAAGACCGTCACGGCCTTCATCTCGAGGTCGAGGCGGTTTGGCGACGGAACCGAGGAAGAGTAGAGCATGGTTGCTGGGTTGCTGGGGTTGGCAAAAAGGGCCCATTGTGGCCTTCTTGCTTGGGGTTGGCCTCCCCACCACTGCTACTACTACTATATCCATCATGTTACTGTCTTCAGTCTGGAGGTGTTGCATTTTGTCCTTTCCTGTTTTTATTGTCTCGAACACTGAATACAATGGGTACAACTCTAACTGTGATAATTTCTTATGGAGTAAAGAGAACTCCTCTGAAGATGGCTCGATAGAAGTTGAAACGCGTGGGGTTTTGCAGTAAAGTCTGTCCAGTATAATTATAAGCCTTTAAGTTCAACCCTGAAGTAATTAAAAACATATTTAACAATATATTTAGTAAAGCAAAGATTTATTACAAAAACCTCAAGGACTTAGATATCGATATCTATGTACAAACTAACAAATAGCACCATATTTAATTATATGATGGCAAATCACAGATAAAACGCCTATTTACGAGAAAAATTTTCTAACAAATATAAAAATACTCGTTCGGTTTCACAAAAGCTTATTTTTGTTCATCAACAATTTTTAAAAGTGACTGCAATTCTCTCGATTACTGAAAGAGTTGTATTTGTATTATATTTTGTTTCTTTAACGTCGCTCTATTTCTGCGACTATCGCCAATCAGCGACGCCAGGGAAATCGTTCCCTTTCCATAAGGAGAGTAGGGATCTTTAGCGTGCTCAATATCATATAGTACACCGGATCGGCAGCTTAATGCTCACTCTGAAGGGCGGAACATGCAAACTTTCAACTTACACAATAAGTGAGAGCGCTTGGACTGTAAAATCTCGCTGAGTAATAATGTTAGGTAATTCAAACAAGAACCAAAAACAGCTATAAATAACCAGTTAATAGCTGCTTCTGAAAAATTTGACCATAACGAAAAATGAGTTTTTAATTAGTTGTAGCAGAAACAAAAATAAGCTTCTGCAAAATCAACCAAATGCTTTCATCATGTATCGAAATAAGAAATTATACTTTCTCATTTAGATAACAAATATTTTGGGATAAATCTTTGGTAGATGTTTCGTTTATGTTGTCCAGCATACATTGGAAAACACTGACCTTATCGGAGGTAATTGCAGTCCTGTCGAAGAAGTGACGATTTCTCCTCCAATAGGAGCCAGGCCTGTAATGTCTTGACTTCCCAGTGTGGTGTTCATCTTCAGGAGAGGTTGATTACCAGACTGATCGATACCTAACACCATCTGTTGTCTGAAAGGTGTAATAGTCTTGACCGTGTCGTCCTCTAAGTTTCCTTGCATGGAGGTGGGGGTGAAGGTATTGGCCGGGAGGGCGGAACTCCCGGCTGTTTGACACTATGTAACGATAGGCCTGAGCTCAGTGTGCTGGGTCTCCTTGTGACGTCTGAGGTCGACTTTTCTCTGGAAGGCCCTACCACAAAGGTCGCACGCAAAAGGCTTGAAACCTGTGTGTTTGCGCGAGTGGGTTATCAGATTCGATGACTGACTGAAGGCTTTGCCGCATACGGAACATTTGTGAGGTTTTTCACCTGAAACAAATATAATACATTAATGTTATTAAAACTTTATCGATTGTATTGTTACAATGTCGAAAGTATGAAATTTCATACCTAGTCAAAGACTTCTTGCATAAACATAATGTATAAGTTTTTAAAATAAACACTAATAATAGTTAGGAGCTTATTTAAAAATTACTGGCAATCATACATTATGTTTCCTAAACATTGATAGAACAAAGTTTTTTTGTTCTTACGAAATACCTTTACGTTCTTTAGTTCTGTGTATTATTCGACCTCAAAAACATTTAAGATTTGGTGTTACCTGGTGTCTTTATCTGTTTAAATCCCGGTGATAACGGTTCTTTAAAAATAAATATAAGCTAGTATATCTTACTTGTTCAATCAATTAGCTTGTTTCTAATCTTACTATTTCTGTGATATCTTTTAAGTAACGTTAAGGCCTGAGTCACAAGTTGTGGAGATTATTTCGATCTGTTTGTGTAGTGCGTGACCGAAGGTACCATTGTCTATTACATTTCCTTTTTTCCGGAGAGATTATCTATTAGTGACTAAACTAGGTGTCAATTACTTTGGTCGAACAAGTTCGATGCGCTTCCGTCCTTGTAACCGACAGAGACGCTTTAGTGTTAATGTTTGGTGTGGTTTGTTTGTAGGCTCTACATTATATCAAGGTGTATTAACTGGTGAATAGTACACCGAATTGTTAACCGCCACATTTCGAGAATTTTCGATGACCTGAATTTAATGGGTAGACAACAGATATATTTTCAACAAAATGGTGCCCTTTTTTCCCTCAGGGCTAGTCCGCGGCGCTGCCGCCCCGATAGCACTGCAACCTTTGGTTGATTGTGCATACCCTTAGTCTTACTCCACCCATTCCAAGATCACTGTGCCTTGAACTAGTCTGCACAACGATTGGTAGAGTGAAGTTTTATATTGCTCTGTCTCCGGTCTAGACTGACCGTAGATCAGTTGTATTTTGCGGTCCAGAGCTTTACACTCGCACAAGATATGCTGGGCTGATTCCTCCCCCTCGCCGCAGAGTCTGCATGCGAGGTCCCCTTCGAACCGCCCCATGCTTATAATGTTTACCAGACTGATATTCTATAACAAAACTTTTTGATGGAAGAGATTTGTCAGCTAACGGCCTTATCTGTGTGTCTTCTCGAGCACCAGAAATATTCAACTTTTTTTTTATTTGGGCATATTTGAAAACTGTGGTGTATAGGCGGTATGACAATTTTATGGATCTCCAGCAAAGCACCACTCATGATGTCAATAATATTGATATCATTGCCAGAGCCACTAGGACCGTTTACAAGCGGGTTCAGACATACTTGGAGCAAGAGCGTGTTACTTTTTAGCATGTAATGTAAATTTTGTTGTAGAAATTTTTATTAATAAAAAATAAACCATGCTGCTTCACCTCATGGATATTCTTCTTACTTTTTACTTTATGGTCAGGCAAAGTTACGACAAGTAACCCAGCCATCGCGACGTATTTGAAGAATCATCAATTGCTTTGTCATCTTTGACTTTAATATAAAAGGCCATAGGATAAGTTTTGTTCAGAATTCAATTTTATATCGGAGATGGTATGCTGGATATTTCATTTGAAAAATGGAACATTTAGACGAAACTCGCGGACGCGATGTTCGCTTTTTATTCCATTTTCATCATCACAACCAGCGAAAAAAAGACTACCAGTTTGCCTATTTTAACTGACTTTGAAACCATGTATATTTATTGGACGTTCAAATAGTCCGATCTTCCTTGTGTTCTAGACTCATTTTAAATAATATTTGTAGTGTGTTACGATTAGCTTTTTCTGATAATCGCAACTGTCTGATACAGAGAAAATATATATAAGTGACAACAGATCGATGCTTGCATTTAAGAGATTTTGAAACAGGCTGTTTTATTCATTACCGTAACACCATTGCTGACACAACGAGAGCCTCAAAGGAAGCTTAAATAGGATCATGTGGCTTTGTTATTGAACAACAATTCAAGTTTTCATTTAAGATTTGTTGAAAATTTGCTATTGACAATGACCATCGTAGCGCTCTTACTGCCTTCCCTTCATTTACATCAAGTAGTAAAATATCAACAGATGGAATATTTGCCTTAGTAAGAAATATACAGCCTGTTAAGGAACGATAACAATAGTATTTCTTAAAAATCTAAAAATATCGATTCATATATATCTGCAACGTAGTTCACTGGTTAAAACATACACATTAAGCATGGAAATTTTCGGAAGGTTTCAGATGAAATCAGGGGAATATTTTACCTTACCGACGAAAAACTATTTCCCGCGCAATTTGACTACTACTCTATTCAAGAAATGTGGCAGTTAGGGCTCTGATCCAATCAGATTCAAACACGCGCTAGAGATTTCGTAGGAGAAGTTTGTAAAACAAAACCAGTCGACAGAGATGTTCAAGGAGAGAATCCAACAGACAGGCGAGTGAAACGCAGCGTCTTCATGGCATGTAAACTTGGTGTAAATATTGTGCAAGTACTTCAAATAGTTTCTTAGTTCAGTGATTGTAACAACCCGTTTAAAAAGGATTAAACGGTAAGTCTTTAATAAAGCTTTTAATGCAGCGGCAGGTTGCTAATGGTATTCTTTGTCGTAGTTGCAGGGTCCAGGTTCTCCGTACACCGTTACCGTTACCTTTGCTGTCCGGATTCTCCGTACACCGTTACTGTTCAAATACACCTTTGCTGTCCAAGTTTACCGTTCAAATATACTTTTGATGTTCAGATTCAGGTGCAC
Source organism: Tillus elongatus (assembly GCA_964006375.1). Classification (NCBI taxonomy): domain Eukaryota; kingdom Metazoa; phylum Arthropoda; class Insecta; order Coleoptera; family Cleridae; genus Tillus; species Tillus elongatus. The sequence continues at coordinate 185,943,525 of OZ023265.1, read as the reverse complement.
CTTTAGGTCTACCTTCACGTTATTTTCACATTCAAGTTCCACCCATTTGTCTACCTCACCTTTTGAGTGTACATTTCAACTATACTTTCTTGCGCCACCTCCATAAGCTTTCTCTAACAGCTACTGGCTCCTCTCTGGGGGGTAATTAATCGCCTATGGTAAGCACTAAATGCTGGTGCTACCCTGGCAGCTTTTAGATTTTCGTCTGCAGGCGATCATCACCTGTGGAGGCCTCTTTTGAAGGCCTGACATCAGCCTGGGGACCGCTGGAAGTGCCAGTGCATTATATGTGGGTTCTTTACAAGTTTTTTGAGTGATTTTTAAGACTTTAGACAGACATGAACTTTTCTACATGCACAGAATTTATTATTAAATTGCAATATAATCTTTAACTCAGTCAAAAAATTAAAATGTTAATCATATATATATATATATATATATATATATATATATATATATATATATATATATATATATATATATATATATATATATATATATATATATATGGTGGCGCATTGAAAACGAAACAGACCGATTTGCGTCCAGAGAATTTTTTTTTAAGAAACACTGAAACACGTCAAGTTTAATATTGAGGGGGACATGTTTTGACATAAAACCCAACTTTGTCACATCAACCCCTTAAGGGTGGTGATAACAACCCTTATATTTTAAACAGGGAACATGGGTCGAGTGTTAGATCATTTGAAAACTATTTCTTTTCTAAATTCAGCACACTATTTTTTTTTGGAAGTTCTATCAACTCGTTTAAAAATTACTCACAGTTGGAGTTGCAAGAACGTACTTCATTCATTGTAATAAGAAATGCACTAATTAGTCGAGTTTTCGTTAAAGAAACTAAAAAACAAAACCAAACGTTCAAACATGTTTATTCAGTTAAGTAAGTGTTCAAATTGTTGACCACCAGCTTCCATACAAAAGTACAAATTTTGTTCAAAACGAGCTCTGACATTCTGGAGACATTTGTGGAGTTATTAGACGGCATTCTTCAACAATGCGTCGTCGTAATTCTTCCAGATACTCTGGTTCTGTTGCGTAAATTCTACTCTTAAAATAGATATAAGTCTAAAGTAGTTAAATCCGGTGATCTAGGGGGCCAGTTAATAACACCTTCACGCCCGATTCATTGTCCTGGAAACTCCCTAACACATTGTGAAAAATGCGGAGGAGCTCCATCTTGTTGAAACACTAATTGATTTTCTTGATAGCGATCATCATTTTCAACAATATCAATTAGTAGAGAGTGAACGATATTTTTTAGTAACTCCAACTACGTTTCGACACTCAAATTGCCATCAAGAAAAATTGGTCCGATTAAACCGTCTCCAAAAATGCCAGTTCAGACATTAAATTTCTGTGGAGTTTGAGTGTGGACTTCGTGAAAATTTCTTGGATTATTATCTGCCCAATAACGACAATTATGACGATTGACTGTAAAGTTGAATAAAAACGTACACTCGTCTGAAAAACAGATATTGAACAGAAAGTTCCTGTTATCAGCTATTCGTGCAGTCATAACTTCACAAGCCGCCGATCAAAATCATCTTCATTCAGTTGTTGTACAAGATGAATTTTATACTGGTGAAATTTATGATGCTTCAATATTCGCTGAATAGTTCTTCTTTTGATCTTTGAAACAGTGGCCAATTTTCTCGTGCTCAAAGTTGGGTCTGCAGAAATTTGTCCTAAAACTTCAACCTCAGTAGTCTAATTTCTAACCGGAAATTCACATTCAGGATCCCGTTTTTTGTTGGCTACTGAACTACTTTGTCGAAACTTTGCAACTAACTCCAAAATGTATTTTCTGTTAACATGTCTGTTCGGATGTCGTTCATTAAACAAATTTGCGGTACGGTTGGCACAGTCATCGTTTTTGAAAAAATAAGATTTATTTCAACTATTTCTTCTACAGAATACACCATTGTGAAATTAGAAATTAATTTTCGGTAGTATTATCAAGTATCAAACCGACCGATAAACTGAAATAATAAACCGCATTTCTCTCATTCCGATAAGAAATGTTTTGATAGTCAATGCGCCACCCTATCTATATATATATATATATATATATATATATATATATATATATATATATATATATATATATATATATATATATATATATATATATATATATATATATATATGTATATATATATGTATATATATATATATATATATATATATATATATATATATATATATATATATATATATATATATTGTATGATATCAAGCATGTAAATTAGTGGAGGTTAGTATAATAATTAATTGGTTAACATTTTGCTCACGAATTGTTCAAATTTTCAAATGTTTAAGAGTAATAAAAAAATTGTTTATAACCTTTCACTTAGATAATAGTTAACAATTGCTTAATTTTAGAATATCTGAATTGTTCTCACAAACTTTTAAGAAAACAAAACATGCTTAAACAATTAACTAGAAACCATCTAATAATTTAAAATTAGAGCATTGGTAGATTTAATAGAAAAACCTTTACCTTAGCATCTGATATTTATTTTGCTTCTTGTATGTACAGCATATATTCGATTTACCAGGAGTCCTGATTTAAGTAACTTCAGCATTATTAATTGATAGCAATAAATTTATATATTTGTGTTTAATATCTGTTTTAATTGAATAATTAAGAACCTCGGTGGTTCAGGGGTAAGAACGTGTGCCTCTGAACCGAAGGGTACTGGGTTCGATTGCAGGGTACTCCTTTCACTTTTTCAGTACAAACTGTAAAAATTAACATCAACCGAGGTTCCGGCATTGTATTTGAGCTAGTTGAATGTCTGCACGTTCCGCCCTTCGGAGGGGGCGTAAAGCCGTCGGTCTCGTGTCCATGCGATGTTGGGCACGTTAAAGATTCCTACTTTCCTTACAGAAAGGCAACGGTTCGGCAAAATTTCCAGGATAGTGAGGTGAAACTGCTCCCTGGCGTCGGTGATTGGCCATATTCGCGGAAATAGGCCGACGTTAAAGAAACAAAAACACACAAAATTGAATAACTAATTCCTCATTTAACCTTTCTCAATTCTGGTGGTGCTATAGATGGAGATTCCTCATATCTATTATCTAGATCTCTTCAAACTAACTAACTAACGTAGTGCTGGTGTTTTGGCTCGAATATCTTATAAATCTAGGACTTTGGGCAGAACAAGATTAAAGCTGAGTAAGTATTTGATTATCTTTTCCTCTTCAAACCAAACAGTGTGTTCTTTATTTTGCGAAAATAATAACTCTGAGAGATAAGTGCAAGTACTTTAGGGTTTGGGAGGTGATTATGGCCTCACTATTGACCGGATTTAGATCCAAGTGAAATCTGTGACGAGATATCAATCGAGGGCAAATATAAAATAAATACACTTGGGTTTTCAGGCTTGAATTGGCACAAGTATCCGCATTTATAATCTTTAGGTAGCAATAAGATCTGTATCTTTTGCTAGGAAAACAATGTAGTTACTCGATTCAAGTGATTAATAGTATTTCCTGACGGCGAGGCAAAACATAGGATAATAATTGTAATCATGTAGCAGAAAGAGGCTAGTAGCTCTTTGCCTTTTGACTGTATGAAGCTCCAACGCTGAGTAAAGAATAATAAATCCACAGTTAAAAGTATATATCGGTGGTAGAGTCGTGAAGGTGATGGAAGAGGTTGAGGTGGAGAGACAGAAGAGCGCGTTATACAAACTTTAATCCCGTCGGGTTAGCAAAGATAATATTTTGCCAGCGGCCAATCTAAATTTGCCGGGTGAAGTGGTTAGATTGGCGGGCCTGATTGGCCGTATCGAGAGCACCTCCGTCGAGTGTTGTGCTTGCAGGATTGTGAAAGCCTCAGCTTACACACAAAATGTGGATTTTTCATCAGCGTTACGTTTACACAACCACCGGATTCGCTCTTCGATATTCTGCTGACAATATAAATCCACGGTGAAACCCGGAAAAATCATTTCCAAACGTTCCTAGTCGAATTTGTAACTGTTTAATTTATTTGAACAAACTCTGGTTATCGGGGAACCTTAATTCAACTTTGTAATACTACGGACTCAAAGCTTTATAATGTTTAACTATTTTAATCGTGTTTATCATTATGCAGTACATTTTACATTCTATATGAGAAATCTATATGTTATCGACGAAATACGAAAAACGAACATACGAGGGAAAACTAAAACAAAATCTGCCTTACTAGGAAATAAAACTCTTATAGAAGAACAACATTTTATTTCTGTCATATGAACAGTTGCCTGTAACGAAACTTCAGTTTCTTTACCATAATTTCTTTTCCATTATTTATGAACCCCGTCTTTTTTTATTTATAGATTTTTTTCTAGTTAAACAGTATTCGAGGGACACCGTTTGAAAGAAAAAAATTCGGAATGCAGCAAGTGCGTTATTGTAGCAAATTTTCATAAGAATTGTATACTATTATTATAGGGCATATTAGTAAAGTTAATACTTTAAACTTACACAGACCTTGAAGATCGATTTTAGAGGTCCTAGTACACGCACATTTGAAAAATTCTTTCGAAATTCATCGATATTTCTATATTATCAAAAAACCCTTGTGTTCTAACTCCTTTTGAGAAAAATGGCTAAAACTCAATTTTCTATGAAACTAAAGAACTAAATTTTGCGATATTTGTAGATAGTGTAAGTCTCTTTAAAAGAAACTTGTACTACAAATTTCATTAAAGTTGTACAGAAGATTTCCAGAAGGAAACTTAATTCATATTTAGAAAAGTGAAGTGTCTGACAAACTACAAACGTAGCAGTTATTTTTCCTCATTAATCGCCAGTATTATTCCGTTTTAGTCAACCTAACTAAACCGGTTTTTTTTCAATATCACCAATAACTAAGTTATAATTTCATACTCAAAGGTGACAAAATTATTTAGGCGTTTTAAACAAAAATGAGATCTTGTTCAAAAAGTATGAAATCTGTTCACTATTGTTTCTCCAAATATCAAACTAAAACATAAAAACATACATTCATCGAGCTGGATTCGATTGCGTAACCTTCTGCTTAGGAGGAAAGCGTGAAGCTCCCTGCGCCATCTAGGCACACGTCAGCTAACGTTTTATTTGCGTAATACTTTAGATCGGCTTAATGCCCGGGATATTATATTCAAAGTATATGTAACAATTATTAATTAAATAATTAGTAGAATTACCATTGAACTATTTTGGAATCATTTTTATAGAGAGTTGACTTGGTTTTCTTTAAATGTCTGCTATATTATGCGACAGCATAATACATCTATGCTGCGCTAAAACTATATTTGGGTCCGTTCATAAAGCTACAAATATGTGTACTTTAATAACTGAGCGAATCCCCCAGTTAAATAACAATCACTTGGAATTTTTTTTACTTCATTTCGTCTGTCATTTTCCATAATTTCGGCCGAGATTTCACGATTGTTGGTTCGGGTAGTATGTTTTCTACCTGGTATATATATATATATATATATATATATATATATATATATATATATATATATATATATATAGTTTGGTTACCGTTGATGTATGGTTTACACCTGTTGTATGAATTAATCTACGCGTGGCAGTTAACTACTTTGTCTGTCAGGTATTGGACCTTAGCCACTAAGTCGTTTCAATGCATGTCTTTGGGATTTTATTTTTAATTTGGAGAAAACTCTAAATATTGTGCACCAAGTTACTTAAAATTCACAACATAGATTTATTTGCACTATTTCTAGCCACATGTAAAGTCTTATTCCAGTTACTCTGATACTTGCACAAATATAGCGTTTTCAAAAAGTTTTCCCCGATTTTACATTGGAAAAACTTGAGCATAAAGGCTGATTAACGAACTCGACCTCCGTTTTTCTTAATGAAAATTTGCTGAAAATGATAAAATATGGTAGCAATTTAAAGAAAGTGAAACAAACATCCAAATATTATCGAGCTGATGAGAACGTACGAAAATAGTAATTTCACGAGTTTCAGTTTCAAAATTTTTACCAATACAAGACAAAGAACTCGAAAACCTTGAGAAATTAAACAAGGCTAGTTGTTTATGAATATATAAGAACTGTAGATTTAAGTCAAATTCAGCTGTGACTCTTGAAACAACCGTAATAAAGAATCGGACACAAATCCGCTCGTACTTCTAGAGAAGGGTAAAATACATTACATATATATTAATATATATATACAGGGTAATTCAAATTCGACCCCCACCACTGGGATACCGGAAAGAGGAGATAGGAAGGTTGGTAGATTGGCGAAAAGTTGCACACTTGTGTGCCTTACAATATGCTGTTGAGAAATTTTTAAAATGCATAGCAGTTCCGGTGATATCCGGAAAAACTGAAAATTCAAGATTGTTATTTTATTTTTTCTGTGGTTATTTCACAAATTAGTCCAAAATAAAAAATACATTTTTATTGCCACCTTTTTCCTGCTACACAACGGCGTTTTGAGATTTGTCATCCAACTTCTGATGGAGTCACGGGTAACTAGACGGAATCATTTTTAATTTAAATTTTTGTGCTTTACAGCAAATTATATCAAACCTACAACAGTGTAATCAAAATAAAACGCACTAATTTGTGTAAAAATCTAATATGGCACCCATAAGAAAAAATAAAGTTGATGATGCAAATTAATTTTTTATTTAGGGCTAAATTGTCAAATAATGCCAGAAAAAAACAAAATCAAAATTCTTGAATTTTTCAGATATCTCCGGACTACTCAGAACTTAAAAAAATTGTAAACGGCAAATTTCAGGCACATAAATGCACAACTTTACCGCAATTTAACCATCCTTGTATCTCACTATGTGAAAACTGGAACCTGTGATGAGCACTAATAAGTACACTTGGAGAACACCCAAATCACCACAACACATATTTCAGAGACCTTACGATCGTTTCGTTGACCAAGTCAACATCTTCAGAGGAAGAAAAATTCTAACATAAAAAACTAGATCCCGTATATTTATATCGCGTCAAGAAAACGAACTAGTCCGAATGAAAGTTGTCGTCCAAGAACGATCGTTTGTTTATTGCGCAGTGAAACAGGTCGGAGACCTGCTTTAATCTTTTGGTCGACAAATTTATGACCCTTATCTAATATAGGTTTAAAAAGGACCGGCGTTCTTTAAAGAAACAGCACGTTTCCTTTCGATCTAGAACTTTACAATGTGGATATTGGTTTATGCCGATAAAGACATCTGCTGAGATAAACAACATAAACTTAAATCATATCTTTTAAAATTAGAAAAATAAAACCCAGATGTCTGTCTCACCGTGTTACCTTCAACAAAGGAAAAATAGTTCAACTAAAATACTACACAAAAACTAAATATTGATTTTAATTCTACGTGAAAATATTTATATTGACTACATAGATACAAAAACCGAAACCGAACAGGTATTTAAATCAAGACATAGTGATTAGTATATGTATAAACCGGTCGAGTTATTGACCATAATTTATTATTCTACCAGACTAATTATGAGTATTTAAGCGGTTAAATGCAAAGAGCAAACAATGAGCTGGAAATTACAGGTGGCGCACGGTTTAATGAAGTTTTGTTCTTAATAGACCTTAATATAAAAATACTTTCTAATGAATCAAGCATAGTTTGATGTCTGACATTTTTGACAAGTTTCAGATTTTCTTTGTCAATGTGGTGGTTATTATCCCACATATGTTGTGCCACACAAGATTTGTCTACCGTACCATATCGTAACTGTGCGAGATGTTCACGAAATCTGGTGGCTATGTTTCTCCTAGTTTGGCCCACGTATTTAAGATCACAATCTTTGCAACTAATCTCATAAATTCCGGACATTTCAGTGACTTTGTCTTTGTCTTTCGTATTACCCAACAAATTTTTTAAATTACTTTTCGTCGAAAACGTCAAATGTAAATCGGCTTTCTTAAAAATACTTTCCAAACCCTTTGTGATTCGTGGTTCATAAGGTAAACATACAAATTTTTTCTCGATTTTATCATTCTTAAATGTCGTACATTCAGATATCAACTTCTTTGTTCTGTGTTTGTTAACTAATTTGTCTATTAAACCATCCGAGTAACCGTTATATCTCGCCACATGTTTTATGTATTTTAATTCTGTATTAAATCTATTTTTACTCAACGGAAAATTTATCAATCTATTTACTAAGAAATTGAAACTAGCCGTTTTTTGTGCAAACGTATGGTGTGAGTCATTAGGAATATAATTAATAGTAGCCGTTTCCTTCCTATAGACATCAAATTCAAGCGAGCCTTTATTTTTATTTTTAATAACTAGTACATCTAGGAACGAAAGTTTATTGTTAATTTCTATTTCGTGGGTAAATTTTATTGAATCAAATTGACTATTTAGTTTTTCAGTAAATTCTTCTACCTTACATGTATTTGTGTCAAACACTGCGTTATGTCGATGATATTTTTGCAGTGTTTGACACAAATACATGTAAGGTAGAAGAATTTACTGAAAAACTAAATAGTCAATTTGATTCAATAAAATTTACCCACGAAATAGAAATTAACAATAAACTTTCGTTCCTAGATGTACTAGTTATTAAAAATAAAAATAAAGGCTCGCTTGAATTTGATGTCTATAGGAAGGAAACGGCTACTATTAATTATATTCCTAATGACTCACACCATACGTTTGCACAAAAAACGGCTAGTTTCAATTTCTTAGTAAATAGATTGATAAATTTTCCGTTGAGTAAAAATAGATTTAATACAGAATTAAAATACATAAAACATGTGGCGAGATATAACGGTTACTCGGATGGTTTAATAGACAAATTAGTTAACAAACACAGAACAAAGAAGTTGATATCTGAATGTACGACATTTAAGAATGATAAAATCGAGAAAAAATTTGTATGTTTACCTTATGAACCACGAATCACAAAGGGTTTGGAAAGTATTTTTAAGAAAGCCGATTTACATTTGACGTTTTCGACGAAAAGTAATTTAAAAAATTTGTTGGGTAATACGAAAGACAAAGACAAAGTCACTGAAATGTCCGGAATTTATGAGATTAGTTGCAAAGATTGTGATCTTAAATACGTGGGCCAAACTAGGAGAAACATAGCCACCAGATTTCGTGAACATCTCGCACAGTTACGATATGGTACGGTAGACAAATCTTGTGTGGCACAACATATGTGGGATAATAACCACCACATTGACAAAGAAAATCTGAAACTTGTCAAAAATGTCAGACATCAAACTATGCTTGATTCATTAGAAAGTATTTTTATATTAAGGTCTATTAAGAACAAAACTTCATTAAACCGTGCGCCACCTGTAATTTCCAGCTCATTGTTTGCTCTTTGCATTTAACCGCTTAAATACTCATAATTAGTCTGGTAGAATAATAAATTATGGTCAATAACTCGACCGGTTTATACATATACTAATCACTATGTCTTGATTTAAATACCTGTTCGGTTTCGGTTTTTGTATCTATGTAGTCAATATAAATATTTTCACGTAGAATTAAAATCAATATTTAGTTTTTGTGTAGTATTTTAGTTGAACTATTTTTCCTTTGTTGAAGGTAACACGGTGAGACAGACATCTGGGTTTTATTTTTCTAATTTTAAAAGATATGATTTAAGTTTATGTTGTTTATCTCAGCAGATGTCTTTATCGGCATAAACCAATATCCACATTGTAAAGTTCTAGATCGAAAGGAAACGTGCTGTTTCTTTAAAGAACGCCGGTCCTTTTTAAACCTATATTAGATAAGGGTCATAAATTTGTCGACCAAAAGATTAAAGCAGGTCTCCGACCTGTTTCACTGCGCAATAAACAAACGATCGTTCTTGGACGACAACTTTCATTCGGACTAGTTCGTTTTCTTGACGCGATATAAATATACGGGATCTAGTTTTTTATGTTAGAATTTTTCTTCCTCTGAAGATGTTGACTTGGTCAACGAAACGATCGTAAGGTCTCTGAAATATGTGTTGTGGTGATTTGGGTGTTCTCCAAGTGTACTTATCCTTGTATCTCCTATAGTTTCCAATATCCCAATGGTGGGGGTCGAATTTTAATTATGTATGCATATGTGACGCTGATAATAGTAATTTTTTTCATTTCATTCGATATGTTTATTACAGATAGAGTTCAATATTCTAGTGTCTTACCCGGTCTGTCTGTACACCTGTACGCTAACCAAATATTAAAAATTGATGCCGAAGAAAAATACAAGCGATAGTTAAATCGGGCATCCCCAATACCTCAGTGTGGACAATTTTTTGTGTTTTTATTCCGCTGTTTCTAAAATATGAGTCTGTCCCCGGAATTTCAAACAAAATGTACCTCTGTGTGTTTTTTGCTTACATTCCATGTAGTTTTATTCTGTAAGTTGTTGTTGCGTAAATAAGTTTATTATTATTATTATTATTTTTAATTCTTTTTTTATTATTATTCTTATTGGTTATGTAGAAAATTATTTTTTTATTGTTTTTAAAAACGTTTTAATATTTTATCTAAAAACGTATATATATATATATATATATATATATATATATATATATATATATATATATATATATATATATATATATATATATAAGTTATACAGAAGATTTTCAGAAGGAAATTTAATTCATATTTAGATGAGTAAAGTATCTGCCAAATTATACACGCAACAGTTATTTTTCCTTATTAATCGCCAGTATGATTTCGTTTTAGTCAACCTAATCAAACCGGTTTTTTCAATAACAATTACAACAATAACAAAATTATGATTTCAGACTCAAAGGTGACAAACTTATGTAGACGTTTTAAACAAATATTAGAGCTTCTTAAAAAAATATGAAATCTGTGCACTATTGTTTCTCCACATGTAAAAGTAAAACAGAAAAAAAAGATACATGCATCCAGCTGGATTCGATCGCGTCACCTTCTACCTGGGATGCAATTCGATTCAATTCAAATGGTTTATTTAATATTAGGTGGTTACAATATTTTACAATAAGTTATGCGAGCATGGTAACAGCTACGCTATCTGGGCACCCGTCAACAAAGGTTTTATTTACGTCATATTTTAGATCGGATCCATGCCCGGGATATTATATTCAAAGTATACATAATTACTTAGTTATAGAAAATTAGGTAGTAGAATTACCATTGAAACACATCCCATGGCTGTTTCGGTCTTATATGACGTCTGATGTTTGGGGCCGTTAATAACGCTACAAATATAGTGTATTTTAATAATTGATTGAATCCCCCAGTTAAATAACAATCACTTGGCAAATTTTTAATTTCATGTCGTCTCTCATTTCCCATAACTGCGGCCGAGGTTCCGCGATTGTGGGTTCGGGTATTGTTTTCTGCCTGGTATATATTTAGTTTGGTTACCGTTGCTGTATAGTTTATACCTGTTGTATGAATTAATCTACGCGTGGCAGTTAACTACTCTGTCTGTCAGGCATTCGACTTTAACCACTAAGTCGTTTCAACGCATGTCTTTGGGATTTTATTTTTAATTTGGAAAAAACTCTAAATATTGTGGATGAAATTACTTAAAATTCGCAACATATGTTTACTTGCACTATTTCTATCCACATGTAAAGTCTCATTCCAGTTACTCTGATGCCTTTTCAAAAAGTTTTCCCTGATTTTCCACCGGAAAAACTGAAGCATAAAGGCTGATTAACGAATTCGACCGCGGTTTTTGCCCAACCAAGATTTTTCCCAAGTTTGATTGAAATCAGTTTAGTTTATTTTGAGTTATCGCTCGGATACATACACACACACACACACACACATATATATATATATATATATATATATATATATATATATATATATATATATATATATATATATATATATATATATATATATATAAACATATTTGTTTTGGGTTCTATGGACCTGACCTGACCTGAGCTCTCTATTAGCGAATTTTTCTTAATGAAAATGCGCTAATACAAAACTTATAGGGGGTTTTCCATTTTAAATGGGCCACACAATATATATATATATATATATATATATATATATATATATATATATATATATATATATATATATATATATATATATATATACTCTACTAAAAAATAAAATAAAATATAGGGTGTCGTATTTAAAAAAATAAAAGTTTTGTGTGGCACAGGAAAACTGATCAGCCTGTATACATGGAACTAATTTCCGGTTATGCGGAACATTAGTATATCTATGGACACCAAATTTGACATTTCTAGGTAGAGCGGTTGTGAAGATAATTATGTGATCCTCTTAACTTGCCGGACCCGGTATATATATCCTGTAAATAAAGGGATCAGGTGAAACATCCGAAGAAAGACATGGAAGCAAAAGTAATTTTAATTGGAAAGTCAACATTTGAAGTGTGCTTTTTTATATATTTTTTTTATTTCAACAACACACCACGAGGGCTTACAGCCTAAATACTATCGTACCGTGGGTGTCGACAAGGAGGAAAGAGGCAACTTGTTAATTCTGGACTTGAAGGTTTGAAGGTTCGGGGGAGAAGGAAAAACATGTGCCGCCAAGGAATTCCACAACTTGGAAGTCCTCGGGGCAAAAGAGCGGGCATAACAAGATGTTCTATGTCTGGTGACCTGGACGGTAAAAGGGTGCATTAGCTCTGTTCCCCTGGTAGATCTGTTGGGGGCAGCAGGTGGAGGAACTATGGAAGAAAGCTCATCTGAGCAGTGCCCGTGCAGATATCTATAAAAGAAAAAGAGGTCATTAACGGCACGTCGGTGGGCAAGGGATGGCAGCCTTTGGGTGAGGTTAGGGTCACCGATGAGACCTTTAGCTCTCTTCTGAATGGAGTCCAGGATAGCGAGTGTAGAAGCGGCAGCAACACCCCAGATGTGGGAGCAGTATTCGAGGTTTGGCCTTATTTGTGAATTATATAAGGTATAGAGATTAGCTGGTGAAAAGTATTTGCGAGCCCGGAAGAGGAAACCTAATTTCTTAGCAGCAGCTTCTGCAATTGATGTAACATGTTGGTGCCAATTGAGATTTCGATCCACAGAAATGCCAACAAGTGAAAAGGACTCATTACTTTGAATAACTTTGTTGTTCATTGTGATGGGTCTAGGGCTGGTGTTGAGTTTGGTATGTACTAGCTGTCAAGCAATTCTGGATAAATAAGTTGATAAATTATGTGATTATACACCACAAGTGTTAGACTTTTTGCATATGCATATTGTATAATTTAAGGCAATAAATATAACAATAATAATATAACATATATATCAAAAACTGGCCTCAGATATGGGTTACAAAAGCTCTATTTCGCGATACTGGATCTAACTTTTAGTTGACAGATTTAATAATTTATATATTTCTGACATATTGTGAATTATATTGTTTTCTTCGTATGTTTAGAATTAATTTGTCCCCGCAAACTTTCCATTATTATTGCAACTTTTAACTTTAATTATATATCGAATTACCATTTCCTTTGAAGAGACAAACTTATGACAATTCGCTACCATTACGCATTTGCTGCGTCCGGCCTTTTGATAAATAGACAAATTTTAGACCTTGTATCGAACACTTTTTTGACATTATTCAAAATAAAATAGATATCATCTGATTTTTTGGACATCCTACTGAAGAATTCAACTGTCCCTTTTGTTTGCTGTGTCATATAACATTCACTATCGTCATAATTGTCTTTATGACATGTCATATAGACAGGAGGTGGCGTGCTGAGATGGACCTTCATACATTCTTAAAAATCCAAATCCTGCAGATCCTGAACAGTAATCTGTGCCTTCCAAGACGACTATAATCTAAAATCAGCGAGATGTGGACTTCTCCCACAGGACAAATAAAATTTATGGCTGATTTGACATTTCTTGCCGGACGTTTGGTACGGATTCTCCACTATCCTGGCTCTAGATACGTGACGATTCTTTTACGTTCACACTGCTTGTGTCCTTTTTTAGTATCGATCACTTGTATAATAAAAAGAAGGATAGATATCTATGTTGTAATGTTTTGCCTTTTGGTAGCGAGAAAAATTGGTAAGCTGTTTGCGTAAGAGGTGCGAAACATTGAGATACTGATATAAATAACACCTCTGGGATATGGACTCGAAATAGAAGTGTCTGATTTAAGTAGAGAAACTAAAAGAAAATCAACAAAATTATACGTATTGTACTCAATTAAATCTAACATTTATAGAAAATAAGACGCAATTCGAGACAAAAAAGTTAATCAGCTCACGTGTAAAATACAGACTCGTCACGGTTTTTTACAAGAAAAAAACAATAATTTGGCTGTCCCTACTTTATGGGAAACAAATATAACTGCTTACGACATTTATATTTGTAATATTATGTTATATTATGTCCGTGGCCAAATGAGTAAATTCTCAAGGCCAGTCATATAAAATATTTTTTTTTACATTTATTTCCACTCTTTGCATAACTTTATTTCAAACATGCCTTATTAGCACACTTGTGGAACCCAAATCACCACAATACATTTAAAAAACCTGACAATCGTTTCACTAACCAAGTTAGCATCATCAGAAGATGAATAATTCTAAATATCTTATATCTACAACTATGCCTCTGCAGGTAGTCGGTCTAACTATTTCTTTGTTTTCTGTTTATTAATTAATTTCTCTCACTAGGTAAGCAGAGTGTATCCGTTATATTCGCCTACGTTATTAATATACTTTAATTCTTTAGTACATCTACTTTTACTTAAACGAAAATTAATTAATCCGTTTACAAAAAATGCAGACTGGCCATTTTTTGCGCGTACGACGAGTCATTCGGATTGTAGCTTAGAGTGGTGGTTTCCTTTCTATGGACATCAAATGCAAAAGTGTCCTTATTTTTGATAACTAGTACATCTAGAATGGGTAATTTATTATTAATTTCTAATTCGTGGGTAAATTTGATGGAATCAAAAAATCTTCTATTCTACAAATGTTTGTGTTAAAGACTGCGAAAATATCATCCACGTAACGAAACCACACTCTAGAGAAAATACTCACTTTCACTTTCAAGATCTGTTTTAAATCTACTCATTAAAAGTCTGCAATAAATGGCGATAGCGGGTTGCCCATTATCGTGCCTTGGGTTTGTTAAAAAAACTCATTGTTGAATTGAAAAATATATTGTTTAATACAAAGGTTTGGTCTTATTTGTAAAGTATATAAGGTATAATTAGCTGGTAAAAAGTATTTGCGAGCCCAGAAGAGGAAACCTAATTTCTTAGCAGCCGCTTCGGCAATTGGTGTGAAATGTTGGTGCCAATTGAGATTTCGATCCACAGAAATGCCAAAAATGAAAAGGACTCATTACTTTGAATAACTTGGTTGTTTATTGTGATGGGTCTAGGGCTGGTGTATCTCTCATGAGCAAGAAAGCAAGACTGTGATTTGGTGGGGTTGAGTTGTACAAGATTTCTACTTCCCTAGTCTAATATTTTTTGGAGATCCACGGAGACAGAACCCTCCATGAGTCTGCGATCCTCATCTAAATGGGCTAAAGAGACAGGCTTAGAATATTGTATATTTGAGTGGAGGGTGCTGTTGTCTGCGTAACTGTGAACTGGGTTGGATGTGCTAGAGATGAGGTCATTGATGTGGAGAGGAAACAAAGTAGGGGCTAATGCTGAACCTTGAGGAACTCCTGCATTAACTGAATACCGTTTAGAGGAATGGCCATCCACGACAACAGTAATGCTCCGGTTTGAGAGGAAATTTGCTGTCCACGTACAGAGTTTTGGTGGTAGGCCATAGGCCGGTAGTTTACTAAGCAGCGCTGCGTGCCAAACCTAATCGAATGCATTGGATATGTCTAGAGCGACAATCTGGGATTCACCGTGTAATTCCATAGACTTGTTCCAAGAATGGGTAACAAAGGAAAGGAGGTTCGCAGTTGATCTGCGCTGACGGAATCCATACTGCCTGTCGTGGATTAGACTGTGTTTTTAAAGAAATTTTAGTAATTCGGTGTTTTTATACTTTTCCATCACTTTAGAGAGGACTGAAAGGAGAGAAATGTGCCTGTAATTGCTAGGAAGCGCTTTGGATCCTTTCTTGGGGACGGGTTGTACTCGAGCAGTTTTCCAGTTACTAGGGAATATGCCTCTATTATAAGATGTCTGAAACAGACCAGTCAGGACAGGAGCAAGTTCTGGTGCGCATTTTTTGAGAACAATTGCTGGAATCTCATCAAGGCCAGAGGCTTTCCTGGTATAAAAGAAGATAGCATCTTTCATACCTTTTTAGTTTTGAAAGTGATATCCGTCATTTTATGCGCGACATTGGAGACTGTTGGTGGTTGAACATTTGCAGGTGGGTTGAGAGTAGAATTGTCGGCGAACAACGAGGCAAAAAGTTCAGCCTTGCCCAGGGCGGTAGAAACAATTTCATCCCCTAAGACAAGAGGTAACAACGTGCTCTTGCAGAAATTATTCCCAATAGATTTAGCAAGAGTCCAGAAGGGTTTGCTGGCGCTGTAGCTTAAGAGGACATTGTTTTTTATGTGGTTATTAAACGAGTTTTTTGCCTCAGAAAGAATGCGGACATAGCGGTTTCTTGCGTCGTTACATGCTTGACGGTTTTCTTGACTGGGATTGTGAGGTTTGACCTTTTCAAGTCTGGCCTTGTCACAGGATTTAGAGAACCAGGGCTTTTGAGTGGCTGCAGAGGTTTTCCGTGTACGTGGAATAAATAATTACATGCCAGTTTGGATAATTTCGGTGACGTTTTGTGAGATATCAGAGGGGTCAGGATGAGAGAAGCAGACAGACGCCTATGGAAATGATAAATAATCTCGCATTTCGTCCCAGTTCGCGGAGTTGTAGTGCCAAACGATACGTGGGTGTGATGACTGTGTGACCTCGGGTTGCATTGCACAGGAAGCAGTGACCATGCTGTGGTCTGAGCGACCCAGGGGGGCGGTGACTAATATCTTATAGCAGTCAGGATTTGTAGTAAGAAGGAGATCCAAGGGATTTGAGCTGTGTGTTGGGATGCGAGGAAAGTAATTATATGGCTAAAGAATTGCTGACTACAAAGGCAACCGCTGCTCTTCCTTGTAGAACGGTTTTTTAAGATCCTAGCCATTACTTATTATGGACATTGAAGTCACCAAGAATACTGACCTCGGAGGAATGATATTCAGAAATCAGATGGTCGGTTTTTTTCAGAAAAGTAGTCAAAGAGCTGGACAAAGTGGTTGTCAGAAGGTGACCGGTAAATGCAACAGATGAATTTAGTTGCAGCCCTGAGAGAAAGTTTTATCCATAGTATGTCTTTTCTTCCAGCTTCTAAATTGGGGAGTCTGGTGCAGGGTAGATTGCTACGGACGTATGCGCACACGCCTCCATGCAATCTAAAGGACGTAAGGAGCTCATACCCCGGAAAATTAAGGTGATTAGTGGCTGTTTTGGCACTGATTTGAGTTTCGGTGAGGAAGAGGAGTTGGGGCCTATTAGCCTGGAGGCAATGGTGCACGGAGTTCATGTTAGAATTTAGGTCACATATATTCCAGAAGGATATGTTAAATCTTGATGCTGGCGCCCCCTGTACACCCCTCTCCCCAAGATCTGAATGGAAGGGTATTTTACCTCCGGAATCTTTTGTACAAGGAGGAGTCAGCATCATTTTTGCGTATAAGGGAAATATGCGTTTACCTTTGTTTCGTCCTTACATGCTGAATAAAATGTTCCAAGTATTTTGTTTTTTATGTAATTTGAATGAAAATGCAAAAAAATTTTCGTCATCTAAGGATTCGTTTTGAAACTCTAATAGCGAAACTATTGTTAGGGTTCAATTGTTTGCTTGGTAAATGTTAAGTTTTCAGAGTACGCTTAACCCTTGTTGAAATCCGAATGCACAGTGATCTCTGACTTTTCAAGATTCATAACTTGAAAATCTTTGCCAAGTAGGCACACTTTTTAATTTTGTTTTTGGGGTGGTCAAAATAAGATAAAAATACTAAATACAGACGTAGAAACTATTTCTCTGGCTTCACAAATGTTTATTTTCTTCTCTGTAACCGGTTTTGCTGCTTGGCGCAGATAAATATAAACATTTGTGAATACAGAGAAATAGTACTTACTTCTCCATTTAGTATGGAACGGTTTCACCAAGTAAGTATAATAATTCATAAAATAAACATATTTCACTAATTTTTAGCTCAGACAAATGTGTTAATTTATTAGACTAATGAATGTAAACAGAGCTGTCATTGCCCTGTCTTGAACCTAATCATTTCTTTATTCATCGAATGGCTCCAATGCTCGTCACCTTGATGATATTCTCAAATCAGGCGGCCGGTCCTTATCTGACCAATGCAGGGCCTTATCTGTTATCTCCGTCTGGAGCGTGTGGCCCGGTCTCTATAGCAACGCGTGGGTGCAGGCGGGGCTTCACTTAAACTGACTGAACGAATCACGGCCGCCGCAAACTGATAGCAATCGATAACACCTCTAACTTATAGAGAACAGAGAACGACAGTCTACCACTTACTACAAATTTCTAAGAGGTAGACGAAGATGATGTGTAAGAACGTGTGTTGATGTTATTGTCTAACGTTATGAAGAGTTATTGCTAAATCATAGACCACCACCTCTGATCATGTCTGGATTCTTTATTTTTTTTATGGGACGCGGTAACTCTTATCACTCACGGAGGTCTAATTTACGTAAGGTGTCTAAATAAGTGATTTATGAAATTAGAAGTAGCTTTAGTTTCATTTTTAATTCTAATATAGGTACAGCAGTTTTCATTATCAGTAGGTCATACTACAATTATTGTGAATACCATAATCACAGTATAAAGGCAATGTGGTTTTCTCGCCGCAACCGTGATTCCCTGTCTTCGGTAACTTTTGTGTTTCACTGTGGCTGCCGCACATTATTATTTGGGTCAGGTTTTTTGTCTTGTTCTTATCCTAGCCCATTTATCATTCAAATGAGATTATCAGACATATATTATATTTTATTTTTTATTAGGATAATACAAAGACTATAGCCTATATTTTAACACAAAAATTGCAACATTGAAACAATAAAATGAAATATCCAGAACGTGCATAATAAATTGCAAATTGAATTGTCGAGATAAGCATCAAATCTTCTCTTAAAAATATCAATATTTGAGGAAGCGACGATACTTTCAGGCAAACTGTTTCACATATTCGACTGTTCAAAAAGAAATTGAGTCTGTTTGTGGTACGGAAAGGTTTCTTCTTCAGCTTGAAAAAATTTCCCCTCAGTCTAGAGTCATCCCTAACAAAGACCAAGGCATTACATGGAGGTGGACACAGACCATGAGTCACTTTGCACAACTATGTCAGGTCAGATCTCGATAGCCTTTCTTGCAGGGTTGTAAGTCTGAGGCACTAAGCTGTTCTTCATAGATTTGGTGCCGAAGCTGCAGAGGCCATTTGGACGCTGCACGTTGGGTTTTCTCCAACAATTTGCAGTCTTTGACAAGTAGAGGTGACCACGCTCCATGCTCCAAATGTGGTCGAATGTATGTTGTTTAAAGTTTTATAGCAAGAGCAGTGGTAGGTATTCGAAAGGTCCTCTTTAACAAATACATTATCCTGTTGGCTTTCTTGGCCGCCGACACAGCTTGGGCTGACCAGGACAACTCTGGTGTTACAATGACTCCAAGCTCAGCCTGACACCCTACAGATGCACTCTGCTTATTTTCGAGAAAATAAAGTTGGCGAGCGTGATCGAGGTGAACAACAGTACAACTATCGTAGTTAAGAGGTATATTCCACACCGAACACCAAGACACTGCCGTGTTTAGGTCCGTCTGAAGGCTGTTATTAGTCAATAGTGGACATCAACATATTTTGCAGTCATCCCCATAAGTATTATGGGGAAAAGTGAGACAACATAGTAGATCTGCTGTATAGACCAGGAACAGCACAGGACCAAGAACAGATCCCTGGGACACACCGATACTAAAAGGATTTGATCTGGAGAATGATGAATCGACTCGTAGTGAGAAACTTCTGCCTAGCAGAAAACTCTGGATCCACAACAACAGTTTTCCACTAATACCGGTGTATTTAAGCTTTAGCAACAATATGTTATGCGGCACCTTATCAAAAGCTTTGCTAAAATCTACCTCAGAATATGCCCAACAAATTTTGTCGTCCTGCAGCCAGTAGTTTCAGTAAGCTATTTCTTTCTCCTTATATCGCACACTGATGTTAAACTTTCTATCTGTCTGCCCGGTCTTTGCTATTCTCTGTATGTCCACGTCTCAAAGCCTACAACTCTCTTCATGTCCTCCCTATTCAAAATCCAGCTCTCCGACCCATATCACTTCATACGTATGACTTTTTACACCGATTTTTCAGGTCCAAGTTAAAATGTCTATTAGTAAGAGGCGAATATTGTTTTGTCCATTAAACGTTTGTCTTTGCCATTTTCTGTATGTTGACATTTTTAAAGCTTTTACTCTCCCCATGTCCTCTATATTCAAAGTCCAGTTTTACGACACATACATTATAAAAGTCCATACATATGACTTCACAAAGAGCCTTTTCAGATCAAAGTTGAAATATCTATTAGTGAAAAGAGAGGGGTGTTTTGTCTATTAAAATGTTTGTCTTTGCCATTTTCCGTATGTCCACATTCCAAAAGCTTCTACTCTCTTCATATCGTTCCTAATTGAAGTCCAGCTTTCCGACACATACATTATAACACTCCATACGTATGACTTCACAAAGCGCTTTTTCAGGTATAAGTTGAAATGTCTATTGGTAAGAATAAATGATACTTTTTACCTATTAAATGTTTGTCTTTGGCATCTCCTGTATGTCCACATACAGTTAAAAGCTATTGGTAAGAATAAATGATACTTTTTACCTATTAAATGTTTGTCTTTGGCATCTCCTGTATGTCTACATACAGTTAAAAGCTTTTACTTTCTCCATGGCCGCCCTATTGAAATATCATACTGATAGGTCTGAGCCAGCACTGGTAGTCATTGTAGATATATCGAAAGCATTTGATTCTATTGATCATGAGGTTCTTTGTCAAATGCTGGAATCGGTGGATTTTAGGGGACCTCCTTTGACCTTAATGAAGAGCTATTTGCATAATAGAAAACAGTGCACAAATGTTGGAGGCGTCTTAAGTGAAAGCACGGTTATTAGGTGTGGTGTCCCACAGGGCTCGGTTTTGGGACCAATTTTATTCAACATATATATAAGTGATTTATACCAGGTTGAAAACTCTGGACAGATCATTAACTTTGCTGATGATACAGCCATATTCTTTTCTGCGAAAAACTGGGAGGATCTGAAAATTGAGGCCGAGGTTGGGATGAGGAGAGTGTGGGAATATTTCAACGATAAAAAAATTGCTGTCAACTGCGAAAAAACTAAATATATACAGTTCTCGAGTTATAGAACTGAAGAGATGGGTTCTCTTGTTGTTGTTCAGAGTTTTATCGTTTGTAGTGCCGACGCCATTAAATATCTTGGCATTACTGTAGACAGACACCTACGCTGGGATTCTCATGCTGCAGATTTGGTAAACAAATTAAGGGGGCTCATTGGTAAAGTAAAGCAACTTAAAAAATTACTCAACACGCAGTACCTAAAAATAATATTTTCTGCTCTGGTGGAAAGTCTGTTTCGATATGGAATCGTGGCGTGGGGAGGAATGCTGGCAAGCCATATTAAACATTTGGAAGTTATCCACAAACTATTCCTGAAAATTATATATGGTAGACCTTCGGTGTATCCCAGTGATCTGTTATTCGCAGAGGCCAATGTGTTAGACATGAGACAGTTGTACTCATATTCTTCCTTTGCATATTATTATAAGCACAAGGGTGAGTTTGATATTGTGGATCATACGTATGGAGGGCGAAGAGAACAGTACATGAAGGTTCCTAGAGTGCATAAAACGGTGGGACAGAGGTATTATACCTTTATTATGCCAAGGTTGTATAATATACTACCACTAGAAATAAAAAAATTAAGATCGGAGTTCGTTTTCAGAAGCAGGGTAAAAACTTGGCTCCTTACAGTACCACGAAAATTAGTGCAAAGTATTGTCGATTTGAAAAACAGCTGGTTTGGTTTAGTAGTTGTAATGGGAGGATTTGTAGGATATGTGTGTGCGTTTAAGAAAAAGAGAGAGAGAGGGAGAGAGTATGCAGGTGTATGGGGTTGCGAATGTGTGTAGGTGCTCTCTCTGTGTGGGTGGATGTGGCGGTAATTTCTTTTTGTTCACTATGAGAGTTTGGTTTTCGCGATGCATTTCTGTTCAATCACCTACAAGGTAGGCAAATCCATATTGAATTTTGCCGACGCACAGTCTCTGACTTTGTCGGCTTGTTATTATTTGCTGATGGTGTATAAAAAGGGGGAAACGGGTAACCGTGAAAAAAAAAATTCGGTGCTAATATTGTTATTTGTTGTTAAAAATCAGACTGGGTATTGTTGAGTGTCGCTTTGAAAAGCTGAGCAGTTGGTTTGAAAATTGTAATAGAAAGATTTGCAAATTCTGTGTGCATGTGTGTGTGTGTTTAAGAGAAAAAAGAGAGAGAAAGAGAGAGAGAGACAGAAAGAGTATGCGAGTGTATAGGATTGCGAATGTGTATATGTAGCTCTCTGTGTGTGGGTGTATGTGGTGGTAATATTCTTTTGTTCACTATGTGAGTTTGGTTCGGGACACATTTCTGTTCAATCACCTACAAAGTAGGGAAATGTATGTTGAAGTTTACCGACACACAGTCTCTGACTTTGTCGGTTTCTTATTATTTGCTGATTGTGGAAAAAAAATGTCAATATTAATTATGTTATATTGTTGCTGTATTGTTTGTTAAAGGCCAGACTGTATATTATCAGAAAATAAATTATTATTATTATATTATTATTATACGACCCATACATTATGACACTCCATAGTATGACTTCACAAAGAGCTTTTTCAGGTCCAACTTAAAATCTCTATTAGTAAGGAGAGACGATTGTTTTGTCTATTAAATGTTTATCTTCTCCATCTTTTCGCTGAGCGCCTCAATTATAAATTAATTTGATAAATCTAATTGAATAAATTCAAAAATAAATAATATTTAATTAATTTTCCATGCCACGACAAGAAAGTTACTTTGTTTCTGTTTTAGTTCGTTGAATTTAGCGTCATGATTAGTTCTAAGCAGATCCTAACTAGTTCACACGCAATTTTATTGGCATGGTATCTAAATAACATCAGCTAAAGAAGAATTTGGGACAAGACAGATTTGTGACAGATGATTAACCTAACTGAATATTATGTAGCAAAAAGTATTTTTGCATTCTTCTTGCCTGTTGTAGAAACAAATTGGTACGCCCCTGTCTCTTTACTTTCATTCGGTTGCACTATCATTTAAGTTTCTACCTGGAATTATTCATCCCTGGACTTCACAATCTTTCCCAATTTGCTGGTAATCTTTATCCTCTAGACGTCTGTATCGCATTAGGTTTACGCATGAACAACAGTGGCGTCTCCTGACCAAAAAGTTCGGGTGTGCGGTAACGAGTTGCTGTTAGTGGTGGTTTTAAAAATTATTAACACTAAATGTATATATATATATATATATATATATATATATATATATATATATATATATATATATATATATATATATATATATATATATATATATATATATATATATATATATATATATATATATATATATATATATTGTACCTATATGGAAATAATAGGTAGGTAAATAAATTAATCTCCCACCGCAACACTAACAAATTAAAAAGTAACTTAAAACTTTAAAACACGAAAAAACATGGAATTATTATACAACCTTTTCTCTTCACAAAAATTTGTGTTAGTGTTAACACTGTTCGGAACGGGGTGAAAACTGAAAACATTGAAAGTAGTTCAATGTTAATATACTAAATAATAAAATGTGTAAAAAGCCTGGATGCAGCAAGTGCGCTATGGTAGTGAATTTTCATAGAAATGATCTGGCACAAAATATTTTATTATAACTTTTTTTTTTGTAACATAGAAATGTAATTTTGGTGTATAGTTTACTTTTTATATCGTAAATCTACCTACCAGATTTGGTTATCATATCTTTTTTATTTTTTTGAGATACAAATTTTTTTCGAATGAAAACTCAAAATTTTCCCGGAAAACCTCGTCCGATTTTCCTGACTAACAAACTTATCCAAGCCATTTACAAAAGGAAGGTACATGCCAAATTTTATCAAAATCGGCCGATTATATTTTGAGTTATCGGTGTGATACCTATATATATATATATATATATATATATATATATATATATATATATATATATATATATATATATATATATATATATATATATATATATATATATATATATATATATATATATATATATATATATATATATATATATATATATATATATATATATATATATATATATATATATATATATATATATATATATATATATATATATATATATATATATAAACATATAAAAATTGAAACTGACCCCGGATATGGGTTCTAGGGGTCCTAGTTCGCGCTCATTTGCAAAAATTTTTTCAAAGTTCATAATTCGAGATTTCCCCATTAGTGAATTTTTTCTACAAAAATTCACTAAAATATATTATAGTCTTTGATTCTAGAATACTGTGGTCTCTGCAAGCGCAGTCGTAATGTTTACAAATAATCACAACGTTGGTTAGAGCGGGGTTCCTTTCATTTGTCTTGAGCTATATTTTTACAGCTCACTCCAGTGTTAAAATAAATGGTATTTTCCTCACTATTTTAAACACGTGGGTGGGGGACTGCATTGTATATCAATACCGCTCCATCGACTGAAGTTGTTCGGAAATATTATCGCACACCTAACCCGAATTTATTCCCCGTTGCTATTGACCTACTCATATTCTCTGAATATGTTAGAAGACATGGTACCTACTTCATTCCAAGTCACTATTACCCGACTATTTATGAAATCAAATATGTAAATTAAATCGATTGTCATAAAATATGTAGTGTATTAAGACTAAGGGAAAAAGAAATAAAACATATTTAACTGTGCACATTTTGATTATATTTTAGGGTGTGCGGCGCACACCTAGCTCACTAGGAGAAATCGCCACTGATGAACAATGCCATACAAAGAATACTTATATATCGTTAGGTTCTTTATTGTAAATAGCTTTAGCTGTCTTTGACGTATTGTTTAGATGCACCCAGTGGATTTTCTTCACTAGGAATAATGATTCTACCTAGTTAGCCATTCTGTATCACTGGCATTATGTTATGTTAACTACGTCACCTAGCGTTACGCGAAAGCTCGATAAAAGCAAGCCTTTCTCAAGGTACAAGTCAGTTCTACGCTAGATCTCATCTTCTTCGCTTCGTGGAACCCCGAGTTCCTTATTTTCTCCTTAAACACCGCTTGCTTGTTTAAGCCAGTTCAGTGCTACAGTTCTACGTTCGATCTCCTCTTCTTAAATTCTTGAGACTCCGAGTTCCCAATTTTCTACTTAAACACCGCTCGCGTGTTTAAGCCAGTTCAGTGCTACAGTTCTACGCCAGATATCATCTTCTTCGCTCCTTCTTCGCTCCTTGGAACCCTGAGTTCCAAATCTTCCACTTAAACATCGCTCGTATGTTTAAGCCAGTTCAATTCTACAGTGCCGTTCTACAACGAATCTCATCTTCATCGCTTTTTGGGACTTTTAAGATCCCGATCTTCTACCTAAACATCGCTAGTGTGATTACGCCACTTCAGTTCAAGCTCCAATCTTCCTACAGAAATTCCGTTCGTACAGTATTACAGTGAAAAGTCAGTGTTTTCTTTGAAATTAGAAAGTATACGCGCAGTTAAATTCAATAGCAAGTAGCTAATAAGATTGTGAAATCTCCTGAATAACCCATTAAATCAAATGTAAAACTGCAAATTGTAAATAAATGTTAACTTCAAAGTGTATATAGTAACAATACAACATATATAAATATAAAAAGTGTATTATTGAAATCTTCTGGAATCCAGTGCACCTAGAGTTATAAATACAGTCCACATACAGTCCACATCTTCAAGATATTTCTATTTCCAACGCTAATCAGCAAAGCCGACTAGTTAGCGAGGGTGGGATCAATCCACCTGCAAAATATTGTGGCAAGAAAACAAGCTCTTTCTCCCCCATTGCCTTTGATGCAAATTTTAAGAAATAAAACCTTTAAAGCTTCACTGAAACGATTTTGTTTAATGGAATTTACTCCGTCAAGCAATATTTCTTCAATTTCAATCATTTTTTCCAAACAACCAAATTTCTCTATCAACTAGACTGACCGCTGTTTAGGTATTTAGATCAGGCAAAGGCGAGCGAGATCACAGTACAAATGGGGATGTCCTTGCTGGTTCTATTTGGCAAGACTGAGGATAGTTCTGTGTACAAGCTGTAATGCAATAAACAAGGGGTGGATTAGTTGAAATTCTGTACGAGCGAATCCGGGGTTTCATATGTTTGAATAATGTCCTGTTCTAAATATCAGAGGGCGCATTCCACTGGATGTGACTGAGCGCGCATAATTCTAGGATTGCGCCGACTGGACTATAGCCTACAGGACACACAGAAATGCCAGGGATTCCCAAGATATTGGTTGTATTGCTTATCTCGCATTGTTGCCGTTATCGCTGTTTCGATATTGGCGTATTCTGAATCTAACTAACAACTATTATCGCTGTAAATTGCATTTAAAGTTCTAAAACAGTTTTAAGGTTTAAATAGTGAGATTAAAAGAATTCTAACAGCAAGTAAGAGTTCACCAATTTTAATAAAACTTATTCGTAATGTGTGTTTAGTCAAAATCTAAATAAATGGTTACATTGTCAAATTAAAATATTGAAAAATATCAAACCTATTTAATAATGAGTGGGCCCGCTGCGGGTTCTTATGCATTCGATAACTCTTCGAGGCATTCTTGAAATTAAATGATTTATAGTCCGGTCAATCTAGACCAAAAAATGAGAGTGAAGGTGCATAAAGTCCCAACAAGCTGAAAATCAGTAAAATTGTTCAAAATATACTTATAAATATAATTTAAAAGTTCCCCATCATTCCCGTGTATGGAATTTTTTTTATTCAAGGTCAAAGGTCAAAAAAATGTGTTTTTCGCGATTTTCAGCAAAACGGTAAGTTTTATCATAAAAGTACCTCAGACAACAATTGTAGATCAAATTATCTATAAAAAATGTATGAATACTTTTTTCCTACGAGCCACCGTTTCTGAGATAAAACGATTCAAAAAGTTGTAAAAGTTGTTATCGTCATAATATGCATGAGTACGCCACGTATATACATCTCTAGAGTTGTTATATACGGGATGCGTAAAACACAGAAGTCTGCCACTTACGATTGTTTTGAAAAGGTAAATATTGATATCAACAACACTAATGCGACATACATCAATGACGGAGGATACTTACTACACCGCGTTGTGTGGGATAGCGAAGAAACATTCAACGTTATCTTGGATAAATACGTTCAATATGTACGTCGACATTTTGGTTCCAGAGTTACTGTCGTATTTGATGGCTATGATAATTGCACGAGAAATATCAAAGCTGCAGAACAACGTCGTCGAACTTTAGCAACATCTTCATCTTCTGATATTTTATTTGATGAACTTATGACAGTTCCAACCAGTCAACAGAAATTTCTTTCAAATACTCACAACAAGTCTCGGTTCATTTCAATGTTGAAAGAAAAGTTTACTGCTGAAAATATATTGGTAAAACAAGCTAATAATGATGCCGGTGTATTGATTATTGAAACAGCAATAGAGCAATTCAATTTGACAAATACAACTATTGTTGTTGGTGAAGATGTAGACTTACTCGTATTACTCAATGCTCGAACGCCAACTGAAAAAAACTATTTTCTTCTTAAAACCAGGAAAAGCTCAACATCAATCGGATATATATTCATCAAAAAGTTTATCTACTTTTGTAAAGTGTCAAAATCATGTACTATTTTTACACGCAATAACTGGCTGTGATACGACATCTGCATTTTACGGGAGGGGTAAAACAGCAATTTTCAAAATGTTTGAAAAACAAGATTTAGTTCAATGTGCTGAAGTTTTTAAAAAGAGTAATTCAAGTCAACAAGAAGTTATCACCAACGGCATCCGCTTTCTTCTTTCTGTGTACGGAGCTCCTAAAAAAACTACCTGTTTAGATAAGCATCGATATGCATGTTTCGTTAAAAATACCAAAAATAAAAAACAAGTTCAATTAGCTTGTCTTCCTCCAACCTCAGTTGCTGCTCATCAACATCTTTTTCGGGTATATTACCAAGTTCAAGTGTGGCTTGGTTATCAGCTAGACCCTACAGACTGGGGTTGGAAGTTAGTGAACAATATATTAGAGCCAGTTCAAACTTTACTCCCACCTGCGCCGGAAAAACTGCTGAACACAATTTTTTGCAATTGCAAAAAGGGATGCAGTGCTAAATGTAGTTGCAAAAAAGTCAAACTGTTTTGTTCTCTGGCATGCACAAATTGTCAAGGCCGGTCGTGCTCTAATGTTGAATCACCAACATCACAGGATTCGTTTGATTCCAACGAAGTGTGATGCGATACATCGCTATTGACGCAAGTTACTTACATCCAAAATGGAGATGAAGAAGAAGCAGGAGAAGAAGAAGAACAAGAAGAAGAACAAGAAGAAGATCAAGAAGAACAAGAATTTGAAAGTTACGAATCACCACTTTTTTTTAAGTTACATCGCTTTTATCTTTTCCAATCTTTGAAAATTTCCGTTATTTTGCAATAGTTTCAAATTAAACAGGATCACAACTGACCCGTGGAGTATGCCCACTGGGGAAAACACGTTAAAAAAACGCGCTTAGTACACTACCTCATAGGTGGCGTGGAAACGTGTGCATATTATGACGATAACAACTTTTACAACTTTTTGAATCGTTTTATCTCAGAAACGGTGGCTCGTAGGAAAAAAAGTATTGATACATTTTTTATAGATAATTTTATGATCTACAATTTTTATCTGAAGTACTTTTATGATAAAACTTACAGTTTTGCTGAAAATCGCGAAAAACTCATTTTTTTGACCTTTGACCTTGAATAAAAAAAAATTCCATACACGGGAATGATGGGGAACTTTTAAATTATATTTATAATTATATTTTGAACAATTCTACTGATTTTCAGCTTGTTGGGATTTTATGCACCTTCGAATGTCTAAATTGACCGGACTATTATAGTGTCCTGAGGAATGTCAGCCTCGGCTTCTTGAATTCGGTACCGAAGTTAAGCTAGGTTATTTGGGTCGGGTAAATTACCAAGTCGATTTCCAGTCATATCTCACACATGTTCGATTGGTACAAGTCTGTGAAGCGAGAAGGCCTTGGAACCAGGGTCACGTTATTTTCTTGTAAGAACCCTGTGGTAACCCCTGCTGTATGAGAACCTGTCTTCTCTTGTTGGAAAAGGGGTTAAATTAACCCTCGTAGGAATGGTAATGCAGCAGGCTGAGGTATTTTCGAATGTTGCATTTGCATTCAAATTTCTGTCAATAAAAACTAGAGGTGACCTGCTGCGTATGTTATCACATCCCATACCGTCATCCCTCGTGTAATGGCCGTATGCCGTTCCACAGAAATTTCTACATTTCTGCGTTCGCCACGCAGTCGTATTTTTCTTCTGGGACTATTGTGGATCCAAAGAGAGAATCGGGACTCGTCCGAGAACACAACACGATTTTATTCAGCATCTCAATTTGATCTGCCATTACACCACTCAATCCCAGGAGCACGATGTGGGTGGCAGAATAAAAATGTTCCATATATATATTTTAATTTCAACAACACACCACGAGGGCTTACAGCCTAAATACTATCGTACCGTGGGTGTTGACAAGGAGGAAAGAGGCAGCTTGTTAATTCTGGACTTGAAGGTTTGGAGGTTCGGAGGAGAACGAAAAACATGTGCCGGCAAGGAATTCCACAACTTGGAAGTCCTCGGGACAAAAGAGCGGGCATAACAAGATGTTCTATGTCTGGTGAGCTGGACAGTAAAAGGGTGCATTCGCTCTATTCCCCTGGTAGATCTGTTGGGGGCAGCAGGTGGGGGAACTATGGAGGAAAGCTCCTCTGAGCAGTGCCCGTGCAAATATCTATAAAAGACAGAAAGGTCACCAACGGCACGTCGGTGGGCAAGGGATGGCAGCTTTTGGGTGAGGCTAGGGTCACCGATGAGACGTATAGCTCTCTTTTGAATGGAGTCCAGGATAGCGAGTGTAGAAAGCGGCAGCGGCACCCCAGATGTGGGAGCAGTATTCGAGGTTTAGCCTTATTTGTGAAGTATATAAGGTATAGAGATTAGCTGGTGAAAAGTATTTGCGAACCCGGAAGAGGAAACCTAATTTCTTAGCAGCCGCTTCTGCCATTGATGTGACATGTTGGTGCCAATTAAGATTTCGATCCACAGAAATGCCAACAAGATAAAAGGACTCATTACTTTTAATAACTTTGTTATTCATTGTGATGGGTCTAGGGCTGGTGTATCTCTTGTGAGAAAGAAAGCAAGACTTAGTTTTGGTGGGGTTGAATTGTACAAGATATCTACTACCCCAGCCTAATATTTTTTGGAGATCCACGGAGACAGAACCCTCCATGAGTCTGCGATCCTCATCTAATTGGGCTAAAGAGGCGGGCTTAGAATATTGTATATTTGAGTGAAGGGTGCTGTCGTCCGCGTAACTGTGAACTGGGTTGGATGTGCTAGAGAGGAGGTCATTGATGTGGAGAAGAAACAAAGTAGGGGCTAAAGCTGAACCTTGAGGAACTCCTGCATTAATTGGATACAGTTTAGAGGAATGGCCATCCACAACAACAGAAATGCTCCTGTTGGAGAGGAAATTTGCTGTCCACATACAGAGTTTTGGTGGTAGGCCATATGCCGTTCCACAGGAATTTCTGCGTTCGCCACGCAGTCGTCTTTCTCTTCTGCGACTATCCTGGATCCAAAGAGAGAATCGGGACTCGTCCGAGAACACAACACGATTTTATCAAGCATCTCAATTTGATCTGCCATTGCACCACTCAATCCCAGGAGGACGATGTGGGTGGCAGAATAAAAATGTTCCATATGAACGAATCCCAAAAGCACGTATTCTGTGGTATATCGTTGCCATAAAGACTGTGTTTTAAAACTCACAGCCAAGGATTTCCAATCGACCGTGTTGTGAAAAATTTGTCTTGTAAGGCCGCAATATTCAAATGACGGTAGTTGCTCAAGGTCGTTTGGATCCATGACGACGGTTATGGATTATTTTTAGAGCACCTGTACCAACACTAATACTGTTGACACACTGCTTCCTATGCGGTCGGAAATTTGTCTGATTGAAAAACCGGCTTCCCGCATATGTGCCAACAATGCGCCCCCTTTAGAATTTACTGAAATGATTGTAATTGTTCCGTAGACGGTGCCTAGGCATAACGATTTAATGACTTAATAAATTAAGCAAAAATCTCTACGAAATATTGCTGCAAACCGAAGGAATCGCATTTTTAAAGAGATAATTATTTGATAAAAGAAAATTTAATTAGGTGCACACTTGTTAAAATTTTTTGTCCATATTTTTATCATTTATTAGCAGAGACAAAACAGAGTAGTACAGAAAATTTTATTGCAGTTGGTCGACTCTTACTGGGTGGTTAGATTTATTGGAAGTCAGTGTATTTAAAAAATATATATTTTTAACGTTTTATTGAATTCCAAATACATTTACCTTGTCGTTTAATTCATGCCAAGCTGAAAATATATCTTTCTATAGGTATATTATATAAAATTTAATGATACTTATATCATAACGCTGCTAATTTTTTTGGCTATGTCAGGCATTTTGGGGTTTAATTCAGAATATAAGAGAAAAGAAAAACACGATCAAGTTTAGTTTTGTTGTAACGGTATAATTTGGATAGCTAAACATCTAAGCTAATTTGGACGTAATTGTGGTTCCTCCCCTGCGTTGTAAAAAGAATTATTGGCGACAACTGTGGTTAATTCTTCTGGATACCCCTCGTATAATGTATCGAATTTAGATCTTTCGTAAATTATTTATATTTGTATTACCCCTGGTATATCGGGCCGGCTTACACGCTTGCGTGCCATGCCGTAGTTCGGAAAGGATCCGCATGTTGAAGAGGATAGATGGCTGGAGACGTATGTGATGCGAGAGAGAGCGAAGGATGTAGCAGCACCTGTGTTTTCGAGTCGGAGATATGAATGTGCTGGAAGTTTCGAGAGGAGAGTTGGTTGGTAATTTTTGTGGAGTTAACACGTGGTTCCGTCTGAGAAGCAAGTTTTGGATATTAAGTATCCTCCCTTGTGGGTTTTGTTGCTCTCAGAATTTAATCTGCAGTCTTTCTGGTTATGTCGTAATGTACGGATTTAGTGCCGAAGGCTGTGGAGAGACCCGTTTAGGGGGATTTAAGGACCACATTTATCGTATCCCGTTGTGGAATTTCGTTTCCCTCTCTGGAGGTAAGAAATCATTCTCTCTCTTAACTGTAACACCTTTAGCATCCCGTTACTTGTTGTTTTTAGGGTCCTTGTACCGGCTAGGGAGATTTCCTTGTATCGGCTGGAGTATTTCACGTACCGGATAGATTTCCAATATTATTCTCGTACCGACGAAGTCTTTATGTAGGGCGATTAGTGTGCCGAATAGCCTTGTGGTAGGCAGCATTATGGTAGTGGGCGATATCTTTGGTAAATTCACGTACCGTAAAATTTGGAGTGGATTAGTGAATTTTTGGGTACCGAACAAGATATATGGCTACCGAATTAAATGGAGGAATGAATTAAGATCTCAATAAGAAGGTCTTCCCTATCGTCGTCGCATTGCCGTACCGTTTGTTGCATGATTCCCGTGGTCGCAGTCCCGTATCCCGAGAGGCCTTGGATTGGTTTGGAATTTGATGGTAATTAGATGGCCTAGAAGCTCAGGAATTTAAGTAAGAATTTTCCGTTTTGTGATAACGTATAAAGTGATAAGAGACATTCTTGATAAGGTACATTTTTGATATTCATGTGTGTTAAATTTATTAAAATCAAATCGAATGTATTTTATTTTAACGTCACTAAATATGGTACAGATTTTTATAAGACCATTATTAATATAATTGCTTCACTTTTGAGAGTACCATTAGTTATCATTTACTATTAGCATTAGACCAGCTTTTTGATTACTTTTTGGGACTTGATCTTCAATCAAGCCATTTACCGTATTGATCATGTAATGAAGTAATATTTGGGGAAAATAATTTGTGAGCTTTGCGTGCACGAAAAGTGGGATTTTCCGTAGAACAACGATATTTGTAGTACCTTCATGAATATTTGGTAAAGATCTTGTTATTTGGTAGCAAGCCATTTCTGTGATATTATAGAGACTTATATATTTTTATTTTTGTTAATTTAGATCAGAATTTTAAAAACAACTTTTAATAGAATTTCTGTATGCCAAAGAAGGTTAATAAAAGCCCGTATTTTATCATATTTTAGATGTTTTGGTTTTGTGTGGTTGTGTTTTCTTTTCAGGACTGTTGATAGATTAAGATCATTACCGTTATCGTTATTTGTGGGTCTATGAGACCATACCGTTCCGAACTTTAGCTTGTGTTATCGTAATTACCTTTCCCTTGTAGCTTCCTGTGCTCGATTGTGGTTGGCTGTAGTTGCCAGTGTGATCCAAGAATTCTTGGTTGTGTTGGATCTGGGCAGGGAAGCATATTTTGTACCATCTTATTAGAATATCCGGGAGTAGAGGTTAAACAATCAAGTGGCGCCCCTAATTAAGATCTTATTTTAACCCACGCCCATCTCCACTGTATAAAAGCTGGCGGCCCTCTAACTTCCCGGTAACTTAGCTTATGCCAATGACAAATTAGATTTGTTGATAGGTCAGGAATTATTTGAGCATTTGTCATCTGGTATAAAAGGAAGCGCGGCGGGGTCATATAAATTTTGGCCCATGCCCACTTTGGCGGCGTTATATTGTTTGGACAAATACAAACATCTAAATCTCGGTCAGTTATTTAGGAAGATTACTTGGATACACTTCAATGACTACCTTAAAAATATCTTAATCTTATGGTTACCCAATAAAAAAAGTTGTGTAAAATTTAATGCAAACAAATTTGCCTCAACTTTTATGTTATAACGCCCGCTTTCTTGTTTGTGCCCTTTTTCTATAAATTTAGTTCAGTCAAGGGATTAGTGCCGCATGAAAGAACCAAACCACCCAGAAATTAAGAATTCTACAAGGATGTACTTTTAAATTACACTCCAGATGATTTTCTTAGCAATTTTAGAAGGTTTAGAATAACTTTCCTTGGATTGAGAATCATAAAGAATACCGGCAAAAATAGACAAATTTAAACCAGTGGGTGGCTATTTAACTACTCATGATCCAGAATTATGTTGAATTATCCAGCGAAAATTAATTCCGCTTTAAGAAATCACCAACAGTTGTAGATGCAACTCTCTTTCAGGCCGAAATATACGCTATCTTGCACTGCTTGCGAGAGAACAAGAGGAGGAGCTACACCAACAAGCGGATCCTTATAGCCACAGATAGCCAGGCAGCCCTTAAAGCCGTAAGTAAACCACGGGTAAATTCCAGGCTGGTAAATGAATGCCGAGACGAGACGAGCGACCTGGCTGGGTAGAATGAGCTCACCCTAATCTGGGTGCCGGGTCACACGGGGGTCAAAGGCAATGAAGAAGACAGTCTCGCGAAGAGATGATCAGCAAAACCATTTATGAGACTAGAACCGGTCCTGGGCGTATCGAAAGGCACCGCCATCAAGTCCTGGATTAGGGAACAGCACAAGGCAAACTGGGCAGATTCTCCAGGGCTCAAACACGGGAGGTCATTAATTGGGCAACTCAGTCCAAAGAAAGCTGTGGAGCTGCTAAATCTTAGCAGAGCACCGCTGAGGAACTTAACAGGACTCTTGACGGGAGACATGGCTGTCAAGAAACACCTGCATAAAAATGGGGCGGTTCAAGGGGAACCTGGCATGCAGACTCTGCGGCGAGGGGGAGGAATCAGCCCAGCACATCTTGTGGGAGTATAAAGTTCTGGACCGCAAAAGACAACTGATCTACGGACAGCCTAGACGGGAGACAGAGTAATATAAAACTTCACACTACCAATTGCTGTGCAGATTTGTTCAAGGCACAGTGATTTTGGAATGGGTTGAGAAGCAAAGACAAAGGGCATGCACAATAAGCCAAAGGCTGCGGTGCTATCGGGGAGGCAAAGACGCGGACGAGCCCTAAGGGAAAAACAGTTGTAGATTCTAGATTATGTGATGGGTCGTATAGGTCTTTTACCTCTCAGGGCTCCCACCTCAATAGGTCCTTTGTGCAGGACTCTTGTTTTAAAGAGTCACGCAAAATGTTCAGTTTTTTCATATAGTCTACTATCTTTTTGGGGGCTATCTTACCCATGTCCTGGGATGTTGAGGTCAGATATCCAAGAAATTGGAGCTTCTTGCATAACTGAGCCACGCAGTCGCATAACAAGTGTTCTGTTGTTTCTGCTGCTTCAGTTCATTATCTTCAGTTTTCGCTGTCCGCTTTACCCATCTTTATAAGACCTCACTGAGGAGTGTCCTGTGAAAAGTCCCGCGACTGTTCTTAAGTCGTTCTTGTTCAATTCAAGAAACAGTTCAAACTTCTCTGTTGATATGGTGATGAACCGTTTGCCTACCTTAAGCCTTGCGTTTTCCTTCAGTATAACAGCATTTGGTCATTTGGTTCCTCTCTCTCTCTCTCTCTCTATCTATCTATCTATATATCTATCTATCTATCTATCTATCTATCTATCTATCTATCTATCTATGTTGAGTTCGAGCTCAAACTCAGCGGTAGTGACGTACGCATACGTTAGCTCAACTATTTAACTGCTGGCTCCTGGCGAACGCAGCCAATATTGCGGATATTAAATTATAGAGATTGTTTCTGTAATAATCTCAAGTAGCTACATGTCAACATACCTAAAATCTGTGGGGTAAAATCCATAGTTTCTCTAGTAAAGCATAAAGTGCGTATTCTGGTGGGGAATATAGTGCAGATGCATCAAAACTCCAGGTTTCTGTATACATCTTAATAGTTGTTGTTTAAATTTCAGTCGTTACGTACGAAGGTAGGACGTCATGCTTAATGTTGCTTCTGATGAGAACTGCAGTACCTCCGTGTGCGGTGCCATCTGGGTGATTTATAGCGTATGTAGAGAAGAGCGGTATGCGGAATACTGATTTGTTTGTGAAGTGGGTCTAAGAGACCAGCATTATATCTATTTTGTTAATGTTGACAAATGTTATTAGTTATTGTTTGCGACTAGTTAGTTCGTTAGCATTCCATGCTGCAATGTGTATGAACTTTGCCATTTCAGTTGAAATTATTAACAAGTCTTGATAAGAGATTAAGCATAATCTGGTTTTGATTCATCAGTTGTGCCCAAGGCTCCTGTGGACCTGTTGATATAAGACTACTGTTTTAAATTGTAACGGTTAATTGCTCGTATTACCTTGCACTGGTGAGAATTGCACTTGTGTAGATTTTCATTGATTTTATCATAATAACACATAACAATTTTAGTAGAGTGTACATTTACAATAGCTTGTTCTAGAAGAAGAGTGTCTTAACTGTAAATCAACAATGAAAATTGTTTCTTGTTTCTAGTTAAGTTAGGTACATGTTTTTATAATAAAACACATTAAAAACAGGTAGTGAAATCCACTAGACTAGACAAAGATAAAAGTACGAACTTCTCATACATAAGTAGCTAACCTACTAAAATAGACGAAAGTGCCAACTTAATATAAACACATAGATCAAATAATACAAATTTGTACAACTACTAAGACGTTACAGTTTGGAGTGGTTGCAATTTTTGACTGATAGTATATAAAATATTCTGGCAGTTGGACGTTGAGAGAAGGAACAAAATCTAAATTAAATTTTAATACAAGCACAAGCATTTGCTGTTTGTATTTTACATTCTAAAATTTAAATAGCGAATAAATAATAGTAATATTAATAATAATAATAATATTGCGGCTTTTTGTTACCTTAATGACGTTAGTCCGAACTTGATGAAAAGTTGGTTCATCAGTTTACTTCACGGACACTTTTAGATAAATACACTGCTGGTAGATAAAGTTTGTAATCTTACATGCCCGATGTGGTAAGTTAAACATGAGTTTTTTTCACAGTTTCTCTATTTTTTCGCTTGCTATTTTACATTCTCATTTCCCGAACACACCCCTTCCCTTGTAGTTACCTATCATTTGTTTCTCGGATTACACTCCGCCATTTTTTGACTTAGAGGGTGGGGTAGGATAGAGGTGTCCGTTACTTCGTCGTGGTGGTTGTCCTACCCTTCCTTCATGCCTGCAACCACCTTCGATACATGAACCACAAGAAAAATTTCTAAACCCCTAAGAAAGTTACAGGACCTGGGGCGAATAGGTGTTCCGGGCGGGGTAGACAGCAGGTATGGCGGCAAAATGTGAAGAATGCAGCTTTTCGAGATACGACATAGCTGTTTTTTCGCATTTTATGCTCATATTACCTTTTTATAACCCCACCCATAAGAATAGTATTAGGGTACATGTTAGGTAAGCTTTGTTTCTCAGCAGTGGGTTCAACTTAAACTTACGATGGAATAGTTTAAAAAATCCCCGTCTTTTGTCACCACAGAGCAATGTTTAACTGTTACGGAGAAAAGTGTAAATTAATATACTTCTGCACAAAACTAACCAGATCTACTTCAGAATTGGCAATCTAGCAACACCGCCAGCACTTTGTTCACCACGAGTTTCCTAGTGAGAAGAGGGTAGAGTAATATTGCATAATTCTGCTTCTAGTCCTACGGAGTCATGATTCAACAGAAGACATATTCGAGTTTGAGCATTTGACATTTGATGGAGATCTATGGTGCTGTCAGATTTTATTGCCACTCGTACGCGCATAGTTTACTGCGATTCCTTTAATGAACTTACCCCACTCGGGTCTGGAAAGCCTTTTCAGATTTGTTTACAAGAAAACGAGCTGTTTCTTCAAATTAACATGGAATTTGAGTTGTTTCTAGCAAACGAGTAGCGTATAATAAGTTACAATATTAATATGATAAAAAATTTGTACTATATTTGATGCAAACTTTTCAAGACAACAATAATTATTAAACCAACAAGCCAAAGATTATCGAAAAGAAAATTTATGAAGCAATATTTGTTATTTTAGTTAGGTGTACATTTAAAAATTTGATAAAACTCTGGAACGTCAAATATAATCAGCGTTCGCAATTTTTTTATCTTGTGATGAGGCTAACTTGGTTAGTTAAAGATCGTACGCACTTACTGCGTCCCGAACCTTTTTTCAAAATGCAAAAAGTCGCGTTCTCCTCACGTTTTTTATTGTATATTGCATATATTAACAATGAAACAGGCCAATGTCACCTAAGTGACACAGGTATGTTCATGCACGTCTCCAGGTTAGCAATAAAAATGACATAACGCATACAATCATATAACAATTAAGAAAATATTTCCTTAAATAACTAAATAACACATAAAAGTAAAAAAAAACACACAATAACGTTCAACAGAAAAGTTGCAGAATATATATCTAATACGGTATTGTTTTTTAAGAAACACCAGGTGCAGAAGGTTTATACCATGGTAACTATATTACTAAAAATTAGTGCATATTATTAAAAGAAATTAAAAAAAAGATAGTTTATTGGTAGTTTATATGTAAAAATTGACCACAGAGTAGCACGTCTTGTTGAGGAGAATTGTGTTTCCTTTCCACCTTGAAAGCTGGTAGTGTCTACATTTCGTACATATTCTGACAATGCAAGGTTTTCTATTTTTTGACATATTTTTTTTCCGAAAGAAAACAAGGTGTCCCATCGGTCTGCGGACGGAAGATAGCCCCTCACCGAGACCATATTTTAAAATACTGTTTTCTTGAAGCGATAGGTGTGCACTAGCACATATTTGGAAATTGAATTCATTTATACAGGAAGGCTATATACAGAGTGTTACACCAAACTTATATTTTTTTAAATCGAATAACCTCTTATTTTATTCCATATTTGGATTCTTATCACTTTATACATTACCTGAGTGAAGTTTTAGCCTTTTATACAGGGCACTTTTAAAGATATGGTCATCTGTTTCTCTAAATCGACATGTATTGATCACCTGGTATCTTCCAAGAACTAACGTAACCAATTACTTTTTATGGCGACATACTTTCGACATGTGGTCTATTTTATTTTCGTACCGACAAGTGTCCGCAAATTGGAAATAATATACAGTATGACCGAAAACGAGAATCAAAGACTCTCTCGAAACTTTCAAATAGAACAACCTATATTTTATATCGCCATAGGGTAGCCTATTTACTCGTCTATTAATTTTATTAAGCTTTCCCTATCCTCAAATCGACTCGTTTTAAAGTTATCCTAGGTTTTATCAGAAAATACCCTAATTTCGTCACTTATTTTCATTAATCATGTTGGAATTATATTTCTAGAAGGGACCAGAAGTGACAGGTGTAGAATAATGTAGAAGGTCTAGAATCTCTATGGACAGTATAAATAGACGAGCGGTGCGCAGAGTTAGTTAGTTCAGTATTGATTAGTGCGGTGTAAATAAGTGATCATAGAGTATTAGGCGAGTCAGCAAGTGTTGGTGTATATGAAGCGATCATAGAAGGTCAAATATAGTACGAAGAGAAATAATTTAGTTGATACTGGGGTTGGAAAATAGTTGGTTATAATAAAATAGTAGTTTGAAAAGCTGCGTTTTGTTAGTCAACAAATTCCTGATCCCCGTAGAATGTAACAACTGGTGTCAGAAGTGGGATCAAGCTGCTAGCGGAAATCTTTTCCAGAATATGCGTTGAACAACGTAGAAACTTCTAGAATCTCTGGAAGATCAGTGTCAGCAGTGATTCATAACTGGGTGTGTTCTTGAAACAGAATAAACTATGTACCAGCTTTAAGTACGACAATGCCTAAGACACGTAGCGCAACAGCCAATATGGACGCCAAGCTATTGGAATTGATTAAAGAAATGAAAGAAGAGGCCAAAAAAAGCGAGAGAAGAAATGAGAAAAAGAGATGAAGAGGCCAGAAAAAGAGATGAAGAAGCCAGAAAAAGAGATGAAGAATCCAGAAAAAGAGACGAAGAAGCCAAAGAAGAAATGAGAAAAAGAGATGAAGATGCCAGAAAAAGAGACGAAGAGATAAGAGAGGAAGTGAGAAAAAGAGACGAAGACGCCAATGAAGAAATAAGAAAAAGAGATGAAGAAACAAAAGAAGAAATTGGAAGAGAGATGAAGAAGCTAGAAGAAGAGATGAAGAAACAAAGAAAATTCTGCAAGAACAAGCCAGTAGAATTAAGACTAACTTCGTGTGTGGATGAACGTATGAAGGAGGTAACTAGTAGAAAGTCGAGTAAGGGGTATCAGCGACGATCTACATGACAAGCTGACGAGTGTGCAGGAAGTACAAGCGGAGGTACAGGAGAAAATGCAATCACTAGAAAAGAAGTATGATACCGTAGTCAAGGGAAACATCAGACACGAAGATAGCCCGGTCGTAAGAATTAAGGTCCCCACATTTGACGGCTCAGTCCCATGGGATATTTATTTACGTCAGTTCGAAGCCGCTGCTACAGCAAATTATTGGGGCGAGAGAGAGAAGGCGACTTCGTTAATTGTAGCTCTCAAAGTAGATGCTTTAGATGTGCTTCAAGGTATTCCCAGGGAAGAACCGCTGAGTTTTGACAGCATCAGACATCAATTAGAAATGAGGTTTGGCGACCAGCATTTACAGCAGCTGTAACGATTGCAGTTAAAAAATCGTTGTCAGAAATCGGGCGAAAGTCTCCAACATCTCCACGCCGACGTTGTCAGACTGACACGATTAGCCTACCCCATAGCTCCGATAGAGTTTTTAGACCAGCTGTCGCTGCAAACCTTCATTGACGGCATCAGAGATACACACACGCAACAGGCGTTAAGGATGGCAAGACACAAAAACTTGAACGATGCTTTGGCACATTCTTTGGAGTTTGAAGCGGTAAAGCAAGCGTCAGAATGTCATGTGAAAGCTCGCAGTTTTCAAGTCCAAGAAGAAAATAAAACAGATCCATCCAAGATCATGCAGCTACTGGAGAAAATATCAGAACAAATAAGGCCGACGTCTCATGGACACCCAATAGGAGCTCACCGTGCAAATCCCTTGCGCTGCTGGAACTGCGGCAAGGTGGGACATATGAGGGACGAATGTTGGGCTCTACGATCACGCGCAAAGGAGAAAGTGAAGCTAAGGCCGGTAACTATTTCTCAGGTTAGCGATTCTGGCAGCACTCTCATCGTAGACGGATACGTAAGTGGTAATAAGACCCAGATGGTCGTCGACACGATTATTCGCCTCGACATGGTTCCAAGATGGCGAGTAAGACAACCAGACAGAGTGTACAGAGTAAATGCAGCCGGTGGTGATCGGATCCAGGTATTTGGCGAGACTGACGTCGAGCTGCAAATTGGGACATGGAAGGCAAAGCAGAGAGCCATAGTCGCCGCCATATCAGACCCGATTATAATTGGCTTGGATATACTTCAGAGCCAGTGCGCTAAACTTTATCTTGGCACTAACATCCTGACTATCGGCGGTGAAGAAATAATAATGTCGCCTGGCCGTAACCTGGTAGTGCAGAAAATCACTATAGAGGCAAATAGCAACGTCTGCAGTGAA
Organism: Tillus elongatus; assembly: GCA_964006375.1. Lineage (NCBI taxonomy): Eukaryota > Metazoa > Arthropoda > Insecta > Coleoptera > Cleridae > Tillus > Tillus elongatus. Next base: position 185,901,668 of record OZ023265.1, on the reverse strand, counting down.
AGTGCCATTCAAGTGAAGAGAGCTGTGAAAGGAAGAGACGACCCAATTACGCAGCCAGAAGCAAGTGGAGAAGAAATTATGAGAGAAGTACAAGACGAAGGGTGCAAAGACCACGTAAATGTGAAGTTAACCTAGAAAAAGATCAGTAAACACATTTGTTGGAACAGAGCCGATGCTGTCGACAGGATGAATAGCGCCCGCCGAGATATTTGTGCAAGTAGAAACATCAGAACAACAGCAACTACACGAATGAACCAGTGCCAGGACTTCGCTTGAAGAAAGCTCCGACATATTGACGAGAAGTAAAACCATCCACTCTGCGGTCGGAATGCATATACGAATAGAAAGCGACCGCGTGAAGACCCGTTATGACGTGCGAGCTAATACAGCTGGTTTTAGAGATGGAGATCGTTTGTGGTTCTACAATCCAGTACGACGCAAGGGATGGTCACCGAAACTATAGAGATTATGGGAAGGTTCTTATAAGGTGGTCAAAAGGATCAACGACGTTGTCTATCGAATTCAGAGGAGCCCGAAGAGCAAGATGAAGGTGGTGCATATGCACAGACTTACGCCATTCCAAGAAATGTCCGAATTCAACCGGGACTATCGAATATAAGAGGGGGCAGTGGCACATTTGTCTATGAGAAGTACGTTTATGGAGTTTGTTATTCTGTGGTCAGACGTCGGTTATAAAGTGTGTTGGTAAGAACGAACACTCTGGAATTATATTTCTAGAAGGGACCAGAAGTCACAGGTGTAGAATAGTGTAGAAGGTCTAGAATCTCTATGGACAGTATAAATAGACGAGCAGTGCGCAGAGTTAGTTATTTCAGTATCGATTAGTGCAGTGCAAATAAGCGATCATAGAGTATGAAGTGAGTCAGCAAGTGTTGGTGTATAGGAAGCGATCATAGAAGGCGAAAAGTGGAATATAATTCTATGGACATTTAGTAAGAGGAGAAATAATTTAGTTGATACTGGTGTTGGAAAATAGTTGGTTATAATAAAATAGTAATTTGAAAAGCTGTGTTTGGTTAGCCAACAAATTCCGGAACCCCGTAGAACGTAACAATGTAATAATAGTTTATTTTCCAAGCGGTAAAAAATAATAATAGTAACAATAATGTGCAAAACTGCAAATGAACAATTACATCGCTGGAGTCAAGGAACTCGTGTGCATGGGAAAAAATTATACAAAAAAGAGACCCATAGATATACATCCCATTACTATGCCTAAAACTACTCTAATAAACACTTACATCAAAATATAAAACCTATTAAGACATCCAACACAGCAACGATAAGTGTACAATTAATATTCAGGCATTCCTATGCAAGCTCTAATCCGTCACAACGCGCAAGAATAGGACTGTGAGTTCTTTCCGTCAATAGCAGCATGTATGAGACCCCTCGGTTGATCTAGAAAATACTCCTTTATACACTTCTTAAAATTTCTGATACTGCAGTTAGCAACCGATGAAGCAGGAAGAAGATTAACCATTCTTGGTGCAAGGTAGGTATAACTTCTTTGGCCAAATATATATATATATATATATATATATATATATATATATATATATATATATATATATATATACAAAAGTTTTTGGGTTCTTCAATGTCTACTAGGCGGTGATAATTTCATTTATACAGGGTTGGTCATACAGGCGTGGCACACCAATATTAATTTTTTTTTAATGGAACACCCTATATATTATTCGATATTTCAATCCTTCTCTTAATTTTGAGCAACATTTATCAGAAGCATGATGTACATAACCTCAATTGTTTCCGGGAAAAAAATAAAATAAAAATAAACGCTATTGTTTTTAAAATCTATTGGATGAAGAACAAAAATAAATGAAAAGTAGAATATCTCTTGAAAACAATCTGTGAGTGTGAAAAGAACCGGTTGCGATGTTTTTAACATTGTTTGAAATCCTATTTTATAAGATGTTCAAAGTGTTCTCCATTGACCTCCTGACAATAATGAATTCGCTTAACAAAACATTGCACTGCATTTACAAGAGCGTTTTGAGGAATGTTATTAATTTCATGCACAATCCTTGCTTGCAACTCTTTAATATTCTGCGGTCTATTTTGGTAAATTAAATTTTTTACATGACCCCACAAAAAAAAGTCAAGCGGCGTCATGTCGGGAGACCTAGCTGGCCATTCAATAGTTCCCCTGCGCCCTATCCATCTGCCAGGAAAGGTTTGATTCAGATATTCCCGTACCTCAATTCCAAAATGAGGGGGTGCCCCATCCTGCTGAAACCATATTTCTTCCGCTGGTAGATTTGGGTCGTTATTGTTCGGAAATAATCGACTAACGTCTGGAACAATTGATTCTTGCAAAAGTGTCAAATATCGAGCAGAGTTCAAATTACCGTGTATAAAATAAGGTCCTATGATATGTCCACCAATAATAGCACACCAAACATTTACTTTTTGCGGTCTTTGGGTGTGAATTTGTTCTATCCAATGTGGGTTTTCGTCTGACCAGTACCTACAGTTGTGTCGGTTGACTTGTCCATTCAAACAAAATGTAGATTCGTCGGAAAACAAAATGTGGTTGGCAAAGTTAAAATTTTGGCGTAACTTCTCCATAATAAGTTCACAGAACTTGATTCTGCGATCAAAATCGTCTTCACTCAGTTCTTGCAATAAATGAATTTTATATGGACGGAACTTTTCCCGCTTCGTAATCTTTTGAATTGAATATCGACTCATATTGTGATTTAAAGCCAATTGCTGTGCCGAAGTTTTCGGATTTTCCACCACATCCAATATTACATTCAAAGAATTTTCTTCATTTGTAACGGTTACTGGCCTTCCAGTTCTAGGTTTATCCTTGATACCGCCAGTTTCGTGAAAACGATGCAAAGTTTTCGAAACTGTGGATTTGGAGATCGATTCCCGCTCAGGATGCAACTCATTGAACATAATCACCACTTGAGCAAAACTTCGTGTTCTATCACCGTACCCTATCATCATTAAAATTTCGATACGTTCGGTTTCACTTAAACTTGCCATTTTGCACAAAAACTGTTGACACTAAATTACTAATGTTTCAAAACTGTTGACACTGAATGAATGTTTAACATTCGTTGTCCTGGAAACATTTTAAAACAAAAGAATAATACTCCGTTTCTTATGGGCATCTTATCTTATCTTGGGATTCCAAACAATGTTAAAAACATCGCAACCGGTTCTTTTCACACTCACAGATTGTTTTCAAGAGATATTCTACTTTTCATTTATTTTTGTTCTGCATCCAATAGATTTTAAAAACAGTAGCGTTTATTTTTATTTATTTTTTTACCCGGAAACGATTGAGTTTAGGTACATTATGCTTCTCATAAATGTTGCTCAAAATTAAGAGAAGGATTGAAATATCGAATAATATATAGGGTGTTCCATTAAAAAAAAATTAATATTGGTGTGCCACGCCTGTATGACCAACCCTGTATAAATAAAATTATCACCGCCTAGTAGACATTGAAGAACCCAAAAACTTTTGTATAAAACTTTTTTCGACACCTTGTATATTTTCCCGGATAATCGACCGTTTCCAGACTTATCAGCGACCCTGTATATATATATATATATATATATATATATATATATATATATATATATATATATATATATATATATATATATATATATATATATATATATAAACATATTAAAATAGAAACTCACTCCGAATATAGAATCTTGGGTAACAAGTGCGCGCACATTGAAATATTTTTTGCAAAATTCAAATGCCTGCACAAGAGCAATTTTTTTCACTAAATTTCGCTAAAATGGAACAAATAATAATAAGAATAACAATATTTTCTTATCTTAATTATACAATGTGCCATACAAATAAGCGTTGTTTGTGCTTGAATGAGACACAGTTTCGGTAAGGGATATGTTATCTAGAACTAATAATTTCTATTAGCGAATTTTCATTAAGAAAAATTCGCTGCTAGAGAGGTCACGAAAGCTTTTAAAAAAATTTCTCCAGATGAGATAAGGTCCGTTAAAATTTTTATATGTATATATATATATATATATATATATATATATATATATATATATATATATATATATATATATATATATATATATATATATATATATGTATATATTCGACCGATAACTCAAAAAATACATAACTGATTTCAATCAAACTTGGCAAAAATCTCGATTGGGCGAAAACCGAGGTCGAGTTTGTTAATCAGCTTTTATGCTCATGTTTTTTCGGTGGAAATCGAGGAAAACTTATTGAAAACGCTATATTTCTGTAAGTATCAGAGTAACTGGAATGAGACTATACATGTGGCTAGAACTAGTGCAAATAAACCTATGTTGTGAATTTTAAGTAATTTGGTACACGATATTTAGAGTTTTTCCAAATAAAAAAAAATCACAAAGACACTTAGTGGTTAAAGTCCAATGCCTGACAGATAGAGTAGTTAACTGCCACTCCACGGTAATTCATACAAAAGATATAAACCATACATCAACGGTAACCAAACTAAATATATACTAGGCAGAAAATATTCTACCCGAGCCAACCATCGTGAAATCTCGGCCGCAATTATGGAAAATGACAGACGACATGAAATTAGAAATTTGCCATTGGTTGTTATTTAACTGGGAGATTCAATCAATTACTAAAATACACAATATTTGTAGCTTTGTTAACGGCCCCAAACGCAATTTTATCGCTGCATAGATATATTATGGTGTTGCATAATATAGCAGAAATTCAAACAAAATCTTTAAACTTAAACATAAGACGTCATATAAGACCGAAACAATCGTGGGATGTGTTTCAATGGTAATTCTACTAATTCTGTAATTAACTAGTTCTGTATACTCTGAATATAATACCCCGGGCATTAAGCCGATCTAAAATATCACGCAAATAAAACGTTAGTTAACGTGTGCCCAGATGGCTCAGAAGGCATCGCGCTTGCCGCGTAAGCAGAAGGTTACGCGATCGAATCCAGCTCGATGAATGTATGTTTTTTATGTTTTATTTTGACGTTGGAGAAACAGATTTCATACGTTTTGAACAAAACCTCGTTTTTGTTTAAAACGCCTAAATAAGTTTGTCACCTTTAAGTCTGAAATTATAATTCTGTTATTGTTGTAATTGTTATTGAAAAAACCGGTTTGATTAGGTTGACTAAAACAAAATCATATGGGCGATTAATAAGGAAAAATAACTCCTACGTTTATAGTTTGGCAGATACTTTACTTTTCTAACTATGAATTAAGTTTCATTCTGGAAATCTTCTGTATAACTTTAATGAAATTTGTAATACAAGTTTCTTTTAAAGAGACATACACTATCTGTAGATATAGCAAAATTTAATTGTTTAGCTCCATAGAAAATTGAGTTTTGGGCACTTTTCTCAAAAGGAGTTAAAACACAGGATTTTTTTGATGATAGAGAGATATCGATGGTAACACTTTCGAAAGAATTCTTCAAATGTGCGCGTACTAGGACTTTTAAAAACGATCTTCAAGGTCTGTGTAAGTTTAAAGTATTAACTTTACTAATATGCCGTATAATAGTGTACAATTCTTATGAAAATTCTCTACTATAACGCACTTGCTGCGTCTTGAAATTTTTCATACTTTAATAATTTAGCTTCACAGGGACAAAATTTAGATAAAGTTGAGTTCTTAGAGTTGCCATTTAAAAGGCCACTAAAGAGTTACATCCTCTTTTATTTTTAATTCGACGAGTTATTATACCAGTGATATATATCTGTGAAGCTCAGTTCATCTTTATGGCCCCCATAAACACTTGGCCGTAAATCTCACAAAACAACGGGCCCCAACAAGAAACAAAAATCAAAAATACATTTGGGGTCAGAATTGGCGAGATGATGTCTGGGCAATCATTTCTTAAAACGACTTATATGAGCTATAGAGTTTAATAATTGAAGATTATGGTTGTTCGGGAAAGCTTTCAGTAAGATTGAGCGAACACGGGGTACAGATAATGGTCTGTATTAGTGGAGGCTGTATGCGCGCACCATCCCAGCAAGTCGAGATATAAAACAGATGACTGCGGAAGCATCGCCTTAATGGCGGCAGATTTCTCGCCGTGGTTATGTTTTAATAGAATTTACGATTATTACTGGAAGAGGGTTGAACGCAGGGCGAACAGGGTGGCAGATTTTAGCTTGGTTTAAGTGAAAATTGCCGCTTGCGTTTCCACTACACTTTACACGACGATCTTCTTCCCATTTCTCAGACGTCACCATGCACACACAATTATTCTCAACATATTTGTCTACATTTTTTGTTTGTTTAAGATTTCTATGCTTTTAGTGTACAATTGTTAACAGTATCTACTAGAACAGGCTAATAGTAGTGCAACAAGAATAGCATATCTCTAGTAGTCGACTAGTAAAATGAAGAAAAGTTCGGGACGCAGCAAATGCGTTATGGTAGCGAATTTTCATTAAATGCTTAAGATTTGAATAACTCAATTTTCTATAAATCTATAAAGCTGAATTTCGGTACATAGTAAGGTCTTTCACAATTAAATACACTCACAAAATGTTATCAAAACAGCTTTGTAATTTACGGAGATAAAATTTTGTTTCGAAAGAAAACTCCAACTTTTTCTGGAAAATCTCCCTCGATTTTCCTGAATAACGAATTCATAAAAGCCATTAATAAAAGAAAGGTTTTTGTACAGTTACATCAAAATCTGTTAATAGCTTTTTGAGTTATCGTGCGGAAGCTTAGGCATATATATATATATATATATATATATATATATATATATATATATATATATATATATATATATAGTATTCAGTTTTTGTAACGGTAATAGTGTTATTTACTAAAAAAATTGTGGGAAAGCCGTCAGTTGCAAAATAAAACTCTTTATTAAAAGCCGAGCTTTCGGAAAGGTTTATTCCATTCTCAAGGATATAACGTGAGTTTTACTATAACTAATTATGGAATAACAAACATGAAAAAAACCTTTTTGTAAATTTGACTTCAGTAAATTGACAAAAAGGTTTTTTCCATGTTTAAACTTTTCCGAAAGCTCGGCTTTTAATAAAGAGTTTTATTTTGCAACTGACGGCTTTCCCACACTTTTTAAGTATATATATATATATATATATATATATATATATATATATATATATATATATATATATATATATATATATATATAAATTGAAACTGACCCCGGATATGGGTTCTAGGAGTCCTAGTTCGCGTCCATTTGAAAAAATTTTTGCAAAGTCTCACCATCGATACCTCTCTATTAGCGAAATTTTTAAAATAAAAATTCACTAAAAATTAATTGTTATTCGAATAATCCGATTAACCCATACTATTCGGCTAGCCGACTAGTCCAATTATTCGACTAGTTGACTAGAACAGAAAAAAAGTCTTTAATTATGAAAGTACAGTGAGAGCAAAATGATTTGTTCATTTTGAATTTTGAAGAAATTTCTTCAACTGAACGCGAACTAGGCCCCCTAGAACACATATCTGGGCTCAGTTCAAATTTTTGGAACTGGAAGGCCGCGAACTGCAGACGAGCATGCTCTCCTGGATGCTGTTATCAAAGAACCTGGTACCTCGGTGCGGACAGCACAGAAACGAACTGGTGCCTCAAGGTCTACTACTTATAGAGTTTTAAAGAGGTATGGCTACCATCCTCACCATATTCAGAGGGTCCAAGTTTTGGAACCGCGTGACTACGCAAGGCGCAAGCGAGTTTGCGAAATTATGTTAAGAAAAATCAGACAAGATCCCAATTTCTTCGATAAAGTTTTATGGAGTGACGAATCAGCATGTTAAAATGATGGATACATGAACCTTCACAACTTTCATAGTTGGAATTGAAAATTCACATGAGTTCATAGAGGATCGGACTCAGCATCAATTTAAGATAAACTTCTGGGTCGGTATTTTTAACGGAACACTTTTGTGGCCAGCGGCACTGCCTCCTACGGTAAATGGCCAAAGATATTTGGCGTTTTCACAAAATAATTTGCCAGAAGTGCTGGAAGACACCCCATTGGAACTTCGGAAGACAATGTGGCTTCAAAATGATGGATGCCCAGCCCACTATGCCTTAGAAGTAAGGTAATACTTGGATCATACATATACCCGGATTGGCCGTCTAGGACCTATTTTGTGGCCAGCTCGCTCACCGGACCTGAATCCCTGGACTTTTATTTTATTGTGGATGCTTTAAAGGTGAAGTTTATGAAAAACCAATTAGAAATCCATCGGAGCTACGTCAAAGGATAAGAACAGAAAGGTAAGAAGCTAAGACTACAGGGTTTATAAAACATTCTTCTTGAGACATTTTCTTTCCATAGCCCGTATTAGCTTCAAGTTCTTTGCCTAAATGTTGCTAATTTTGACGTTTTAAATCGCGACTTGACGTTTTGAGGAAAACCACAATTTATTTTTCTTTAAATGCCTCCAACTTTTTTCTCTGCTAACTTACAGAGCTAATTTACTCATAGTCACGCAAACCCGCGTTCCAAATTTGGTTCCCCTTACTTTGTTATTTCCGGAGATATAAATCTTTTCGAAAGAAACGAAAAATTTTTCGGGAAAACCTGGGCGGATTTTCCTGGCTAACGAACTTATCCAAGCCACTTGCAAAAGGAAGGTACTCACCAAATTTAATCGAAATCGGCGTATTCGTTTTTGAGTTATCGGTGTGATACATACATACATACATACATACATACATACATATATATATATATATATATATATATATATATATATATATATATATATATATATATATATATATATATAAACATATACAAATTATAACTGACCCCAGATATGTGTTCTAGGTAGTAGCGGCTCGTGCCTTAATGCATTGGGGGTGCGCAAGAAAAAAAGTTCGGGACGCAGCAAGTGCGTTATGGTAGTAAATTTTTATTAAATGCTTCAAATTTGAATAACTCAAGTTTCTACAAACTTAGAAACTCGAATTTTGGTATATAGTAGGGTCATACCTAGGGCCAACATATCCATTAAATTTTATCAAAATAACTTTGTAATTGTTTTCAAAAGAAAACTGTAAATTTGCATAACTCAATTTTATAAAAATGCAGAACGTTGAATTTTAGTGTGTGGTAAGGTATTTTACAAGGCAACATATCCACCAAATTTTATTAAAATACCTTTGTAATTTTCGGAGAAAAAGATTTTTTTTAAAACAAAACTCAACATTTTCCCGGAAAACGTTATCCGATTTTCCTGACTAACGAACTCATCCAAGCCATTAATAAAAGAAAGGGACTTGCCGAGTTTTATCGAAATCAGTTGCTTATTTTTTGAGTTATCGGTTGGATACATATATATATATATATATATATATATATATATATATATATATATATATATATATATATATATATATATATATATATACATATAAAAATTGAAACTGACCCCGGATATGGGTTCTAGGGGTCCTAGTTCGCGGTCATTTGAAAAAAATTTTGCAAAGTCTCTCCATCGATACCTCTTTATTGGTGAATTTTTAAAAATAAAAATTCACTAAAAATGAAGGGCTCGCCTATTTTTTCCCAGAAAATATATTATAAATAAACCTACTTACTAAACTTAATAATTATTAAATACTTACCAAGTTTTCCTCTAGTTAGTTATTCGTTATAGTAATTAAAAAGTCCCTTAACAAGTTAACCTTTAAATTTAAAATATACACTGAATTAATCACAGTATCACAATTATTTTGTCCACTTATTAAGCAACCCGAAGTAGTAACCATAATAATAATAATAATTGCCTTGTTAGAACATGTAAACAACAACGAAATGATCTAATTAAAAATCAATCCGACGCGAAGACGAAAATTACTAGGTAGTAGGTAGACACGCTCTGCCAAAAGTCCACTACAAACTGGAAGTGTGTAATTTTATACCGCACAACAGATTGCTTATTCGGTCGTTTTCGACGAAGATCATCAAGATTCGGCGATCATTTCGCACTGAAGTATCGCATTGCCTGAGAGAGCCGAAAAACACACACCGCCGCCCGCCTGCTTTATATGGATATGGATGTATATAACGTCTGCAACGATTAAAACTATACTTATTCTGATTCTGTATTCTTTATTAATGGCTGCCGACTCTCAGCGATCCTTGATATACTAATTTTGTTTGTTGAATGCAGGAGGTAAAAAAGTAATTAAAAATTTATTAAAATATAGCATAGCAAAAATATTATTTTTTCCACAGGAGGCGGCAATGCGCGCGTACGGGCGCACTTATTGAGGAGCCGCCTCTGGTTCTAGGAGGCCTAATAAACGCTCATATAATTCAAAAGTCGGGATCTCCTCATTAGTGATTTTTTTTTAAAGAAAATTCACAAAAAATGAGTTGTCATTAAAAAAAATCGATGACGTCATAACTTGAAACACAAATCACGTAACAAAATCAAAATAACATAGTATCACGTCAAGTTAGTAAAATCGTTAGACCCCTTCGAGATGTTTTCCAGAAAATTATTTTTAACGAATATATCTATTATATCATAACCAGGAAGAACATCAGGGTGATCCCGGTACAATAAGGTCCCTGTATAACGGCAAAGGTCTGGGCTAGTGGCATGGCGCGTGCTGGCGCATTATTAACAGCGATATTGAAGCTCCGTCCCGGAATTCCAATTTGACTGTGTGGAAATCCGGCGAGGAGACTCTGACTCTCTTAATGATAGCTTTTGATTTATCGCAGCCATTCGCCACCTTCTTTATTACACCCACTCTCCCTAATACCTTTCAACGATTTAATTGCTCTAAGCTCCGTCATCTATAAAACACCAGCTCCAACGATTTGCTCCCAGACTACACCAGTGTAGTACTATGGCCTCTACCCGATTCTTCCTTCCGTGCCTACTACTTCGTTTCCTTAATCTTCCTTCCACTCACGTAACCATCATTCTCAAACGCTCCCGTAAATTATCTCGTCTCCTCGATCAGGTTTATCATAGCAACCCTTGACATATTTTTAAAACGTTGGTGTTTTGTAATTTTTAGTGAATTTTCTTAAAAAATTCACTAATGAGGCGATCGAGACTTTTGAATTTTGAAAAAATTTCTACAAATAAGCGCTATTTAGGACCCCTGGAACCCAAATCCGAGGTCGGTTTTAGACTTTATATGATTATATATATATATATATATATATATATATATATATATATATATATATATATATATATATATATATATATATATATATATATATATATATATATTATATTATATATATATATATATATATATATATATATATATATATATATATATATATATATATATGTATCACACCGATAACTCAAAAAATAATAGGCCGATTTTGATAAAATTTGGCACGTACCTTTCTTTTGTAAATGGCTTTGATAAGTTCGTTAGTCAGGAAAATCGGATAAGGTTTTCCGGAAAAATTTTGAGTTTTCATTCAAAAAAAATTCTTATCTCAAAAAGTAATAAGCCGATTTTAATAAAATTTGGCACATACCTTCCTTTTGTAAATGGCTTTGACAAGTTCGTTAGTCAGGAAAATCGGATAAGGTTTTCCGGGAAAATTTTGACTTTTCATTCGAAAAAAATTCTTTTCTCAAAAAGTAATAAGCCGATTTTAATAAAATTTGGCGTGTACCTTCCTTCTGTAAATGGCTTTGACAAGTTTTTTATCTCAAAGAATAATGGGCAGATTTTGATATAATTTGGCATGTACCTTTCTTTTGTAAATGGCTTTGACAAGTTCGTTAATCAGAAAAATCAGACGAGGTTTTCCAAAAAAATTTTGAGTTTTCATTTGAAAAAAATTTTTATCTTAAAAAATAAAAAATTTATGATAACCAAATTTGGTAGGTAGGTTTACGATATAAAAAGTAAACTATACACCAAAATTTAGATTTCCATGTTACAAGAAAAAAAATTTATCATAAAATATTTTGTGCCAGATCATTTCTATGAAAATTCACTACCATAACCCACTTGCTGCGTCCCGAGTTTTAAATTTATCAAAATGAAATTAAAACAAAAGAATATTAAAAATCAACTATAATTACTTATAAAATTTAACAATTTTTTTTTATATATACAAACAACTTTAATTTACACTATAATATTTACACATCCACCCTACAAATTGCACTTTTTCTAAATCGATATAAATTTAAATAATTAAATACTACTTACTTAATGATGGCTACCCTTAATTTATTCCAATATTTCTCTTCTTAATCTGCTTTTAACACTGACCTTCTTAATTATTTTCCTCTTCTAAGTCTCCCTCTATGTGATTAGAAACCTTTTGTTATAATTTTAAACTATGTTAAACTTTTATAGAGCTTTGGTTTTACTACACTCTTCACTGTTTATGGCATTATCGTTTACCAACGACTTTATAATGGTCCTCTTAAATGCTCACTGCTTGTCCAAAAAAAAACTGTCTCAAATAACGTATTTTACTTTTCCATAGTTTTCATAAAAAATTTCCAAATTATTTGGGTTTCACTTGATACTTCTCTAATATACTGTTCATATACTTGCCATTACGGTTTTATTTTAAAACTTTTTACCTTTTAGTGAATTTTCTTTTAAAAAAATCACTAATGAGGAGATCCCGACTTTTGAATTTTTATATGTTTATATATATATATATATATATATATATATATATATATATATATATATATATATATATATATATATATATATATATATATATATATATATATAGTATAGTATAGTATATTTTATTGATTCAAATTTTACAGTATGTTCCACAAATAAGCATAAGCTTGTGCTTGCAGTTGACACAATTTCATTTCATGTTCTAAACTAAACTATCAAGATATTTTTATAAAATGTCACTTTAAAAATTTTGTTCAACGTATGTTTCTTCCTTTTGCATTTCTATCAATAACACTCCTGCAGCTGCCACTAGTATTCCACTACCATTATAAGAGAACTCATTCCAATATAACACCAAATTTCTTAACTAATATTAAAATTCTCACTACTATTAATATATATATATATATATATATATATATATATATATATATATATATATATATATATATATATATATATATATATATATATATATATATATATATATGTGTATCACACCGATATTTCAAAAAATAATAGGCTGATTTTGATTAAATTTGGTGAATACCTTCCTTTTGTAAATGGCTTGGATAAGTTCGTTAGCCAGGAAAATCGGTCCAGGTTTTCCCGGAAAATTTTGTGTTTTCTTTCGAAAAAAATTTATATTCCCGGAATTAACAAAGTAAGGGCAACCAAATTTGGTACACGGGTTTACATCCTTATAGGTAAGTTATCTACTAATATATAGGTTATACTGGTAACCAAATTTCATGCGTGATTTCTTAAAAAAAAAACACATTATTGCTATTAAAAAAATAGTTTTATGAAAATTCACTACCATAACGTACTTGCTGCGTCCAGACTTTTAATTTTGCCTATAACTTGCTGTGAAGGACAGTGATTGCCTTCTTAATACAAACCGAAACAAATAAACTATATGACACCGAACTCATTTTCATTTCATGAAATAAACAAAAGATTCTTATCTGCCATATTTTGGTGATATTCAAGTTGATGCAACTAATTATAGCAAGGATTTTTCTTAAACTTTTTTTCTCAGAAATTATTCTACATTTCCTCAACAAACAAGGAACTTTATTTTCAAAAAGGATTTAGAAGAAATCTGCTCAACGTCTTTAGAAATATTTACAGATGACCCAAGAAAATACTCAAGGGTAGCTATCGTTTATTATATACTAGACCTTCAATATAAAAATAAAATTAAGATGCATCAACACTTCGATCTATTCTGCAGAAATAATAACCAATTTTGTCACAGTACAGCGAGATTAAAACATCATGATCATTATCGATAGCAAAAGTAGCTTAGAAAAATCTGAACGCAGCAAGTGCGTTATGTGAATTTTCATTAAAATGTTTCTAATAGCAAACATGTCTCTTTTTAATGAAAGCAGGCATCAAATTTGATCACCAGTATTTTTTTTTTATGTCAACAACACACCACGAGGGCTTACAGCCTAAATACTATCGTACCGTGGGTGTTGACAAGGAGGAAAGAGGCAACTTGTTAATTCTGGACTTGAAGGTTTGGAGGTTCGGAGGAGAAGGAAAAACATGTGCCGGCAAGGAATTCCACAACTTGGAAGTCCTCGGGACAAAAGAGCGGGCATAACAAGATGTTCTATGTCTGGTGACCTGGACAGTAAAAGGGTGCATTCGCTCTGTTCCCCTGGTAGATCTGCTGGGGGCAGCAGGTGGGGGAATTATGGAGGAAAGCTCCTCTGAGCAGTGCCCGTGCAGATATCTATAAAAGAGAGAGAGGTCACCAACGGCACGTCGGTGGGCAAGGGATGGAAGCCTTTGGGTGAGGGTAGGGTCACCGATGAGACGTATAGCTCTCTTTTGAATGGAGTCCAGGATAGCGAGTGTAGAAGCGGCTGCTGCACCCCAGATGTGGGAGCAGTATTCGAGGTTTGGCCTTATTTGTGAAGTGTATAAGGTATAGAGATTAGTTGGTGAAAAGTATTTGCGAGCCCGGAAGAGGAAACCCAATTTCTTAGCAGCCGCTTCTGCAATTGATGTAACATGTTGGTGCCAATTAAGATTTCGATCCACAGAAATGCCAACAAGAGAAAAGGACTCATTACTTTGAATAACTTGGTTGTTCATTGTGATGGGTCTAGGGCTGCTGTATCTCTTGTGAGAAAGAAAGCAAGACGTAGTTTTGGTGGGGTTGAATTGTACAAGGTTTCTACTTCCCCAGTCTAATATTTTTTGGAGGTCTACGGAGACAGAACCCTCCATGAGTCTGCGATCCTCATCTAATTGGGCTAAAGAGACAGGCTTAGAATATTGTATGTTTGAGTGGAGGGTGCTGTCGTCCGCGTAACTGTGAACTGGGTTGGATGTGCTAGAGAGGATGTCATTGATGTGGAGAAGAAACAAAGTAGGGGCTAAAGCTGAACCTTGAGGAACTCCTGCATTAATTGGATACAGTTTAGAGGAATGGCCATCCACAACAACAGATATGCTCCTGTTGGAGAGGAAATTTGCTGTCCAGGTACAAAGTTTTGGTGGTAGGCCATAGGCCGGAAGTTTATTAAGCAGCGCTGCGTGCCAGACCTGGTCGAATGCTTTGGATATGTCTAGAGCAACAATCTGGGATTCACCGTGTTGTTCCATAGACTTGTTCCAAGAATGGGTGACAAAGGAAAGGAGGTCGGCAGTCGATCTGCGCTGACGGAATCCATACTGCCTGTCGTGGATTAGACTGTGTTTTTCAAGGAATTTTAGTAGTTCGGTGTTTATATACTTTTCCATCATTTTAGAGATGACTGAAAGGAGAGAAATAGGCCTGTAGTTGCTAGGAAGCGCTTTGGATCCTTTCTTGGGGATGGGTTGTACTCGAGCAGTTTTCCAGTTACTAGGGAATATGCCTTTATTGTAAGATATCTGAAACAGACGAGTCAGGACAGGAGCAAGTTCTGGTGCGCATTTTTTGAGAACAATTGCTGGGATCTCGTCAAGGCCAGAGGCTTTCCTGGTATTAAGAGAAGAGAGCATCTTTCGTACCTTTTTAGTTTTGAAAATGATATCAGTCATTTTATGCGCGACATTGGGGACTGTTGGTGGTTGAACATTTGGAGGTGGGTTGAGAGTAGAATTTCCGGCGAACAACGAAGCAAAAAGTTCAGCCTTGCCCAGGGCGGTAGAAACAATTTCATCACCTGAGACGAGAGGTGGGAACGTGCTCTTGCAGAAATTATTCCCAATAGACTTAGCAAGAGTCCAGAAGGGTTTGCCGCCGTTGGAGCTTGAGAGGACTTTGTTTTTGATGTGGTTATTAAACGAGTTTTTTGCCTCAGAAAGAATGCGGACATAGCGGTTTCTTGCGTCGTTGAATGCTTGACGATTTTCTTGACTGGGATTGTGTAGAAGCGTTTTGTGAGCTTTGACCTTTTCAAGTCTGGCCTTGTCACAGGATTTAGAGAACCAGGGCTTTTGAGTGGCTGAAGAGGTTTTCTGTGTACGTGGAATAAATAATTCCATGCCAGCTTGGATAATTTCGGTGACGTTTTGTGAGATATCAGAGGGGTCAGGATGAGAGGAGCAGACAGACGCCCATGGAAATGAGGAAAAGTAATCCCACATTTCGTCCCAGTTTGCGGAGTTGTAGTGCCAAACGATACGTGGGTGTGATGACTGTGTGACCTCGGGTTGCATTGCACAGGAAGCAGTGACCATGCCGTGGTCTGAGCGACCAAGGGGGGCGGTGACTGATATCTTATAGCATTCAGGATTTGTAGTAAGAAGGAGATCCAAGGGATTTGAGCTGTGTGTTGGGATACGAGGAAAGTAAGTAGGTTGCTGAACCATATTGGCCAAAGAATTGCTGACTGCAAAGGCCTCCGCTGCTCTCCCTTGTGGATCGGTTTTTGAAGATCCTAGCCATTCCTTATTATGGACATTGAAGTCGCCAAGAATAGTGACCTCGGAGGAAGGATATTCAGAAATCAGATAGTCGGTTTTTTCAGAAAGGTAGTCAAAGAGCTGGACAAAGTTGTTGTCAGAAGGTGACCGGTAAATGCAACAGATGAATTTAGTTGCAGCCCTGAGAGAGAGTTTTATCCATAGTATGTCTTTTCTTCCAGCTTCTAAATTGGGAAGTCTGGTGCAGGGTAGATTGCTACGGACGTATGCGCACACGCCTCCATGCAATCTAAAGGCAGTAAGGAGCTCATACCCCGGGAAATTAAGGTGATTAGTGGCTGTTTTGGCACTGATTTGGGTTTCGGTGAGGAAGAGGAGTTGGGGCCTGTTAGCCTGGAGGAAATGGTGGACGGAGTTCAGGTTAGAATTTAGGCCACATATATAACCTATATTATAGTATTTCGTATCTCATATTTCATATTTCATTAAAATAAGTTTATTGTTTGAAAATGTAAAAAAGTCTCCTAAAATAAACTTAAAATGTTCCCGAAAAAACTGGTTTCCCTGCCAACGAACCGCAAGTTAAAGCAAACTGAGTTATTGAAATTTGAAGCATTTAATGAAAATTCGCAACCAAAACGGGTCTCAATTTTTTTCTTACATACACGCATCCCATTTCGATAAAAAAATGCAAAAATGCAATAATATCAGGGTGCTACATACAGACTTGGAGACTTTTTCTCTGGCTTCACTGTGAAGCCAGAGAAGTAGTCTCCAAGTCTGTATGTAGTATGGACCAGTTTCACCAAGTCAGGGCAACAACAATCAATGAATATCAGGGTGTTCGAAAAAAAGATTTTAGGGATCACCAACGACTTTTGGGTCCCCTGTAATTGTCAAAGTAAATTTTATAACATGCAGCTCAAGACACCCTATAATTAACGTATACAATTTTTTCTCCTATCTTATATGATAACAACTATATTGAGCGTTACCTTAGAAACGCGTCACCCTATATACATGTAAACAGGTAAAAACTGAATGCAATCGCGGATATGGATTCTAGGGGGCCTAGTTTGGGCACATTTGAAGAAATCTTTTTAAAATTCACAAGTCGCGGTTTCCCATTGACGATTTTTTTATACAAAAATTATCTAAAAATTATAGACCGTTAAACCATAAGCTTAACTAAAACTACCACCAAAACATCAGAGAGAAGATCTATTTGAGATGAATTTTCTGTAAATATTTTAGTAAAATGTAGGACAATGACGGTTGAAGCTGAAACCTAAAGGTTTGCAGAACACTCTCGTTGCGATATTTTCTTTACATAAACCGTATTTGTTTTGGGTTCTTTGCCTAAATATTCCTAATTTTGACATTTCAAATCACGCCTTTGACGTTTCAGGAAAACCCTAAATTGTTTTTCTTTAAATGCTCATAACTTCTTTGTCTTTAAACCCACAGATCTAAATTTTGGTACAAGGTTCACTATAAGAATCACACGTAACCTTGGCTGCCCTTACTTTGTTATTTCCGGAGATATACATTTCTTCAGAAAGAAAACACAATATTTTCCGGAAAAACTTGGGCCGATCTTTCTGGCTAACGAACTTGCCCAAGCCACTTTCGAAAGGAAGGTACTCACCAAACTTGGTCAAAATCGGCCGATTATTTTTTGAGTTATCGGTGTATGTGTGCGTGTGTGTCACACCGATATATATATATATATATATATATATATATATATATATATATATATATATATATATATATATATATATATATATATATATATATATATATATATATATATATATCGAAACTGACCCCGGATATCTGTTCTAGTCGGCCTAATTAGCGCTCATTTGAAGAATTTTTTTTTAAATTCTCTCTTTTATATATATCTGCACGGGCACTGCTCAGAGGAGCTTTCTTCCATAGTTCCTTCACCTGCTGCCTTCAAAAGATCTACCTGGGGAACAGAGCGAATGCACCCTTTTACTGCCCAGGTCACCAGACATAGAACGTCTTGTTATTCCCGCTCTTTTGTCCCGAGGACTTCCAAGTTGTGGAACTCCTTGCCGGCACATATTTTTCTACCCTCTAAAAAACACCTTATATAAAGTAAACCTGTCAGAAATCCACAATTATAGTCGTGATAGTTTCGGTAGCACCGAACATCACCTATTATAATTTGAAAGAAGTAAAAACCTAATTTATAATTTCTCAAATAAAATATATGTAAGGAAAAACATTCATGCCGCCTTTAAAATGCGGTTTTAATAACACTGGAACTATACAAAACTTTATAGATTTAAAAACTGCAGAGCTTTGATAATTCAAACATCTCTCTAGCTCGAATAATATCAAGGATAGCTGTGGTGAGTCGCAAAAACTTAATATCCTATATATTATCTACCCACAGGTAAAAAAATTAAAAATTCCAATCAACCTTTCATATGGGTTTTAGAGGCCATATTATGTGCTCATTGGAATACATTTTTTAAAGTCATGATTGATTTTAAGCGAATCAGTTTCAAAAAGAATCATTTACAACCTATCGTAAATAAAATGAAATTGTTTGCTTTTTAGGTCTATTTTACTAATGATAAAAATATTATTGTATATTGTCGATAAAAGTGCAAAACCTGGCATTTGCATTTTTAGCATTAATTGAGAATTATGGAAATTTAAAAGCATTTTTTCTCCGCGTATGTGCGTACAAAACCTCGAATGCTTATCGTGTATTATTAATTTTATATTACACGCATACAACACCTCGTAATTGAAAGATAGTACAAAATCAGGTATTGGGTGATGCCATGCAAATACGAGGTTCTGTACAGCAAAAATTGACAAGATATGAAACACCGGGGCAGGTCGTTCCCCTCTGCTTATGCTAGATTTAATAAGTAATTTGGTGTAAAGGTGTATTTAAATAGTGTTTTTGTTATCTTTAGGAAACCCTAATTTAAAGTTACTAATAAAGAGTCCATATTTATATCGTTGTTTTTTTCATAGTTTTCAAATATAAGGTCTTGTGCAATAGAAGCCATGGACAAAAATTCAAGAAACCACTTTTTTCCTAGCGGTAAAAAGGTGGTGGAGATGGCTTTGGAATTGCATAACAAAACTGTTATAACTAATTCTCCGAAAGAGTTTATTTCCCAATCTGTAGAAATGTTTAATAATCAGTTATTAGAAATCAGTCACCATGAAAATTTAAAAGATGTATCCATACTGGAAAAAATTTAGGAAACAGAAAAGCTTGGCGAGATTACCTGAAACAAGTAATGAACAAAAAATACTCGGAAAATATTATTGATTTAGAACTTTAATCGGAAGAATACACTGTTCTTGACAACACCAGAATCAATCCGGAAGAACCATACGTAATCAAATCAATTGTTGGAGATGGTGTGTAGTTAGGTATGCCTGAAGGCAATGAAACACTAGAAACCAACTATATAACTACTCATTTAGAAAATGTCAGTGGTAGCCTAGACCAAGATCAACAAGATGATACTGCAGACAAAGATCCATTGGATCCTGACTTTGCAGAACCATCAGAACGTTCTAGTTCTGAATCAGAAACTGAAAAAAAAATTAATGCAAGAAGATGAAGAAATTCTATTGAAATAAGAGGAATTAGGAAGTATTAATGAAAGAAGTAAGACAGATAACAACAATAATTTAAAAAGAAAATGTAATCAAACCAGAAGAGCTAGGGATCTCAACAAAAAAGCTAGAATGCTAGGAAACGATTATTTGGGATTAAAAAATATGCTAATGATCATTTTAAATTGATAGCTAATAAGACTAAACGTAGTATGACACCTGTATGTACCTCACAAAAGTGTATAAACTCTAAAGTTTTATTTTGCTCTGAATTTGAAGAAGCGGAAAGGAAAAAATGTTTGAATCATTTTGGCAATTAACACGGGACATGAAAAATACATTTTAAAGTAGAATAATCGATGTGATTCCAGGTAAGCGAAAAGTGGAAGACTCTAAGAGAAACGGTACTATCCGTTATTAACTAAAAAACAACTGAAAAAAGGTGGTCTACCTTATGATTATATTCATGTTTGTAAAGAGGCAAGAAGAGGGCAACCCTACAATGTAAAATACACTAATTGTTCCGAATCAAAGACTTAAAAAAAACATATTTACACATCCATACGACCTGGTAGAAAACCTGGAGACCCATTAGTCAGCGATGTCTGTTGCTTCAAGTATACCCCATCACGAGAAATATACTTTAAAGTCAATTAATCTGATAATTTTACCCTACTCCCGCAAACAGGATCAATAATCGCTTATAAAAATAAGGATACTCTGAGCAGAAAATTAGAAAAGAAAAATATGACCATTTGCGAGCTTTAAAGACCGTTCTAGTTAAATAATACTGGGATTTTTATGACAGTTTACCTCATTGATTAAGAATAAGCATAATAATTTTAAATGTTCTTTTAAAGTGTTCAGTTAGCTATTTAACTATTTTGCCAGTTTTTTTAAACCGAATTTATCTTTCTTAACTGTAGTAAAGTGTACAAAAAATCGTACTTAAAAAAAATTTGTGCCTTTTTGGTATAAAACCTCGTAGAATTAATAAATTACTTAAAATACTTGAAGGTGCAAAATAAACGTTATAACTCAATAACATTTAATTTTTCTGAAATATTTTGACAAAAAAATTCATTTTCGAATCTCTATTATTTTAACTGGATTTTACCTTTCACTGTAAAATTGTGCAAAACACAAATACGAGGTTTTGCACTTTTAACGACGATATGCTTTCCGATCATTCAATTAATCTAACATCAACCAGTTTGCAATTAAAAGGCCAGGGCTTTCTCTTAGGGAAGTAGATTTATATGTTCGTGAGATGCCTAATGAAAATTAGAGTAGCATAGTAGGTCTAGTGAATTGTTGGATCTCTGCCGGTTCGCCTGAGATGCAGAATAAGGAAATCTTCTTTAGCGATGTTAGTGCTCCAGTGCGCCCATAAACACTGTCTGTGTCTACCGAATGCTCCGGACCTCCTTCACTTTATTTTAGCACCGACTTTGCTTTCCACCAAGACTTATGGCTCTAAAGAGTCCGTTAGTTAACATAACTCCTATACATTATTGATTTACTACGATTTTCTCGGATTACAGCCCCAGCTGCTGTTTTCAGCTTTATCCACATCAGGTTAGGAACCGGAGAAAATAAAGCAGGTGATTGTACATTTTTAAGCTAAGTGCTATTATAAGAAAATATATTTGTAAATATCAAAGCCACAATTTGAAAAAGTTCGGAACGCAGCAAATGCGTTATGGTAGCGAATTTTCGTAAAAATGTTTTTAATTGAAAATATATCTTGGTTTTACAAGAAGGACCTTAGGTTGATAGTATACGCTACATAGCCCTAACAATATACTATATTTCATTAAAATAGCTTTGTTGTTTCAAAAAATACAAACATTTTCCTAAAATAAACTTTAAAAGTTACAGAAAAACTGGTCAGATTTTCCTAGCCAATGAACCTCTTTAAGCTATTTACACCCCTGACAAAATATAAATCTTCATAAACAGCTTTAGGACCCAAAAATTGAAAAAAAAACGATTATGATAATTTCTTTTACATAAATTGCCTTCAGTAATGTTACACTAAATTATATTTTTCACAAAAATTCGACAATTTTTTTTTACAATAACTTACTAAAAATTTATTATTTTCATTACCAACATATCACGAAAATCTTACAAAAAATGATTTCTACGGAAACACTAAAAATATTTCAGCGAAAACTTTTTAAATTCAGCCACTATTTGAGAGTACCTGTATATGGCAGTTCGATTTTTTCGACGAGTGATACAAAGAAAAAGCTCTCTGAATGCGTCATTTCCATGAGGCTCCGCTATCTATCCATAAAAACGTCATATCACAATTTGTGGTATGCGTTTGAAATATGTGCCAAAAACGTGAAAAGTTGCAAAACAATTGAAATAACTCAAAAACGATGAAAGATCATTTTTGTTTCCTTACAAACATGCATTATAATTTGATCGAAAACACAAAAATGCAACAACATAAGGGGTGTTCTATTAAAAAAATAAAGCGTGTATCACCAACGACTTATGGGCCATCCTGTAGTTGTCAAAATAGGTTGATAAGATACAGCTCGAGACACCCTATAATTAACGGATATACTTTTTCCTCATATTTTGTATAATAACGGATATATTGAGCTTTACCCTAGAAATACGTCACCCTGTATATGTGTAAACAGGCAAAAACTAAAACTGACCCCGTATATGGGTTTTAGGGGTTCTAGTTCGCGCTCATTTAAAGAAATCTTTTTAAAATTCATAAATCGCGGTCTTCTTAATAACGAATTTTTTCTAAGGAAATTTGCTAAACCATAAACTCTATAGCGGAAACTACTGCCGAAGCATCAGAAAGAGGGTCTATTGAAATGGATTTTCCGAAAATATTGTAGTAAAATACAGGACAGTGATGGTTGAAGCTGAAACTTAAGGCTGTGTGAAACACACTTACGAAGACATTTTTTCGACATAGTCCGTATTTGCTTCAAATTCGTTGTCTGAAAATTGCAAATTTTGACGTTTCAAATCGCGACTTTCAAGAAGAAAAATTATAACATTTTTTAAAAATATTTTTCCTCTGCTACTTCTTGACATTTTTGCGCCAAGAAAACCTAACCGTTGTATGTAGTATTCAATTGGTTTTGTTAATCACACAAACTATTTTGTTCTTGTGCTTTCCTCTGATCACCAGTGGCACCCAATTTTTTTTTCTTTAAATGCCTATACCTTTTTTTGTTTTAACACAGAGATATGAATTTTGGTGTGTAGGGTGAGTTTGATAGTAGAGACGTACATGTCAAATTCGGTTGACATAGCTCTCTTATTTTCGGAGATACACAAATTTTCCGAGAGAAAATTCAAAATTTTCCGGGAAACACTCGTCCGATTTTCCTGGCTAACCAACTCATCCAAGCCATTAGCAAAAGGAAGGTACATACCAAATTTAGTAAAAAATCGGCTGATTATTTTTTGAGTTATCGGTGGGAATCTAGAATTTACAAAAGGCTTTGTCAATTCCCTGAGGATGACCGGTTAAAAAGGTCGAAACGCGTCGGGAAAAGGAATAAAAAAATTGTTTGGAAAGAAAAAGCCTTTTTATTCAACTCACCCAAAGATGTCAACCCCAAACATTTTGACGTTTAGGAACAAACAGAATGTCAGTTTAGAAATTCTTGCGTTTTCTATTGTCGCCTAAGCACTTTTTAATACCCCCGCATATGAAACTAAGGGTGAGTTGTAACCTAAATTGGCATCGAACGGAATTTTTGTTCGCTTTTAATTTACAGAAACACTTTTATTTTTGTTTTTAAGTGTCCTTTAACGTAGGTTATTGGACAACTGAAAACTATGTTAAATATATTTATAACCATGTTGTCTATCGTCGAAAATCATTTAGGATATATATATATATATATATATATATATATATATATATATATATATATATATATATATATATATATATATATATATATATAGATATATATATATAATAAATTTTGTGGATGAGAAAATAGAAAGCAAGTGGTAAAACTGTTAAACACTAAATAACAAGTGCGTAAACACAAGGTGGTCCTCGGTGACTTTACATAAACATTTGAGCAGCAAGGGGGAGAGCTGGATGTTTTATTCGCACATCGAATCAACCCCAGCCATGCATGCGACTGCAGATGTGCACTTGTTCCCGCTAACTCAGAATTAGCCCACGAGTACACTCCAACACCACTACCATGGTTGTTTTGAACAGGTTGCTCAAGTGTTGCACTATGCTCCAATTTAATAAATAAACATTGACATGCCTTTTTGTTTAGATTATAATTTTATAACCGCAGCATAGCGCTCATGGGGAAAACGAAAAATAAATTACAAAGCATGTTGAGTGTGCTAAAATGTGTACTAAGACGAATTAAAGTAAAGATAAATATGACGAAAACAAAAGTTATGAACATAAGTAAAGATAGGGCTACGAAGATGGATGTAAAGCGACAGGTTCAACAAAATTAGCAAGTAGAAATATTGGCGCACCTTTGTGAGTATTATAAGGGATGATGAGAAGAAGTATCGTGATTGCAAAGAAAGCATTTAATGAGCAAGGTACTCTTCCCATTAATTAGCATTGTGACTGGGACCTAACGAAGAGATTCATCAAGTATTACATATAAAGTATGGTAGTGTATGGGGCAAAAACCTGAATTTTGACTACGCAGGACGTGAGGGAAATATAAGCTCGGAAAATATGGATAGAGAGAAAAATGACAAGAAGGTGGTACGCCTATTGAAGATGAATAAAAGTGATCTATAAAAGGTGAGAGAAAAATGATGCTTGCTTAAAGAAATTAATAGGAAAAAATCAAGAGACAAGGTACATATTCTGACACATAACAGCTCTTCGGAAACAATATTTAACGGACACATATCTGCTTGAAAAAAAGGGAAGAGGTCGACCAAAGGGCGATCTTCCGGAAAACTTTTCACAAATGATAAACTGTGGAATCGACAATAAAATGAAGAGAATTGATCGAGACAGAGGATCATTGTTACAACGACAGGGCGATATCGTCTTAATACTGTGATGATGATAAATATTGATAATAGAGATCTTTTCAAATCTAAAGAAATAAGGAAGAATCAAAGCGTTTAATGTCACCATACTTTTCCTGAATAGATCGAAATACCTTCTTAAAGATATGTCTCCAATTTCGACCCTGTTAAGGTTAAAAATATAGGTTATTTTACAGGATCATAAATAGAAATCATACAAAAATTTTCAGTGATTGCTCTGGATAGTAATAACACTTGTGCCATTTATTGGTCGAGACAGATTTACCTTACGCGGTAAGCACAATGTTGAGCAATATTGTAACTTTGGGCATGTTCGTGATCTTCGTAAATCTGGTCGACCTTCAAAATCAGAAGAAGCTCAACTCACTATTTTGTTGGCAATACAGAAAGATCATCACTCAACACTTACTGCATACAGACTTGGAGAATACTTCTCTAGCTTCACTGTATGCAGTATGGACAAGTTTCACCAAGTAAGGGCAACAACAATCAATGAACTCAACACTTAACCAATTGGCTTCTGATTTCAATATGGCAGAGTACACAGTTCACAAAATTATGAAAAAATCAAACTATCTTCCTTATAAGGTATGCCTTGTTCATGAGCTATCTGAAAACGACTTTGATCGGTGCACCACCCTATTATGCAACACCTGTCCGTGTATTTAGATGTGGTGTTCCCAAATCGCTGGATAGTGAGAAGGGGGTCGATTGAGTGACCAGCTAGATCGCCAGATTTGGCACCCCTGGATTACTTCTTGTTTGTATACTTAGAAAGCAAGGTATATGTTAATAAACCGGAGAATTTAGAAGATTTAAAAGCAGGAATTCGTCAAGAGATAGATCGTATATCTCCTGATGTTATTGACAATGTTCAAAAAGAATTTATTATTCGTCTTGGCGACTGTCAGGCAGCCAACGGTGCACAATTAGAACATTTCATTTAGTTAATTTTTTACATAATTATTATCATTAAATTTAGTATTTTGTAATTTAAAATCGTTTTTCTTCTTTTTTGTGTCTAACCTACATACTCACGCTGATGTGGTCGAAATCGGGGGTTGCCGTTTAAAAAAAATGTGCGTGACGTCATATCTCGAACAACGATGACGTCACAAATATGGGTCGTATTTCAGAAAGTGTCTTTGTTTAAAACAAAATCGACGTGTCAGAGAATTTTTTAGAAAAAATCTTACTTTCAGATATCATAAATTTATTTGTTACTTTTCGAAAGCATTGTATAGTGCATGTACTAATATTATTTATTAAGTATGATTAGCTTATGTAGGATTTTTGAATTTTCCCACAAAATACAAAGAAATTATAAAAATGGCTTCTGAGATTTAACATTTAAAATACTATCCCCGCTCCAATAATGAAAAAATCATCATATTTTACATGACGAAACGTTTTACCTTGACACCGCACAGAAGACAACAGCGTTATAAACGCGAGTATAAAGTCGGCCGCAAAGTTGTTAACAGTGTAAAGTTATAACCCCTTGCCTTGTCTAATTAGTAAATAATTCACTGGTAAGCCACGTCGGCAATTAATAACCAGCTTTCGCGTAAGATGCTCCACGGCCTTTGCCGGTCTGGCAAGGGTTAGCGCCGTTCTCCCGTCCTGGATCTTCCAAGAGAACCCCTTGTAACCCTCAGGCTGAATACAATATTGCTAACCCATCCTCACTCAATTACTTATCTGCTAACAATATTGATATAACAGCTCACTATTCATAAACGTCAGCAACCAAAGCTGAGGATCAAGTCATCCTTGTACAAGAAGATCGAGTATATATCTCTTTTCTGAAATAGAAGTTTTCGTTTTATTTAATTGGATTTAATTTTCTAGGCAAATTTAATAAATACAATTCATTTTCCAGGAAATTGTAACAGGATGCCCCATAATTAATTGGGCATTAGCTAAGGGGTGACAGCTGGCAGAAAAATAAAGCGATTAGGCTCAACATGCCTTAGTAAAATGCCACTCGTTTACGTTTTACATGGTGTTTTTTTTAA
The DNA here is from genome assembly GCA_964006375.1 of Tillus elongatus. Classification (NCBI taxonomy): domain Eukaryota; kingdom Metazoa; phylum Arthropoda; class Insecta; order Coleoptera; family Cleridae; genus Tillus; species Tillus elongatus. Next base: position 185,874,428 of record OZ023265.1, on the reverse strand, counting down.
ATATTTTTTTCAAACATCTTGAAAGTGGTTCAACTTATTATTATGAAATGTGGCACGGTATTATTAGGCATCATGTGTAATACGATGACGGTATCAATTTCACCACTGCCACTAGGTGACGCCACCGACAGCAACACTGGTTCGTTAACATGGTCATAATTTTTTGTCCACTTTGTATGCACATTTTTGAACAAATATAAAGAAAGCCCATTTAGTTTCATACATATTTCTTTGAAAAACACACTTGGAGAACCCAAATCACCACAAACCATTTTAAAAGACCTGACGATCGTTTCACTAACCAAGTTAGCGTCATCAGAGGATGAAAAATTCTAATTACTTTAAAAACTAACATCACCTTATATACCGGATCTTAGGTAAAGACACGGAACCGAGAGGGGAACTAGTCGCAGGCAAATTCTTCAGTGTATTGTATTTTTATCCCCGGACGAGGTCTTTGAACTGTCTTTATTAACTTATCCAAAAGGTGTCCATCTCTAATAATTTTGGGAAGGTTCAACGAAACTATTTGAGACGGACACGTTTTAGATAAGTTAATAAAGACAGTTCAAAGACCTCGTCCGGCGATAAAAATACAATACACTGCAGAATTTTCCTGCGACTAGTTCCCCTCTCGGTTCAGTCTCTTTACCTAAGATCCGGTATATAAGGTGATGTTAGTTTTAAAGTTGTTAGAATTTTTCATCATCTGATGACGCTAACTTGATTAGTGAAATGATCGTTAGGTCTTTTAAAATGCGTTGCGGTGATTTGGGTTCTCCAAGTGTACTTATCAGTGCTCATCACAGGTTCCAATTTTCACTTAATACTTCTTTGAAGTCGAAAAAGTTGACCGTGTTCAAAATCACTCTTTCAATGAAGTTAAATTAACGATTATGCACAAACATTATGTATTCTCGAAGGCTTCGATCTTACTGCAAATTATGTGTATCTGTTGCAGATACTTTTAAGCATAATAAAATGTACTTTATCGAAAGAAACATTTTTATTAAGAATTCAACAAAGCCATTAGATAAAATAACATCTATAAAAATATTAATTAAAAATAAATACTACATACAGACTTGGAGACTACTTCTCTGGCTTCACTGTTGGTTTTCGTTGGTGAAGGACGTAACCAGCGCGTAAGCTAACTGGAGCAAGTGGCCCTTACGAATTCTGGAAGTTCTAGGATGTTCTTTAACGTTTCTGTGACTATAGTTTCGCTGCTTGACAGCATTCTCGGACAGATTAAAATTCAATTTTAATCTGTCTGAGAATGCTAGTCACAGAAACGTTTAAGAACATCCTAGACTTTCCATAATTCGTAAGCGCCACTTGCTCCAGTTAGCTTACGCGCTGGCTACGTCCTTCACCATCGAAAACCAACAGTGAAGCCAGAGAACTAGTCTCCAAGTCGGTAAGTAGTATGGACAAGTTTCACCAAGTAAGGGCAACAACAATCAATGAAAAAAAAATTCTCTGGACGCAGCAAGTGCGTTATGGTAGCGAATTTTCTTTAAAATATTTTTAATAGCAAATGTCTTTCTTTGATGAAAGCAGGCATCAAACTTGGTTGCCTATATAGTAAAAACAATGTACCATATTTCATCGAAATAACTTAACTGTTTGAAAATATATACACATTTTTCAAAAGTCTGGATACAGCAAGTGTGTTATGGAAATGAATTTCCATAAAAATCTTTTTAATAGCAAATGCGAGCAGGCATCAATCTGATTACTGGTATAGCCTACGTGGTAGAAACAATGTACTATATTTTATCAAAATTACTTATGGTTTGAAAATATACAAAAATAATAATTTCGAAAATAAACTTAAATGTTGGTTTTCTATCCAACAAAGCTTACGTTAATAGCAAATTAATTTATTGAAATTTGAAGGATTTAATGAAAATTCGGTAAACTTGCAGATTAGCTCCCGAGCGCTTTTCAACAAATTGTTTTCAGAAACATTACTAGGACCCCACCTGGATGCACAAACCACAAGAAAAATTTCTTGTTCACATCCCCAAGGAAGTTATGGGACTGGGAGTGAATAGGGGTGCTGTGCGGGGTAGTCAGGGTTTAAGGGATATATCGCTTCAAGATGTGAAAAAGACAGCTTTCAAGCCCGCTTTATTCGAATTTTCTGCTCATATTTCCTTTCTACTACCTACCCCGCTCAGCACCCCTACCCACTCCTGGTCCCGTATCTTCCTTGGGGGGTAGGAACAAGAAATTTTTCTTGGGGTTTGTAGATCCATGGTGGGAGGGGGGCAGGTTTCTGAAAAAAATTTAAAAAAAACGTTCGGAAACTAAACTGCAAATTTACCGAAAATTCGCTAACGCACTTACCAGATTTTTTTCTTACAAACGCATCATATTTCGATAAAAAATGGAAAAATGCATTAAGGAATTTGTTCTACGAAAATTAGCCAAAAAAAAAATTATACCTCCCTACTCACTCCTGGTCCCGTAACTTCCTTGGGTAGTGTGAACAAGAAATTTTCCTTTGGGGTTTGTGGATCCAGGGGGTGGGGGCCTAGGCAGGTTTCTGAAAACAGTTTTTTGAAAAGCGTTCGGGAGCTAAACTGAAAATTTACCGAAAATTCGCTACCAAAACGCACTTACTGTGTCCAGATTTTTTTCTTACAAACGCATCATATTTAAACAAGAAATGCAAAAATGCATTAACGAATTTGTTCTATGAAATTTAGCTTAAAAAAATTATGCGCCCCTACTCACTCCTGGTCCCGTAACTTCCTTGGGAGGTGTGAACAAGAAATTTTAATTGGGGTTTGTGGAGCCAGGGGGGATGGAGGCAAGTTTCTGAAATCAGTTTTTTGAAAAGCGTTCGGGAGCTAATCTGCAAATTTACCGAAAATTCGCTACCAAAACGCACTTACTGCGTCCAGATTCTTTTCTTATAAACGCATATTTCGATAAAAAATGCAAAAATGCATTAACAAATTTGTTCAACGATAATGAGCTAAAAAAATTATAGAGCGTTAACCCATAAACTTCACTAAACCTACAAATAACTCTCCAAAAAGTCACCAAACTTAACTAAACTGACAGCCAAAACATCAGAGAAAGGGTCTATTTGAAACGGATATTCTGTAAATATTTTAGTAAAATGAAGGGCAATGACGGTTGAATCTGAAACTTAAGGGTTTGCAGAACACTCTTCTTGCAACATTTTCTTTTCACAAACTGTATTTGTTTCACATTCTTTGCCTAAACATTGACAATTTTGACGTTTAAAATTGCGAGTTTGACGTTTTGAGGAAAACTCCAAAATTTGTTGTTTTAACTGCCCATAACTTCTTTGTCTTTAAAGCTAGGAACCTAAATTTTGGTACAGAGTTCACTCTTTATAATATAAACACGTGTACCACACTTTGTTACTTCTGGAGATATGAATTTTTTTATAAAGAAAATACAAAATTTTCCGGGAAAACCTGGTCCGATTTTCCTGGCTAACGAACTTATCCAAGCCACTTGCAAAAGAAAGGTACTCTGCAAATTTGATCAAGATCGGTCCATTATTTTTTGAGTTATCGGTCAGACATATATATATATATATATATATATATATATATATATATATATATATATATATATATATATATATATATATATATATATATATATATATATATATATATATATATATATATGCACAGATCTCCCCATAAGCGAATTAAAAAAAAATTCGCTAAAATAAATAGTTAACAAAATGTATCCACCTACAAATCAGAGTAAGTGATTAAAGTGTTCACCATTTACAGCAATGCATTTTCTCACTCGTTTTATTAAAATTATCTCTTACTTTAAAAAATAAATTTTGTTCATCTCTGATATCATTAACACCCTGTACGATCTTTTCACATTTTTGCCGGCGGTTATTTATTTGATCTTTGTAGACCAGTGACTTTAAATAACCCCAAAAGTAAAAATCAAGCGGATTTAATTCGGGATTATGCGCTGGCCATGGGTGCACACTACCTCTACCAATCCACCTGAGGGTCAATTTAAATTTAAATAATTTCGCACATCTCGGCTGTAATGGAGCACCATATTGCATGAACCAAGAGTCACTCCTTAAAGTTAAAGGTAGATCTTCTAAAATGATCGGTAAATTATCTCTCAAAACCAAGAGATACGTTGCTCCGTTCAGTCTAGGTGGCAGTTCAAATGGTCCCACAATACAATTTCCAAGAATTCAGATTTTTTCCCATAAGTGCCGGCGGTTATTTATTTGATCTTTGTAGACCGGTGACTTTAAATAACCCCAAAAGTAAAAATCAAGCGGATTTAATTCGGGATTATGCGCTGGCCATGGGTGCACACTACCTCTACCAATCCACTTTTGAGGGTAAATTTAAATCTAAATAATTTCGCACATCTCGGATGTAATGGAGCACCATGATGCATAAACCAAGAGTCACATCTTAAAGTAAAAGGTAGATCTTCTAAAATGATCGGTAAATTATCTCTCAAAAACAAGAGATACGTTGCTCCGTTCAGTCTAGGTGGCAGTTCAAATGATCCCACAATACAATTTCCAAGAATTCAGATCTTTTCCCATAAGTGCCGGCGGTTATTTATTTGATCTTTGTAGACCAGTGACTTTAAAAAACCCCAAAAGTAAAAATCAAGCGGATTTGATTCGGGATTATGCGCTGGCCATGGGTGCACTCTTCCTCTACCAATCCACATTTGAGGGTAAATTTAAATCTAAATAATTTCGCACATCTCGGATGTAATGTAACACCATCATGCATGAACCAAGAGTGACTTAAAGTTAAAGGTAGATCTTCTAAAATGATCGGTAAATTATCTCTCAAAAACAAGAGATACGTTGCTCCGTTCAGTCTAGATGGCAATTCAAATGGTCCCACAATACAATTTCCAAGAATTCAGATCTTTTCCCATAAGTGCCGGCGGTTATTTATTTGATCTTTGTAGACCAGTGACTTTAAGTAACCCCAAAAGTAAAAATCAAGCGGATTTAATTCGAGATTATGCGCTGGCGATGGGTGCACACTTCCTCTACCAATCCACATTTGAGGGTAAATTTAAATCTAAATAATTTCGCACATCTCGGATGTAATGTAACACCATCATGCATGAACCAAGAGTGACTTAAAGTTAAAGGTAGATCTTCTAAAATGATCGGTAAATTATCTCTCAAAAACAAGAGATACGTTGCTCCGTTCAGTCTAGGTGGCAGTTCAAATGGTTCCACGATACAATTTCCAAGAATTCCACACCGAATGTTTATTGAAAATTCATGTTGAAAATGATGTTCGCGGATAACATAAGGATTTTCAATCGTATAGGTATGGCTATTCCGCAACTTGAACATACCTCTTCTGGTGAATGAAGCTTCATCGATACATACAATTTTCTTGTAGAAGATTGGATCCTCTAAATAGCGTTCTCTCATAAACTGGCAAAATTGAAGTCTTCTTGGTAAGTCCTGCGGTAAAAGCTGCTGAAAGTAAGCTGATGAACGCGAGTAAAGTGGTACGGATGCAGCTTTTCTTTGCGTATGAGTCTGAACACCAAAGATTTGCTTATACCCGCTGGTGCACTAACACGTATCATGCTGGTTTCCGCGTCTTCTACAATACTAACTATGATTTCGTCTTCCATATCAGCATCAATTACACTCGGTCTTCCTGCATTTCTATTTTTGGGATGAAATGAGCCAGTTTCACCGAATCTATCGTACAGTGCGTTAAAAGTTTTATGGTTTGGTGGAATTCTATCGAGATAAAGCTCAAAATAGCGCTGTGCTGCTCTGCGCGAACAAAAATGTTCCTGGGCATAAAGACACACCTTATCTCGCATTTGTAAATTTGAAAAATCATTATGACGCGGCATTTTAACGCAAATGACAAGAATAAAGTGACAATTAAAGGTGTTTGTTTAATGTCAGTCGATTTTGACAAGATATAATAAACCGGTTCCTAGTTGCTACCATAACATACTTAGCAACACAGTGAATACGGATTTTTGGTTTTCATTAAAGAAGTACGTTTATTTTGGAAACGGTCACTTTTTTCGACTTCAAAGAAGATTACGTTTTTTGTGTTAAACCAAATGGACTTTCTTTATTTTTGTTCGAAAATGTGCATATAGGGGGGACCAAAAATTATGACCACGTTAATGAACCAGTGTTGCTGTCGGTTGCGCCACCAAGCGGCAGTGGTGAAATTGATACCGTCATCGCATTACGCATGATGCCTAATAATACCATGCCACATTTTATAATCATATGTCTAACCACTTTCAACATATTTGAAAAAATAGTTTTAGCACTTCTTTGAACACCCTGTAAAAGAAAACGAGTAACATTTTATTAAGGCATGTTGTGCTAAATCGCTTTATTTTTGTGCCAGCTATCACCCCTCAGCTGATGTCCAATTAATTATGGAGCACCCTGTAGAATCCGTATTTGGATGAGTCTATAAAAACAAGTTATCTAAAGTTACAAAAAATGTCTTCACGCAGTATATGTGAATACTCATATAAAGTCTGGACGCATCAAGTGCGTTATAGCAGCGAATTTCCAAAAAGTTTTGTTATATTTATCTCCTAATCATGTCATTGGACTTATTGAAACTTGTGAATTTATGTTAAATTTAAGTACTTGATTTTTATAAACAACTCACTACAAAGCGTCAGAATTACAATTCTATGTAAAAAGTTTAGAGCCTCGGTGGTTCAGTGATAAGAACGTGCGCCTCTGAACCGAAGGGTACTGGGTTCGATCCCATGGTTCTCCTTTCAGTTTTTCCATGCATAATGTAACAATAACATCAACCGAGGTTGTGGCATTGTAATTGAGCAAATTGGATGCTTACACATTCTGACCTTCGGAGGGGGCGTAAAGCCGTGGGTCCCGTGTCACTTCGATGTTAGGCACGTTAAAGATGCCTACACCCCCCCCCCTCCCTTACATAAAGCAGGGGTTCGGCAAAATTTAAAGGGTCGTGCGGTCGTACACACAAAACTCAATTTTCTAATAATGTAGAAAGTTGAATTTTAGTGCGTAGTAAGGCCTTTTACAAGGCAACATATCCACCAAATTTCATTAAAATAGCTTTGTAATTTTCGGAGAAAAAGCTTTTTTTTTAAACAAAACCCAACATTTTCCCGGAAAACCTTATCCGATGTTCCTGACTAACGAACTCATCCAAGGCCTTAATAAAAGAAAGGCACTTGACGAGTTTCCTCAAAATCAGTTGCTTATTTTTTGAGTTATCGGCTGGATACACACACACACACACACACACACACACATATATATATATATATATATATATATATATATATATATATATATATATATATATATATATATATATATATATATATATATATATATATATATATATATATATATATATATATATATATATATATATATATATATATATATATATATATATATATATATATATATATATATATATATATATATATATATATAAACATATAAAAATTGAAACTGACCCCGGATATGGGTTTTAGGGGTCCTAGTTCGCGCTCATTTGAAAAATTTTTTGCAAAGTCTCTCCAACGATAGCTCTCTATTAGTGAATTTTTTAAAATAAAAGTTCACTAAAAATGAAGGGTTCGCCTCTTTTTTCCCCGAAAATGTATTATAAAAAAACATACTTAGTAAACTAAGCAAACTTAATAATTATTAACTACTTACCAAGTTTTCCTCTAGTTAGTTATAGGTTATAGAAGTTAAAAAGTCCTTTCCTTTCATAAATACTAACACAAATCACAATTCTGTCAACATTCAGCATTCACTTTAGTCCATACGTCTATTTTTGATAACCACAAACTGTTCTAAAACTCTATCATAAAAGTTCGGTATTTCAAATACAAAGTCCCTGTTTATTGCCAACATTGCCAGCGCATTAAGTCGATCATTCGACATAGAATTTCCAAGGAAGGTCTTTACTCGTTTTACACACGCTCTACGAAAAGGTCCACTGCAAACTGCAAGTGTGGAATTTTACAGCGCACAACTAGAGTGCTAATTCGCTCGTTTTTGACGAAGATAGGCAATCATTTCGCATTGAAGTATCTCATTTCCTCAGAGCGCCGAAAAAAAGACATCGCCGCGCGACTGATGTAAATGGATATGAATGTTTATCACATCTGCAACTATTAACACTATACTTATTCCTATTCTGTATTAATGGCTGCCGACTCTGCGATCCTCGATATACTAATTTTGTTTGTTAAATGCAGGAGGTAAAAAAGTAAATGAAAATTTATTAAAATATAGCATAGCAAAAATATTATTTTTTCCACGGCAGACGGCAGTGCGCGGGCACGGGCGCACTTATTGAGGAGACGCCCCTGATACATATATATATATATATATATATATATATATATATATATATATATATATATATATATATATATATATATATATAAGCCCCAAAAGCTTCAATGCACGGTGAGTTGAACTTTTTTTCAGAAATTCGAAAGTCGTTAGGTAGCTTTCTAAAAGCGAAATTTTGTTTCTGAAAATTCGGTAAAAAGGACAATCTTGCAAATTTTAATGAGCCTAAAACAATTTCGAGATTCTCAAAAACCAATTGCTCAAAATTTAAAAAAAAACATGACTGCATAGAGAATGAAAGCAGCTGTATAATGATGTGTCACTCGACCCGTGTTGTCTTTAAAATTTCTGAAGGGTTGGCTCTGTGCGCTAGAGGGGTGCAGCAATAGCTTCAAAACCAAGGAAAAATTTGGTCCGCCTTCAAGCTAAAATTGAATTGTTTTAGCATTTTTCTCACACTTGAGCGAAATCGGACATTTTGGGGGGTGCAAATTTTGTTGGGAGACCCTGTATATATATATATATATATATATATATATATATATATATATATATATATATATATATATATATATATATATATATATATATATAGATATTGCTATTTGTCGGCTAAACATAGTGTATAAAATTGATAGAGTAATTTGACTGGGAAATCCACGATCTCAAAATTGTTTTTATATATCCAAATAATAATTTATCATCATCTTAATTGAAAGGCCTCTCTATATTGTTCTTAACTCGTCAGATAAGTGAAACAATCGCTAAAACATAATCGAGAGGATATGTAGTGCAGTGTAGTGTGGTTCCAGCTGGTTAGCTCAACATTCACATGCATAAAGCAGCGTGTACACTTGATGCCAGACTATAAGGGTCCGTCAGTTCACTAGGGACGACCGTAGCCAGTGGAGGCCATTAGAGGCACACGCCTCGAACAAAAGAGCATCGAGTGGCTGACTGTTGTGCCCCCTGGTGTCGAGTTACCGATACCGTCACCCCTAAAGCTGCCACCCGGATTACCAGACCCAATAATGATAATTATATTAGCGCTGAATTGTAATCCGACAGCACATCACCGCAACACTATCTCATAGATTCTCACGCTTATACCATCTGACATTGGTTATGTTTGAATATTAAGAGAATTTCTCAATTATAAAATGAATTTTAATAATTTCGCCTACGCTTTAAATATTTTATTATTCCTAGATCTACCAGTAATTTTGATAGGCAAAACTGTTTGCTAATTTTTTGAAACTCGATATATTTCTTTTCAGGGAGCCTCGGTGGTTCAATGGTAAGAACGCGTGCCTCTGAACCAAAGGGTACTGGGTTCGATCCCAGCGTACTCCTTTCACTTCTTCAGTACATACTGTACAATTAACATCACCCGAGGTTGTGGCATTGTATTTAAGCAAGTTGAATGTCTGCACGTTCCGCCCTTCGGAGGGGGCGTAAAGCCGTCGGTACCGTGTCCATGCGATGTTGGGCACGTAAAGATCGCTACCCTCCTTACAGAAAGGCAGGGATTCGGCAAAATTTCCAGGATAGTGACGTGAAACTGCTCCCTGGTGTCGGCGCTTAGCCATAGTCGCGGAAATAGACCGACGTTAAAGAAATAAAAACACACATTTCTTTTCAGTCTAAACAGTTTTGCCTGCAATGTAGCGAAAAGTAAAACTTTTACTGTAGGCAACGCTACATATAATATTCTTATAAGCAACGTTGGATAACCCAAATCGCCATAACGCAATTTTTAGAAACCTGACGATCGTTTCACGAACAAAGTTAGAGTCATCAGGGGATGAAAAATTGAGAGTTTGTTAGTGAAACGAACGTCAGGTCTTTAAAAGATGCGTTGTGGGTTCTTCAAGTGTTCCTATCAGTGCTCATCACAGGTTACAATGTTTATTAAGTATTATATTCTGCAATGTTTCTTCTGAAATAAATTGTTTTGTTTGTAGTGGATTTCAAACTTTGGTGTTCGCAGACTCAATGGTTCAGTGGTAAAGACGTGTATCTCTTAACACAAAGTTCCTCGGTTTGAGTCCCAGCAGAAGCTTCAAATTATTTTTAAGTACAGACTGTGAATTGATCGAGGTTGTGGCATTGTGTTGAATATCTTCACGTCCCACCCTTCGAAGGTGGTGTAAAGCCGCTTGTCCCATGTATCTTTCGATGTTTGGCACGTTAAATATCCTTACACTCCTTGCACAAAAAAACGGGTTCGCCAAAATTTCCCTGGCGTCCGTGATTGGCGCGGAAATAGGCCGACGTTAAAAAAACTCTGCTGTTTCAAATAATCTTTAGCAACCAATAAATATATAGCAAATTCAGGAAAAATCCTCCAATGTTTCTTTTTTTTTGGTTTCAATCCACCTAAAATATAAATTGGTAATAAAACAATGATTAGAAAATATTTTGTCTAGTCTACGAAAATGAGGGATTTTGGTAACTCTCTGCAGAACAGGTCTGGAATAAAAATCTGGGTTGGACATTGTGTTTGTAAACTGAAACAAAAAGCATAATGACTAAAAATTTATATTGGTTTTTGGGATCGCTCTGCTTTTTATTTTGTAATTTGAATATATCCAGCTTTTCTGTAAAAAATAAGTATTTATATCTTATTGGTTACCACAGGTGGTGCGCATATATAATTTTATTTCATTCATAATAGGTACGTATGGATATCTTATTCGCTCCGTAACACACTTGGCGCGACAATATTTTCCATAATATATACTGATCTCTTATTTGTTACCATAAAACACTTGCTGCAACTGTACATTTAAATTTAGTTTTCAGTTAAGTCCGTCTTATTCGTTACCATAACGCACTTGCTGCAAGTTGCAATCTCCTCTAACGCGATTTTTTTCTACGAAAATTCGCTAGAAATACTAGACTAATAAATCACGAATTCTATAACTTAAACTACTGCCAAAGCACCAGACAAAAGGTCAATAAATCTTATGCAAGTATTTTATTAAAATGAAGGAAGCATAAGCTGAAGGCTTTGTAAAGCACACTTTTTACCACATTTATGCTACATAACCTGCATTTGTTTCAGAATCTTTGTTGAAAAATTGGCGATTTAAACGTTTCAAATCGCTACGTTTCAAAAAGAAAGATTATAAAATTCCCAAAGTATTTTTTCTGTTATTTCTTCATACTTTTGTGCCAAGAAAACTCAATATTTGTAATATTCAATAGGTTATCTTAGCCACACAAAATATCTTGTTCTTGCGCATGTGTGACCACCAGTAGCACCCATTCCTTTTTTCGCTTAGAGGTCTGAAGTTTGATACATATATCATAGGTTTTATAGTAGAAATGTGCGCAACAAATAAGGTTGCCGTAGCTTCATTATTTTTGAAAATACAAAAATTGTCCGAAACAAAACCTACAATTTTCTTGGAAAAACTAGTCCGATTTTCCCATATAACCGACTTGTCTAAGCCCTGTCCCATTTCTTCCCTAATGGATTTAGCCTTACATATATTGTCTCTGTATTAGGAAAGAAATGGGCCAGGGCTGACAATTTACAAAATTGTTAGTTGGTTGTACACAGTCTCTATCTATAACATTTTGTGTTAACTAGTGCTGTCGTGACAATATACTACCTGGTTCCGCAGTGATATGGCGACCCTGTCGTAGATCGCACCATGCTCTAGGAGGCTGGCTACCATAGCCGTATTACTTTATATGTCTGTTCTCGCTGTGAGTAGGATAGCGCACTGACAACCTTTAATTAGAACGAAACCGGTCTGCGTTTCTAACTACGGTGAGAATACATATAGCTTTGCTTAAGTTGGGCCTCACCAGCGTCCACTACAAAATAACAATGTTGTTAAAGGTTTGCGTAGGTAATAAAAAGTCATTTAGATTAAGGTGCTCCAAAAAAAAAAACCTCAGCAAAGTCTTGTGATAACGCATTCTGGATAACAAATTTTTGTGTCTACATGTGAATTGAAGTAACTCGATCGATGAAAAATGCAGTTGAGATTATTGCTTCGCATTGTTGAGTATATTTTTATAATCATGATGTATTTTTATAATCATGGTGTATTTTTATAATCATGGTGATTCAATTGCCGAAGGTTGAAATTGTGGGCATTTTTTTCATCATGAAAACGCAACAGAAACAGCACGTGTATTCAAAAACCTGCATCCTAATAGGCGTGTTCGTCATAAGTACATGCTAAAGCGAAATCCTGAACGTGAATTTTCTGTGGCGAATGAAACCACAAGTCTAGAAGTGACAGGTTAAGTTAATGCAGATCCGACATTAAGTACAGGAAAATTAGTTGAGACTATTAATCTCTGTAGAAAGACACTCCAACGAATTCTGAAAAAAAGTTTCATCCATATAAAATCCAGCTAGTTCAGGAATTAATGAAGATGATTATGACCGGCCGGCGCTTGGAATTTTGCGAAAATAATTTCCAAAGAATAATTGACAACAGGCAATTTCTTTTTCACACTTGTTTCTCCGACAAAAGTCGTTTCTTTCGGAATGGTACTGTAAATCGTCATAATTCTGGTCAGATGAAAACCCTCGTGTTTTCCATGAAGTCCACACTCAAACTTCACAAACAATCAATATTTGGGCGGGTATTTGTGGTGATCACATCGGTGGCCCAATCTTTGTAACCGACACTTCGACAGGAGAACGGTATTTGGAAATATTGCAAGGCTTGGTTTACCTTAAGCTAATTGACATTTTTCAGAACTATGAGAGATACCCGGAATAACATTTATTTTTTAACAAGATGGTGCTCCCCTGCATTATGCCGTTACTGTTAGGGAGTTCTTGGATATACACTTTTCCGGTCAATAGATAGTTCGAAGAGGTGCTGTAGAATGGCCAACCCGATCTCCAGACCTGTCCCTTTTATACTCTTTTGTGAGGGCATTTAAAATCAAAAGTGTATGCTAGCTAGTGCGATTCATTGGAAGAGTTACGTCAGCGGATTATTGATGAATGCCGGAGAAATACTCCTGAAATTCCTGCAATTGTTAGTCAAAAATTTGAAAAAAATTTATACAATTGTATGGAAGTTGGTGGTGCTCAATTTGAAAATTTATTGGATTAAAGTTTAATTCGTTGGTTTAATAGTATGATTGGTCCTAATTATTTTCAACATTTACTTCAATACTATGCTAAATTTTTAAGTAAAACGATTTAGTTTTCTAATTTATGAAGAAATTCATTAGTACTACTTCAAAACTCCATGTCTTCTAACCCAATAGACCGAATTTTAAAAATAAAAAAGCAATGCATAAAAAATTAACCAAAGGCTCTTGTAGACGAGCTATCACATGACCCGTATTCCCGTTTGAAAAAATTTGAGGGATGACACCACCCCTTAGGAGGATAATGTTTGGGCTATACTTTTTGCTCCAAAAGTTGTCCCTCCTCACAAGCAAACTTGACGTGTTTTTAGTGAATTTTCGTCGAAAAAATTCACTAATGGGGAGATCCCGACTTTTGAATTTTGAAAAAATTTTTGCAAATGAGCGCGAACTAGGACCCCTAGAACCGATATCCGGGGTCAGTTTCAATCTTTATATGTTTATATATATATATATATATATATATATATATATATATATATATATATATATATATATATATTATATATATATATATATATATATATATATATATATATATATATATATATATATATATATATATATATATATATACGTATCACACCGATAACTCAAAAAATAATGGGCCGATTTTGATAAAATTTCGCATGTACCTTTCTTTTGTAAATGGCTTGGACAAGTTCGTTAGTCAGGAAAATCTGACGAGGTTTTCCGGGAAAATTTTTAGTTTTCATCCAAAAAAAATTCTTATCTCAAAAAATAATGGGCCGATTTTAATAAAATTTGGAATATACCTTCCTTTTGTAAATGGCTTTGACAAGTTTGTTAGTCAAAAAAATTGGCCGAGGTTTTCCGGGAAAATTTTGAGTTTTCATTATAAAAAAAAAATTTCTTAGAGAATAATAGGCATATTTTGATAAAATTTGGCATATGCCTTCCTTTTGTAAATGGCTTTAACAAGTTTGTTAGTCAGGAAAATCGGACAAGGTTTTCCGGGAAAATTTTGAGTTTTCATTCTAAAAAAAAATTTTATCTCAGAGAATAATAGGCCGATTTTGATAAAATTTCGCATGCACCTTCCTTTTATAAATGGCTTTGACAAGTTTGTTAATCAGAAAAATCGGACGAGGTTTTCCGAAAAAAAATTCAGTTTTTATTTAAAAAAAATTTTTTTCTTAAAAAATAAAAAATCTATGATAACCAAATTTGGTAGGTAGGTTTACGATATAAAAACTAAACTATACATCAAAATTTAGATTTCTATGTTACAAGGACAAAAAGTTATAATAAAATATGTTTTTCCAGATCATTTCTATGAAAATTCACTACCATAACGCACTTGCTGCGTCCAGGCTTTTTTTGATTGTTTTGACTCCTAAAAACTGAAATTTACGTGACCTATTCATTGATACCAAAACTATGGGGTTTAAGTTTCTAAAGCCGTTTTTGCTGTAACTGTTGCGGTAAAATCCAACAAATAAGACATCATTGGAAAGGTAATTGTGTACTCTTTAAAATAATGTAGGACTCGACTCCACTTCCCATTTCAAATTTTAAGGATGCATTTGTTTCCTGCTAGGGGGTTGAAGGGCTAGGTTGTGAAATATGCTTAAAATGTGTCCTCCTGAAAATAAAAATCACGGGTCAGAACGTTTTTTCCCCAAATTCATTAAAAAAAAGCTGGACGCATACTTTGTGTTGGGCCATCCCGTATTATTATCCTAGATTGTGGATAAGACTCATACATTAGGTTGATCCACATTAACTACGTCAAATTCAGAGAATTGTAAAATACAAAATCATTGATTTTTTTCTATACAAATTCTTTTTTTCTAGCAATTCAACCATTGCCTTCCATAAAATTCCACCCTTCTATATATCCTATTTAAATACCACTCTTTTCAAATAGCCCATATTTTTACCAAAATTTGCCATTTTATATGGAGCCAAAAGTGATTAGATAATATTTGAACTGGAGTTAGAGGTCGATTAGTTGCATGAGTGCACTTGGAGAACCCCAATCACCCCAACACATCTTTTTAAAGACCTGACGATCGTTTCACTAACAAAATTAGCGTGCTCAGAGGATGACAAATTCTTGCCGATACACTTGTTCATTTACCACTCGGCAACAGAGTAGGTACATGTGAATTGTAGCATAATTCCAGGTATGTTTTCCGTTATAACCACGAAAGGTCGTATGTAAAGGTATGCGTTCGTGCGTGCCTGAGTTTTCATCTGTGTGTGATGTGTGTTTGTTTGTGTGTTCACATATGTACTTATTAACATGAAAAAGATTGAGTACACGACCAAACGTAAAATAAAATATGAATAGCTTTCTAATAACAATTACAAGACCAGGAGTGAGTAGGGGTGCTGGGCGGGGTAGGTAGTAAAAAGGAAATATGATCAGAAAATGCAAATAAAACGAGCTTGAAAGCTGTATTTTTTACATCTTGAAGCCATATCCCCCTTAAACCCTGCCTACCCCGCACAGCACCCCTATCCCCCCAGGTGCCGTAACTTCCTTGGCGGGTAGGAACAAGACATTTTTCTTGTGGTTTATGCAGCGAGGGTGGTTGTATGCACGCGAGGGGGAAGGAAAATCCCCACGACGAAGAGAACACCCCACAGACCCCACCCCACCCCCCTCCCCTGCTGCAAGTCGAACGGGGGAGTTTCCTTCGTCGTAGATATTTTCCTTCCCTCCTCGTGTGCATACAACCACCCTCGTTAAATAAACCACAAGAAAAACTTCTTGTTCATACCCCCCAAGGAAGTTACGTGACCTGGGGCAAATAGGGGTACTGTGTGGGGTAGGCAGGATTTAATGGGGATATTCAAATAGACAGCTTTCAAGCAGTTTTCTTCGCATTTTCTGCTCATGTTTCCTTTTTACTACCTACCCCGCCCAGCACCCCTATTCACTCCCAGTCCCGTAACTTCCTTGGGGGGGGGGTGAACAAGAATTTTTTCTTGTGGTTTGTGCATCCAGGTGGGGTCCTAGTAATGTTTCTGAAAACAATTTTTTGAAAAGCGTTCGGGAGCTAATCTGCAAATTTACCGAATTTCCATTAAATCCTTCAAATTTCAATAACTCAATTTGCTATTAACGTAAGCTTTGTTGGTTAGAAAACCAACATTTAAGTTTATTTTCGGAAAATTTTTGTATATTTTCAAACTATAAGTAATTTTGATAAAATATGGTACATGTTTCTACTACATAGGCTATACCGGTAATCAGATTGATGCCTGCTCGCATTTGCTATTAAAAACATTTTTATGGAAATTCACTTTCATAACACACTTGCTGCATCCAGACTTTTGAAAAATGTTTATATAATTTCAAACAATAAAGTTATTTCGGTGAAATATGGTACATTGTTTCTACTTTATAGGCAACCAAGTTTGATGCCTGCTTTCATCAAAGAAAGACATTTGCTATTAAAAATATTTTAAAGAAAATTCGCTACCATAACGCACTTGCTGCGTCCCAAAATTTAAAAGTGTGTGCAAGATGTCATCTCAATCAACGAAGAACCTTGCGACAACCCTTTATCTGAAATCAAAGGACAATACGAAGAGGCAATCATGATAATCATTTGCTGATCATTTTTCGTTCGCTGTAATCTGGCGAAGAGTAGGCCAATTATCGTTATCCTTTTAAAAAAATCCAATCCACATAGAAGCAGCGCAGGGTGCTGATGATTTGTTACTTGATCCTGGGTATAAAGCAGCAGTCAGGAGCGTGTGCATGAGGGCGATAATAAAATTAGGACAACAAATGGCCCCGTACGCCACCATTCGGCCACATGCTACCACTGTCACAAGCTCTAGTCTCTCTATGTCCTATAGTCTCACTATATGTAATACCTACACTTATAAACCTTTCATGTTAGATAAGCGAGGAGTTGGATATTGTGCAGATATCACTGGCTGAATCACGCTAGGCCACTTTAGACTATTGATAACTAATCAAATTTAGTATGGGATTTCTGGAATGTTAAACAGTTGAGGAGACTAACATTATTTATTTTATCGTATTATTATCAGGTTCAACATTGATTCTTTTGAATTAATCATACGTAGACAATTCAAGAATATATTCACCTCCATTGTTTATGATTCCCTCTCGACGATCTAGTAGTTTTCCCATTCCAGAGCTGAAGGAGTTCGATTGTGTAGAAGTTGAGAAATTTCCAAGCCAATTTTGAAGCATGACGTCATCATTAATGGAGATTTCGCGAAGGTTGCTCGAAAGAGACCGAAAAACTTGGAAATCTGATTAAACAAGATCAAGAGAATAAAGTGGATGTGGAATGATATTCGAACAGAACTCAAGAAATACAAGAGTTCCTTAATGTCGACAAAAATGTCAACATTTTCGGTGAGAAATTGAAATAATTCTATTAATGTATTTAAATGTTGAATATTACATATCTAAATAATTTAAATAAACATTGGTAGGAAGACCAGAGGTGTTCAAGAAACTGGAATTAAGGAAAATTAAAAGCGACTAACTTAACAATGATTTTTGGTGAAAATTTGCTAATATACGTATAGATGTAAATTTTTGCTTAGCAAGCACAAGCTAGTGCTTTTTAGTATGTAACACAATGTATAATTTTATGCCAAATATGCTACCACTACTACTAGTACCCAACCCTGTGATGTTAGCAGTATATGAGAGCTTCCGCTATCATGTTCTGAAACGACTTGATGTCTACCCAGTCTTATTTCTTGAATTGTACTCTCAAAACGACGTAGTTATTTATAATAGATCCCAGCAGTGATAGTTTCGATAGCAATTCACAGATGCAAAACATCATCTTACGTAGATAAGTACTAGTTTTTGCTTTGGAAGTTACCTTCCTGTCAGGTCTGAGTCATTGTTAGCAACTCTAGATGTTACGTTTTGTAATCGTATTAAAAAATTATAAACTTTCCTGATTACCTTCGTGATTTTCCTCTCAGTTGCATGAATTTAAAATGACGGTATTTTTTTCCAGATAATCGACGAATTTTAATGAGTTTTTACGCATGCATTCATGTAGAAACTTGAGTTAATTTCCAGCCCAATCGGACTGTATTTTTGGGAAAACTTCAAGTTTTGTTTCAAATAAGTTTTGTAACCCAAAATAGCAGAATTATTTTGATGAAATTTGAATAGCACAATGCCTTCATAACAATAATGCTCTGTACATACTTTATAACTTAAGAAAAATGAGTCAAGCATTTAAAATTAAGGTGTCCTGTGGACCTGATCTGGTTCCTGGCTTCTTGGTGCACGACTGCTTATATGCTTTCTTGACTTCACTTAAGAAAACTTTTAAATTAATTCTTAGACCTGGAATATTCCCTGCGATTTGGAATTTATCACGGGTTTTCCCTGTCTTCAAGGAGGGGGATAATGGTGATCCATCAAACTATCGACCTATATCCATACTATGTGTCTTCTGTAAGATTTTCAAGACCTGCCTTTTTCAGAAAATATTGTTTCACATCAAAAACAGACTCTCCATTTCTCAGAATGGTGTCATCCCAGGGAGATCAAAAAAATCGAAAAATTTCGAAAACGGTTGATTTTTCACAAATGGTATGCTTGTAATAATTTATCTCAAATTCAATGCAAAATTCGAAAATATAATGAAAATCGCCATGTTGTATTTAAAATAAGCAAGTTGATGGTCACTTCCGGTTAAACCGGAAGTCTGACATAAAGTAAACTATTTCGACTGAACTGGAATTTGTCTCTGTCGTATGTGTGTAAATTTTCAAATTTCAAATCAGAGTAGTTATTGAGAAACGGCTAACTAAAAGTCTTGGCGCCACACCATGTATATACAGTGTGTCCCAAACTGGATGGGAATGTATTGCTATCGCCGTTATTATTAGAGATAGGGAGACGGTTAGATCAGCAATGTTTTGTAGAATTTCATATCTAAGTAGGCGTTGATCTGACATGTCTCAGACTTGTACATTATCAGGACACTTTTTACAGAGTAATCTTTTTGTGCTATTCTCAACTTTGGATTGTCACATGTTTTTGAGCTACAAGTATCAACGTTTGTTTTTATTGTGGCAGCCCTATTGGATTTTTTTCTCATGTGATATCCTGTGAAAAGAGCTTTCAAATGATGTACAACATGCTTGATAAATCTTGTAATTGCACTGACAATTTTGAGAAAAACCGTTTTGAGGATAGTAGGCTATGAAATCCAATACCAGAAAACAAATGACAAAAAAGTGTTCAAAAAGCAGTAGGCCATGGAGTCTAACAATAGACTTCGACTTTTAATATAATTTTCTGTAATGATTCACGATAAAAAAATATTGTGATTTAATTTACAATACTTAATTAGGTAATAATGCTGGGTAATATTATGTGAAGCAGTTTAATAACGAAACCCGGCAATAACAAATAGAAACTCAAACTCCACAAAACAAGACAATTACAAACGGAACTCAACAAATAATAAAATAGAAACTTAAAATTACACCAAATAGATAATTGTTTAATATGGCCACCGTTTTGTTCAAGGCACTTTATACACCTTTCTGAAACATTCCTGCAAACTCTGTTGAGGACGTTTTGGTTAATATGGTCTATAGCTTCCGTGATTCTGTTTCGTAATTCATTGATATTTTGTGGTGGATCGAATTTATATACATCATTCTTCAGAGTACCCCAAAAATAAAAATCCATGGGTGTTATATCAGGACTTCGAGCACACCAATGATCTGGCCCATTGTTACAAATGACACGATTATTAAAATTTTGGTACAAAAATTCTTTGACGATCCCTATATTGTGAGCTGGAAAACCGTCTTGCTGGTACCAAATATCGTCTAAATTATCATGAACTCTTCTAATTGTTGGTAAGATATCATTTCTCAATAGATTAAGATACCTTTCCCCAGTTAAATTATTTTCAAAAAAGAACTGCCCAAAAATGATATTACGTGAATTTTTTAAAAATTAAGTGTGTAATCTACAAATAAAAATAACAGCTTTTTACCTAATAGGCCGCACCAAATATTAATACCAAATCTGTCCTGCAATCGTCTTTCTTCCTTTAGATGGGGATTTTCATTGGCCCAATAGTGCCTATTATGGAGATTATACACACCACAATTTGTAAATCTGGATTCATCAGTCCATATTATTTTCAAATGAAAATTTTCATCTTGCTGACATTGTCCTTGATACCATTTGCAGAATTTAAGTCGCTTAAGGTAACCGTCAACATTTAAGCCTTGTACGATTGTAGGTTTGTATGGATAGTAATGACTTTGTTTTAATACACGTTGTACCGTACTTTTTGGTACGTCAATTTGTTCACCATAAAGTACGGTACAGCGTGTATTAAAACAAAGTATTACCATCAATACAAACCTACAATCGTACAAGGCTTAAATGTTGACGATTATCCTAAGCGACTTCAATTCTGCAGATGGTATCAAGGACAATGTCAGCAAGATGAAAATTTTCATTTGAAAAACATATGAACTGATGAATCCAGATTTACAAATTTTGGTATGTATAATCGCCATAATAGGAATTATTGGGCAAATGAAAATCCCCATCTAAAGGAAGAAAGACGATTGCAAGACAGATTTGGTATTAATGTGTGCTGCGGCTTATTAGGTAAAAACTGTTATTTTCATTCGTACACAAAACAGCTAATTTAAAAAAATTCTGGTTAACTTCATTGTTGATCCGTTTATTTTTGAAAATAATTCAACTGGGGAAAGGTATCTTAATCTATTGAGAAATGATATCTTACCAACAATTAGAAGAGTTCATGATAATTTAGACGATATTTGGTACCAACAAGATGGTTGTCCAGCTCAGAATGCTAGGATCGTCAAAGAATTTTTGTACCAAAATTTTAATAATCGTGTCATGTGTAACAATGGGCCGGTTCATTGGTGTGCTCGAAGTCCTGATATAACACCAATGGGTTCTTATTTTTGGGGTACTCTGAAGAATTATGTGTATAAATTCGATCCACCACAAAATATCAATGAATTACGAAACAGAATCACGGAAGCTATAAATCATATTAACCAAAACACCCTCACCAGAGTTTGCAGGCATGTTACAAAAAGGTGTATAAAGTTCATTGAACAAAACGGTGGCCATATTGAACAATTTTCTATATAGTGTATATTTAAGTTTCTATTTTATTATTTGCATCAAACTGTGCCAATGGCTTAGGGCTTAGCCAAAAATGATACCCCCCCCCCCCCGTTTATTTGCTGAGTTCCGTTTCTAATTGTGTTGTTTTGTGGAGTTTAAGTTTTTATTTTTAATTGCCGGGTTTCGCTATTAAACTGCTTCACATAATTTTACGTAGCATTATTACCTAATTAAGTATTGTAAATTAAATCACAATATTTTTTTATCGTGAATCATTACGGAAAATTATGTTAAAAGTAGAAGTCTATTGTTAGACTCCATGGCTTACTGCTTTTTGAACACTTATTTTGTCATTTGTTTTCTGGTATTGGATTTCATAGCCTAGTATCCTCAAAACGGTTTTTCTTAAAATTGTCAGTGCAATTACAAGATTTCTCAAGCATGTTGTACATCATTGGAAAGGGCTTTTCACAGGCAACCAAATGAGCAAAAAATTTCAATATGGCTGCCATAATAAAAACAAACGTTGATACCTGTAGCTCAAAAACAAATCACGATCCAAAGTTGAGAATAGCACAAAAAGATTACTCTGTTAAAAAGTGTCCTAATAATGTGCAAGTCTTAGACATGTCAGATCAACGCCTACTTAGATATTGAAGAAAAAAGAAATCGACAAATTTTGTTTTTTTCTAAATAACTCCAAAACTAAAAGACGCAGTGCAAAATGCAAGTAATATTTGGAACGAACATGAAATTCTACAAAACATTGGTAATTTAACCGTCTCCCTATCTCTAATAATAACGGAGATAGCGATTCATTCCTATCCAGTTTGGATATATATATATATATATATATATATATATATATATATATATATATATATATATATATATATATATATATATATATATATATATATATATATTTAAAATTCAAAAGTCGCGATCTCCTTATTAGTGAATTTCTTCTACGAAAATTCACTGAAAATGTCACTATACTATCCAAATATGAAGTTCTTCTGAAATTTGAGTTATTCCAATTTAAATGTTTTAATGAAAATTTGCTTCAATAACGAACTTGCTGCGTCATTTAAGAAATATAAATATTTATCACTTCCTTGTTTGACGCTTAACGAGTTTTTGCTATATATTTCAAGAGTTTTCATTAAAAAATATTTATGAGTCTGTACTTGTGTACCCTTGTACACAATGACAATCCATTATTTACAAAATACAATCTAAAGGGGCAATGAAAAATACAGTAGCCTGTTAAAGTAGCCTGGCATTTGTTTAATTGTTCAATTTTAAAAAGGAGGCACTTCTATAATGCTTCACTTTCAGTATCACGTAGGCCACATCAAAATAATAAATAAGGTTTGTGTCCCGCGTCAAATAATAATTCCAACGGCAGCAAGGAATTCTTTTCTTGTTACCAAATCAATTAACGTCTCTGCGATGTTTCTTATAATTAGACTTTTTCAGCAATTAAGAAAAACCCCATTTTTAAAATTGCCAGTATAAGCTGGCATTTCTCGAAGGGTAATTTTGATTGTGTCCGGGAAACAGCTTTTTCTAAATTCGAGGGAGAAGATTCCTTACAGCGAACACCGAAACTGTGAGTGTGTTTTTTAATTGCGAAAGCCCTGCATGCTGAGTGTCACTTTTTTCAGACGCCGCTCCCTGGCCAATTAAAGGGGGCGGCGCTAGCGTCGCACTTTCATTTGTTTCTGCGTCTCGACGGATTTTTATATCACTAATTAGTTTCGGGGCACGTACGGCGACTTAAGTGGAGGAAGCTTTTTCGGATCCTGCAGTTTCTGCTATTTTTATAGCCATTGTGATGCCGCGCGGAGTTTGCACTAAGGAAAATCTGTTTAGCGTGAATGAAATTCTAATTTCTTAAAAATCAAAGTACATAACTACAACGTAGCCTTAATAATCAAGTATTTAAAATAAATAATATAAAAGTTTTCTCAATTTTTTAATAGAATATTACTTTTAATAAAATCTATTCCTACACAAAACGCCGATTATTTATTTAGTACCCCCTCAAGGCAGAACAAACTAAATAAATAAAAAGCCTGGACGCAGCAAGTGCGTTATGGTAGTGAATTTTCATAGAAATGATCTGGCACAAAATATTTTATTATAACTTTTTTTTCTTGTAACATATAAATCTAAATTTTGGTGTATAGTTTACTTTTTATATCATAAACCTACCTACCAAATTTGGTTATCATAGATTTTTTATTTTTTGAGATAAAAATTTTTTTTCAATGAAAACTCAAAATTTTCTCGGAAAACCTCGTCCGATTTTTTTGATTAACGATTTTATCAAACCCATTTACAAAAGGAAGGTACATGCTAAATTTTATCAAAATCGGCCTATTATTCTTTGAGAAAAAAATTTTTTTCGAATAAAAACTCAAAATTTTTCCGGAAAACCTCGTCTGATTTTCCTGACTAACAAACTTGTCAAAGCTATTTACAAAAGGAAGGTACGTGCCAAATTTCATTAAAATCGGCACATTATTCTCTGAGAAAAGAATTCTTTTCGAATGGAAACTCAAAATTTTCCCGGAAAACCTCGTCCGATTTTTTTGATTAACGAATTTATCAAAGCCATTTACAAAAGGAAGGTACATGCCAAATTTTATCAAAATCGGCTTATTATTCTTTGAGATAAGAATTTTTTTCGAATGAAAACTCAAAATTTTCTCGGAAAACCTCGTCCGATTTTCCTGACTAACAAACTTTTCCAAGCCATTTACAAAAGAAAGGTACATGCCAAATTTTATCAAAATCGGCCCATTATTTTTTGAGTTATCGGTGTGATATATATATATATATATATATATATATATATATATATATATATATATATATATATATATATATATATATATATATATATATATATATATATATATATATATATATATATATATATATATATATATATATATATATATATATATATAAACATATAAAAATTGAAACTGACCCCGAATATGGGTTCTAGGGGTCCTAGATCACGCTCATTTGAAGAAATTTTTTCAAAATTCAAAATTCGAGATCTCCTCATTAGTGAATTTTTTCTAAGAAAATTCACTAAAAGGTCCGGACGCAGTGCGTTTTGATAGTAAAAGTAATCATTTTAACTCAACCTGATTGTCGCTGCTTCTAGAACGAAATTCGATTGGCAAATTTACTCACTGGTTTGTCATCGCCTTCAGAGCGTATTTAATAGCACACGGTGTTCCCAAAATATCATCGATCCAAGCACTGACCGTACAACACGTTGCTTTTAACTTGCTCGCAACGATATGTTCAAAGTGGTATAGCCGTTGCCGTGGCGTGCAAACAACCAGACTAAACTAAAACAATGCTAGGTTTTTATCCTAATCCTAACACCACCAGGGGGAAAGATAAAGTAAGTAAGATGAGACGTAGCGTCCGATCTGGAATCACATCCATAATATCTTCATACAATAACTTGGTTAATGATATCAAGAAAAGGGCAAAATCTATGACTGCCTTTTTTTCTGGATTTAAAAAAAATTGATCGGGCCAGATTAAGGCATCACTTTCTTAAGGAAACATTTGAACAGCTATCTTTTTTCAAACCGACAACATCCCATAAGGTTTTCTGTCTTGTTTCTGGTGCTTATATAAAGAATACCCCAGGAATAGATGGTGTATCTGGCTTTGTTGTTAGGCACGCGGCTAATCAGATTGCTAACGACTTTTAAACCTTATTAATCTCTCGTTTTTATCTGCGATTCTTCCTGATTGGTTGAAAATATCTAAATGCAACCAAATGCTGCAACTAAATTCATCTGTTGCATTTACAGGTCACCTTCTGACAACAGCTTTGTCCAGCTCTTCGACTACCTTTCTGAAAAAACCGACCATCTGATTTCTGAATATCCTTCCTCCGAGGTCACCATTCTTGGCTACTTCAATGCCCATAATAAGGAATGGCTAGGATCTTCAAAAACCGATCCACAAGGGAGAGCAGCGGAGGCCTTTGCAGTAATCAATTCTTTAGCCAATATGGTTCGGCAACCTACTTACTTTCTTCGCATCCTAACACACAGCTCAAATCCCTTGGATCTCCTTCTTACTACAAATCCTGACTGCTATAAAATATCAGTCACAGCCCCCCTTGGTCGCTCAGACCACGGCATGGTCACTGCTTCGTGCGCAATGCAACTCGAGGTCACACAGTCATCACACCCACGTATCGCTTGGCACTACAACTCCGCGAACTGGGAGGAAATGCGGGATTACTTTTCCTCATTTCTATGGGCGCCTGTCTGCTTTTCTCATTCTGATCCCTTTGATATCTCACAAAAAGTCATCAAAATTATCCAAAGTGGCATATAATTATTTATTCCACGTACACAGAAAACCTTTTCAACCACTCAAAAGCCCTGGTTCTCCAAATCCTGTGACAAGGCCAGACTTGAAAAGGTCAACGCTCACAAAACGCTTCTACAAAATCCCAGTCGAGAAAACAGTCAAGCATTTAACGACGCAAGAAACCGTTATGTCCGCATTCAAGCTAAGGCAAAAAACTCGTTTAATAACAACATCAAAAACAAAGTCTTGTTAAGCTCCAATGGCAGCCAACCCTTCTGGACTCTTGCTAAATCTATTGGGAATAATTTCTGCAAGAGCACGTTCCCACCTCTTGTTTCAGGGGACCAAATTGTGTCTACAGCCCTGGACAAGGGTGAACTTTTTGCCTCGTTGTTCGCCGGCAATTCTACTCTCAACCCACATCCAAATGTTCAACCACCAACTGTCCTCAATGTCGCGCATAAAATGACGGATATCATTTTCAAGACTAAAAAGATACGACAGATGCTCTCTTCTCTTAATACCGGGAAAGCCTCTGGCCTTGACGAGACCCCAGCAATTGTTCTAAAAAACTGCGCACCAAAACTTGCTCTTGTCCTGGCTCGCCTGTTTCAGACATCTTACAATAGAGGCATATTTCCTAGTAACTGGAAAACTCCTCGAGTACAACCCGTCCCCAAGAAAGGATCCAAAGCGCTTACTAGCAACTACAGGCCAATTTCTCTCCTTTCAGTCGTCTCTAAAGTGATGAAAAAGTATATAAACACCGAATTACTAAAATTTCTTGAAAAACACAGTGTAATCCATGACAGGCAGTATGGACCGTCAGCGCAGATCAATTGTCGAACTCGTTTCCTTTGTCACCCATTCTTGGAACAAGTCTATGGAACCACACGGTGAATCCCAGATTGTCCGCTTTAGACATATCCAAAGCATTCGACTAGGTCTGGCACGCAGCGCTGCTTAATAAACTTCTGGCCTATGGCCTACCACAAAACTCTGCACCTGGACAGCAAATTTCCTCTCCAACCGGAGCATTTCTGTTGTCGTGGATGGCCATTCCTCTAAACTGTATCCAATTAATGCAGGAGTCCATCAAGGTTCAGGTTTAGCCCCTACTTTGTTTCTTCTTCACATCAATGACCTCCTCTCTAGCACATCCAACACAGTTCACAGTTACGCGGACGACAGCACGCTCCACTCAAATATACATATTTTCAGCCTGTCTCTTTAGCCCAATTAGATGATTGCAGATTCATGGAGGGTTCTGTCTCTGTGGATCTCCAAAAAATATTAGACTGGAAATATTGTACAATTCAACTCCACCATAGACCGTAGACCGGTCTACGGTTCTAATTGTTGCGAGAATGCATCTAGCCTTACATACTTTGTCCCTATATTGGGGTAGAAATGGGCCAGGGCTGACAATTTTCTAAATTGTTAGTTAGTTGTATACAGTCTCTATTTTTTTAACACATTGTGTTATTTGGAGCTGGCGTGACAACATACTACTTGGTTCTGCAACTAGGTGGCGGCACGTCCACCACTCACTTAGTGTTAACAATGGTAATAAATTTAAACTATGAAACGGCGGGAAAGAAATTCCCTAACCTTACTAATATGATCCCTTAGGAGTAGTGCCTTAGAGTGGTTGCAAATTTATCTCAAAAACAAGTGTGTTTCTGTTCAGGTTATAGGAAAGCAGGTTTAGACAATACTTTGAAATATAGGTGTTCCACAGGGATTGATCTTGGTCCTCTTTCAAATGTTCCCTTTGCTGGTGACTTGTCGATAAACTCTGGGTCGGCTGATCAGTTGGTTTTGTGTGTAGATGACACAGATCTCTGGATATCAATATAGCGGCAAGTGGCGCCTCCTCTGATATATAGGCAGGAAGGTAGGAGCCAATGGTTTGAGTCTTAACGTGGACAAGTCTTGTTTTATAGAGTTCCGCCAAGAAATATGTTTGTCATCCGGAGTCATTTGATTGGAGTCAGTGGTAGGTCCGTGCAGCAGGTGAATGTCGCGAAGTTCCCGGGAATCTACCTGGTTTAGAACCTTATTTGTGAAACGCACATATGTACTCTTTCGGCTGAACTGAGTTCTTCGTATGTTTTTTTGCGTTATTTGAGAGGCACAGTTGATCGGAGATTCTTGTGACAGCTTATTATGCTTTACTCCAAGGTCACCTATTTTATGGTCTTATATTTTGGGGGGCGAGGGATGCATCTAAATCTCAATAGTTGTGTTTGAGATACATGGAGGGGTGCGCTCTGATTCTCACTGTCGCCCGTTTTTCAAAAATATAGGATTCTGCCACTTCCATGTCTACATCTCTATCAATTAGTGTTATTTGTCAGGAAAAAATATACCAGTGGTCATTTGCATGGATATAACCTGAGATATAATGGGATATATATCAGCCACACTCGCGCTTGGAGGTGGGGCAGAATAACCCTTGGAGTTGTTTTTTATCACAAACTACCAAAACGTCTGAAGGGCACACAGTCTGGCAACGAATTGACGCCCTTTCATTTGACTTGTTGTTAAATTATGCATTTTACTCCACGAAGGAATTTTTCAGTAAGTTGGTTTTTTTGAAAATTCTATATTCTATTTTGATCTATAGTCCTGGGAAGTGCTATTGTATTATTTGATTTTATTGTTTGTACGTAATTTTAAGTAGATATGCTGTAACGCTCGTGTTCGTTACTGCCTTATATATTCGAAATAAACCCGTAAAAGACTTAAAAATGGTAAGATGCTTACTGGCAATTAGGCCATTGCTGACCCTTTTTGCTCATCTAAACTAACCTACCCTCCACCTTGAGCTCGATCTCAACGACGACAGTGATTTTGAAAAATCAGCCGCCGCCGGTGAGGCTCGAACCGTCGACCCCCGAGTCCGTATTGGAAAGTCTGAATCGACTTTCCCGCACGGCCACGGACGCGCTACCCGTAAAAGACTTAATCAATAATCAACAATGCAATATCTTTAAAGCAACTCATGTGTTGATTTCAAAATTATTTTTATGAAAAATCGCTAAATCCTCGGGTACTGTGTACACCTTACTGCATTTCGAATTTGTGCCATAGAAAACTACCTCGCATTTTTACGAAGCAAATATTTCCATGAAAGAATTAAGCTTTTAAAATATGCGTTAGAATGTTCTAGAACAAGGTATTATTTATCTGGAAATTTCCGTAAGCGGTGATGTAACCCAACGACGATTTCAAAACGTTGCGTGCAGGGGCAGAATTGGCTGCAACGCCACCGAGCCAGGTCTAGTTATCTCATCCGAAAAACGAAGGCTAGAAAGAGCTAGCGCACGGCTTGTAACGGCCAAAATCCATTATATTTCGTGCTGCTTTAAAACATTCGCCAAGCGAGAGTCTTCCGCTGACGCTGCTGGCGTAAACATCGTTTACTTGAGGTGGCACTCGAATTGTCTTATAAACGGAGTTTTAATAGTCTTTCTGTTACCTATACTACCTTGTAAGAATACTCCATGATTGTTTAAAGTGTCTTAATAATTTTCGAGTTTAAATAAACATAGTATTCAGCATAAAACGGGAGTTAAATTGTGGTTATTTGTTTCAACCTGTTGCCTTGCTGCTTTAAAAAGATTTCCTGGTTATCGTCGAACCTTAAGTCAGTTGGCAGTAAATCTCACCAGGGCAAATTTACGTTTTAATTGCGATATGCGAAGTTTCCAACAAGCGAATTCAGAATATCGACCTGGATGTCAAATGTCTTGTACACGTGAAACAATAAATCCACCTGCAGTGACCACTAGTGGG
Organism: Tillus elongatus; assembly: GCA_964006375.1. Taxonomy (NCBI): domain Eukaryota; kingdom Metazoa; phylum Arthropoda; class Insecta; order Coleoptera; family Cleridae; genus Tillus; species Tillus elongatus. The sequence continues at coordinate 185,844,624 of OZ023265.1, read as the reverse complement.
AAGCATCACTGATTTTTTCCAGCTTCTTCTCTCATATCGGAGTCACTGAAACTTGTGTCAGACATTCTTAGTATATCCAACTTGGAGGGCATCCCCATAGAGTCACAGGTAATTCAAGGCAGGAAAGTTTGGTGAGTCCACATATAATTGTTCTCTGAACCAGCAAAATTTATTTCATGCAGTCATTTGATATCTGAACTTTATATAATCTGAACTTTCAAACTCACTTAGTCAAGTTTTGAGTTTAGACACTGTCAGGGAGGTGCTGTTAGAATAATTATAAAGTTCCTGTTTAATCTCTGGAATTCTCTCACACTTTATAAATTTAAACATGTAGTTTTTGAAATTGTAGTTAGTGAATTTTGTCTGTAAAAATATCCAACCGATACATTATCTTTAATATCACTTATTTTCAATAATTAATATAGAGTTTTCACGTAGATATATACATATATATATATATTTAAATTGAGTCTCACTCTAAGAACTGGCCAGGATCTAAATATAAAATTAACCGAATTGATTGATAAACGTCAAATAGTTTACATAATAATTTGTTGACTTTTGAGCTGCAACACACAGCATCTGATTTCCAATACACCTCAATATATAAGTGCTTATTCTTCTTATACAACCACATTTATATAATTACTCTGTCACATGTATGTTAATTAATAATTTCTTGTTATTGAAGTTCTTGCTATTTATTTGATTTTTATTTGTGTGCAATTAATGTTTATTTTGGATTTACCAGCTATTTTATTTCATTGTGTCGCTATTCCAAATTCAATTCATATGAATAAATTCAATATTTTGTGACATTAATATGTCTGTTTGATTGAAGATTAATTCCTCTTTAAACCTTTTTGACTTTTTGGTGACAACATAATCAAGACTCTTTAATACCGCATTCCTAGATATCGAAGAGAAATTTTAAATAAAAATCATCGTAACCAGACACTAGTTTGGAGCGCTGATAAATATGAGACTTCAGGCAGTGCAACAACACAAAAACTCGGGACGCAGCAAGTGCGTTATGGTAGTGAATTTTTATTAAATGCTTCAAATTTAAATAACTCAATTTTCTATAAACTTAAGAGAGTTTAATTTCAATACGTAGTAAGGTTTTTCCTAAGGCAAGATATCCACAAAATTTCATTAAAATAACTTTGTAATTTTCGGAGAAAAAAATTTTTTTCGAAAGAAAATTTAAAATTTGAGTAACTCAATTTTCTCTAAACTTAGAAAGTTGAATTTTGGTACGTAGTAAGGTTGAGGCAACATATATAGTAAATTTCATTGAAACAGCTTTGTTACTTTCGGAGAAAAAAAAATTTTTTCGAAAGAAAACTCAAAATTTTTCCGGAAAACCCCGTCTGATTTTTCTGGATAACGAACTCATCCAAGCCATTAATAAAAGACAGGCACTTGCCAAGTTTCATCGAAATCGGTTAATTATTTTTTGAGTTATCATATATATATATATATATATATATATATATATATATATATATATATATATATATATATATATATATATATATATATATATATATATATATATATATATATATATATATATATATATATATATAAACATATAAAAATTAAACCTATTTACAAATGAACTTTAATAAGATATTATGCTGTGACAATACCTCTCTCAAGCACCCTAAAATATAATCAAAATGTGCACAGTTATATATGTTTTATTTCTTTTTCCCTTGTCTTAATACACTACATATTTTATGACAATCGATTTAATTTACTTATTTGATTTCATAAATAGTCGGTTAATAGTGACTTGGAATGAAGTAGACACCACATCTTCAAACATATTAAGAGAATATGAGTAAATCAACAGCAACTGGGACTGAATTCGGTCAGTCGCCCAGCCACGTGGTTAAAAAACACTGTTTGTATGAGAGGTTACAACTCTAGATCTAAATAAAAGGACTGTAACAGCGGCAGAAGCAGAAGTCAATGGAAGGTTGATGAATGAATCTCATGAGTCAATAAGAAAAGCATTGACTAACCAACAGCAACCACATACTTATGATTTAAACATGTTTCAAATTTGAATAGCTCAATTTTCTGTAACCCTAGAAAGCTGAATTTTGGCACATAGTTAGGTATTTCCCAAAGCAATATGTAGACCAAATTTTATCGAAATTTTCGGAAAAATTTTTTTTGAAAGAAAACTCAAAATTTTCCCGGAAAACCCCGTCCGATTTTCCTGGCCAACGAACTCATCCAAGTCATTAATAAAAGAAAGGCACTTGCCGAGTTTCATCTAAATCGGTTAATTATTTTTTGAGTTATCAGACGGATACATATATATATATATATATATATATATATATATATATATATATATATATATATATATATATATATATATATATATATATATATATATATATATATATATATATATATATATATATATATATATATATATATATATATATATATATATATATATATATATATATATATATATATAAGCATATAAAAATTCAAACTGACCCCGGATATGGGTTCTAGGGGTCCTAATTCGCGCTCATTTGAAAGAATTTTTGCAAAGTCTCACCATCGATACCTCTCTATTAGTGAATTTTTTTAATAAAAATTCTCTAAAATTTTTTTAATAAAAATACACTAACAAGAGCGTAAGTAGTAAACAATATTAAGATCTTCCAACCTTATAAAGTATTTATAATCTTGCTAGTTATTAATCTGAAAGATGGAAACCTTTTAGTGTAGGATTTATAGGAAATACTGACCTCACTACTGACCAGATTTGGGTTCACTTGAGGTCCCTCATATATTGCTGCTTGCCTATTAACGAGTCATAAATCGCTTATTTTAAGCGCAGTTACAATGTGGCTTTTTATCTTCTTAAATTCTATATGTTGAATAACCAGATAAGTTGCTTACTAATGTGTTTAACTTGATTGGTGAATATATTTTGATTTAATTTGATTTAATACATAACTGATTACACAATATTTTTAACCCGATTCGTTTTTTACAAACACCCTAAACAACTATATACTTACGACTAGTTTTTCCTGTTTCATAAAAGATAGTAAATAACAAACAGTTTATAAAATAATAAAAGACTCACCGGTATGTATGTAGGTGTGTTTCTTCATATCAGATTTCTGATGAAATCTTTTTCCACAATATTGACATGGATACGGTCTTGTATCTGAGTGTATTAAAAGATGTGTCGACAGCGTAGAAGATCTCTTAAAAGACTTTCCGCATTGCTTGCATTCGAACACTTTTTCTACATTATGTACAGCTCTAAAAAAAAAAAAAACAGTCAGTAAATCCAAATAAATGTAGCTTTTATACTACATTACCTGTGTTGACTCAGGCTAATCTCGTGTCCAAAAGTTTTGTTACACAGCTCGCAAGCAAAAGGTCTTTTACCATTATGAGATCTTCTAGCATGGACCTCAAGTCCATGAGGTGTGGAGAACATCTTTTCGCACTTTATACAAGAATAAACGTCTCCTAGAGGCATCATCCCGGGCCTCATCAGCAGGTGATGATGATGTGGATGAACTCCACTTGGATTCGTCATGAAATGGTGCCTGAGTCTATACAGTTCTTCTGAAGTAGGTGGAGCTGGATATTGTCCTGGCTGAGTTTGCCCGTTCGCCATCGCAGCTGCTACAGCACTAAAGTACAGAGATGTTGGAGTTGGTAAAAAGCTTCTTTCAACGCCATCTTTTTGAGGGTATAGGCTCGGAGGAAAGAAGCCAGGGTGAACAAAATGCCTAGGTAAGAACTGGTTATTGTAATCCTGCGATGATTTTATTTGCGCATCTTTAAGAAGATCTGCTAAGGGTGGGTACAGATACGATCTGGTAACTGAGATTGTCTCTTGGTAACAGGGGGCGCCATCGGATTTGTTTTTTGGACTGTCAGGTTTCAGTAAAGCACTAACTGAAAATGCTTCAGATTTTTTTATGGGAGAATCAATTTTTGGGATATCTGTAACCGATGGCGGTCTTGGTGATGGCGATCTGGAATGTGGTGGCGAGTCTACTTCCAATTCAGGCGATATGCTAGGTGATGGTCTTGTGGGTGAATGATCCCATCTGCCTTCTTCGTTTTTTATTTTGGGAGAATGCATCTCATCGCCGCTATAGCAATTACTGCCATCGTCTCTGTGACAGAACCTAGAATTGTTGTTCGTGGTTTCTTCTTCGTAGTCTGAATTTGAGACTAGGCGGTTAATGCCGAATTTTATCAGTTCTGAAAAGATGAAAATTTAATTAATATTGGTTTTAAAATCAGATATAATTATATTTTTAATTTCAATGTTTTGTATGCCACAATCTAGTATATACTACATACGTTGAGGTTTAACTGAAGACTGTTTTGAAAATTTTTAATATCTAGCGAACATTTTTGCGATCACTGGTGATAACTAACGGAATCTACAAAAGTTTGAATTACAGATGGCAATACTTAATATATGACGCAGATGTTCTAAAATTCTTATAATTTTTTTGACAAATGTTTATTAGCATTATCTATAAGCATTGAATGTTGGATTTTTACTCTAATAAATCTGTATAGAGATATACGCGGTCCTGATATTCACGGCGGGGTGAGAGATGTGCAGGGCGGAGTGACATTGCCGCGCTAATTGAGAGGGCTGGATTGTGCAGTGCGCGCCCCCTGGGGGCACCCCGCTGTCCCTTCAGTCGACACACCAATTTACACTTTGCAAAACATGATATGCCCCATTGCACTGTTACACTATATACGTATGTATTATAGAATTCATTGTCTCAGATTGATCTTGTTTCACCTTTTATTCAGACATTAATTTAAACTCAAAAATATATTGATATACCTTCGACACATTTTTTTTTCAGTTCATGTTCTCAGGAATCAGTTATGTAGCTTTTCCTGTATTATCGTTACATGTATCAACATTGTTCTTCAGAATTTACTTCGTTGTTTTCTCTGTTTGTAGAAGCTAGTCGAAATACTCAGCTTAGCCAATAAAATGCAGCCATCCGATCATTCAAACAATACTAGTAGACTGTCCTTTTTATGGACATGTTTCTGAAAGTCTCTCTTCTTTAGCTCACAACTTTAACACAATTTTAAAGCAAAATAGCAAAAACTCGTATAAGCCTAAATAACGGGTATTTTATTAGATTTTGGTTTATTTTCATTCTGACATTAAATATTGAAAACCCGAGTTTTTTTTTTCAAAATATTGACTAAAGAAGCCATGTGACCAGGCGTCATTGTATACCTAATTATTAAGATAAACATATTATTACTATTCTTCTTCTATTGCTTATCCATTAATGGATATTCGCGATCACCTGTGCCCATTCTTCCTTATTTCTGATGGCGCTGAATAGGTCTCTTACAGTTTTTAGTCCTGTCCATTGTCTCACGTTTCTGACCCATGACATCCTCTTCCTGTCGACTCATCTCTTACCCTCGATATTTCCTTCGATTACTAATTGTAGGATTTGATATCTTTCATTCTGTATTACGTGGCCAAGATATGCTATTTTTCTACGCTTGATGGCGTTCAACAGTTCGCGTTCTCTTTTTACCGTTCTTAAGATCTTCTCGTTTGTTTTTTCTGCCCGTCCATGGGACCTTTAGTATTTGCCTGTATGTCCACATTTCTAAGGCTTCAAGTCTATTCATGGTATTCACTTTCAGCGTCCAGGACTCCACACCATATAGTAACACTGACCACACGTAACATTTTACGAATCTAATTCTCAGGTTGAGATCAAAATCAGTGTTGGTAAGAACTTTCCTGAATTTCATAAATGTGTTTCGGGCCATTTCGATTCGGCATATGATTTCCGTTTCAGACGTCCAGTTTTCACAAAGCCACGTGCCTAAATATTTAAATTTATATACCCGTTCTACTGGGAATCTGTTGTGTGTTAGGCTTGCATTTTTATGTTCTTCCGGCTTGCGAGAAACTATTCATGAATTTTGTCTTCTTGGTGTTGATATTAAGCCCCAAGTTTTTGCTACTGTCGCCTATAGCATCAAGAAGATCCTGCAAGTCTTTCATGTTGTCTGCAATTAGGACTGTGTCGTCTGCGTACCGTATGGTGTGGATCCACACTCCATTCACCTTAATACCTAGGCCGCGTTCTTCGAGCGCTTCCTGAAAGATGCTTTCAGAATACAGGTTGAAGAGGAGTGGGGAGCGAACGCATCCCTGTCTGACCCCTCTGAGGATCTTTGTCGGTTCTGTGTGTTCATTGCCAACCTTGACTACGGCTGTTTGGTTGCAATAAAGGCTTTCTATGCAGCGGATATCCTTCTGGTCTATATCCATCCTCCTCAGAATTTGAATGAGTTTGTGGTGTTGGACTCTGTCAAAAGCTTTCTCGTAGTCGATGAAGCATAGCATCACATCTTTTCTCTGGTCATTGCAGTTCTGGATTAATACTTGAGTTGCAACTATAGTCTCTCTCGTACCTAGTCCCCTTCTAAATCAAAATTGTGTGGACCCTACCCCTCTTTCGCATTTTATGGAAATTCTGTAGTGATTATTACTATTATAATTATTAAATAATTTTAATAATCACCATTATGACTTAATGTTTTATACTTACGCTCGGTGATCCAGGGGTAAGAACGTGTGCCTCTGAACCGAAGAGTACTGGGTTCGCTTCCTAGTGTCTCCTTTTCACATTTTCAGTACAAACTGTAATAAATTAACATCACCCGAGGTTCTGGCATTGTATTTGAGAAAATGGAATGTCTGCACTTCCTCCCTTCGGAGGGGGCGTAAATCCGTCGGTTCCGTGTCCCTGCGCTGTTGGGAACGTTAAAAATCCCTACCCTTATTACAGTAAGGCAGGGGTTCGGCAAAATTTTCAAGGTCGTAAGGCACAACTGTTCCCTGGCGACGGTGATTGGCCACAGTGCGAAAATCGGTCGACGCTAAAGTAAAAAAAAACGAAAATCACAAGTTACTTAAAAAATATTCTTGATTCTTCAACTCTGAAGTTTAGAACATATTTTCGAGCATCGAGGAGATCATCTTGATATTTGAAGACATGTCTTTAAATGATTGCGAAACCGGGACCCTTAAAATATGTATATATATGTATATATATATATATATATATATATATATATATATATATATATATATATATATATATATATATATATATATATATATATATATATATAATACTACACGTATGGGTATATATACAGGGTGTGATCTAAGACGCCTCGGACCATAGCTCCCCTACCATACAAGATGTAGAAAAAAAACTTAAAATTTTCCCTGATCTTTTCTAGGAAAGATCACTGAAAAGGTATTAGCATATATAGGTATCATATAACAAGTCAGATGAAGACACAAGACGAAAACATCATGTGCGTTAGTCAAAATCTATTGAACATTACATATTTTTTGTTGGCACAGAAAGATCAAGATGTACGAGAAAAATTACGTTGAAAATTGTATAGTATTTTTTTCGTAAAATGTCAAAGTGATGATCTGAAACCTTAAAATTGGTCATTTTTAAACAAAGATTATGTGACTGATGCAGTTTATGAGTAGGAACTATTGCATGAAATGTCTTTAACAAGATACTAAATCAATGTCTTAATTGTTACTGACCTTAATTTGAGTAAAATATTTACAAAAAATACATTTGAAATAGACTTTGCATATTGTAAATAATTCGGGACTATTGACACTTCACATATGATCTTTGAGATTCTGTTCAGCAGATAAATCTATCCTCATACTTCACTTGATATGTTCTTAGTGTATGATTGGTGAAGGAACTGGTATATTAGCAAATAATCACCTTTTGATGCTGGATGACATCATAATGGAGCCCGAATTAAAAAATAGTCTTTTGTTCAATTTTAACGACGTTATTTGATCAGATTATGTGATTCCAATAAATTGTTTTGCGAATTTTGGTGGAAATTTGGGATAGAGAGGACTTTCAGGACTTCGGATTCAATTTTAATAGCAGATCAGCTTGTTGTATCCCTAACTTGGTGAAACCGTTCTACATTTAATACAGACGTAAAGGCTTTTTCTTTGTCATCACAAGTGCTTGTTTTCTCCTGCAAGTGGTTTTGCTTTTTGCAGTATCGTCGGGCAAAAGAAAAATTCTCAATGAAGCCACAGAGGGTGTGTATTCTGTATTTAAATCAGTTGGTATAATTTTTAATTTATTGTGTGCAAATTTTCAGTAACGTCTTCTTGAAACAGCAAGTATGTGTACAAAACATTTAAAATTAATCTTCTTGAAAGTATAATTGGTTTTAATGTAAACAAATATTATGCGAAATTGTGATGGATTTTTTTTTGCGGAATTTGTGAAAATTTTGTTCATAAATTTTCACGCAAAAAACTGCTTTAGGCAATTTTTATGAAAAATATTTAACCAAATGTTCTACGTAAACGTTTTTAAAATCTTGCAGAAATAATATTTTTTAACTAATTTTCATGGAATAATCTTTCCTTTCGGGTTTTCTTGTAACAATTTGTTAAGCGAATTTTGTGGATTTTTTTGCTATTTTTTTGTGAAAAATACTTTTCATACGAGCCCACGACTTTGGGACTTGCAAATTTTATTCGGATGACAGTCAGACCCTAGACCCCTCGAACTTATATTCAAGGTCACTATAAATTTTGTTTATATATATATATATATATATATATATATATATATATATATATATATATATATATATATATATATATATATATATATATATATAAGCTTTCATAAAAACGTTCGTGGATCATTTCTACGAGGACTCGCTATCATATCGCACTTGCTGCGGCCAGACTTTTTATACTCAAAGTGATTTCTTAATGTTTTGTTTTCTCTGGATAAGCAAGTGCAGTTCCAAAAGTGATGTATAATGTTCACTTTATAGAGAAATTAAAGTAACAGCTGTCACTGGAAAGTCATGAATAATTCTGTGCGCCCTCCTATATTAACAGTGTCTATACAGAGTGTACAATGTATACAGGAGCATTTTCACCCTCTAGTCCACATTCTTCATGCTGTTGTCTGCCTATCGTGTCACACTAAATGAGACTATTTACTGAACAAGGGGCTGGAGAACAACCCCTAAGAATTGCCCCTGTTAAACTATTCGGTCACATAAGCTAATGATTCGTAGACCCATCAAAAGAATATATGATTGTTTCCTTTTGTGTAGGTCCTTCACGGACGAATTAAATAAATGGTTATTATTAATGTCCTTATCAAGGGGTAGCAGTTCAGTTGTTTTATTTAGTGACGGTAACGTTGAGTAATTAAGTCAACATTATCAATCAAAAACGGGACAGAAGGAGTGGTGGCACACAATCATTTTTACCTTTCATTAGTTTTCCTACTTTTTATAGGTTATCAGATGGAACAACTTAATACCATATAAACAGACCGTTCCCCCATCAGTTTTAAGCTATATAGAATATTTTTACAATACTTGTAGATTATACAATTCTGACTTAGCAATTGCATTTTGGTAGCGAGCATTTATAAAATTAAATTTTCATTTAAGAATTCCTAGGTAAGTACTCGTTGGATATTGGTAAAAACGATGCTGCAAATTGAATAATAACTTTCACATACCTGTCATAATCTACTCTCCTCAGAAAGACGTTCTTATGAAATAAATTTAGGGTCCATGATTTGATGTCAAAGAAATATATATTTGTATTCCTGTACCCATAAACTTCTGAAACGTTATATTACTCGAGTTTTAACGAAAGAATATCAATTTTCACCAAGTCCCCTCTGATTTATCCCCTACCCCCTGAAGCGATCTTATCCAAAAACAATTGGAATTGTTTCTTTATCGGGTGCTAACTGGATACCAAATTTGAAGATAGTATCTCAATTCGTTCCAAAGTTATTGCGCCCATTAACAGACAGACGTACAGGCCGACCGATCGACAGACCCATAGGCAAAAAAATCTTCGTTTCATAGTCAAGTTTTCTATATGTTTTGAGACTATTTACGCCGTTTCAGCCACACAAAAAAATCGAAATTTCTGTCATCGATATTCCACCCCCACACATACAACCACTAATTTAATGTCAGCTCAGAACATCAGATGTTTGATGAAATTGAAAGTTGTCTAACAAACAAACCCTAAAACGTTATATTACTCAAGTTTTAACGAAAAACTGTCAATTTTTACCATCATCCGCCATTCATCCCCTACCCTTGAGAGCTATTTTAACCAAAAACAATCCCAACCGAATCAAATCTGAAGACGATATCTTAATTAGTTATAAAGTTATCGTGGCTACAGATAGATATACAGACCGATAAACACAAGAAATTTTCGTTCCCAAATCATGTTTTATATATATTTTGACACTTTTTATGACGTTTAAGCGAAAAAAATTAATTATTTGAACATTTTTTTCAACTTTCGTTAATTATCTACCTAACAATTTTCCGCTGGAAACACAGTTTACTGAAAATTCGCTACCCTAACGCACCTACTGAGTTCAGACTTTTTTTTGTAACACCTAGTTGGTTGGCAAGGCGACTATTAGGATTGAAATTAGGTTACACTGAATTATATTTTTCAAAATGTAAAAATGCACCTCTGATTTCTTGTTTGTACATTTTTACATGGCTTATACCCACAGCAGAAACATTTTGCAGAACATTTTATGCCTTGAAGAAACATATTCGCTAAATACATTGTAGGTAGCTTTGCAAACTTCACGTAGTTTTATACATAATTCAGTTTTTTTTGTGAATTTTTATTTAAAAAAATTCACTAATAGAGAGATGTCGATGGTGAGATGTGTCCCCCTAAAAATACGAAATCACGGGTCCGAGCGTTTTTTCTCCAAATTCATTTCTCATGCCTACTTTTGGTCGGGCGACCCTATATATATATATATATATATATATATATATATATATATATATATATATATATATATATATATATATATATATGTATGTCTCCAAACGATAACTCAAAAAATAATTAACCGATTTTGATGAAACTTTCTGTTGTTAATGGCTTGGATGAGTTCGTTAGCCAGGAAAATCTGACCAGGTTTTGCAGAAACATTTTCAGTTTTCTTTCGAAAAAAATTATTTTCTCCAAAAATTACAAAGATTTTTTATTATAATTCGGTGGATATATTGACTTGAGAAAGACCTTACTACATACGAAAATTAAACTTTCTATGTTTATAAAAAATTGAGTTTTTCACATTTTTAGTTTTCTTTTGAAAAACTTTTTTCAGAAAATTACAAAGTTATTTTATTAAAACTTGGTAGATATGTTGCATTAGAAAGGATCTTAATACACACCAAAACTCAACTTTATAAGTTTATTGAAAATTGAGTTATGTAAGTTTGAAGCATTTATTAAAAATTCACTACCATAACGCACTTGCTGCGTCCCGAATTTTATATGTGCGTTATTAACTTATTATATTATTATTATTAAAAATTCAAGCAAGCAGAATGAAAAATATGACACAGCGGCACCCCTGTTAAACTTATGCATTACTTAAGCGTTTGAGCTCACTTGGTTATGGGGATGGATAAAAAATCTGTAATTTAAATTCAGATCTCAATTGTTCTCTTAATCCTTTGATAGCACCTTCTGTAGTAATCTGAAAATTACACCCCATTTCTTGGAATTTACATATTCGATCATACCGCATTAAGAAGGGCACGTATAGATTATGGACCTCTTTCACCCCTTGTCACAACATTTCAACTAAAACGTATAATCATCTCCTGTTATTACATTATCAGAAACTATAAGGCATTCTGTTGAACATGATGTGTAGCTGGTTGAATGTTTAAATCAAATTTAGTTTTCATAAATTAATCTTCATTAGACTTAAAACAGTCTGGACGCAATAAATGCGTTATGGTAGTGAATTTTCATAAAAATATTTTTAATAACTACATAATATATATATATTTTTTTATTGAAAGCAGACATCGTCAAATTGGCTGCCAGTATAAATATATATATGTATATATACATATATATATATATATATATATATATATATATATATATATATATATATATATATATATATATATATATATATATATATATATATATATATATACAGGGTGTCCCAGTTGTTCCAGTTTATAGTAGCAGCACTTTAACAGTCAATAGAACAGATCATTCTAAGACAAAAAGTTCATATAAGCATAACCTTTAGTTTATTTCCGAGCGGAGATACGGGGTGTTGAAATTTAATATTTTTGAACAATCTTTTACAATATCTTTGGAACTGAGTGAGATATTTGCATGCAATTCCGTACACGTTCTATGTAGATTTAGGTTATTATTCGGTGGGATTCTTGTCCCAAATGATATACTGGGTGTTACTTTTCCGGGTTCCGTAGACTATTTGAAATAATAGAACTTCTTTCACGTACGCCACTGACCTTTTATAATACCTCTTCCTCAAATAACGATCTCTTAGAAACATTTTTGTCGCCTTGTAGTTTTATACTATCTTGAGCGGTTATCGAAATATTACTAGTTTTGTGAATCACTTATATATTTTTTTTAAATTTCAACACCCCGTATATCTCTTAGGAAGCTAATTAGGAGGTTATGTTTATATAAACTTTTTTTCTTAAAATGATCTCTTCTATTGGTTTCTAAAGTCCTACTACTACTTCCTAAGGGAAATACAGGTTATTGAAATTTTTTAAACTTTTTTCTTCTTCGAAATTTCAACACCCTGTATTTCTCTTAGGAACATTAATAATTATATATATATATATATATATATATATATATATATATATATATATATATATATATATATATATATATATATATATATATATATATATATATATATAATTGACCCTGGATATGGGTTCTAGGGGGCCTAGTTCGCGCTCATTTGAAGAAATTTTTCCTAAATTTAAAAGTCAGGATCCCCTCGTTAGTGATTTTTTTTTTAAAGAAAATTCACTAAAACAAGCACTTGTAAAGCCACGGGAAAAGTCTAAGACTGTATTACAGATAAGAGTCAGTCAGATAAGACTGTCAAAATTTTTGTATTACAGAATTATGTTTTTTGGGGAGTTTTGATTTGAAAGAAGGAATGGTATTTGTATTAAATGGATTCTAAATATCCACAGTTGTAGCAGGAATGTTGGTGGCAATGGGAGCAGCTGAAGAAAACTTAAGTTGAAAATTAGAAAGTGACAGAGCAAAATAATTTGACATTTAGACGTTTCAGAAGAGGCTATTCAAAATCGTGTCCCAGTGCAAGCACAAGCATAGCTTTTTTGTACGACATAATGTATCATTTAAATTAATAATAAATAATATATAATATAATATATATTAAATATGGAATGGTTTCACTAAGTTAGGGCAAGAACAAACAACCAGGTATGTTAATTAAATTGAATTAAGTCTTAAAATTTTCATCTCCTCTTTATCAAATTATCTTTTATAAAAAAAATAAAAAAATCATCGGAATAACAACAATCTGATTAGATAACTGTAAAGTTAAATGAGACTAAAAAAGTTGATAAAAAGTAAAGTCACTAACTAGGATTAGAACTCGTCATGTAGGAGTCGATTATACGATGTACAGGGAATTAGACCACTGAGCTACGCTAGACATGTATTTACTAGCTGGTATATCCCATAATACATGTTAATTCTTCAACGTTTTACAATTCACACAAAACCATTTTGATTTACAATGGATCTTTTTGCTCATATTTTAACTAAATCAAGGAAAATAACGACTTAGACACATATCTAGGAGCTTCTTAGTCATTTCTTGTAGTATTTTTCACTCACATTCTGATCAATCAATTTTGACGCTTTAACTTTCTTGATTCAGATTTAATTAATTAAAAATTAATTTACATCTAACTTTTTTATATTTTAAGATAGAGCTCTGGTACATAGGATAATCTTTATAACGGAAACCAGCATACCAAATTTAGTTCCCCTTACTTTGTTATTTCCGGAGATATACTTTTTTTTCGAAAGGAAATACAACATTTTCCGAGAAAATTTGGGCCGATTTTCCTGACTAACGAACCTGTTCAAGCTACTCGCAAAAGGAAGGTATGCGCCAAAGTTGATCAAAATCGGACCATTACTTTTTGAGCTATCGGTGTGATATATATATATATATATATATATATATATATATATATATATATATATATATATATATATATATATATATATATATATATATATTTGTGTATATATAAACATATAAAAATTAAAACTGACCCTGGATTTGGGTTCTAGGGGGCCTAGTTGGCGGTCATTTGATGAAATTTTTTCAAAATTCAAAAGTCGGGATTTCCTTATTCGTGATTTTTTTTTGAAGAAAATTCACTAAACTGACTGAGGCCGTGACATTGACAAGTTGAACGCCTGCACGTTGGCGTTAGTCCGTCGATTCCGTGTAACACCCAGCACGTAAAAGATCCCTACCCTGTTTACAGAAGACAGGGGTTTGGCAAAAGTTTTAGGTTGCTGAGTTGAAACTGCTTCCTGGCATCGGCGATTGTTTATAGTCGTGGAAATAAGTCGACGTTAAGAAAACAAAACACGCGTCCAATAGGCAGCGTTAAGTTCTTGAGCAGGCAACTATTTGTGTTTTGTTTATATTGTCTAAATCTGATATAGCAAATTACATTTTGGATTTTGTATGTTGTTTGTCGATAAACCGATTTTTCTAAAGCACGTTTAGACCCGCCCATTGAACGAAAACAATTTGCACAAAACAAATAGTGCTAATATAAACATTGATTTGAATATTCACAGAGTACAGTAGGCACGGTATTATATGCTTACACAAATATACAGAAAATGAAATTGTATTTGCTTTTGTATTTGTTTACGTGACAGTGGGAATTCTTGATTAGTCAATTTGACACGGAATCGTAATAAAATCATGAAAACATGACGGCATGGCTGAAAAATAAACATACGGTATATTTGATTTCGATATCGACAGAGCTTATCATGACCTACCACTGGTAATAATGGGCCATTAAATGGAAAATGTTCAAAATAAACATAGGGGCATGATTCTGTCCTTTAACAGTGCTAACCAATTGTAGTTTGCTTATCGGGCTTATATAACCGCATGGATAAAATTATTACATGGTTTATATTGTTTTATTAAATCCTTGAAAATCAATTAAAAAAGGGCGGAGCCAAATAACTCCTCATATAAATAAAAGTCTGGACGCAGCAAGTGCGTTATGGTAGCGATTTTTCATAAAAATGTTTTTCCTAGCAAATATGCTTATTTAGTGAATTTTCTGGAAAAAAAATTCACTAATGAGAAGATCCCGACTGTTGAATTTTGAAAAAATTCTTTAAATGAGCGCGAAGTAGGCCCCCTAGAACGGATATCCAGGGTCAGTTTAAATTTTTATATGTTATATATATATATATATATATATATACAGGGTGTCCCACCGAAAGGGGCTAGTAGCTTTTAGGTGTCTTTGTGTCTAGTAAATGGAAATTTCTTTCAGCCATCTGTTACAGAATTTTAAGGAGCATATTCCGAAAATAATTTAACATACACAGGCTGTCCCATAATTCAGTGGCAACACAAACTTGTATTTTTTTTTAATGGAACACCCCATATATTATTACATATTTCGATTTGCGATGAAATTCTGACTCAAATATTATAGAGGTCTTATAGCTTTAATCTCAACGGTTTTTGTGTAAATGTCAATAAACTGTCAAAATGAGGTTATGTTTGGCGTATTTTTGCTACACCGGCAGTCGAACTGCAATGAATTTGTCTGAAAGAATGTTTTAGGTAGATGGTCTTCTATGTAGAATACACTCCAAGGTGTCAAAAAAATAATACATTGTACAGGGTGATCACTTTTCATGAATAATTAATTTACTGCATTTTTTCAAATGGGACACCCTGTATATTATTACATATTTGAATTCTCCATAAAATTCCGCGTACAACGGTATAAAATTATAGAGCAGTTCAATTACCGGATTTAGAAATATTTAAAAAAAAAATCGAGATTTTTCTAAATTTGTCAATTGCATTATGTATTAACGGAAGAAAATTTTATAGATTATCATCTCCAATCTAGTTTACAGTGAAATGATGCACATTAATGAAAATCTGTCTAAATTCTCAGTCGAAAGTTAGTAAAAAATATCTTTGATTAAATTCGTCGAGTTACATGTCGTAATTACCGATCCGTTCAGTTAAAACTTCCAATAAACGCTTCTACAATGCATTGAACTGGCTGTGTGATAGTCAAAATACATGAACAAGCAGTTGATGCGACATTTTCTTGGGTATTTGCAATAGTTTGCGGAAAATTCTCACTTCGGTGCCGTACAAATTCATATGTTAGTTATAGGGAAAGGTATATCCGCAGAGTAGAGAATAGGAAAATTGAATTGTCTGTTAAAGAAGGCTGATGTCATTTCATACCTGTCATTGAATGTTATCATTCATCGCTTGTGTAATAATTGTTTTATGATATTTTCAAATAGTTTTTGGTTCATCTCTGTGTATTTCTAGTTTTTCTTGTTCACTTTTGTTACGTCAGTTCGTTTATTCTCAGTTTTCTGTTCTTTTTCGTAGCGTTAAGTGATAATTTTAAGTGTACAGTTCAGGTGATTTTTTGGAGTTTCAAACATGAATTTATCTGTAAGTGAAAAAGTTGACATGGTATTCTGTTTGGGAAAAGCTGACAAAAATTCTCTTCTTGCTGCAAGGATTTATCATCAACAATTCCCACATAGACGGCAACCAAAGCGGCAGGCTTTTGAACGAGTGAAGAGAGAGTTCATAAGTAAGGGAAGTGTTAACTCGTATCCTAAAAATCGAAGACCAGTTATTGCTGTTACTGACGAAGGTACGCAGTTGAATATATTGTTATCACTAGAGGAAAATCCTCACACATCCACAAGAGAGCTGGAAAATGAAACAGGCATACCCAAAACAACAATCAATAGAATTGCAAGGAAATATAAATATCACCCATATCATATGAATACACATCAGAATTTAACCGAGCACGATTTCGAAACACGATTGTTCTTCTGCCGTACGATGTTAAACCGAATACATATGGATAATGAGTTTGTGACAAACATTCTATTCACTGACGAGGCGACTTTCAGAAGTACAGGCATCGGCAATAGACACAATATGCATTATTATAATGTCAGAAATCCACATTGGTTGAGGAAAATCGACAATCAAAACCGATGGTCACTGAATGTTTGGGGAGGGATAATTGGGGATTATGTCATTGGACCATATTTCTTGGATGGCACGTTGACCGGTGAGAGATATGAACTATTTCTCAGGAACGAATTAGGATCACTCCTCGACGATGTAGATCTATATTCGAGGCAGCAACTGTGGATTCAACATGACGGTGCTCCAAGCCACTCGTCTATTTCTGTAAGGAACTATCTGAATCAGCGCTTTCCAAGAAGGTGGATAGGCCGAGGTGGACAGATCATCTGGCCCCCAAGATCACCAGATCTTACACCCTTAGATTTTTTCCTTTGGGGGTATGTGAAAGACATGGTCTACAAAGAACCAGTTACGACAAGTGAGGATATGCGGAGAAGAATCATTGATGCCTTTGGTAGCATAACTGTGCCTATGTTAATAGAAGCCAGGCAAAGTTTCGTCAAAAGGCTTCAGCTTTGTATCAGATATGAAGGAAACATATTCGAGCACCTGTAATTTTATTTATTCTGCGAATAAAAACCAGTAGAAAAAATAAGAGTTGTTTTATTGCAAATACGGCAAGTATACATTATATCATAACATAACAGTAGTATTAAATTCTCCCGACTATTTGCATCTTTGTGACATTATCTTGAAGAGCATAATTATGGCTTCTTACTTTTGACCTTATAATCGAATTCCCCTTTGACTAAAAAATTAATTGCAGATTTCATAAATTATCATTGTGAAGTTACGTTATTCAATGAATCTATTTGTCTGTGAAATTCGTCACATTTTTTAAATATTTTTAAATCCGGTAATTGAACTGCTCTATAATTTTATACCGTTGTACGCGGAATTTTATGGAGAATTCAAATATGTAATAATATACAGGGTGTCCCATTTGAAAAAATGCAGTAAATTAATTATTCATGAAAAGTGATCACCCTGTACAATGTATTATTTTTTTGACACCTTGGAGTGTATTCTACATAGAAGACCATCTACCTAAAACATTCTTTCAGACAAATTCATTGCAGTTCGACTGCCGGTGTAGCAAAAATACGCCAAACATAACCTCATTTTGACAGTTTATTGACATTTACACAAAAACCGTTGAGATTAAAGCTATAAGACCTCTATAATATTTGAGTCAGAATTTCATCGTAAATCGAAATATGTAATAATATATGGGGTGTTCCATTAAAAAAAATACAAGTTTGTGTTGCCACTGAATTATGGGACAGCCTGTGTATGTTAAATTATTTTCGGAATATGCTCCTTAAAATTCTGTAACAGATGGCTGAAAGAAATTTCCATTTACTAGACACAGAGACACCCAAAAGCTACTTGCCCCTTTCGGTGGGACACCCTGTATATATATATATATATATATATATATATATATATATATATATATATATATATATATATATATGTATGTATGTATGTATGTATGTATCACACCGATAACTCAAAAAATAATAGGCCGATTTTGATTAAACTTGATGAATACCTTCTTTTGGTAAGTGGCTTCGATAAGTTCGTTAGCCAGGAAAATAGGCTTAGGTTTTTCCGGAAAATTTTGTGTTTTCTTTTCGAAAAACATTGATATCCCCGGAAATAACAAAGTAAGGGCAACCAAATCTGGTGGACGGTTTATATGATTGTAAGTAAATTACTTGCCAAAATTTAGTTCTGTAGGTTAAAACACAAAAAAGTTATAGACATTTAAAGAAAAATAAATTGGGATTTTTTCTCAAAACGCAAAATCACGATTTAAAACGTCAAAATTGGCAACATTTATGCAAAGAACCTTAAACTAATACGAGCAATGGGAAGAAAATGTTCCAAGAAGAATGTTTTAAAAGTCTTAGTTTCAACCGTCATTGTCCTTCATTTTACTAAAATATTTCCAGAAAATTCATTTCAAATAGACCTTTTCTCTGATGCTTTGGCAGTAGTCCTGGCTATAGAGTTTATCGTGTGATGGTATATATATTTGTTGAATTTTCGTAAAAAATCAATAAAGCTCAATATATCCGTTACTATACGAGATACGAAACAAAAATTGTATACATTAATTATAGGGTGTCTTGAGCTACATCTAAAAATATTTCTATAATTACAGGCAGGCCCATAAGTTCTTGGTGATACAAATTTCCTTTTAGTGAATTTTCGTAGAAAAAATTCACTAACGGGGAGATCCCGACTTTTGAATAAATTTTTGCAAATGAGCGCGAACTAGGACCCCTAGAACCCATATCCGGGGTCAGTTTCAATTTTTATATGTTTATATATATATATATATATATATATATATATATATATATATATATATATATATATATATATATATATATATATATATATATATATATTATATTTATATATATATATATATATATATATATATATATATATATATATATATATATATATATATATATATATATATATATATATATATATATATATGTATCACACCGATAGCTCAAAAAATAATGGGCCGATTTTGATAAAATTTGGCACATACCTTCCTTTTGTAAATGGCTTTGACATGTTTGTTAGTCAGGAAAATCGGACGAGGTTTTCCGGGAAAATTTTGAGTTTTCATTCGAAAAAAATTCATATCTCAAAAAGTAATAAGCCGATTTAATAAAATTTGGCACATACCTTACTTTTGTAAATGGCTTTAACATGTTTGTTAGTCAAGAAAATCGGACGAGGTTTTCCGGGAAAATTTTGAGTTTTCATTTGAAAAAAATTCATATCTCAAAAAGTAATAAGCCGATTATAATAAAATTTGGCATGTACCTTCCTTTTGTAAATGGCTTTGACAAGTTCGTTATTTAGAAAAATTGGACGAGGTTTTCCGGAAAAATTTTGAGTTTTCATTTGAAAAAATTTTTTATCTTAAAAAATATAAAATCTATGATAACCAAATTTGGTAGGTAGGTTAACGATATAAAAAGTAAACTATACACCAAAATTTAGATTTCTATGTTACAAGAAAAAAAAGTTATAATAAAATATTTTGTGCCAGATCATTTCTATGAAAATTCACTACCATAACGCACTTGCTGCGTCCAGACTTTTTAATTATTTTTTTATTCGAACACGCCTTATGTTATTGCGTTTTTCCATTTTCCATCGAAATGTAATGCATGTTTGTAAGAAAAGAAATTCGGGACGCAGCAAGCGCGTTATGGTATCGAATTTTCATTCAATGCTTTAAATTTGAATAGCTCAATTTGCTATTAACCTGCAAGGTTGACCAAGAAACCAGTTTCTTCGGGAACACTTTAAGTTACCTTTCGGAAATTTGTGTACATTTTCAAACAATAAAGTTATTTTGATGAAGCATGGCATATTGTTTCTACTATATATGTTATACTGGTAACCAAATTTGATGCCTTATTTCTTAAAAAAAATCACTCATATTTGCTATTAAAAACATTTTAATGAAAATTCACTACAATAACGCACTTGCTGCGTCCAGAATTTTTTCTGTCTGAAACTGACTTCAAGTATAGGATACAAATACTGCAATTCGCACTCATTTAAATGAATTTTTTGAAAATTGGAACGTAGTTACCTCTCTAAAAGCGAAATTTACTATTGAAAATTCGCTAAAAAATCGTTAGTAATTGAACGTATTTAGATTAAGATTCAACTTTACATGATCTAGCTATATCGTATATATAGGTTTTAAAGCGGGATCAGATAACACAGGCCATAAAGTTGTTTATTTTACTTGCTTTTATGAAACCGCCTCTAAAATATCTAGTCATCTAATATGACACTGTAATAAACAAACAAATCTAAAAATTCGTGGATACACAAACACAATTACGGAGATAAGAGGTATCTAGTGAAATATTTCAAAATCTACATTATTGATGTTAAAATCTGTATCAAGTATACTTACTTCAATATTTTAAATAGATAACGTTTCGCCTAAGGCTTTTTATGAGAGTGTTTATATTTATAGTATTTATAACTAAGTTTTATCCCAAAAAATTTATATACAGTATGGTTCTCCTAGTTAAAATATATAAAGTTGCATTTCCATTTATATTACTGTTACAAAAAAATACACAATTTACTAGGACCACATTTCGTACAAAGGAATTTAGGGCTAGATGTATCCTCACCATAATAAGAACCGCAGACCGGTTTCGCTCTAATTAGAGCTCGTCAGTACGGCATACGCATTACAGCGAGAACACACTTATAAAGTAACACGGCTATGGTAGCCAGCCTCCTAGAACATTGTGAGATTTATGACAGGGTCGCCATCTCGGTGCGGAACCAAGTAGTATGTTATCACGACAGCTCCAATTAACACAAAATGTTATAAAATAGAGACTGTGTACAACCAACTCTGCCCTCCTAACGAAGAACGTCCTATCTACAAAAATTGCAATTTTCAGATTACATCATCTTTACATTCTTTGGTATGAATTTTACCTTTGTACTAAGCAAGAACGCTCTATCTACAACAGAAGTGCGTCAAAAATCGTTATTAAGTTTGTCCTAACTGCACGTATCATATCGTGCGCTGAGTAAGAAGGTCCTATCTATGGTTTTATACATAAGAATGTCCCATCTACCTTGAATCATACGGTTGGAACATTTTAACTTAGTAGATGATATATCTTGTATGCTAGCTATATTTACTAAGCTAAAAGTCCTATATATAAGTTACTAAATGAGATGGTCCAATCTACTAAAATGCATATATTTGGGACTTTCTTCCTTTGTGATACACACTTTCCATGAGCTAACATTTTATTATAAGTCCTAACCTAACAATCTGACAGTTCTCTGTCCCGCCTCTTCATTTTAGTTACAACTAGCAGAGTGGTAACTTGAGCATTTTATCCTTTTATTTTATCAGGTGCAATTAATTAAATAAATTTGTTGGTGTTTTAAAGGAGTTACATTGTTTACAAATTTGAACAGATTATTAAGATAATTAATAAAAATTAAATAGATATATTAAGAGCAGTTTCACTTATCTAGGTTAAGTAATCATTAATTTCTTTGCTAGTTTTGACATAATACAATTCATTTCAGTTACAACCTACTATTACTTCATATACAAACCTAGTACAACGTACTTGCTTTAGTATGATGAACAAGGGTAAACATTTGGTCAGTCTAGCTCTGAATAAACAATTAAGAGAAAATATGGTTAAAATGAAAAATAAATTGAAAAAAAGAAAAAATACCGATTTAGATCCCGACTTTGTTCTCGAATATGAATCAGATTCGTCATTACCAGATACAGGAACTTCATTATTACCTGCTGAACCATATAAAATTATTCCAAACATAGTTTTACATAATTTGTATGACTTCAAGGGTGATGACAATAATAAGATCCTACCTTTTATCACAAATATTTTAGAAGAACTTCTGAAAAATGTTCACAAATTTATAGAAGGTGAAGAAAAACGTATGTACACAAAAAAGGGGACGTTGCGTAAAAGAAAATATTACGATATTTCACCAGCGGCTAGAAAAAAAAAGTTAGATTCTTGAAAAGACAAACATGCAGTAAAAACTCCTTGCACTGAAAGATGTAAATTAAAATGCAAGTTTAAAATTAACAAAAATCGGCGACATTACATAAACAAGCAATTCTGGCAGTTGGACGAGCAGCACAAAAAGTTGTTTTTGTTCAATTCCATCAAATCGTTTGAAATAAAAAGAAGAACTGCTGGACCAAATTCTAACAGGAAGAAATCTTATACTTATCATTTAACTACAGAAGACTCCTCGGAGGCCCAAGTATGTAAACGTTTCCTTTTGTCCACACTGGGATATGATAATAACAATGACAGGATCATTAAGACTGTTCGTAATGCAAATAGGAGTTTAATTGCACCTATTAAACTAGATCGAAGAGGATGTCAACCAAACCCACATAAAATTGATAAACAAGTATTTATAGATCATATCAAAACTTTCAAACCTTCTGTTTCTCATTATCGGAGAGAACATGCTCCTGAGAGACAATACCTACCTTCAGATCTTAATATCACTTTGATGTACTCCGATTTTAAGGCAAAACATCCATCAGTAAAAATGTTATACGATTTTTATAGAAAGGTAGTATCGCATGATCTTAATATTTCCTTCAGCAAATTAGAATGTTGAATGTTGGAAATGTGAAGTTTTCAACCAACATGTCAATGATACCGCACATAACAAGAATGGTGAAAATTTTGACTGCGAAAAGTGCCGTTTGTGGCAAGATCATCATACAAAATATGTAGATGCTCGCAAGGAATACCAGAATGATGTCTTTAGATGTGAAAAAGAAAGCAATGGGACCTTCTTTTCTGCCGATTTGGAAAGGGTAACAATAAATAATAATTTATACATTTCCATGGTTTATTTGTAATTTGGTACTCAATGTATTTAAATATTAATTTTGCAGATCATAATGATACCCAGGATCGATATGTTCAAGGAGATAATTTTTACCAAACGAATCATAGTTTTTAATGAGAGCTTTGTACCATTAGGGAAACAAAATAAAAAGAATAAAGCTCTGGCAGTTCTGTGGTATGCAGGTGTTGCAGGAAGGTGAAAGGAAGGTCTAATATCAAGTTATTATGCATTCTTTTCATTTAATAGAGATGAAACCGAGATAACAATCTGGCTGGATAACTGTGCAGCTCAGAATAAGAATTGGAGCTTATTTAGTTTTTTTATATATATTGTAAATTCACCTGAAGTTGCTTTAAACAATCTTCACATCAAGTATTTAGAAAGCGGACACACTTTCATGTCAGCTGATTCTTTCCACCATCAAGTGGAAGTGTCACTGAAGAAAAAGGGAAAGGTGTACGACTATGAAGACTTCAAAGATGCCGTTCAAAAAGCTAATAGCTCGAACGTCAATATAATTGATATGAATATCAATCAACTTTATGATTGGATAGACTCTACTTCAATGTATAAAGTACAAAGAACACAACCCCAACCATATTTGAAAGATATGATTGCAGTAGATTTTCAAAGGGGGAGTTATTTTATAAAATATAAACCAAATTTCAACAGTGATTTCATTTCCCTTAATTTTTTGGCAGCCAAGGCTTCTAAAGGGAATATGGAAAGACCAAAGTCTAGAGTAAACTGTAGAGGTGTGTCTGAAGAGCGAAAGGCTGGTCTTGTGACCAAACTTAAACCAATACTGCCAGTAAGTAGGCTACAGTTCTGGGTAAATTTACCTACAAATTCTAACATACCTGAAGTTGACGAGGATTTGTGAATATGTGTTAGTTAGTTTCCATTATGAGTTTATTTGTTTATTAAACATTTTGAATAATAAAATATAAATCAAGGTTTAATTATTTGACTATGTAAATATCCCTATTATTATCTACTATTGTATTATAATAAATAATATACATAGGTATCTATAATATTATATTATTTATGAAATCTATGTAATTTACTAAGCAAAAAAGTCCTATCTGCTATAAAATCAAATTCATAAGATTTTAAGAACTTCTGTTCATATAAGTAAGTGTAGTAATATCATACAATATACTATGTGAAATTTCAAATCATTTAGACGAAAAACCAGGATAGCACAATAAAAAATCCCTAAAGTCAAATATCTCGAAATGAGAATTTTGCAGATAGGACGTTCTTCGTTAGGAGGGCAGAACTAACAATATTGTAAATTGGCAGCCCTCGGACATTTTTCCATAATATAGAAACAATATATATAGGGCCAGATGTATTCTCGCCTCTCGTAGATGAGGACGTTCACCACTCTGCTGTTGAATTCCTCTCTATGAAAACTTAATATTGTTTAAAGAGGCCTGATAATAGCTCTCTTAATTTTGAAAAAGCAAATTACCCTATGATAAATCATATTCTGAATAATGTTTCTTGGCGTGACCTGATGGCGGTTGATCGTATGGTTTAAAAGTTATACTCTGTTATCGTTGATTGCATTAAATATTATGTTTGATTGCATTAAATATCATGTCCCAATGATGCGAGTAAAAAAAAATATCCTCCATATTTTTCTCCATCAACAATTAAGATTATCAAAGAAAAAAATAACTATTACAGAAAGTGGACACTTTATAAAACACGGCCGATTGTAGTTCCTTTAAAATGTTACGGGCTCGTTGCAAGCGGTAAATTGCTAATGATCACGACGACTATATTTGACTTACCGACAACTCAATTGCTTAGGATTCCAGCCGGTTTTTGAGTTATATCTCATTAAAGAAGGGAAATCAAGGTATACCATCTACGATGACATTAGATGAAGTTTCTGTTTCATTGGAAGGAGGTATTTGCGAAGTTTTTGCCCAGTTTTTTTTTAGAAGCGTTTATTAAAATGGAGATGACGCACCGTATACGGATGATACAGATGTAGCCTTCGATTCGCGCTCTCTATCCAGCATTTATATAACTGCAGTTGAGATACTGGATTCTTTGGCAAGGCTTGATGATAAAAAGGGTGCCGGACCTGACATATTGTTGCCATATTTTGTAAAGAGATGTGGCGATTCTCTGTTAGAACCCTTGATGTTGATTTTTAATAGATCTCTGCATTCTGGAATTTATCCTATAAAATGGAACACTGCCTCGGGTAGTCCTATACATAAGGGTGGTCCTAGGAAATTTACTAAAAATTATCGCCTGATCAGTATCTTAGATGTATTTGGATAATTGTTTGAATCCCTTGTATATGTAAAGCTTTTTAAATTTATCAAACACACAATAATTCCAGAGCAACATGGTTTTTGTAAAGGCAGGTCGATTGACACCAACTTAACTTCATATAAAGAATTTCTATTAAGATCTTCAGAAACAGAAAAGCAGGTGGATGCTGTATACATCGATTTTTCCAAAGCCTTTGATAAAATTAATCATAGCATTTTATTGAGGAGGCTGGAGGGGATCGGTGTGCGTGGAGTTCTCCTGCGTTGGGTCAGTTCGTATATTAGAAATAGATCTCAGTTTATATCCATATTAGGTTATGAATCTATCCATTACCAATTACAAACAGGTGTACCCCAAGGATCCCACCTTGGGCCGCTGTTATTTCTGGTATACGTTAATGATATAAATACTTGTTTTCAATTCTGTAAATTTTTGATGTATGCCGACGACCTTAAATTATCTATTCCTATTAATTGTGAGCAAGATTGTTTGTATTTACAGGCCGACCTTAACAACTTGACTAATTATTGTAGCATAAATCAGCTTTACCTTAATTTAGATGAGTGTAGTGTTATAACTTTTACTAGTGGGAAACTATGGCAAGAGTTTCCGGATCTCTTAGATCTCTTATCACACTGGTCACTTATGTAAAAGATCTAGGCGTTACCTTTGATAGCAAGCTACTATTCTACAGACATATTGACAATCTTGCTACTGACAGTTATCGGATGCTGGGGCTTATCATGCGGCAAGGTGCAGTTTTTCACAATAAAAAATATTTTATCTCATTATACAGTGCGTATGTTGCCAGAAAATTAAAATTTGTGTCTTCTGTTTGGAATCCCCAGTATTTTATTTTTAAGGAGCGCCTAGAAAAGATACAAAATAGATTTTTAAGGTTCTTGTGCTTTAAACTTAAGTTACAATTTAATAGTGTTTACAAAATTATGCCTCACTTTTTTGAAATTCTATCACTGGAAGAAGGCCGGCTTCTCTCAGGTTGCCTTTTCCTTTTTAAAATAGTAAACAGTTTAATAGACTCTCCACAACTTCTAAGTCAGATACGTTTCAACGTTCCAAACCGACTTCTCAGGGTGGCTGAACCTTCTTCCTTGCCCTTTTAGCAGAATTAACGCTGCTTTTAAATCGTCGCTGTCAAGAATGTTGAGAGCGGTTAATGAGTTCTCGGCCATCTACATGTTCAGTGGCACATTTCTCGGGTAAAAAAAGGTCTGAAAGTCCGACTATTGTTGTTGTCTTGATTTTTTTCTTTATTTCCCTCCATATTATAAGTGTGTGCATATTGTATTTACAACTTAAATGAATGATTGTTTTGATTTGTTTTTAGAATAATGCATGATGTTTTTGGTATCACTACCGTATTTGTATTTATATACTTTGTATGTGATCATGTTTTGGGGACAACTCCGTTGGTATCCAAACAAATAAATAAATAAATAAATAGATCTCCTACGTTAAGATTGCAAGTTCTAAAGCTGGTCAGCTCTTTAATAGTTGGCTGGTGTGGTATACTGGCAATATGGTAGGTGGTAGTGGAATTTTCCTTTACGTGATAGTAAAGGATTTTTTTCATGCCCAAGGAGGTACCACTCCTTACATCAAGGGGCTGGTCCCAACGGACGTTTCCAGTTCTGTTGTATGCGTCGGTTTCCCTTATAAGCAAAAATGATGATGGCTCCTCCTTGTACAAAAGATTCCGGAGGCAAAATACCCCTCCATTCGGATCTCCGGGAGAGGGGTGTACAGGGGGCGCCAGCATCGAGATTTACAATATCCTTCTCGAATATATGTGGCCTAAATTCTAACCTGAACTCCGTCCACCATTTCCTCCAGGCTAATAGGACCCAACTCCTCTTCCTGACCGAAACTCAAATCAGTGCCAAAACAGCCACTAATCACCTTAATTTCCCGGAGTATGAGCTCCTTACTTCTTTTAGATTGCATGGAGGCGTGTGCGCGTACGTCCGTAGCAATCTACTCTGCACCAGACTCCCCGCTTTAGAAGCTGGAAGAAAAGACATACTATGGATAAAACTCTCTTTCAGGGCTGCAACTAAATTCATCTGTTGCATTTACCGGTCTCCTCCTGACAACAACTTTGTCCAGCTCTTTGACTGCCTTTCTGAAAAAACCGACCATCTGATTTCTGAATATCCTTTCTCCGAGGTCACTATTCTTGGTGACTTCAATGTCCATAATAAGAAATGGCTAGGATCTTCAAAAACCGATCCACAAGGAAGCGGAGGCCTTTGCAGTCAGCAGTTATTTAGCGAATATGGTTCAGCACCCTACTTACGTTCCTCGCATCCCAACACACAGCTCAAATCCCTTGGATCTCCATCTTACTACAAATCCTGACTGCTATAAGATATCAGTCACCGCCCCCTGGGTCGCTCAGACCACGGTGGTCACTGCTTCCTGCGCAATGCAACCCGAGGTCACACAGTCATCACACCCACGTATCATTTGGCACTACAACTCCGCGAACTGGGACGAAATGCGAAATTACTTTTCCTCATTTCCATGGGCGTCTATCTGCTTCTCTCAACCTAACCCCTTTGGCGCTGGTTCTCTAAATCCTGTGACAAGGCCGGACTTGAAAAGGTCAAAGCTCACAAAAAGCTTCTACACAATCCCAGTCAAGAAAACCGTCAAGCATTTAACGACGCAAGAAACCGCTATGTCCGCATTCTTTCTGAGGCAAAAAACTCGTTTAATAACCACATCAAAAACAAAGTCCTCTTAAGCTCCAGCGGCAGCAAACCCTTCGGGACTCTTGATAAATCTATTGGGAATAATTTCTGCAAGAGCACGTTCCCACCTCTTGTCCCAGGGGATGAAATTGTATCTACCGCCCTGGGCAAAGCTGAACTTTTTGCCTCGTTGTTCGCCGGCAATTCTACTCTCAACCTACCTCCAAATGTTCAACCACCAACAGTCCCCAATGTCGCGCATAAAATGACGGATATCATTTTCAAAACTAAAAAGGCACGAAAGATGCTCTCTTCTTTTAATACCAGGAAAGCATCTGGCCTTGACGAGATCCCAGCAATTGTTCTCAAAAAATGCGCACCAGAACTTGCTCATGTCTTGAGTCGTCTGTTTCAGACATGTTACAATAGAGGCATATTCCCTAGTAACTGGAAAACTGCTCGAGTACAACCCGTCCCCAAGAAAGGATCGAAAGCGCTTCCTAGCAACTACATGCCTATTTCTCCCCTTTCAGTCATCTCCAAAATGATGGAAAAGTATATAAACACCGAACTACTAGAATTTCTTGAAAAACAGTCTAATCCACGACAGGCAGTATGGATTCCGACAGCGCAGATCAACTGCCGACCTCCTTTCGTTTGTCACCCATTCTTGTAACAAGTCTATGGAACTACACGACGAATCACAGATTGTCGCTCTAGACATATCCAAAGCATTCGACCAGGTCTGGCACGCAGTGCTGCTTAATAAATTACCGGCCTATGGCCTACCACCAAAACTATGTACGTGGACAGCAAATTTCCTCTTCAACCGGAGCATTTCTGTTGTCGTGGATGAGCAACTATATCCAATTAATGCAGGAGTTCCTCAAGGTTCAGCTTTAGCCCCTACTTTGTTTCTTCTCCACATCAATGACCTCCTCTCTAGCACATCCAACACAGTTCACAGTTACGCGGACGACAGCACCCTCCACCTCAATATACAATATTCTAAGCCTGTCTCTTTAGCCCAACTAGATGAGGATCGCAGACTCATGGAGGGTTCAATCTCCGTGGATCTCCAAAAAATATTAGACTGGGGAAGTAGAAATCTTGTACAATTCAACCCCACCAAATCACAGTCTTGCTTTCTTTCTCATAAGTGATACACCAGCCCTAGACCCATCACTAGAAACAACCAAGTTATTCAAAGTAATAAGTCCTTTTCACTTGTTGGCATCTCTGTGGATCGAAATCTCAGTTGGCACCCACATGTCCATCAATTGCAGAAGCGGCTGTTAAGAAATTAGGTTTACTCTGCCGGGCTAGCAAATACTTTTCACCAGCTAATCTCTATACTTTATATACTTCACAAATAAGACCAAACCTCGAATACTGCTCCCACATCTGGGGTGCGGCTGCCGCTTCTAAACTCGCTATCCTGGACTCCATTGAGAAGAGAGCTATACGTCTTATCGGTGATCCTACCCTCATCCAAAGGCTGCCACCCCTTGCCCACCGAAGTGCCGTTGGTGAACTCTCTCTCTCTCTCTTTTATAGATATCTGCACGGGCACTGCTCAGAGGAGCTTTCTTCCGTAGTTCCTCCACCTGCTGCCCCCAACAGATCTACCAGGGGAACAGAGCGAATGCACCCTTTTACTGTGTAGGTCACCAGACAAATAACATTTTGTTATGCCCGCTCTTTTGTCCCAAAGACTTCCAAGTTGTGGAATTCCTTGCCGGCACATGTTTTTCCTTCTCCCCCGAACCTCCAAACCTTCAGGTCCAGAATTAACAAGTTGCCTCTTTCCTCCTTGTCGACACCCACGGTACGATAGTATTTAGGCTGTAAGCCCTCGTGGTGTGTTGTTGAAATAAAATAAAAAAAAACTCGGGACGCAGCAAGTGCGTTATGGTAGTGAATTTTTATTAAATGCTTCAAATTTAAATAACTCAATTTTCTATAAACTTAGAGAGTTTAATTTCAATACGTAGTAAGGTCTTTCCTAAGGCAAGATATCCACAAAATTTCATTAAAATAACTTTGTAATTTTCGGAGAAAAAAATTTTTTTCGAAAGAAAATTTAAAATTTGAGTAACTCAATTTTCTCTAAACTTAGAAAGTTGAATTTTGGTACGTAGTAAGGTTGAGGCAACATATATAGTAAATTTCATTGAAACAGCTTTGTTATTTTCGGAGAAAAAAAAATTTTTCGAAAGAAAACTCAAAATTTTTCCGGAAAACCCCGTCTGATTTTTCTGGATAACGAACTCATCCAAGCCATTAATAAAAGACAGGCAGTTGCCAAGTTTCATCGAAATCGGTTAATTACAGCTACTGATGAAGACAACTTCGTTGTCGAAATACGTATCAAAAAAGATAGCGCATAACTCTGTTATTATTGTTGTACATACCAACAAAATATCAATCAGATTTTGGACCATATCACATCGTCTTCTATTTTAACACTAAAATAAATTTAATATTGAATGAGACAAACTTTAATTACTTTTAGTAGTACCAATCATAATAAAAATATGTCTAGTCAAAGTAACAAAACCCGATAAAAAAACAATTACGAAAACTAATAAATGCTGTTGAGCCAAAAATAGCCTTGTTAATATATCATATTCCCTTTCTTTGTCCAATTTTATCATATCTTTTGTTGGTCAGTAACAAAAGCCCAACAAATTATATCCCAAATGATACAGAAAACTTTACAACTCTAGATCTAAATAAAAGGACTGTAACAGCGGCAGAAGCAGAAGTCAATGGAAGGTTGATGAATGAATCTCATGAGTCAATAAGAAAAGCATTGACTAACCAACAGCAACCACATACTTATGAATTAAACATGTTTCAAATTTGAATAGCTCAATTTTCTGTAACCCTAGAAAGCTGAATTTTGGCACATAGTTAGGTATTTCCCAAAGCAATATGTAGACCAAGAAATTTTCGGAAAAAAAAATTTTTTTTGAAAGAAAACTCAAAATTTTCCCGGAAAACCCCGTTCGATTTTCCTGGCCAACGAACTCATCCAAGCCATTAATAAAAGAAAGGCACTTGCCGAGTTTCATCTAAATCGGTTAATTATTTTTTGAGTTATCAGACGGATACATATATATATATATATATATATATATATATATATATATATATATATATATATATATATATATATATATATATATATATATATATATATATATATATATATATATATATATATATATATATATATATATATATATATATATATATATATATATATATATATATATATATAAGCATATAAAAATTCAAACTGACCCCGGATATGGGTTCTAGGGGTCCTAATTCGCGCTCATTTGAAAGAATTTTTGCAAAGTCTCACCATCGATACCTCTCTATTAGTGAATTTTTTTAATAAAAATTCACTAAAAAGAGATACTTAATTTATTTGGTTTAAACACACATTTCAGGTTTAACACGTAGAACAAGCAAATGAAGCAAATCGAGCGCTGGAACAACAAGAAGTCGTAATCAAGATAATAGAAACTTTTTTAATAGATCATAAATGCACAAGTCCTGAAATTGGAACACCTGTATATATCAATCCTAGTCATGATGTTGTTTGATTTTATACAAAATCAACAGTGCACAATCCACAATCCCGTATGTTAGATTAAATGTGATTTACAATCCGTGAAGCAATCTATCATAGTGACATCGATATCTGGAATCCCTGCATTATCAGCTCTTTCATCGAACCGCTATCTCCACAAGCGTCTGGGCACGCTAAATCTGCCTAATCCTTTGGTACATACTGATATACTGATACTCTCTGATACAGATACACACACACAAACACAGACACACACTACAGTGATAAAGAAAGCTCTAACCCGAGTTCAACCAGCTGTCATTAATAACGCGTCGATATATACACAAGCTTTCATGCAAACTCGCTCTTCAGATTACACATAATATGATGGATTGGAGTTCGGTGAAGAGGCGATGGCAGACGCAAAAACAAATAATTATATTTTTACACTGATTCTCACGTTTTATATGCTTAGTAAAAGAAAAAGTATTGAGAGGTATGGATTTTTCATCACGTCACCAGACCGGTTATTAATAGAAAGTTAATGGAACTAGAAATATATTTCTAATTCGGTGTTAACCTCAAGATAAACAGTCAAAAATATGTTGCAAAAGTAGTTGGAGTTAGAGTAATATTAATTAAGCAGTACTAAAAGATTTTGAGGCTTATGGTTTTTCAACTATTTGCTTTTTGCTTTTAAAAATGAAATTGTTGTGATCGATGCTCGATGAAATACATATTGAAATATCTGTTGAATCAATAAATGTTAAAATCTGCAACATATCATTCTTTCTATTATTATTATTCGTTAGCAGCTGTTTTGCTTCCAGATTTCTATTTGCATAATAAACCACGCACCAATATTATTTATTAACAAATTCGGGACGCAGCAAGTGAGTTGTAGCGACGAATTTTCATAAGAATTGCACACTATTATTATACGGCATAGTAATAAATCTAATACTTTAAACTTACACAGACCTTGAAAATCCATTTTAGAGATCCTAGTACGTGCACATTTGAAGAATTCTTTCGAAACCGTTACCATAGATATCTTTCTATTATGAAAAAAATCTTGTGTTGTAACTCCTTTTGGCAAAAATGGCCAAAACTCAATTTTATATGAAGCTAAGGAACTAATTTGGCTATATCTGTAGATAGTGTAAGTCTCTTTAAAAGAAACCTGTATTACAAATGACAGTAAAGTTATACAAAAGATTTCCAGGAGAAAACTTAGTTCATATTTAGAAAAGTAAAGTATATGCCAAATTATAAACGTAGCAGCTATTTTTTTATGAATCGCCAGTATAATTTCGTTTTAGTCAACCTACTCAAACTGGTTTTTTCAGTATCAACAATAACAAAATGTCTGCTGAAAATTAAAATTTCAGACTCAAAAGTGACAAACTTATTGAGGTGTTTTAAACAAAAATGAGATTTTGTTCAAAACGTATGAAATCTGTGCACTAGTGTTTCTAAAAATGCCAAAATAAAGCATAAAAAACATACATTCATCGAGCTGGATCATGCAATATATAAACATATATATAAACATATAAAAATTTTAACGGACCTTGCTTTTGGGTTCTAGGGACCCAAATTTGCGCTCATCTGAGGAAATTTTTAAAAAGCTTTTTATCTTTAAACGATCATAGATTGTTAGTTCTTTAAACGGAGGGAAGCTTTGGTACATTAAATATAAAAATGTGGTTTTATTATCTTTTTTTCGAAGATACACAAATTACCTGAAAGAAAACACAAGATTTTCCAAAAAAAACTAGTCTGATTTTCCTGGCCGATAAAAATGTCGAAGCTATTTACCAAAAAACACGCGTGCCAAATGTAATTATAATCAATTTATTATTTTTTGAGTAACTGTGGTGACACCTAAATATATATTTGTGTGTGTGTGTCTATGGGTTGAACCGCCTCTAGAACTTATTAAAACTACATCTCGTCTCCTATTCTGAAGCCATTTTTAAGTGGTGAAGTAAATAAAAAAGAAAATGAAACTTTAAGGCCCCCATCTGCCCACTCCTTAAAGAGGTGGATAAGGGTGGGTTGTGTTGTTGTAACTCGTTTACGGAGCCTCAATATGCCTACCTTCTACAACTCACTGGAAATTGTCTCTATGGTCCCAGTGTGTGTAATCCTAAACCTAGGAAATAACTGATGGGATTTCGGCGGCCAAATTTCCAGTAACTGATTTACGAAAACAACCGATCGTTTTACAGCATCGTAACATGGATCACGCACAAGATACATTTTGCTCAAATTATGTTGTCACCGGCTGATCATTAACAAGGTTAATATTCAACTTATATTAATAATCAACCTCTATTACATTGCTACAATGACACTTAACACGAAAACATATTTCTCATTACCCGCAAGCCGAAACAATGAGAAGGTGACGAAATTATATATTTTTATTTTCATTTTAGAAACGCAAGTAGAAACAGATTAAAAACTAGTAGGGTTATTGCTTCTATAAAATTTTATCAAAATATTTACCCACAATCACAATATATAATTTCGTTACCTTCCCTTCTAATCCTTAGGGTTCTCTGGGAGCCTAGTTCCTGTTCATTTGAAAAAAAAGTCTGGACGCATCAAGTGCGTTATGGTAGTGAATTCTCCACAAATATGTCTTTTTCTTTAAAGAAAGCAGGCATGAAATTTGATTACCAGTATAACCCATATAGTAGAAACAATGTACTATGTTTAATCAAAATTGCTTAATTTTTTAAAATGTATAAAAAATTTCCGAAAATAAACTTAAAATGCTCCAGAAAAAGACTAGTTCCTGGCCAACGAACGTTAAGTTAATAGCAAATTGAGCTATTGAAATTTGAAACTTTAATGAAGATTCGCTACCATAACGCACTTGCTGCGTCCAGTTAAAATTGAAATCGGTTGCAGAAAAGAACAAGCACTTCTGAACCCACGGGAAAAGGCTACGGCTGTGTTAAGTGTGAAACGGTTTCACTAAGTTAGGGCAATAACAAACAGCAAGATGTTCTATTCAAATTGAATGAAGTCTTAAAAGTTTTCATTTCGTCCTAATTGAATTTGTCATACAAAAACTTGCCAAAAAATTCATCGGAATTACACAATCTGATCACATAATGGTAAAATGAAATAAGACTAAAAAAAGTAAAGTCACTGAGATTAGAACGCGTGTTATAGGAGTCCATTAATAAATCAACACTGCTGCCTTTACCCCACGGCCATTCTCGACATGCAAGAGGTATCTACTAACAGGTATATACTCTAGTATATTACTTTTCTAACGTCTTGATTATTTACACCATACAATTTTCGTTTAAAATTGTTTCTTTCTCATATTTTAACAAAATGAAGGAAAATGACGGCTGAGAGACCGATATAGGAGCATGTTAGTCATTTCGAGCCGTATTTTTTACTCGCAAAGCGCTAATGCGCACTAATGTACGACTACGAGAATTATCAATTTTGACGTTTCAACTTTTTTTTATCAGAGGCTTATAATTTCTTTGTCTTCTCACCTGGAGATCTGAATTTGAGCACAAAGGATACCTTTTGTGACAGAAATCAGCGTACCAAACTTGGTTACCATATCTTTTTAATTTTCGAAGATATGATTTTTTTTTCGAAAGAAAACCCAAAATTTTCCCGGAAAACCTAATCCCATTCTCCTGGATAACGTACTTGCCCAAGCCATTTACAAAAGGAAGGCACTCACCAAATTTGATCAAAATCGGCACATTATTTTTTGAGTTATCGGTGTGATACCTACATATAGGTATATATATATATATATATATATATATATATATATATATATATATATATATATATATATATATATATATATATATATATATATATATATATATAAACATAGAAAAATTGAAACTGACCCCGGATATGATATGGGTTTTAGCGGTCCTAGTTTGCGCTCATTTGAAGACATTTTTTCAAAATTCAAAAGTCGTGATCTCCTCAATAGTGATTTTTTAAAAAGAAAATTGACTAAAAAAATGTTTTCAAAATTCAAAAGTTGGGATCTCCTAATTAGCGGATTTTTTCTACGAAAATTGACTAAAAGAGTAGAAAAATCGCTTATAAGGTTCAAAATGTTACTAGCGCTGGTACCTACACAATCGATCAGATCTAATCTTGCAACTTATATAACAAATTAACAAAAAATAATCCTCTAAAAATAGCTCACTGTATAATTGGACTTTCCCTTGATTCAATTTTTCGACTGCAAGTCACGAAAAAATTGCTGTCGTCACAATTGTAATCCTTATATGATAGTTGGCTATTAAACGATTTAGTACGACATTTATTATCAATAGAATCCTGTATTTTAGTTCAAAGCAATAAAGCAATAAAAGCTTTAATCTGTCTACACAGCTTGTATGTGTCCATGAGAATTAAATCCAATAAACAATCATGTTTAGAATCAAATAAAACAATGCCCATAAATTCTGTACATTATCTTTATATGTTATTTATCCAATATAATTATTAGAACGTACACAGCTGAATGATCACTATATTTATTGCCATTATTTTGAGGGTACATTTATGTGCAAATTCGTACACCAATTCTGAAATTTGTACTTGTTAGGGATTATGTGCAATTAGCCCAAAATATAATTGCAACTTGATTAAGAAGCCGATTTTATGACTCGGATTACATAATGCTGTTTATGTTATGTTATTTATGGGACTAAATCAACGTTAAGGCCAAATACGAAATTCTTTTATCAGTACTATTTAGCAGATTATCATCATCATCGCAGTATAAAGGCGATGTCGCCTTGTCATTTCAAGCATGACTTTCTGTATCCAATGGCTTATCAGTGAATTTTCGCAGAAAAAAATGATTAAAAAAATATCGTGATTTTGCATTTTTTAAATATTTATCCAAATGAGCGCAAACCATAACCTCTAAAACCCATATTCAGACAGTTTCAATTTTTTATGTTTATATACAGGGTCATTTATCTATCAGATTTATTTGAGCTTTATATATATATATATATATATATATATATATATATATATATATATATATATATATATATATATATATATATAATTTGAAAGTTTGGTTGCAGCTATAATACGATGCAATGAGCTGCAACTTTCGGTTGAACCGGAAGTGACATTAACTTTTTTTCAAATAGAACCCTATAAGTATTACTGCATTTTAAAATTACATGTAAAATTTTGATGTTGTTGCATTTTTAATCGTTTTCCTATTTTCAATTGTTTTTCAGATATTTAATTTCTTCCAAAAATTTTAAAAGATGGAATAACTAACTAAAATTATTACCAATAATTGTAACGTTGAAAAGCTTATTCTTGATAAACACCTCGATAAAGGGTTGTCCTATCAAGAGCCATAAATAGTAATCTAAACTGTCATACAAGGGTATAGTATTTGCGTTCACTTTTTTGTCATTTCTTATTTCAAATCAAATGACTATAATATTTTCAAACTGTTCGACGTGGAATTTTATGCTCTATTGATATGTTATAGCATACCTTATAGCTCTGCCCCACGTACACTGGCTGGGCAGAACGAGGTCACCCTCATGGTGCCGGGTCACTCGGGGGTCAAAGGCAATGAAGAAACCTCGCGAAAAGAGGGTCTGTAGAACCATTTATTTGACCAGAAGCGGTCCTGGGTGTGACGAAGAGCACGACTAGGGGATCCATTAAGTCCTGGGTCAGAAACGAACATAAGTTGTACTGAACATACTGTCTAGGGCTCAGACATGGGAAGTCAGTAATTGAGGAACCAGTTCAAAGAGAGCTGTGGAGCTGCTAAATCTTAGCAGAGGGCAGCTTAGGAACATAACAGGACTCCTTGACTAGACACACGGCCGTCAAGAAACACCTGCATAAAATGGGGCGGTTCGGAGGGGACCTGACATGCAGACTCTGCAACGAGGGGGAGGAATCAGACCAGTACATCTTGTGCGAGTGCTGTGCAGACTAGTTCAAGGAACAGTGATTTTGGAATGGGTGGAGTAGAAAAGAGAAAGGGCATGCACAATAAGCCAAAGGCTGCGGTACTATCGGGGCGACAAAGACGCGGACGAACTCTATGGGAAAAATACCAGATAGATTAAATGAATATTTACAGAGATATTACAAAAAATGTGAAAAAACTCTTATTTGACTCATGTGTATTGTCGCAAGTGTGCTTTGGATGGTGTTAAATTTCATATTTAACAATATTGTAAATGTAAACTGACAGATAGTTAATTGTCTAATCGTGGCTGATAATAATACTTACACTAATCGTGATATTCTTAATATGTTTTATACATATGGCGAGTGTGGCAAAATTAACGTTGAAAAGTTTGTTTCTGGAAAAAACTTTAACAAAGCAGTATCCTATCAGGAGCCATTAGTAGTATTCTAAAATGTTATACAGGGTGTCTGGTATTTCCGTCCATTTTGTATCATTTTAAATGCCAATAACTCTCTTATTTCAAATCGAATGGCCATAATATTTCACCACCATTCGAGGTGGAATTTTATTCTCCATTGATATGTTATAGCATACTCTATAGTCAAAATGAATATTTTCACTCAATTTCTGGACATTTTTACTTAAAACATCTACATTACAAAAATAAACAAAATGAAATAAAAAAAATTGAAAAATAAAACTAAAGTAACTATTCACAATATCGCGCATGCTGTTGACGACATATAATAATTCTTCTTTGGACACCAGTCGTTGACCTTTGAATTTCTTTTTGCGACAATGGTGAAAATACCAGTCGTACTTTCTGCTCAAGAGATACACTTGAGTGTGTTTGGCTCACGTTTCGGTTATAATTCTAGCGCAATGTGCCAGAGCACCACCCAATTGGGACCAGAAAATATCTTGCTTAGGGGCAGTTCATCCAAAAAATATCTTACTTTTGAATTCACATATTTTTGCGAAGACCAGTTCCCGTTGTAAATACAGAATGATAGTTTATTGGTCGTTGATAAACAATAAACGTTAAAACTAAATTTATGCCGATGATTAGTTTTCCGAACTAGATGGGAATTTTGACCAAGAGTGGTTGTTTCTGAAATTCACTAGTCGTCCTTTGAAAATTTGGCTTCGTCTGTCCGAATAATTCTTTTAAGAAAATAGTTATCGAGTATGTCCATTAACTGCGTAAAGAACAGTTCTCTTCATTGTAAATGCTTATTTACGAGGGCTTGCACATTTTATAATTTATAAATATGCATACTGGCTTTGTTGATTATCCGCTGGACTGATGTATACAAAATTCCACTTGCAGCTTTGACTCCTTTTTTATTTTTTTACTTCAGCAACACACCACGCGGGTTCACAGCCTACATAATATCGTACCGTGGGTGCCGACAAGGAGGAAAAAGGCAACTTGTTAATTCTGGACTTGAAGGTTTGGAGGTTCGGAGGAGAAGGAAAAACATGGGCCGGCAAGGAATTCCACGGGACAAACCAGTGAGCATAACAAGATATTCTATGGTGACCTGGATAGTAAAAGGGTACATTCGCTCTGTTCCCCTGGTAGATCTGTTGAGGGCAGCAGGTGGAGGACCTATGAAAGAAAGCTCATCTGAGCAGTGCCCGTGCAGATATTTATAAAAGAGAGAGAGAGAGAGAGAGGTCACCAACGGCACGTCGGTGGGAAAGGGATAGCAGCCTTTGGGTGAGGGTAGGGTTACCGAATAGACGTATAGCTCTTTTCTGAATGAAGTCCAGGATAGCGAGT
The DNA here is from genome assembly GCA_964006375.1 of Tillus elongatus. Taxonomy (NCBI): domain Eukaryota; kingdom Metazoa; phylum Arthropoda; class Insecta; order Coleoptera; family Cleridae; genus Tillus; species Tillus elongatus. The sequence continues at coordinate 185,804,597 of OZ023265.1, read as the reverse complement.
GTAGAAGCGGCAGCGGCACCCCAGATGTGGGAGCAGTATTTGAGGTTTGGCCTTATTTGTGAAGTATATAAGGTATAAAGATTAGCTGGTGAAAAGTATTTGCGAGCCCGGAAGAGGAAACCTAATTTCTTAGCAGCCGCTTCTGCAATTGATGTGACATGTTGGTGCCAATTGAGATTTCGATCCACAGAAATACCAACAAGTGAAAAGGACTCATCACTTTGAATAACTTGGTATTCATTGTGATGGGTTTAGGGCTGGTGTATCTCTTATGAGAAAGAAAGCAAGACTGAGATTTGGTGAAGTTGAATTATACAAGCTTTCTACTTCCCCAGTCTAATATTTTTTGGAGATCCACAGAGACAGAACCCTCCATGAGTCTGCGATCCCCATCTAATTGGGCTAAAGAAATAGACAGCCTTTAGAACCTACTGTATATTGTATTAAATTAATTACATAATGGCGGAATTTCCGAAAGTACCGGAAATTGATAATAACTTAGTATTTTTAAATGGAATCACCATGTTTTTGAATTTTTTAATTTGAATTTTAGATTGAGTTTATGGGACATATTACTAACATACTAAGTGAGTGGTGGACGTGCCGCCACCTAGTTGCGGAACCAAGTAGTATGTTGTCACGCCCGCTCCAAATAACACAAAGTGTTAAAAAAAATAGAGACTGTATACAACTAACTAACAATTTAGAACATTGTCAGCCCTGGCCCATTTCTACCCCCGGTTCTAATTGTTGCGAGAATGCATCTAGTCTAACTAACCTAAAACGTCAACTTTCCGAGATAAAAATTGTTTTACTGACAAAAATACTCAGTGTTGTCAACATTTGTAAGAGTGCAACTAACAAAGATGAAACAACAACATTTTGACAGTAGAAAGCCAAAACTTTTAAGGTCATTTTTATTTGATTTAATTTGAAAAACCGTTCACAGAGCGGTCTGAAAAAAATTGAACGGGGTCAAAATAAAAGTTAGTGTAAACCTTTTTCAGTGTGTAAAACAGGCCATTATATTGTTGTTCTTCGCCCAATCCGCATCTCCCGGAAAACGTTTGGTACAAATACCGACGAATTGCGGTATAGTGTGTGGATGTCATGTCTTGCTGAAATATTAGTTTATTTTTATTGTAACGGTTACTTCATTAACAAGTTTCTGTTAGCGTTTTGTCAACGACATCTGCCAATAACTGTTAATATATTTCTCATAGGAGATGCGGGTTGTGCGAAGAGGAGCAATAGCATGGCCTGCAAGGTCACCAGATTTAAACAGCTTAGGCTTTTTTTGTGGGGGGGGGGGTCTACCTCAAAAATACGCTTTGCACTACCCTGCCAGACTGCGCAGATGATTTACGACAACGTGTCATCGCCGAACGTCAACAAATTTCACCAGAAATGCCTCGCAACGTACGAAACCACTTGGAACAATACTTTTATTATTGCATGAAAGCTGAAGGTTAACATTTCGAACATTTCATACATTAGTATACTGTTAAAATAATTAAAAATAATGCAAGAAGCTTGTTTGTTTTGTTTGGCAGATAACTCGTTTTCTCAAAAACTACTCAACCGATTTTCAAAAACTGATACTTTTCTCAAAGGGAATTTAATTAGCTTCAAAATGGAGGGTCACTAAATACTCCTTTCTATTTAAACTTTAAGGATTAAAACTCACCCCCGCTAGCGGGATGAACTGACAGGGATGAAGATATTGGCAAAACGTTTCCCCCGTCGAAATAGAAATTGACGTGTGCGAGCGATTTTTTTGAAAGACAATAAATTTGAAAAGTCAGGTCTGTTTCGTTTTCGCTGCGCCACTCTGTATATGGGAAATACTTAGTTCTCGGGTTAAACCGCGGCTTCAATTCATTAAAACTAGACGTTCTGAAGTCATTTTCAAGAAGTTAGGGAAATTGGAAATATGAATATGAAATAAAATGACTATAACCTCCGACGAACCATCAAATAACTCTCAGGTACTGGGTTGCGCACATTAAAACATTAAAGACGATATCTAGTAAAATTTGGAGAGTAGGCAGATTGAGGACTCGTGATCGAACTACAACAACACAACCTACCTTTATAACCCCGTTTTAAGGCGTAGACCGATGGATTCCATAGAACTAATTTCTTTTCATATTTTTTAACCTTTTCAAAGTCACCATGATAGACCTTTATAATTCTAATTTGCTTTGAATTTTCTCAAATTTAGGTTAGACCTAGGAAATTATACGTACTATAAATTATTGTCACGCCGGTGGGTGAGTACTACACCAAATTGGTAACCATCTTGGATATGTACGCGAAACATCCACATAATCCCAGATTTTTAGGGTACGACAAATTTATAAATGAGAAACGTTGCTAGATAAAATTGTGTATCTGGAAAGTGTTCGAACCAGCTGGTACTAAAATCCAAATGATAGTGAGCAGAAACAAATTAAAGTATAATTTTTTGGGGTGAATTTTGAATTAGGTATTCAATATCGTAATCAAGAAGCTGAATATTTAAATCAACTTCATGCGTTGTTTCTATAGAGAACAAAACAACGTATACAAGTCTTAGATAGAACTTTAAAAAATAAATCCATCAACAGAAAGCTTGCATGTTTACAGATTGCGAACAGCACATGTATATAGGTGATTTAAATAAGGGTAACAATATTGCCATGTTATATAGGGGTTGTGAAGTTATTGAGCAATATTGTATCAGAGGTGCATGTCTGTCAGAGCGGGCAGTAAGTAGTTAGGTCACTGTTCAAACAATTAATTAAAAGCAGTGTGTTATTAGCTGGTGGGGTCAGCATGTTGCACTCTACCGGTTCGGAAATGACGTAACTAACTGCAACTTGTGGGGTCCTCGTACCCGGAGAATCGTATTTACGGTGCGTGTGTACACGAGCCGCCACTTATTAAACATCCGATACAATTATCAACAAGTATTATTATCAACTTACTGCGTCTTCTTATCTTCCGGTGTATATAAAGTTAATCAGTTTTAAATTGTATTTTCAAACTCTTCTTATATAAGTTAAAAAAGTCTGGACGCAAGAAGTGCCTTATGGAAATGAATTTTCATTAAAATGTTTTTAATAGCAAATATGTCTCTTTAATGCAAGCAGGAATCAATTTGGTCACCGGTATAACCTATATAGTAAAAACAATGTACCATATTTTATCAAATTAACTTGTTTGAAAATGTACAAAAATGTTCCGAAAGTAAGCTTAAAATGTTTCCGAAAAAATTCGTTTCCAAGCCGACGAAACCTTAGGTGAGTTATTGAATTTTGAAGCATTTAACGAAAATTCGCTACCAAAACGCACCTACCGCGTCTCGATTTTTTACAAACGTGCCTCATATTTCGATGAAAAATGAAAAAATGCAATAAGGGATGTTCAAAAAAAAATTGTAGGCATCACCAACGACTTATGGGCCACCCTGTGATTGTCAAAATAGTTTTATAAGATCCAGCTGAACACACCCTATAGTTAGCATATACAATTTTTCTCGTATCTTGCATAATAAGAATTATATTGGGCTTAGTAGAAATGCGTCACCCTGTATATATGTAAACAGAAAGTAAACCCGGATATGGATTCTAAGGGGCCTAGTTTGCGCTCATTTGAAGAAATCTTTTCCAATTCAAAAGCCGCGATCTCCTCAATGACGAACTTTTTCTACGAAAATTAGCTAAAAATTATAGACCGTTAAACCAAGAATTTGACTAAAACTACTTCCAAAGCATCAGAGAAAGTGTCTATTTGAAATGAATTTTCTGGAAATATTTTATTAAAATGAAGGGCAATGATGGTTGAAACTGAAACTTAAGGGTTTGCAGAACACTCTTTACATAATCCGTATTTCTTTCAAGTTCTTTGCCTAAATGTTGCCAATTTTGACGTTTCAATCGCAACTATTTACGTTTTGAGGAAAACAACAATTTTTTTTCTTTAAACGCCTCCAACTTTTTTGTCTTTAAACTTACAGACCTAAATCTTGGTAAATTGTTCTCCCTTATATATATATATATATATATATATATATATATATATATATATATATATATATATATATATATATATATATATATATATATATATATATAATAATGGCTTGAATTTTATATTATATTTTGTATATTATATTAATTTTATGTTAATTGCCACACTGTTGTGCGCCAATTATTCAATTGTCTTACTTTTATTATATTATATATTAATTTTTATTTTATTTAATGCCCTATTAAAATGATATTTAAAAAGATAATGATATTACACCATGTGTTATGGGTGACCCTGTATATTTTGTAATGTAAAATTGTATCTGAATAAAGTGTTTATGACTCTTGGTGTTTGAAATTTAATATGTGTGGGTTCATCAAATGAAAGCTAGCTCAGTGTTATATGGGTTGCCTACCCTTCTACTATATATATTTATATCAAATAAATTATAATCAAAATATCTTATGTACTTACTTGATCTCAGTGGTAGGTTCTGCTATAATAGGGGAAAAGAAAATAGCCTGCAAATATTTATATTAATCGTAATTTTATCTTATGGGTTTTTGTTTCAAAGAATTATGTTTTTAGCAAATTTTTTTATAACAACTTTTATTGACAGAGTTTTATAAATTTTAAAGCTAAAGGGATCCGTTGTTATAAATTTTCAATCTTACTATTAGATTACAATGATTAATATTAATAAACCGAGTTTTCGACTGCTTTTCAATTGTTTGTAATAATAAATATGGATCCTGACCTGCACTCCTAACTCCCTCTACATTCGTAAATTTGAATTATGGTAATATGAAAATAAGATTTATTTTTATGCATTAAATCTTATTTTCCCATAAACGCTTTTGATTGACGTTTAATCGACAGAAAATATACTGTCTTTTAAACTAAATTGATTGCCTCCTTGAGTTGATTTTGATAAAATAATTAAATCTCAAACCTTGGTTCCTCGCTGCTGGTGGTGGGTATCCTTTAATATAGGTATTCTTGATATATTTACTGTTTATCTTGTAATTTGTTACGTTAAAACTTGATATAACCTTTTGTTATTTATTTCAGTGGAACAATAGATCTTCTTTACACAATATATACTTTAAAATATTTATATTTAAAATGGGAAGCAATAATGACGCTCTCTGGCATCTGAATTTCATCAACAACCAACAATAAATCATAACAAAAGCGGAAATGTTGCCCCAATTCATCTAATATTTGATATCAAGGCATCCTTTCTTGACATTAATTAATACATATTTTGACATCTATGCTTCCGGTAAGTTGAAAAAAAATCATTATTCTTAAAAATGACATTTGGCCTAACCTTACTTTTTTAATCTAATTATAAGCAATAACAAATTTATAAATTCATTAAGTTCATATGCTGCAATCTTGTTTTAAAAGTTCCACAACACAAACACTGTCTTTGGTAAACTTCAGTTCATTGTTCACATAAATAAAATAATAAACTTACATCTAAATACATCATACAAAAGGTTTTTTTTTTCATTACCTTTAGGTAATTGATTTTATAACATAATTATTTGGTATTTATTTCGTGCTTAAGAGTTTAATCTATTTGCAGATAGGTTTTTGGCTCTTTTAAATTCTTTTAAACTGAAATGCTTTCCAAATTTGCTAGTTATAAATTTTAAGAATTATAATTAATGATCATTTCAACAAATTATGGCATTATATCTTTCATTGCTTATCCAAATAACACTGACTAACAATAATAGTGAATGTGCTTGTATATTAATGTTATTATTTGGTTTTCTGTTTTAGTGTACAGTAAAATATGTCGAACGATGTGGATATGTATACAATATACAGATAACCCATATGCATTACGTGTTAACCGTAAGTATTTTACTTATTACTGACCAGTGGTACTACTACTACCCCCCATTACTAATCTGGTCACCCAATTTTGTAGATCTGACCATCTACTTTATTGAAATAATAATCGAAACTTAGCTTTGTCATACTAGTTTCCGTCAGGGTTTTCATTTTTGTTTTTATAACTTAATATGGCCTTTGCAATTCTCAGCACAATATATATATATATATATATATATATATATATATATATATATATATATATATATATATATATATATATATATATATATATATCTTTTGGAATATTGCACTACACTGTAATCACTTTTAAATATGCGTGAACCGCAAACCAATAATAAATCACAAACGTACAGCAAACAAGTAATATATATATATATATATATATATATATATATATATATATATATATATATATATATATATATATATATATATATATATATATATATATATATATTTGAAACTGACCCTGGATATGGGTTCTAGTGGGGCTAGTTCGCGCTCTTTTGCAGATACTTTTTCTAAATTCAAAAGTCGGGAGTGATTTTTTTTAAAAGAAAATTCACTAAAACAAGCACTTGTGAAGCCACGGGAAAAGTCTACGACTGCATTAAATATGGAACGGTTTCACTAAGTTAGGGCAAGAACAAACAACCAGATAGGCTAATCAAATTGAATTAAGTTGTAAAAATTTCGTCTATTCTTTATTAATTTCTTTTTTACAAAAACTCGCTAAAAAATTCATCGAAATAACAACAATCTGATTAGATAACGGTAAAGTGAAATGAGACTAAAAAAAATTGATAAAAAGTAAAGTCACTAACTAGGATTAAAACTCGTCATGTAGGAGTCGATAATACGATGTACAGGGACTTGGCCACCGAGCTACGCTCGACATATATTTACTAGCAAGTATATCCCATAATGCATGTTAACTGTTCAACGTTTTACAATTTACACATTTCGATTTACAAATGGATTTTTTGCTCATATCTTATCGAAATCAAGGAAAAAAGCGACGTAGACACATATCTAGGAGCTTGCTAGTTATTTCTTGTAGTATTTTTTACTTGCATTCGTACTCATTCAATTTTGACGTTTTAACTTTCTTGAATCACATTTAATTAATTAAAAATTGGCAACATCAGCAAGAGCTCTAGCGCGGCTGAGGGTGTCGTCTGCATAGCGCTGGTGATACCCAAACTTTCCAGCCTTTGAACGTTGGCCAGCTTCCGGGTAGCAGTTAGATTCACACCACACCACCAGGCCACTGCCCCATAAAGCAATCTGGGCCTGATGATCGCAGTGTAAATCCAATAAAGGATCCGAGGATTAAGCCCCAGGTCTTTCATATCACACGGCGCAGCTGCCAGAGGGTCGCTACTTTCTTCCTCACTATTCGTTCTATTTGCGACCCCCATGAAAATCTGGAGTCCAGGACCACCCCCAGATAATGGACCTCACGCACTAAACTTAAAGGTTTTCCAAACATCACCGGTGCCTAAACACCGCTCTAAGGTAGACAGTTACACTTTTTACCTGTATAATATATTTTGTAGGTTGTATACGGTACCTATTTCACATTTTATTAAACTCATAATACCCCGCCCAGTTTTGCAGTGTGTTACCCATAAAAAGTTCTCGGAAATGATGTTTTCAAGGTGCCGGTGGAGAACTGAGCTGACAGTCAGTTATCCACCGTCGTGCTACAACGAAAAAACTGTAAAATATTTGTTTAGTAACGCTTTCTAAAGTGAAGTGTTTCGAAGCAAAGCTCGTCGAAATATTGTGAACCTGATTAAATGTAAACGAAGATAAATTGATTCTAATTAACCAAACCCATGCTTAAATGGGGGCCTACCCCATCAGTAACACAAATTAATAAACATATATTTTGTTTTGCTGGTTAAGCAATTTCATAATTTTATTATAGCAAAAGTGCTGCCAGAAAATTAAATGATCCTGACAAATAATAATAGTTTAGAAAAATGGTTTAACTCTTATATTTCCACTTTAGTGTCCCAGAAATGGCATATTTTCATTGCGACTGAACAGCCATAACCTTGTTTAAGAATTTAATGTCGAATTGACAAGTGGCATACAAAGATTTATTTAAAATACCAAAAAGGCATCAGCTATCAGTGCAGCCAGGAGTTTTATAAAACTAAATATATTTAGCTCGGTTGAGTATTTATACTCGTATGTGTTAAATTCTACAATTCTAGCTTTACTAATTTTTTAAAACGTAAAGGTCTCTCTCTCTCGTGAAATACGCTACAAAACCTCTTACCTTTAGATTTTTCTGGTAAACTTTCTGATACATTTTGAGCTAGCGATGTAAGATACCTAGGACTGCCAGGCATGAGTGGTGAATTCCATAAGGATTTATAGTAGGCTGAAAAACCATGTGGTGGCTGGAAATGAAGCGGCGAACCATTTGTGTCATCTGAAAATAAATGGAAACAATTGTTACACCAAGCTTAAATAAAATGGTTTTGCTTTCTTTCTAGACCATCATTACATGTTCTGTTTTCCAGAACTCTAAACCGTAGAAAGAGAGAGTGAGACAGTCAGGGAGGTTTTTTAAAGTTATTTGATGGCTGTGGCCTCCCAGGCCATTAGCGCAATTTTTCGAAATTTATCTGATAATTGTACAATTTTTCAGACACGGCGGTCTTCTCGTTGTCCTGCCAATGAAATTACAATTACCTAATTCTTCTTTAGTTGAGGCATCCAGCTTTATTTTTTTAATGAATTTGGGAAAAAACGCTCCGACCCGTGATTTTGTGTTTTTAGGGGGGCCTATTTTAAGCATATTTTCCAACCTACCCCTTCAACCCCCTAGCGGGAAAGAAATGCACCCTTAAAATTTCAAAAGGGAAGTAAAGTCGAGTCAAACATTATTTCAAAGGGTACACAATTACCTTTCCAATGATGCCTTATTTGTTTGATTTTACTGCAATAGTTAAAGCAAAAACGGCTTTACACACTTAAACCCCATAGTTTTGATATCAATGAAAAAGTCACGTAACTTTCAGTTTTTAGGAGTCAAAACTTACCTAATTCATTGTGATGAGATACTTTACATGTGTGTTAGATATTACAAATTATTAAAAAGAAAATAAATACACTTGATTTTTTTAACTTAATTAAAACTTTAATTTGATTATATTGGACCTTAAAATTGTTTTTGTTAAAATAAGCAACGTAAAAATGATTATGGTATTTTTACTCATAAAAACTGAAATTTACGTGACTTTTTCATTGGTCCCAAAACTATGGGGTTTAAGTTTGTAAAGCCGTTTTCGGTTGTACTGTTGCAAAAAAGTCCAACAAATAAGGCATCATCAGAAAGGTAATTGTGTACCTTTTGAAATAATGTATAATTCGACCCCACGTCCCATTTGAAATTTTAAGGGTGCATTTGTTTCCCGCTAGGGGGTTGAAGGGGTAGGTTGGAAAATATGCTTAAAATGTGTCCTCCTAAAAAAAAACATGGGTCCGAGCGTTTTTTCTTCAGCTTCACAAAAAAATAAAACTGGATGCATACTATTCGTTTGGCAACCCTATATATACAGTGTGGAACAGCCAAATGGAATAAATTCGATAACGGATAAATGAGGGCGTGTTGGGAAAAACGCTTGGACACGTCGATTTGTATTTTTAACTGCGCATCTTTTTCAAGAAAAAAAATTATATAGGGTGCGTCATGTGACAGTGGACAATACCAACTTTCTTATTTTAAATACAAGCCCCTGTATATTATTAATTTTTTGGATTCTTCAGAAAATTCTAGACATAATTCATGTACAATGTCCTATACCTATCTTCAACTGTTTCGGAAATATTAAGTATTTTCAGATTTATTACAAAAATTAACATTAAAAATAGAAAATTATTTTATTTCACAAATTCGCTACATTGCATTCAATAATTATTTCCCATTCAGCTCTTGATAATGAGAAAGTAAACAAAAACCATTCCTGCGTTTCTTTTTACTGATATGAAATGAAACAAAAACAAAAACAGTTTTCTTTCTGTTCGTAAAAAACTCGTAGCCTTAGCAACTTGTTGTCTGCCTGCATGACAGTAGTGATTAGTGTCAGTGCTATTGTCGTTTGAATTTCGTTAACTGTACGTAATAATATCAGAAAAATGGTTCATTTAACAGAAATGCACAAAATAACCATTCTACAAATGATTGGTTATGGAGATAACACACGGACACAGATGGAAGTGTCTCGCTTATTTCACGAAAAATTTCCAAATTTGCCGCCTGTATCCCAAGGAACAATTAGCAAAATAGAAAAGCAGTTTCGCGAGCTTGGTCATGTGAGACAGATAAAAAAAGTAGCTGCCAATGCAGTAAGTGATGATACGAAATTGGATATTACGCTTGAGTTTCAAGAAAACCCACATACTTCTGGTCGACAAGCAGCCCAACTATTCAACGTTAGCCACACAGCAATTTTTCGAACATTAAAGGAAAGTAAAATGCATCCCTATAAAATGATACCAACTCAGGAGCTCATGGAGGACGATTTCGATAGGAGAACGTATTTTTGTGAACAAATGATGGCAATGTTAGATAACAATGTGATCCAATTAGAAGATGTTTTGTTTTCTGATGAGAGCACATTTACACTTCACGGTCATGTTAATCGTCAAAATTGCCGCTATTGGTCTAATGAGAATCCTCATTGGATGAGAGGGGAACATACGCAATATCCTGAAAAAGTTAATGTTTGGGCAGGAATTGTTGGAAATCATATCGTAGGTGCCTTTTTCATTGATGGCAACTTGAATGGGGATAAATATTTAGAACTGCTCCAAAATAATGTCGTGCCAACTTTGACAAACTTATATCCAGATCCAGCAAACCCACAAGTTCCTGCCAATAAAATATGGTTTCAGCAAGATTGAGCACCGCCCCATTACCAAATCAATGTCCGGCAGTACCTGAACCAAATTTTTCCAAATCGGTGGATAGGGAGGCGCGGATCGATAGAATGGCCAGCACGATCTCCTGATCTGTCGCTATTAGACTACTTTTTGTGGGGATATGTCAAAAGTGTTGTATACAAAACTAAGCCCCTCAACTTAGATGACTTAAAAAGACGAATCACGCTTGCGATTAGATCAGTCACGCCTGCGATGTTGAGTAATGTTAGAAGACATTTCTATACCAGATTAGCATGTTGCCAAGATGTTCGTGGCGAGCATTTTGAACATTTACTACATTGACATTAATTTTTTTTTGTTTTTTTAAATTATTAAGAAATAATCAGTATTTCTTATTAGAATTTGTGAAATAAAATAATTTTCTATTTTTAATGTTAATTTTTGTAATAAATCTGAAAATACTTAATATTTCCGAAACAGTTGAAGATAGGTATAGGACATTGTACATGAATTATGTCTAGAATTTTCTGAAGAATCCAAAAAATTAATAATATACAGGGGCTTGTATTTAAAATAAGAAAGTTGGTATTGGCCACTGTCACATGACGCACCCTATATAATTTTTTTTTCTTGAAAAAGATGCGCAGTTAAAAATACAAATCGACGTGTCCAAGCGTTTTTCCCAACACGTTTTCATTTATCCGTAATCGAATTTATTCCATTTGGCTGTTCCACACTGTATATATATATATATATATATATATATATATATATATATATATATATATATATATATATATATATATAACGTTCGTTTGACATGGTGTACACCTGATTCTTCTGTATTATTGATTAGTACCTACTTGTGGATACAATTTGGAATATTTTATTTACAGGAAATAATCTTATCTTATTCGTTCTCTTTTGATTGTTGTCTTCAATAGAGTTTATGTTTTCCACCCTTTAAATGACTTTCTTCGAAAATTTAACAATCTGAGGTATCAACATTTTGATGGTACCGCGTAAACAATTTAGTGATCTACCAAAATTTAAAAAAACGAGGGTTGCCATTGAAAAAATGTCGATGACGTCATACTTGAAAAGTCTGGACGCAGAAAGTGCGATATGATAGTGAATTTCCATAGAAATGATCTGCAACCAAATATTTTTTATAACTTTTTTTTTCTTGTAACATAAAAATCTAAATTTTGGTGTATTTTCATATCATAACCTACCTACCCAATTTGGTTACCACAGCTTTTATATTTTTTAAAAGAACATTTTTTTTTCGAACGGAATCTAAAAATTTTCCCGGAGAACCTGGCGTGATTTTCCTGGCTAACGAACTTATCCAAACCATACACAAAAGGAACGTACATGCAAAATCGGACATTACTTTTTGAATTATCGGTGTGATACCTTTCTCTCTCTCTCTCTCTCTCTCTCTCTATATATATATATATATATATATATATATATATATATATATATATATATATATATATATATATATATATATATATATATATATATATAACATAATATAAAAATTGAAACTGTCCCCGGGATTGGGTTCTGGGGTTCCTAGTGTTCGCGCTCATTTGAGAAAATGTTTCCAAATTCAAAAGTTGGAATCTCCCCATAAGTGAATTTTTTCTACGAAAATTCAATTAAAGCAGAAGAATGAGAAATGTAAATTGTATGCAAAAATATGTATTTTTGAAAACTAGAATTGACATATCCGAGAATTTCGTCAAAACACATAATTTTGCCGCTCACTGTATATATACGTTTTAAAGGTTCCCAAAATATGGGTTCTAGCGGTTCTAATCTATGCTGATTTGAAGAATTTTATCGAAGTTTCAAAGTTGTGACTTCTGTAATGGCTAATTTTCTGTTTGAGGAAATAAATGAATCTCTATGTTTTCAATATCATTTATTTACAGTCAGATTGAAATAGTAGAACAAATTAACAAAAGTCTGGACGCGGCAAGTGCGTTAGTGAATTTTCATAGAAATGATCTGGCACATAATATTTTTTATAACTTATTTTTGCTTTTATTATCATTACCTTGTGTACCCAATTTGATTACCATAGCTCTTTTACTTTGGAAGATAATTTTTTTTTCCGAAAGAAAACCCAAGTTGTGTTGTAATGGTTTATTACTTGTAGGTTTTATTGGATCGTCGTAGTCTTTATGTGTTGTTTATACTTATATTTTAGATGTAGACATGCCTTGTAAGCTTTGAAGGTAATAAATATGTATGTAAAAATATGTATATATATATATATATATATATATATATATATATATATATATATATATATATATATATATATATATATATATATATATATATATACACTGAAACTAACTCCGGATATGGGTTCTAGGGGTGGTCCTAGTTCGCGCTCATTTGAAAAACACTTTTTAAAAGTCGGGATATCCCTACTAGCGATTTTTTTCTAAAATAATTCACTAAAAGATTAAAGATTCCACAACATTTTGATGACAATGCGTTTGTAACATATACAGACTGAGCTATTTAAAAAAACGCATATATCTAGTCAGTCATCTTGACTGATTCAGTTCAATCATAATAATTAATCATCCCATTTCCAATAAATATCGTTAAATCAGTGCTTTGTCAACTAACTTCATTGTCATCTTTATCGGTAGCATGGTTGACCGAGCCATTGTCGTATCTGTGGGAAGTGGTCCCATTATTAGATAAGTATTTCGGAAATAACATATTAGTGTGTAATTGATGTCCGTATGATTTTTGCCTAATGGTGTACCGCAATATTTTAATGACGTTAAAGCGGCGCCAGACGTTTACAATTCATCTCTAAAGTCTTCCTAGTGAGTCTTAAGCTTGCAGAATACGAGGGTATATCAATTATTTATGAGTTTGATCTTAGGTTTTGAAAAAGTTCACGTGTTGTTTCAGTAAATTTTTATCAAGAAAATCTACTAATACAGAGGTAACGATGGTCAGAAAAATACTTAACTGATGTGAGCGAAACTTGGCACATATCTTCATTTTGTCTAGATCGCAGATGAGTTCGTAATCAGCTATAACGGACATTTTTCCCAAAAAATATACAAAAAGGTTTTTGAATATGCTATACTTTTAAAAGTATTAGACTAACTGGACTGAGACTTAGTGTAAATAAATCTGTGTTGTGGGTTTTAAGTAATTAGGTCCACCAGTTTTAAATTTTTTCCAAATTAAAAGTAAAATCTGACATGAATTGAAATTACTTAAGTGTTTAAAGTCCATTGTCTGACAAATACAGAGTAGTTAGCTGCCATGCGTAGAATACATACTACTGGAACAAACAATACAAATAACACGAGTAAAAGATACTACCCAAACTATCAATCGAAAAATCTCGGCCACAAAAATCCCGACAACCGTTGTCAACAATTACGACGTTAAAATAATAGATGACATGAAAGTGCTTGTAAAAGTGAGTGTTTTTTTTAAGTGGGGGGATTCAATACATTTTTAAAATACACTACATTTGTAGCTTTATGAACCGCCATAATTAACGTTTCAGACTAAAATCGCAATAAAGACATTTTTACGGAACTAGAAAGGAAATAGAGCGAATTTTTGGGTGACTCATCGGATTTATGCTTCAATATCGTAACGTTACTTTTCGACATTTTCCACCTATGCTTAGTAACTAATATGTACACAATGTCTGGAGAGAAACCGCTACAAATCGCAATATCTGTTGGAGAAACATAATTGGTACGCCCCTGTCTCTTTACTTTCATTCGGTTGCATTAACCTTTAAGTTTCTACCTGAAAGTAGTTATCTCTGGATTTCACATTCCTTTTCAATTTGCTGGTAATCTTTATCCTCTAGCCGTCTGTATCGCTTTCCGTTTACGCGTGAATAATGCCATACAAAGAATATATATATATATATATATATATATATATATATATATATATATATATATATATATATATATATATATATATATATATATACTGTTAGGTCCTTTCCTGTAAATAGCTTTAGCTGTCTTTGACGTGTTCTTAAAATGTACCCAGTGGATTTCTCCACTAGGAATAATGCTTCTAACTGGTTTGTCATCATGCATTACAGACATTATGTCAACTACGTCAAATAGCGTCACGTGAAAGCTCGATAAAAGCAAGCTTTTCGCAAAGCACAAGTCAGTTATACTATAGATCTCCTCTTCTTAGCTTCTTGGGACTCCCACTTAAACACCGCTCGTGTGCTTAAGACAGTGCAGTTCTACAACAGATCTCATCTTCTTAGCTTCTTGGGACTCCGAGATCCCAAACTTCCACTTAAACACTCATGTGCTTAAGTCAGTTCAGTTCTACAGTGCAGTTCTACGATTTATCTCATCTTCTAAGCTTCTTGGGACTTCTAAGATCCAAATCTTCTACTTAAACACCGCTCCTGTGATTAAGCCAGTTCAGTTCAAGTTCCAATCTTCCTACAGAAATTCCGTTCGTACAGTGATACAGTGAAAAGTCAGTGTTTATTTAAATTAGAAAGTATACGCGCAGTTAAATGCAATAGCAAGTAGCTAATAAGATTGTGAAATCTCCTGAATAACTCATTAAATCAAGTGTAAAACCACAAATTGTAAATAAATGTTAAGTTCAAAGTGTACATAGTAACAATACAACATATATAAATATAAAAAGTGTATTATTGAAATCGTCTGTAATCTGATGGTATGAAGCGATTGGTAGAAGTTTCTCCCTTTAAATGTCAAATTTTATAGGATTCTATTATAGGAAAGAGGCTTCTACAAATCGCTTCATACCATCAGATTCAAATCATCATTTCCGTGACAAAATCTCGAGTTTGAGCTTTCTTGTTCGGAGGTTACACACTTTTCCTTTGAGCAGTAAGCGATACAATTCAGAGATAAACAAAATTATAGATATTGCGATTTGTAACGGTTTCTCTCCAGACATTGTATATAGATTAGTTACTAAGTATAGGTGAAAAATGTCGATAAGTAACATTAGGGCATTGAAGCCTAGATCCCATGATCGACCCAAAAAGTTTGCTCTATAACCTTTCTATGCTTTTCTTACAAAAGGGTTAGATAAAATCTTCAAAGCTTACGACTTTAGAGTTGTTTATAAAGTTGATAATTTGAAGAACTTTTTGGGTGAGCCGAAGGATACTATTAACTTTTAACAGAAATCGGCCATTTATCAAATATATTCTAATAATTGCGGGTAAATCTATATTGGGCAAACGCGAAGATCAATAACAACAAGATTCAAAGAGCACATAGCACATTTAGGAATCAATAGAGCAGAAAAATTTAGCGTTCCCCAACATATGAGTGACTCGGTGCAAAAGGTAGGTGATAGTAATCTTAAGTTATTGAAGGCAACCACGGATTATCGCAAGTTAGATGCTTTGGAAAGTTTGGAAATCCGCAAGGTGAATCCACAGAATTTGGCGAATACAGACATGGGTCCGGTCAATTCAGCACTATTTGAAATAGCGTGAAATAATCCATGGTTGCTTTCAACATCGACACAACTGGTTAGGCGTATCCACTGACACAACATTAGTCCATGAATTACGTACTGAGGCATCTGATATTGCATCATACCGTGTTGCATCAGCAGGTATTTCATCACCAGGTATTACATCATCCAGTATTGTATTATCATCCGACATTGCATCATCGGTATTACATCATTTTTAGTGTATAGTTTAGGTATATAAATAGGATAATGTTGCCCATACAGTTAGTTTAGTGACAGCTACTGATGAAGACTACTTCGCTGTCGAAACACGTATCTAGCGCATAACTCTCTGTTATTATTTTTGTGGTTTTTGGGATGATTCTGCTTTTTGTTTCAGTTTCCAACCACAGTGTTCAACCTCAGTCTTTTATTTGCATTGTTTGATTATCGTAGTATGTATCAATCTATGCATGGCAGCTGACCACTCTGTCTTTCTCAGGCATTGGACTTTAACTTGAGTCGCTTCAATTCATGTCTTCCAGATTTTAGTTTTAATTTGGAAGAAATTTTAAATATTGCCTACCAAATTACCTAAAATTCACAACAGAAGTTTATTTACACCATTTCTAGCTACATGGGAGTGTTATTCCAGTTAATCTAATCTATAAAAATATTTTTGAAGAAAGATTTATGGCTGATTTACGAACTTGTCAGTTATATTAACAAAATGAAGATATGTGCTAAGGTTTGCTCACTAACATATAAAAATTTAAACGGACCTTGAATATAAGTTCTAAGGGCTCTAATTCGCGCTCGTTTAAAAGAATTTTCCGAAAGTCGGACCATCATTACCTCTCCATTAGAAAATTTTCTTAATGAAAATTCACTGATAATAAAAAGGTGTACCTAAAGAAATGTGAACAACAGTCTGCTAGAAAAGGCGAAAGAAGAAAAAAGTTTACTGATGTGGCCTATTTACTACAAAGCTTTTACATATTCGAATTTCTTTAATAAAAAAATTCTGATTTTTCTCTTTGAAAATTTGCGTATTTTTCATTGATTGTTGTTGCCCTTACTTGGTGAAACTTGTCCATACTACATACAGACTTGGAGACTACTTCTCTGGCTTCACTGTTGGTTTTTGTAGGTGAAGGACGTAGCCAGCGCGTGAGCTAACTGGAGTAAGTGGCCCTTCCAATTCTGGAAGTTCTAGGATGTTCTTCAATGCTTCAAAGCATTCCAGAATTCGAAAGGCCACTTGCTCCAGTTAGCTCACGCGCTGGCTACGTCCTTCACCTACAAAAACCAACAGTGAAGCCAGAGAAGTAGTCTCCAAGTCTGTATGTAGTTGCGTATTTTTGTTTAACTCTTACATATCCCCTGTATTAAAAAAGCAATATAATGTTTTGTTGTTGTTTGGATGAATCAGTTTATTATACGCTATCACTCGTTGCCTTGAGTGATTTGTTATTAATAATTAATTGTGGTGAAAATATGTGGTGTGCAGATGGAAGAAACTGTCATTCTGGATTCATTGAAATTACTCACCCATGATTATTATGCTTTCTAGGAACACCTTGTTATAAATGTCATCAAACACCTTTATTATGTTGTGTTCTCATCTGTGATAAATTTTTAGAATAACACTTTGTTGATTCTAATAACTAAAATATACAAAAGATACAGGAACAGAAAGCAAAAACACTTTAGCAAGAACAAACATATTAACAGAGAGCTATGGCTTGATACCCATTTCCGCAAGGAAGTTGTATTCATCAGTAGCTGTCGCTAAATTTTTTATTATTATTTTGGTCGATTTTGAGGGTATTTCCACTTTTTGTTTCAGTTTACATTTAGAGTCTCTAATTTAGGCTACAAAATAGTTGATTGTGTTTATATTGTTAAAATTTACTTGAAGAACATGGATAAATACTCTGATCGCAATAGTACGTAAGGGCTTTTATTATACATATTACTTGCTTTTCACCTTAGACTGGGTTTCCAATTAAGTCTGTAATAGCAGTCGCAGTGGTACAGGCGCCTTTGGAATTAAGGGTTCTGGCCTCAAGTCTCAGTATAAGCGTTAAATTATTTTTCAGTACATAATGTATATTAAAATCAACCGAAGTTGTGGCATTGTGTTTGAGCGAATTGAATATCTACTCGTTCAAACTTTGGGGGGGGGGGGTTAAGCCTTTGGTGCCATACCATATGATGTTGGACACGTTGAAAATGCCTATTCTCCCACATTTCCCCGGTTTTAACAGTACAGTTTTTATTTTATGTAATATTGCGTCTCGTTTTATATAATCTATATGCATATTATCGGCTACTATCGAACATATTTTCATTTTCACACTAGTTGGTATGATGTCGTTGATTACCTACCTTAAATACTGCAGCTTTCCAGTCAGATGTAACACTTATTGTTTAGCAACGGCCAGACTTTTATCTATTTTATATTATTGATTTTTATTCCAATTGAAAGGCTAGATGCATTCTCACAACAATTAGAACCGTAGACCGGTTTCGCTCTCATTAGAGATCGTCAGTACGGCATACTAATTGCAGCGAAAATACACATATAAAGTAATACGGCTATGTATAATGTATAATGTATAATGTATATATTAACAATGAAACAGGCCAATGTCACCTGAATGACACGGGATGTTCATGTACGTCAAAAAATTAACAACAAGAACGACAATAGCACACACAATAAGCATAACAATTAAGGAAAATTTTTCCTTAAATAATACAAAACAAAGATACTTATAAAACACACTTATAACGTTCAAAAGATAAGAGCTGCAGAATCCAGATCCAATTCCAATATTGTTTTTTAGAGTCACCAGGTGCACTAGGTTTATAGTTTATACTATGGCAACTACACTACAAACAAAGTGTTCATATTATAAGAATTTAAAAACAGAAGATAGTTAATGGTAGTTTATGTGTAAAAATCATCCACCGAGTAGCACGTCTTGTTTATAAGAATCGTTTTCACTTTTTTTTAAAAAGCTGGTAAAGTTTCAACATTCCGTACATCTTCCGGCAACGCATTATACAACTTGCAGCCATTGTAAAACAGTGATTTTTGGTACAGAGCTGTGCGATGTTTGTCAGTTTGCAGGTTATTTCTACCTCTTGTGGTATATCCATGTTCCACTGCATTGCGTGTGTATTTGGTTTTGTTTTGAAAAACATGGGTTAGCACTTCCATGATGTATATGCTGGGGAGTGTAAGGATACCCTGTTCTTTAAAAGTGTTTCTGCAAGTGTGTCTATGAGGGATATTGAATATGATCCTCATCACTTGCTTTTGTTGTTTAAAAACTCGGTTTACTTCACTTGCTAATCCCCAGTGCGTAATACCAAACCTTAGTTGTGAGTAGAAACACGCATAATACAGTGACAACACAGTAAAGGTACTGCATCTTTGGGTAAGTGTTCTTATTGCATATGTAACGGATGAGATTCGCGAGCAAAGTTCATCGATGTGAACATTCCATTTTAACTCACTATCGATATGAAGTCCCAGTAGTTTTGTAGATGGCTGCAAGGTTACAGTTTGGCCATCAAGTTCTACGCTTTGTACAGTACCTTTTTTTGATTTTGAAGATTTAAAAAACACGCAAGCTGTTTTATCCTTGTTAAGTGCAAGCTTGTTTTTATCGACCCAATTGGTTAGACTTTTGAGGGTTTTGTCAGAATCAGCCATAATGTGCTCAACACTATGTCCACCTATCAAAAAGTTGGTATCATCGGCATAGGAGGCGACCGTTCTTTTGTTATCTGGATTGATGTTGTTTTCAGATTGGTGCGTGATGTACTGAAGTAGGCTGTTGGCATAGATAATGTACAGCGTAGGTCCAAGAACTGTTCCTTGCGGCACCCCAACCGTTACTTCAAAAGTCCTAGATAAGTAAGTGTTGGTAGAGTTAGATATTACAACTCTTTGTGTTCTGTCTGAAAGATAGCTTCTGAACCAGTCCAGTGCGGTGCCTGTCACTCCATACCTACACAGTGAACATATAAGGATCTCATGATTCACACAGTCGAAGGCTTTGGAAAAGTCCACAAAAACTCCCAGCGCTACCTCTTTTTTGTCAATGTGTTCGACAATTTGCTCCACAAACTCAACAATTGCAGTTTCAGTGCTTCGTGCTTGCCGCCAGCCTCCCAACACTAAGTGAGTGGTGAGACAAGACCTAACGTGTCGCCACCTAGTTGCGGAACCCAGTAGTATGTTGTCACGCCATCTACAAATATCACAAAGTGTTAACAAATATAGGCTGTATACAACCCACTAACAATTTTGTAAATTGTCAGCCCTGGCCCATTTCTACCTTAATATGTGTTGTACTGACGAGCTCTAATTAGAGCGAAACCGGTCTACGGTTCTAATTGTTGTGAAAATGCATCTAGCCTTACATACTTTGTCCCTATATTGGGGTAGAAATGGGCCAAGGCTGACAATTTACAAAATTGTTAGTTGGTTGTAAACAATCTCTATTTTTTAACACTTTGTGTCATTTGTAGATGGCGTGACAACATACTACTTGGTTCCGCAACTAGGTGGCGACACGTTAGTTCTTGTGTCACCACTCACTTAGTGTTGGAAGGCTGGCTACCATAGCCGTATTACTTTATAGGTGTATTTTCGCTGCCATTAGTATGCCGTACTGACGAGCTCTAATTAGAACGAAACCAGTCTACAGTTCTAAATGTTGTGAGAATGCATCTAGGCTTACATACATTGTCTCTATATTAGGGTTTGTTGTCTTTTTTCACAAGATAGTAAAACTGTTTTAATAAAATGTGCGGTGGCTTTATTCTGAATTAAAAATAATTTAAGGCTGCTTTTTTTTCTAATCTAGGAATAGAGTTGTGGTCTCGCAAATATATAAGAACCTCAGTTCTAGGTTTTGGAGCAACCTAATGATTAAAGTCGCTTGAAAATCAATATGACAACATTATATATATACTCTTTATTTTTCATAACTGTCTTATCCAAAATTCGTTACCATAATGCACTTGCTGCGACCAGCCTGTTTTTTCTAGCTACAGTGTCATGGAGGTTATTGCCGTCAATGACTGACATGGTTTCAAATTCGGTTCGCTCATTTAGTACCCATTTATTTAACGCATTCAACATGCATGAAAATCAAACCTCGTCATATTTTCATACAAGATTTACACTTCTTAGTTATACACTATCGGACAAAAGTAAAGCAACTCCTATAAAAAATCGAATATAGTTAAGTATCTCAAATAAAAGAAGCAACCGCAAATATTAAGAACCATTCAGTTTAAAAGATCATAGCAGGATGCTGTCACAGGCAAAATAAGATTGTTTACAGATGTTAAATAAGTTAGTAAATAATGATTTACTTAAATAATATACTCTATTATCACGACAGGATTGCGGAGATAAAAATATTATAAAAGCAATAACTTGGCAATTGATAGAGTAAACATTGTTGGACATAACTTTTTGGCAACGACGCGAAATTGATAAAATTAAAATTTGAATGCCAATAATTGGCACATTCGTCCAGTCCTCGTTGATTTTTTCCATACAGACCAAAGGATGTTTCTTTAGAAATCTTGTGACACGAACGCGACGTTCAATCTCTTCCCAAAGGTTCTAGATAGGCTTGAGGTCTCGTGATTGTACCGGACACTGCAGAATCTGGATCTGAAACCACTCCTGATCAAGTCGAGATGAGTGTTCAATTCGTTGTCCTATTGAAACAAATTCGCGAAGACATTTCACACTGAGGAAAACGAAGAATAACGTTTTGGAGAATGTCCATGTATACCAATCGGACCATGGTCCCGCCTATGAAGTGTAATGGACCTACTCTATTCCACTAAAAACAACGCCATGAAAACACCCTACCCTGTCGGTGCTTTATTGTCAGTGTAACGTACTCTAGGTCTAATCTAGTATTTATTGGACGCCTTACATGCCTCATCCCGTCAGAATCAAAAATTTTGTAACGAGTTTCGTTAATAAATACTATTTGTCCCAATCTTAAACTGTCTTATTCGAATGTCGTCGTGCAAATTTAAGTCTGGCGACATGAGTTCTTTCGAAAACCATCGGTTTCTTGGCTGGACGTCTGGTCTACTGTTTGGTTCAACCAAACCTTCGTGGAGAAGTCCGCTAACTATTTCCCAGCTCCAGGATTTCAGCGGCTATCTTGGTCCTGACAATCACGGATCCTGACAATCTCGGATTTTTTCAGAAATTATTTCGATTGTCCTATCCGTCCAAAACGTAGTTTTTTTGCGACGTTCCTGTTTGTGGAATTTCTCCTCTTTCCTCTTTCATTGTAGCGCGAAATTATTTTGTGTATGCTGTATTTTGGCAAGAGAAACTGCCTTCCAAAAGGTATCTACCACCATTTGCTTCAACTTTCTCTTTCTCTTTCTCTGTGTGTCCATATATATATATATATATATATATATATATATATATATATATATATATATATATATATATATATATATATATATATATATATATATATATTGCTACCGAGCAACCAGCTTTCTAAAGCTGATAACGTGGAATTCTTCTATAAACATATTGATTCACCTTCTGGCATATTTACTTCCGTGAAAATAAAAGCGATTAGCTTAACTAAGCCTTAAAGTTTATTTTTAACCTTACCTTTATCGTAGACATTTCTTTAACAAACTTAAAAAATTGCTCTACTTTTGTAGCGATTTAAAAGTGTATAGTTTATATAAATGTTTATATACTAACTTACTTAGCATTTTAAATCAATTTTATTTGTGAGAGCAACGTACCGTGAGCTTTGAAACCGAAAGGTCTTTAATCTCCGCTGTTGCAAATTTTATTTTCGATACTCAAATATACTTAAACATTTGAAGTTGCTTTACTTTTGTCCGATAGTGTATATCGTAATATATTTGGATACTGTAACATTTGAAAGCCCCAATCTGGATCATAATCGAGTGCAGCACCTACTTGTTGTATTCTTTGCCCAAAATTTAAGTGGGATGACGTGGCCAGGCCACAATCAAGAAATTCAGTCCACTAATTATCTTAATTGTCCAAAATACAGCTCACTAAATAAATCCTTTGGCGGTAGATTCATTTAATGAAGCTGGACCAACCTCCGACAAAGCCATTTGTTTCAATTTTATAATTATTATAGTACACATTTTAATACTAATTGACGGTATGTGACCCCAAGTAGACCCTCTTTCCTGCCACTGTTTGATTTCTTAAATCCCACTTTCAACAAAGATCAAGATTTATGCTTATTTTATACAGGGTGGACAATTGTTTTTATAAAGCTTAATGAGAAAATTATAAGCGTGCATCTGTTTTAGGTACACTTGGAGAACCCAAATTACCACAACACGTCTTGCAAAGACCTGACGATCGTTTCACTAGCAAAGTTAGCATGAGCAGAGGATAAAAATTCACGCTTCAATCTTCACCTGGTCCATCTAGGTTTTTCATTAAAAAGATGTCACGGCTTTCTAACTAACCTGTTGTATACATTTATGTATATATATATATATATATATATATATATATATATATATATATATATATATATATATATATATAATGGACCAATTCTTATGAAACTTGGCATGTATATGCCTTCAGTATATGATAAAAGTTAGTTATTCAAAAACATGTGACGAGTTATTCCGGCAAATATTTGCGTTTTCTTTAGGAAAATGATTGTATCTTCATAAATGACAGAGCTATTATAACCAAATTTGGCACGTAAGTTACACTTATATAACGCATGGTACAAGCCGAAGTTCATATCTATACGTTAAGACAAACAAAAGTTATAACTTAAAGAAATGTCCGCACTGGAGGTATTAAAAAGGACCCGAGACCATATTTTATATGGCTAACTAGATATATTAAATACTACAAACAAAGATGAAGGTTTTTGTCAGGAAGTAACAAATATATATATATATATATATATATATATATATATATATATATATATATATATATATATATATATATATATATATCTTAAAAATACCTTAAAAAATTATGGCTTTCTGCTAAAAACCACGAAGCAACGATTTGAAAAGTCTAAATTGGTGATCTTCAAACAGATTTTCTGAAACTAATGGAGGTTATGGATAAAAAATATCAAAAAAAGCAAAGATTCTATTTTATCAGCTATTCTTTGTCATTTTAGTTAATTGTTTACAAAAAATTTATTTGAAATTGACCATTTCTATGATGTTTATAGAGCAGCCTAAATTGTTGAATTTTTGATTTGAACATGTTATATATATTTTAGTTAATTTTGATTAAGAAAAATTCACTACCAGAGAGGTATCGATGGTGAGATATTGCAAAATTTTGATGAAACTCGGTCTTTCTTTTATTACTAGCTTGGATGAGTTCGTTAGCCAGAGAAATCGGACAAGGTTTCCCGGAAAAAATGTTGTTTTCTTTCAGAAAAAAATTTATCTCCGAAAATTACAAAGCAATTTTAATGATATCTGTGTGTGTTTTGTTTCTTTAACGTCGGCCTATTTTCGCGACTATGGCCAATCACCGACGCCAGGGAGCAGTTTCATCTTACTATCCTGAAAATTTTGCCGTATCCCTGCCTTTCTGTAAGGAGGGTAGGGATCTTTTACGTGCCCAACATCATTAAAATACAACTTTGTAGGTTTATAGAAAATTGAGTTATTTAAATTTGCAGCATTGAAGCATTGAATCATTTAATAAAAATTCGCTACCATAACGTACTTGCTGCGTCTAGAACTTTTTTTGACGAAATAAATTAGCAACAATCTCATTCTCTTATCAATCAATAAAGTGACAAACCGACAAAGTATGTACCACCAGCAGTAAAAATTCAAACGCAGCAAGTGCGTTATAGTACCGCATTCTCACAACCTTTGTGTATATAAGTGACCAATTGTTTTGATAAATGTCAGATGATACTTCAGATTGGCACAATCGATAACCTCAGTATTTCTGACAACATATAGAATGCAAAAATATTAGGGTCTACCTAGACCAGTTTTTCGAGAAAAACTTTTGCGAAAAAAAATTTGTATCTCAAAAAATTACTAAGTTATTTTGATGAGATTTGGTAAATGTTTTACTCTGCAAAAGACTTTATTACGTACTAAAATTCAACTTTATAGGTTGATAGAAAATTAAGTTATTCAAATTTGAAGCATTTAATGAAAATTCGCTACCATAACGCACTTGCTGCGTCCCGGACTTTTAGTGAATTTTCTTAGAAAAAATTCACTAATGGGGAGATCCCGACTTGTGAATTTCGAAAAATTTTTTGCAAATGAGCGCGAACTAGGCCCCTAGAACCCATATCCGGGGTCCGTTTCAATTTTTATATGTTTATATATATATATATATATATATATATATATATATATATATATATATATATATATATATATATATATATATATATATATATATATATATATATATATATATATATATATATATATATATATATATATATATATATCACACCGATAACTCAAAAAATAATGAGCCGATTTTGATAAGATTTGGCATGTACCTTTCTTTTGTAAATAGCTTGGATAAGTTCGTTAGTGAGGAAAATCGGACGAGGTATTTCGGGAAAATTTTGAGTGTTCATTCGAAAAAAATTCTTATCTCAAAAAGTAATCAGCCGATTTTAATAAAATTTGGCATGTACCTTTCTTTTGTAAATGGCTTTGACAAGTTTGTTAGTCAGGAAAATCGGACGAGGTTTTCCGGGCAAATTTTGAGTTTTCATTTAAAAAAAAATTTATCTTAAAAAATAAAAAATCTATGATAACCAAATTTGGTAGGTAGGTTTACGATATAAAAAGTAAACTATACACCAAAATTTAGATTTCTATGTTACAAGAAAAAAAGTTATAATAAAATATTTTGTGCCAGATCATTCCTATGAAAATTCACTACCATAAGGCACTTGCTGCGTCCAGGCTTTTTAATTAGTTATCAAGCTTTACAAAAGAAGGTTACTACGTGTGTTTACATAAGAATACAATTTTCATTCATGATTTATTTTAAAACTAACATCCAAATATCTCTGTCAACTTTAACTTGCATAATTTTCTCCGTAACTTGGTTGTATTTTAATGTTTTTTGATAGCTTTATGTCTATAATCATTGTTTATATAATAGTTCATTTCTTCGTTATTTTCTTTTCTTCAATGACATAATTTTAATCAAATGTTGAATTCTGTGATATCGAAAAATACAGCCGCTTATTCTTTGGCCCACAAGTAGATGTTAGAGGGTTTTTTCTAATCTAAAAATGCCGTGAAGACGAAACAAGTTACAGATACACTCAGATGTACTTAATAAGAGCATGGAGCAGCGGAGTGCGCTAAAAAAAGCTGTGAAGCATTAAATCTTAGAATCATATTGTAAAACAAAACAAAAATATTGCTAAATCTATATTTGATTTTTTTTTTTTTTTTTGAATTACTAATGTTAAGGCGTCTCGTCTGGAAGATTAGACCTCTAAAATTTACATATTTCTTAGTAACCGTTTTTGTTATGATATCTACCATCTGTACACTGTAATTTTAAACATGATTAGGAATAACCCAACAGGGGTCATTGTGGTTAACAATTGACGACAGGCATGCCAACCTATGTCAGGTAACTAGGTAGAAATATTCAATATTCATAAAAATCAGTTATTCTGTAAACTCCACACAATCAACAGCCTTTAGCATATTCATTTGAAGCAGTTCTTCTGTAAACTCGACACAATCAACATCCTTTAGCATATTCATTTTAGTAGTTCTTCTACAGACTCGAGACAAGCACCACGCTTGTCATAGCATAATCACTAATCATTTCGTAGAGTTCTCATGAACTCTAAAGCATACCATAATATTAGTAACTTTGTATAAGTTTAACAGTTTGTTATTAAATGTTAAGTGTTACAACATCAGCGTTTAATTTAACACAACACAATCAGGTCCTTCGAGCTATCAAGAAACAAAAACATATAAAATGTGTTACATCAGTACAAAACGTAATTAAACAACTAATATACGATGCACAATTATTTAGATTTGGTCGTTGTACCTTACGACCGGCCTTTATATACTCGTATGATGGACATCCCGAATCAAACAAACCAAGATAATATGTAGCTCCCTCATTTCGACTAATTAATCTAAACTGTACCAATGACTAGATAGATTAAAATTGTAGTTCTGAATTACCAAATTAATTAAAGTGTGCGTTGTCAATTAAAGGGCAGTTTGTCTAATCATTGACCAATTTCGACCCTGTTGTTGCGTTGCATGGGACGTTGCCCTTATGATTCCTTGGTCGGTCGTTGATGATATACCAACATTTAGTGCGGATAATGGAAAAAATAGTTAATAGCTTATATATCTTTAATTATAGAAACAGTGGGAAAGTTTTATAATAACGTTTATACGACTACTAAAATTCTATCGGACTGAATATCGCTTTATTATTACAAAAATAATTGAAAAGGGAAACGTCTATTACCTTTAAAATGAGTAATTTAATTAAAAGTTCGAACAACTGTATTTTTAGTGAATTTTTATTTAAAAAATTCACTAATAGAGAGGTATCGATGGTGAGACTTTGCAAAAATTCTTTCAAATGAGCGCGAATTAGGACCCCGTCTGATAACTCAAAAAATAATTAACCTATTTAGATGAAACTCGGTAAGTGCCTTTCTTTTATTAATAGCTTGGATGAGTTCGTTGGCCAGGAAAATCGGACAGGGTTTTCCGGGAAAATTTTGAGTTTTCTTTCAAAAAAAATTTTTTTTTCCGAAAATTTCGATAAAATTTGGTCTACATATTTCTTTGGGAAATACCTAACTATGTGCCAAAATTCAGCTTTCTAGGGTTACAGAAAATTGAGCTATTCAAATTTGAAACATTTATGTTTAAATCATAAGTATGTGGTTGCTGTTGGTTAGTCAATGCTTTTTTTATTGACTCATGAAATTCATTTGTAAGTTTCCGAGAAATGTCAATAATACTGAATTCACTGATTGTTAATCATTGGAAGCATTTACGATTATATATAGCCCTATTGTAATTTATTATCATTTATCACCTCTGTAGTATAATTATTTTTGCCTTACAACTCGCAGCATTTTTAGTCAATTGTTGTTATTAATAGTCAATAGTTTCTTTCCGAATACACACACCTTCCATTGACTTCTGCTTCTGCCGCTGTTACAGTCCTTTTATTTAGAGGTAGAGTTGAAACCACTCATACAAACAGTGTTTTTTAACCACGTGGCTGGGCGACTGACCGAATTCATTCCCAGTTGCTGTTGATTTACTCATATTCTCTTAATATGTTTGAAGATGTGGTGTTCATTCCAGGTCACTATTAACTATTTATGAAATCAAATAAGTAAATTAAATCGATTGTCATAAAATATGTAGTGTATTAAGACAAGGGAAAAAGAAATAAAACATATATAACTGTGCACATTTTGATTATATTTTAGGGTGCTTGAGAGAGGTATTGTCACAGCATAATATCTTATTAAAGTTCATTTGTAAATAGGTTTAATTTTTATATGTTTATATATATATATATATATATATATATATATATATATATATATATATATATATATATATATATATATATATATATATATATATATATATATATATATATGATAACTCAAAAAATAATTAACCAATTTCGATGAAACTTGGCAAGTGCCTGTCTTTTATTAATGGCTTGGATGAGTTCGTTATCCAGAAAAATCAGACGGGGTTTTCCGGAAAAATTTTGAGTTTTCTTTCGAAAAAAATTTTTTCTCCGAAAGTAACAAAGCTGTTTCAATGAAATTTACTATATATGTTGCCTCAACCTTACTACGTACCAAAATTCAACTTTCTAAGTTTCGAGAAAATTGAGTTATTCAAATTTTAAATTTTCTTTCGAAATAAATTTTTTTCTCCGAAAATTACAAAGTTATTTTAATGAGATTTTGTGGATATCTTGCCTTAGGAAAAACCTTACTACGTATTGAAATTAAACTCTCTAAGTTTATAGAAAATTGTGTTATTTAAATTTGAAGCATTTAATAAAAATTCACTACCATAACGCACTTGCTGCGTCCCGAGTTTTTTTCTTTAAATAGGAAAAATGTTGGGGACGCAGCAAGTGCATTATAGTAGTGAATTTTCATAAGAATTGTACATTATTAGTAGGGTATATTATTAAAACTAATTCGTTAGATTTAAATGGACGTGGGGGACCGGTTTTAGGGGTCCCAGTTAGCGATTATTTTAAGAAGTTTATGTTTTCTATGAAGCTAGAAAATTATAATTTAGTTGAGATATATGTAAGTACTGCAAACCTCTTTAAAATCATTGTGTTACAAATTTCATTAAAGTAACAAAAGTTTTTTAGAAAAAAATTTATTATTTTCAAAGCGAATGTACCTGCCAAATCATATAAGTCTGGCAGCTATTTTTCGTTTTAATTTGTTGGATGGTTTTGTTTTAGTCAACCCAATCAAACCAGTTTTTGCAAACAAAACAACAAAAAAGTTTTTTTAAAACCAACTTGTAGTTATCCGTGAAGCACATTATGTTATTTTTCTTTAATTTGGTACCCACGCCGCGTTTACACAGGTGTTACTATGGTTCAAGATTGAAGATTCTAGCTTAATACGAAATTGAGTTATCGGATTTCAAAAATTTTCTACCATAGTGTGCTTGCTGCACCTTTTTCAACACTTATTTACTGTTGCTGTAACCACATTTTTTGAAAATGACGAAATATTGTAGTTCTCTATGTAAGACTGACAAACAAGGCAACCTAAATTTCATTTTTGGAAAAATATTTTAAACACATGAAATGGGGTAACAATTTAAATATAAATTGAAAATCTTGGTTCGCTGCTTTGTCGCAGGGGTTTCCCTTCCCCTTTCGCATGCCTACAACCACCTTCAATCCATAAATAACAATAATGTAAACAAGAAAAGTTTCTTGGGAACAACCCGCAAGAAAGTTACGGGACCTGCGGTGAATATAGGGGTTGTGGGTGGGATAAACGGAACTTTTAGGAGGCATAGCTGCAAAACAGGATAAAGGCAGCTTACAGAGTTCCCACTAAACTGGCTTTTCCGCACTTTCCGCTCACATGTCCTTTTTATCTTCTTCCCCGTCCAACATCCCTATTCACGCCTGGTACCGTAACTTTCTTGAGGGATGTTTGCAAGAAATATTTCTTGTGGTTTGTGCATCCAGAAGGAGATCTAAGCATGTTTATGAATTTTCTTTTCTAAATAGCCCCCGTGTGCTAATGTGCAAATTTACCGAAAATTTTATTTTTATTTACAAAATGAATGTACCTGCCAAATTACAAACGTGGCAGGTATTTATCCTTATTAGTCGCTATGATGATCCGTTTTAGCCAACTCAATAGAACCAGTTTCTGCAAACAAAATATCAAAAATGGTTTTCTATCCATACTTTTTGAAAATGATCAAATATTGTAGGACTCTATGTATGACTGACAAACAAGGCAACCTAAATTACATTTTTGGAAAATATTTTAAACAAATGAAATGGGGTAATAATTTAAACATAAATTGAAAATCTTGGTTCGCTGCTTTGTCGCATTCCCTTCAGCACGCCTACAACCACCCTCAATGCATAATCAAGAACAATGTAAACAAAAAAAGTTTTTTGGGAACAACCCGCAAGAAAGTTACGGGACCTGCGACGAATATAGGGATTCTGGGCGGGATAAGCAGAATCTTAAGGAGGTATAGCTGGAAAACGGGATAAGGGCAGCTTATAGAGGTTAAACTAAGCTGTTTTTTTTCACACTTTCCGCTCACATTTCCTTTTTATCTTCTTCCCCACCCAACATCCTTATTCACTCCTGGTCCCGTAACTTTCTTGGGGACTGTTTGCAAGAATTATTTCTTGTGTTTTGTGCATCCAGGAGGAGATATAAGCATGTTTCTGCTTTTTTTCTAAAAAGCCCCCGTGTGCTAATCTGTAAATTTACCGAAAATTTAATTTTTATTTGCAAAACGAATGTACCTGCCAAATTATAAACGTGGCAGGTATTTTTCCTTATTAGTCGCTTGGATGATCCGTTTTAGTCCACTTAATCGAACTAGTTTCTGCAAACAAAATAACAAAAATGGTTTTTTAAAACAAATTTGTCGTCTGTAAAGCTCATTGTGTTATTTTTTTAATTTAGTACCCACGCTGCTTTTATGTAGGTTTTAGTATGTATCAAAACTGAAGATTCTAGTTTAATGGGAAATTGAATTATCACCATTTGGAATACTTTTACGAAAATCGCTACCATAACGCACTTGCTGAACCTAAACTCTTTTCACCGCTTATTGCTGTATGCATACTTTTTGAAAATGAAATAAATAAATATCCACAATACAAAATTGGGAAATTAAAATTTTAATAATTTACACAACATCTGTTTATAGGTATAATTTAAACTACTGCATGATATTATGTAGTTTCATTTACCTCAAATTTTCCATATACGACATGAAGCGTAAATAAAAACTAAAAGTAAACAATAAGTACCTTATTCTAAGATTCTAAGGTATTATCAATTAGCGGAGTCGATTTCGAGGTTATCTTCTTTTTCTTCTTCGTTTACGACGCCTGTAAACAAAGAAGGCTGTCATTTGGCAAAATAAGAAATGACAAATAGGTAATTGGTGTTGTCAGATTTAACTAGGAGTCGGCTTTAAAATACCCTGAAGAATGGGAAACTTAATATTTATACATATTAAAACGTAGTTCTAGGTTGCTTTTAAACAAATTTAATCACTTTCATCAAAATTTATATTTATTACTATATATTTTTCTGATATCTTCAGATCCAGGTGAGAGTTTTGGCAAATATCAACCCCGCTGATTGTTTATTGTGACACATTTTTGTAGCCTGTACTTTGAGGTTTGATTTGGAGCATTTGTTTGCAGTAACAGTCTAACATTATAAGCACCCATTCAGAGGTAATTTTAGGTTATATCGTAAATTATTTATTTTTTATTTGGTTATAACTAAAAATTTACTAAACCGATTCATTTTAAATTTGGTAGAGAGGACCACTTGGTTTCATAATTCTAATAATTTAAAAGATATTGCATTTTTCGCATTTTTTTCTAAAATTATTTGATTGTCAAAGGTGTCTAACGAACTCATCCAAGGTATTGAAAGAATGAAGGGAATTTCCAAATTTGGTTTCGATTGGTGAAGTATTTTTTTGAGTTATCGGTTGAATACATACATACATACATACATACATACATACATACATATATATATATATATATATATATATATATATATATATATATATATATATATATATATATATATATATATAAACTTTTCAACTGACCCTGGATTTGGGTTCTAGGGGCCCTGATTCGCGTTCATTTGACGAAATTTTCCAAAAATCTTACCATCGGTACCTCTCTGTTAGTGAATTTTCTAAATGAAAATTATCTAATATACACCAAGTTGACAGCTACTGATTATTCGTTGTCATTAGGTAAATGCCCTAGAGACAATTACATAGATCATAATTTTAGATGGCCTTGTAAGTAATTAATTTTTAATTCCGAGTACATGTACTGTATAAACCGTAAGAACTGAAGTATAAGATACGATCCTGGTCTACTTATACAATTTGAACTTTGGGCAAGTTTCTCCAGCACAGAATTGAAATCTTTCCGATAAGTTTTTCTTTGATTTGTTCACTTGATTTGGCCTCTAGACAGTGTCGGGAGTCGAGTGAGGCTCAGAGCTGCCTCGGTCGTAATTATGATCTGGTGTCAGGTGATACAGAACGATGTCTCCAGAGACTCCAACCACTGAGCCTCCTTTCTCGATATTGGATTTATTACAAGGGATTTCCGAACTCTGCGATACACTATTGAAAGATTCAGCCTGCCTTTTAGGATCTGATATTTTCCTTGTAAGCTTTGTTTTTAATCTCAGACATACGGCTTTAAATAGCACATTGGTTCCTATTCCAAGTTATTTCTTATTCATTTAAAATTACAAGATATATAATAAGTTGCATAAATATAATTTTAGTTTACAATAGAAATTTCAGAAAGTCAGGTACTTGCTGAAACAGACATTTTACTCTATCCCTTGTATATAACCCGCGTTTATTTCAGAATCATTGTTTAAAAATCGCTAATTTTGTCGTTTTAAATTGCGACTTTGACGTTTTAAGGAGAAATCTTTCAAACTTTTGACCTTTTTGTGCCAAAGAAACTCAATCTTTGTCTGTAATATTTTATAGATGCTGGTTAACCACGCATAATATTTTGGTCTTTTCCGTTTCCCTTAACCCCATATCACCGATTTTTTAAATGGCTATAATTTTTTTCTTTCACCTTGAAAATCTTAGTCTTGGCATATAGTTTACTTTTTATAATGTAAACTTATGTCTCAAATTTCGTGGCTATAGCTTTGCTATTTTTAGGGATACAATAATTTTCCAAAAGACAACCCAACGTTTCAGGAAAAACTGGTCCGATTTTCCTGACTAACGAACTTATCCAAGCCACTTATAAGACAAAGGTATCTGCCAAATTCGCTAATAGAGAGGTCACGATGAAAAGCTTTTGAAAAAATTTATTCAGATGAGCGCGAATTTGGGTCCCTAAACCCCGAAACCAAGGTCCTTTAAAATTTTGACGCTCAAGTTTTTCCGGTGGAAAATTGGGAAAAACTTTTTGAAAACGCTACGTTTTTGTAAGTATCAGAGTAACTGCAATTAGACTTTACATGTGGCTAGAAACAGTGCAAATATACCTATGCTGTGAATTTTACGTAAAAAAATATTTAGAGTTTTTTCCAAATTAAAAATAACATCTCAAAGACATGCGTTGAGACGACTTAGTGGTTAAAGTTCAATGTCTGGCAGACAAAGTAGTTAACTGACACGCGTAGATTGATTCATACAGCAGGTTTAAACCATACATTAACGGTAACCAAACTAGATATATACCAGGCATGAAACATACTACCCAAACCAACAATCATGATATCTCGGCTGCAATTATGAAAGATGACAGACGACATAAAATTAAAAATTTTCCAAATGATTGAGTGAGTGTTATTTAACTGGGGGATTCAATCAATTATTAAAAGACACTATATTTGTAGCTTTATGAACGGCCTCATATACAGTTTTAGCGCAGCATAGATATATTATGATGTCGCATAATATACTAGAAATTTAGACAGAATCAAGCCAAGTCTCTATAAAAAGGATTATAAAATAGTTCTTTTATCTTTAAACTTAAACATAAGACGTCATATAAGACCGAAACGGTCGTGGGATATGTTTCAATGGTAATTCTACTATTTCTGTAATTAATTGTTACGTATACTTTGAATATAATATCCCGGGCATGAAGCCGATCTAATGTATCATGTAAACAAAACGTGAGTTGATGTATGCCTAGATGTCTGAGAGGCGTCGCGCTTGCCTCATAAGCAGAAGGTTACACGATCGAATCCAGCTCGATGAATGTATGTTTTTTTATGTTTTATTTTGACATTTGCAGAAATAGTCGTGCAATTGTTATTGTTGATATTGAAAAAACCGGTTTGATTAGGTTGACTAAAACGAAATCATACTGGCGATTAATAAGGAAAAATCACTGCTACGTTTATAATTTGGCAAATACTTTACTTTTAGAAATATGAATTAAGTTTCCCTCTGGAGATTTTCTGTATAACTTTGATGAAATTTGTAATGTAAGTTTATCTTAAATGGACTTACACTATCTACAGATATAGCAAAATTTAGTTCTTTAGCTTCTTAGAAAATTGAGTTTTGGGCATTTTTCTCAAAAGGAGTTAGAACGCAAGAATTTTTTGATAATAGAGAGATATCGATGGTAAAACTTTCGAAAGAATTTTTTAAATGTGCGCGTACTAGGACCTCTAAAATCAATATTCAAGGTTTGTGTATGTTTAATGTATTAACTTTACTAGTATGCCGTATAAAAATAGTGTACAATTCTTATAAAAATTTGCTACTGTAACGCACTTGTTGCGTCCCGAAATTTTATTTATTTTTTGTATTGTGGGCAAACACGTTCCCCTCTAGTTTTCTTTTTTTTAAATATTTATATACTCGTACTAAACCTGTAGCTTATGTAACAGGGCATTTATTCCTCAAGTAAATGCTTTATAAATATTAATATAGAATCTAGTGAACCTATCATTGGCTGGACGCTATAAGAGGATTACTGCTGGTTTGTTTTGAGTATTTAGCAGATAATGCTATTAGGAAGAGAAGTCTAAGTCTCAATCATATATCCCTTAATATTTAATATGACGTCTGCCAAATCTATGTTGCTCTATCACAAATAAATCTTTTTATACAGGTGTTCCGCGAACTTGCACCTCTAGCCGTATATAAGGAACTACTCTAATTTGAAATCTGAAAACTCTCAGAATTACGTTGTCTTTAATTATCTATTCGATTAAAATTGTTACATATCCCGATGGTTGTTATGTATACCCATTATTTTCATTGAAGTAAGTGCATTTCCCATCTTTAGTGCTTTTTAGTGAATTTTTTTAAATAAAAATTTTTAGTGAATTTTCCTTTAAAAAAATTTACTAATAGATAGGTATCGATCGTGAGACTTTGCAAAAATTTTTTCAAATGAGCGCGAACTAGGACCCCTAGAACCCATATCTGGGGTCAGTTTCCATTTTCATATGTTTATATATATATATATATATATATATATATATATATATATATATAAATATATAAATATATATATATATATATATATATATATATATATATATATATATATATATATATATATATATATATATATATATATATATATATATATATGTATCCGTCTGATAACTCAAAAAAAAATCCTGATTTCAATGAAACTCGGCAAGTGCCTTTCTTTTATTATTGGCTTGAGTGAGTTCGTTATCCAGGAAAATCGGACAATGTCTTCCGGAAAAATTTTTAGTTTTCTTTCAAAAAAAATTTTTTTCTCCGAAAATAACAAAGCTGCTCTAATGAAATTTACTATATATGTTGCTTTAGGAGAGGCCTTACTACATACCAAAATTCAACTTTCTAAATTTATAGAAAATTGAGTTATTCAAATTTTAAATTAAAAAAAAATTTGTTTCTCCGAAAATTACAAAGTTATTTTAATAAAATTTGGTGGAAATTTTTCCCAAAGAAAAACGTTACTACGTACCAAAATTAAACTTTCTATGTTTATAGAAAATTGAGTTATTCAAATTTGAAGCATTTAATAAAAATTCACTACCATAACGCACTTGCTGCGTCCTGAGATTTATATTATCAGAAAGAGATTAAATCTGAAACAGCTAATAAAGCTCTTAAAGTAATATAATAACTTTGTCAATACACAAAAATAATTTACGATATTATGCAATGTTTTAGACCAGGACTGATCTCAGAATTCTTGTATGCATTAATATACACCAAGCTACGTTTGATTGAAGTTCCTGAGAAATAATATAATTTTAAGGATACACGAAAGCCATTTTAGCGATTACTTAGAATGATTAAATTTTCAAGGTATTTTGTAAGCCCCATATTGATAATATGTTTCCATCACTGTAGACGAAACTGATAAGTTGTGAATCGGACGATAATTCCCTACATCCCAGTTTGTTTCCCATATTAGCTAAATGCTGAATTTGCGCTTGTTTAAAGTAAGATGGAAATACCCCCATGTTACATAACATCGAAGAGAGGCAACACAAAATTTAAGTCAGTTCAGGAACATATATTTTAAGAGTTATTATTGAAATTCCATCGGGTTCTAATCCGTTTTATATCTTTAAAATTTTCAGTATGTAATGAAAAGTATTTCCTTTAGTTTAAGACTTTACTGCTCCCATAAATGGTGGGATTTATCCATGCCGATCAAGCGCGGAATTGAAAGCAAACGCCTAGGCAAACATATTAGATGTTTCTTTTGACGATACGGTGAATACTTTACTATTTAAAGACGGGAAGAAAAGGAGCTGGTGGCAACCTCTCTGACTACAATTTTTGACAAACATCCAGGCACGTCGGGTACTGTTTGAACATGATGTGATTTTGCCTGTTATTCATCGTCGAAAGTCATTTTGGGCCTGATAGATTTTCTGCCTGCGCCTGTTCCTTGCTGTTACAAAGACGGCGTGGGTCTCCTTCCAGCGTTGTTGCGCCACAAATTGTAGACTTAACTTTTAGTAACAACTTTTTTGGTAAGCTGTATCACTACAGCTGTATCACTACTATGGTTCACACCAGAGTTTTCATTTTGAACTGACCTGTTTTGATGAATGAGGAATATATGTTTTGATGCCTAATAATATAATTTCAGTAATGGAGGTGGAGCATTCTGTGAGATTACTGCTTCGAAGACAGACATCTGCCCGGGGAAGCGAAGAGTAAAAATCTCTTAACTTACCCCATTTAGATATATAATGCCAGATTTTGTTAAATGCATCCTTGTAAGAAGTTGTCTAGTTGTAGGAGATATGTTATAAGCGTAAAGGTTTATTTTCCGCACATGTGTTCGATGCTTATGACATTTTGTATACAGGCATGTTTTAGGATATAGATGACGAAAATCACAACAAAAATGAGTACAGAACCAAACTTTTGAAGTTATTGCGGTTTCTTCTAAAGCAGCAGATCTTTAAAATGTTCCCTAGATGAACAAATCTGTGATACGTCAGCAATATAACGAATTATTTTTGCCTGGCTTAAAAATGTCCCTACCGCAGATGAACAATTCCCCCACACGATAACACCATAATAAAGTCTACTCTGCATCTGAGCGATATATCCTCCCCGCAAATGTTGCATATCGAAAACAGATTGCAGGCTTTATCTGATAAAATACTGAGTTGAGTGTTCCTAAAAGTTTGACACAATGGGGTCTAAATGATAATGAGTCATCAAAAACGACTCCCAAAATGGTGCTTGGTTAACCATCTCAAGCACCTTGCCGTCTGAATCCAACAAAATATATCTTATCTTTTGAAATTGCCTTGTGTCAGTTTTGGAAGCTGACAGTAACAAACTCTAGCGACATTAAATTGCATATTGAGGGAGTTGGTTTCTTT
The DNA here is from genome assembly GCA_964006375.1 of Tillus elongatus. Lineage (NCBI taxonomy): Eukaryota > Metazoa > Arthropoda > Insecta > Coleoptera > Cleridae > Tillus > Tillus elongatus. The sequence continues at coordinate 185,766,105 of OZ023265.1, read as the reverse complement.
TAGGCTTTCTTGGTATAGTTCTTTTGATCGGACGTTAATTTTCGATGTGACAATGAAGAGCTGATGTAATATATTAATTGTCATTCCAAAAAAAGGATGTTCTTTTAAACGACCTGATAACAATGTCTTACTGTAAATGGTTACTGATAGCGTGGTTTTCTTAGTAGCTTATAGAAACTAGTTTGTTAGTCCATTAATTGTTGTTGCCCTTACTTGGTGAAACTCGTCCATACTACATACAGACTTGGAGACTACTTCTCTGATTTCACTGCTGGATTTCGTTTCGGTCAGTGAAGGACGTATAGCCAGCACGGAAGCAAGCGGCCCTTGTCAATTCAAGCAGCGAAACCGTTTTCATAAACGTTGAACCTAGAACATCTAGAATTCAGAAGTGTCACTTCCTGCAGTTAGTTTACTCGCTGGCTGCGTCCTTCACTTACCGCAACGAAACCCAACAGTAAAACCAGAGAGGTAGTCTCCAAGTGTGTATGTAGTTTGTTAGGTTTTCGAATAAATTTATCAAGATATATCGATTCTTTTTGCGACGTATACATATCAGGCAAGGTATATTTATCTGTAATTTTGATTGGATACCTATCTAAAGCAATTTAGATGGCTTCTTTTACGTTCATTATGCTGTTGAAAGTAAAACCACTTTTTTGATATAATTCGACGCCTGTGGCGACTTTTGGGTAAGGTAAACCATTGAACAACATTATATAGACTAAAAGTAAATATTATTTCGTAACAACATTGCGTGTAGCTTGCGCTAATGAAAAATATGACATTATAACACTGATAGCCTCTGTTTGATTCGATTAGAATCTAATAAAATATGTATTTACATTTTATAGACTTGCGATACAATCTTGTATGTATATAACAAATAATCGATGCCTTACTTATGAAACATGGACGTAGTAAAAATTTACTTTGTTTATTTTTCTTTTATGTACACTGATGGTCAACAAAACTAGGATCATCACGCATATGGTATTGTATTGTTGTATTGCATTATATGCACTAGGGCATAAGCCATGGGTTATGTTTATTTTATCTATTACCAGTTTTATTTCAATCAATTACTCAATGCAGTACAAAACTGTTTACGGCAGAAATATAATTTGTAACGTAATATACACTCCACTTCTGAGAAGCCAGAGTCGCTTAGCGTCATCATTACCATAGTCTAAGGCAATGTCGCCTTGTCATCGCAACCATTGCTTTTGGTCTCTATCAGCCATTTTGTTGTATTGCAGCTTCTAGACTTCATCAATTGGGTCAGGTTTTCAAAAGTTCCACCTTACTCTACCTTCTGATTAATTTTCTTTAGAAGGATATCCAGACTTTTGAACTTTCAAAAACTTTATGCAAAAGAGCGCAAACTAGGCACCCTAGAACATATCCGGGGTCAGCTTGAATTTTTATATGTTTATATATACACACACACACACACACACACACACACACACACACACACACACACACACACACACATATATATATATATATATATATATATATATATATATATATATATATATATATATATATATATATATATATATATATATATACATAGAGCTGACCAGAAGTCCGGAATAAAATTAACATACCCTTAATATTTAGCTTTTGGATAAAACGCTCGGACACGTCAATTTAGTTTTATATGTGCTCACATTTTGATGTTATTCGTTTGTTTTTTTATAGACATTTGTCAAAGATATGACCACATCTATATATTTTTTTAATAGAAACATACAACCTGTGATACATCATTTAAAAGCTAATGTCTCGTACAGTATGCTCATAAATTTTGACGCGATTCTGTCAAACTATTTCAAAATGGCGACTGTTAAAAGTTTTTAAAAAATCCCTATTTAAATAAGCGGAAATGATAAATCATTGATGTGTTTTTTACCTTTCCAGGTAAGAGATTTTCATTGTTTCACGTTCTGTCATTTTGTGACATTGTAACTTAACAATACATAGTTATAGTTTATTTGTTAATTATTTTGTCAAAAAAAGTAACGAAGCAAAACAATAAAATAACAAAAAGGCTGTTTAATGTGTCAGATGCTGGAAATGTCCTCCACCCTCTACTTGGCATGCTCCCAGACGATGGTAAAATCGGTCGACGGTATTCCGAATGACTTCATCCGGTATGTTGTGTCTCCAATATTATTTTGTTTTTCAAATCTTCAATATTATTTGGCCTATTTTGGTAAACTTTTTCTTTTAGATATCTCCAAAGAAGATAGTCTAGAGGTGTTAAGTCTGGGGACCTCGTTGGCCATTCAACTGTACCACATCGTTCAATCCAGCGACCTGGAAATATCTGATCTAAATATCTTCTCACATTGACACCAAAATGTGGGGCAGCACCATCTTGCGGAAACCAAATTGTTTCATTAGGTATATCTGGATCTACTTCGTTGGGAAAAATTACGACTAGAGCAGGCATCAACTCGAAGGTTAAGAAATCCAGGTACCGGTAAATTCGGTTATTAATGATACCTGCCCATACATTTACTTTCTGGGGCCGCTGGGGATGTGCTTCAAATATCCATCGTGGATTTTCTTGACTCCAGAAACGATAATTATGTCTGTTAACTACCCCATTTAAATAGAAAGTAGCTTCATCAGAAAATAATATGTTCTGTGGAAACCTATTATTCTCGTCACACCGTCTTATCGTTTCTTTGCAAAATTGCAAACTCCTGTCATAGTCATCTTCACAAAGCTCTTGGAAAAGATACACTTTATAAGGGTGGCATTTTTCTGCTTTCAAAAATCTTCCAATAGTACCTCTAGATGTATCATGATTTTGAGCCAATGAAACTGTGGAAACATGCGGATGATCCTGCAGAGATAATGCAATATCTAATTTTCCATCGTCGCCTAAAACACGTGGCCGTCCATTCCTAGGCAAGTCCTTTACTGTGCCATGTTCATCAAATTTGTGGAATATTTCACTAACAGTGACCTGTAAAATTTGTTTTTTCGGATATTTAGCATTAAATAAAGTACACACTTCACTTTGACTTCTTATTTTATCTTCACATCCTAACAATATCAAGACTTTGATACACTGCCTTTCCGACAAAACCATTTTTGTTTAGAAAATTGTAAAATAATACTTCCGAAATACCTAAATTAATTTTAAGTTCAAAATGTCACAAAATGACAGAACCTGAAACAATGATAATTTCTTACCTAGAAAGGTAAAAAACACATCAATGATTTATCATTTCCGCTTATTTAATAAGGGATGTTTTAAAAACTTTTAACAGTCGCCATTTTGAAATAGTTTGACCGAATCGCGCCACAATTTATGAGCATACTCTACGAGATATTAGTTTTCAAATCATGTATCACAAATTTTATGTTTCTATTTAAAAAATATCGATGTGGTCATATCTTTGACAAATGTCTATAAAAAAAAACGAATAACGTCAAAATGTGAGCATATATAAAACTAAATTGAACTGTCCGAGCGTTTTCCCCAAAAGTTAAAGATTAAGGGTATATTAATTTTATTCCAGGCATCCTTGTATATATATATATATATATATATATATATATATATATATATATATTTCAATTTATTTATTTATGTGTCACACCAATAACCCAAAAAATAATACGCCGATGATAAACAAATTTAGTGAGTACCTTCCTTTTGCAAGTGGTTTAGATGAGTTAGATAGCCAGAAAATATCTAACCAATCTTTCACAGTATATTTTGCGTTTTTTTTTTTTGAAAAATTTTGTGGTTCTTTTAAAAAATATTTTATATCTCCGGGAATAACAAAGGTAGGGCAACCAAATTTGGTGCGCGTTTATATCATAAAAGGTAAACTTGGTGCCAAAATCTTGATCTGTATCTTAAAAGACAAAAAAGTTGTAGGCATTTAATGAAAAAAAAATTGGGTTTTTTCTCGAAACGTCAAACTCGCGCGCATTGCCCGCTATTGTGATGAACCAATCATCCTTTGCAAATCGAAGGGACTGTAGCGTGAAAAAATAATTCAAGGTTATTACTATACACTATATTAGCCACAAATAGTAACATTCACTTCTTAAGGTAGCAGAAACGTGACTGCCACCAGAATATATCACTAAGAAGTTCCACAACTATAAGTTGTAATATGAAGTGGCCGGCAACATAGCGGTAACTGTTCATGCTACCTGAAAATGGCTGCAGATTTGATGCAGCATTTTAGTAACATAGGCTACTGTCGTTTTCTATCTTTAAATTCCTAGAACTTTCAAAACGTTCTATGAATAACGACGACATTTCTAATACCTTGAAAGCAGCTTGAAAGTTGAGTAGTTATAAATGGTGAATATTACGTAATTTTCACTGTTAATGTGTAGTATAAAGTCATTTTCACGACCGTAATCATTTCATGGCCATAATCATACAGCGTCTCTATACAGATAAATCTTCGACGTGAGTAGGTAATAGGATGGTTGGGTCAAACAGACTGGCACATTTAACTACACATTTGAAAAACTGCTCGGTGCGGACCACCAACAGCAGACAGATAACCAACGACATACCGCGAGATAACCAACGACTGAGCCAACTAATCAAGACAACCAACCAACCAACTAATGGTTGTCTGTCTGTCTGTCGTTGGTTGTCAGTCTGTTGTTGTTAGTTGTCTGAACTGATCAGTATTTCAAATGTGTAGTTAAATGCGCCAGTCTGTCTGGCCCAACTCCTTTTATTATCTACGCGCGTGTAAAATATTTAGCCATACATAATTTAGTTGAACGTCGCCCTAAAAGGTGGTTGAAAATCATTTTCCAAATAATTCACTTCTTAAGGTAGCGGAAACGTGACTGCCACCAGAATATATCACTAAGAAGTTGCACAACTATAAGTTGTAATATGAAGTGGCCGGCAACATAGCGCTAACTATCAATGCCACCTGAAAATGGCTGCAGATTTGATGCAGCATTTTAGTAACATAGGATAGTGTTGGCTACTGTCGTTTCCTACCTTTAAACTCCCAGAACTTTCAAGTCGTTCTATGAATAACGACGACATTTCTAATACCTTGAAAGCAGCTTGAAAGTTGGATAACTTTAAAGTAGTTATAAATGGTGAATATTACGCAATTTTCACTGTTAATGTGTAATATAAAGTTATTTTCACGACCGTAATCATTTAATGGCCATAATCATACAGCGTCTCTATACAGATAAATCTTCGACGTGAGTAGGTAATAGGATGGTTGGGTCAAACAGACTGGCACATTTAACTACACGTTTGAAAAACTGCTCGGTGCGGACCACCAACAACAGACAGATAACCAACGCCAGACCGCGAGATAACCAACGACTGAGCCAACTAATCAAGACAACCAACCAACCAACCAACTAATGGTTGTCTGTCTGTCTGTCGTTGGTTGTCCGTCTGTTGTTGTTAGTTGTCTGCACTGATCAGTATTTCAAATGTGTAGTTAAATTCGCCAGTCTGTCTGGCCCAACTCCCTTTATTATCTACGGGCGTGTAAAGTATTTAGCCATACATAATTTAGTTGAACGTCGCCCTAAAAAGTGTTTGACAGTCATTTTCCAAATAATTCGTTTCTTAAGGTAGCGGAAACGTGACTGCCACCAGAATATATCACTAAGAAGTTCCACAACTATAAGTTGTAATATGAAGTGGCCGGCAACATAGCGATAACTATTAATGCCACCTGAAAATGGCTGCAGATTTCATGCAGCATTTTAGTAACATAGGATAGTTTTGGCTACTGTCCTTTCCTACCTTTAAATTCCCAGAACTTTCAAGTCGTTCTGTGAATAACGACGACATTTCTAATACCTTGAAAGCTGCTTGAAAGTTGGGTAACTTCAAAGTAGTTATAAGTGGTGAATATTACGTCTTTTTCACTGTTAATGTGTAATATAAAGTTATTTTCACGACCGAGTCATAGAATTGGTGGCGATTACGTAATAACTACTCTTTTAACGTTCGGATCTCAGTTGCCATCACTTGTGTCCTAGTTAGAAGTGTGATATGATTTTCTATTCTTTTAGCTCTTTACTTGTGTGAACAAGCTATGGTTTTTCTTTTAAGTGAGTAATGTGTTTGGTCTGAGGTATACATTTCAGAACAGTGATAACGAGTAAAATAAAACTTCTTTCCCAGGTTTTTTCAAAGTGAAAATCGCAAGTCTTTATGTGAAACCTCAATCTGTAGTTTTGTCGATCTATAAATCTGAATTATAATCTTGAAAACAATATTCTTCTCGTGAATTTGAAAACACAGACTCAACACCCTCCTTAGGCAAAGGGGCCGAGTGTGAAAAAGAATCGTCCTGGATTACCTCGGAGCACCTTGATAAATCACTATGCGCGAAAGATTATTATTTTTCCATTTCCCGTGTGTTCAAAAATTCACTCCAAATCCCGTTTGTAGATTTATTTGTTAAATGACGATGTAATTTACTGTGAATATGGGTGGATTACAAAAATAATAACAAAAAGATAAAACAGATCAGCCCCAGTGAGGGAGCGGTGTTGAAATAATTTGATTTCTATAGCGAATTCTCTTTGAAGTGAAGCGCTAGATTGCATTTTGTTGGCGTTAATTGAAATTGACGAAAAAATAATTAGTTTTAGCTCGTTCCATTGCCTCTCGCCTCTCTCATTCAACGGTCTCTCTCTTTCTAATATTCGCTCTTTTTCGCTTTGCCTTTCACACTCATTTGCTCTTCATCTGTTACATATTTCTAACATTGTGGTCAGATTGACCTAAAATAGATCACTACCTATGTCTACCTGAATGACGAAAATGACCAGATTTACTGATAAATAAGACGACAAACATTATAACAGTCGTACTAAATTGTATAGCAAATATGTCAAATTGTTAAACAAATTGATAGTTTAAAATTTTGCATAGAGACCTAGTTTTAGTTATCAAGTGAAAAAAAATCCATCATACTTTGTCGCTATATTAGTTGGGTGACCAATGTTCCAAAATTTAGGTATGTAAGTTAAAAGACAAAAAAGTTATAGGCATTTAAAAAAAAGGGGTTTTCCTCAAAACGTCTAAGTCGCGATTTTAAACGTCAAAATTCGCAACATAGAGGCAAGGAACCTGAAACAAATAAGCATTATGTAAAGAAAATGTCGCAAGAAGAGTGATCTACAAACTCTTAAGTTTGTTTTTTAATTTCAACAACACACCACGAGGGCTTACAGCCTAAATACTATCGTACCGTGGGTGTTGACAAGGAGGAAAGAGGCAGCTTGTTAATTCTGGACTTGAAGGTTTGGAGGTTCGGAGGAGAAGGAAAAATATTTGCCGGCAAGGAATTCCACAACTTGGATGTCCTCGGGACAAAAGAGCGGGCATAACAAGATGTTCTAAGTCTGGTGACCTGGACAGAGAAAGGGTGCATTCGCTCTGTTCCCCTGGTAGATCTGTTGGGGGCAGTAGGTGGGGGAACTATGGAGGAAAGCTCCTCTGAGCACTGCCCGTGCAGATATCTATAAAAGAGAGAGAGAGGTCACCAACGGCACGTCGGTGGGCAAGGCATGGTGGCTTTTGGGTGAGGGTAGGGTCACCGATGAGACGTATAGCTCTCTTTTGAATGGAGTCCAGGATAGCGAGTGTAGAAGCGGCAGCGGCACCCCAGTTGTGGGAGCAGTATTCGAGGTTTGGCCTTATTTGTGAGGTATATAAGGTATAGAGATTAGCTGGTGAAAAGTATTTGCAAGCCCGGAAGAGGAAACGTAATTTCTTAGCAGCCGCTGCTGCAATTGATGTGACATGTTGGTGCCAATTAAGATTTCGATCCACAGAAATGCCAACAAGAGAAAATGACTCATTACTTTGAATAACTTGGTTGTTCATTGTGATGGGTCTAGGGCTGGTATATCTCTTGTGAGAAACAAAGCAAGACTTAGTTTTGGTGGGGTTGAATTGTACAAGATTTCTACTTCCCCAGTCTAATATTTTTTGGAGATCCACGGAGACAGAACCCTCCATGAGTCTGCGATCCTCATCTAATTGGGCTAAAGAGACAGGCTTAGAATATTGTATATTTGAATGGAGGGTGCTGTCGTCCGCGTAGCTGTGAACTGGGTTGGATGTGCTAGAGAGGAGGTCATTGATGAGGAGAAGAAACAAAGTAGGGGCTAAAGCTGAACCTTGAGGAAGTCCTGCATTAATTGGATACAGACTAGAGGAATGGCCATCCACAACAACAGATATGCTCCTGTTGGAGAGGAAATTTGCTGTCCACATACAGAGTTTTGGTGGTAGGCCATAGGTCGGAAGTTTATTAAGCAGCGCTGCGTGCCAGACCTGGTCGAATGCTTTGGATATGTCTAGAGCAACAATATGGGATTCACCGTGTTGTTTCATGGACTTGTTCCAAGAATGGGTGACAAAGGAAAGGAGGTCGGCAGTCGATCTGCGCTGACGGAATCCATACTGCCTGTCGTGGATTAGACTGCGTTTTTCAAGAAATTTTAGTAATTCGGTGTTTATATACTTTTCCATCACTTTAGAGACGACTGCAAGGAGACAAATAGGCCTGTAGTTGCTAGGAAGCGCTTTGGATCCTTTCTTTGGGATGGGTTGTACTCGAGCAGTTTTCCAGTTACTAGGGAATATGCCTTTATTATAAGATATCTGAAACAGACGAGTCAGGACAGGAGCAAGCTCTGGTGCGCATTTTTTTGAGAACAATTGCTGGGATCTCGTCAAGGCCAGAGGTTTTCCTGGTATTAAGAGAAGAGAGAATCTTTCGTACCTTTTTAGTTTTGAAAATGATATCCGTCATTTTATGCGCGACATTGGGGACTGTTGGTGGTTGAATATTTGGAGGTGGGTTGAGAGTAGAATTGCCGACAGACGAGTCAGGACAGGAGCAAGCTCTGGTGCGCATTTTTTTGAGAACAATTGCTGGGATCTCGTCAAGGCCAGAGGCTTTCCTGGTATTAAGAGAAGAGAGCATCTTTCGTACCTTTTTAGTTTTGAAAATGATATCCGTCATTTTATGCGCGACATTGGGGACTGTTGGTGGTTGAATATTTGGAGGTGGGTTGAGAGTAGAATTGCCGGCGAACAACGAAGCAAAAAGTTCAGCCTTGCCCAGGGCGGTAGAAACAATTTCATCCCCTGAGACAAGAGGTGGGAACGTGCTTTTGCAGAAATTATTCCCAAGAGATTTAGCAAGAATCCAAAAGGGTTTGCCGCCGTTAGAGCTTAAGAGGACTTTGTTTTTGATGTGGTTATTAAACGAGTTTTTTGCCTCAGAAAGAATGCGGACATAGCGGTTTCTTGCGTCGTTAAATGCTTGACGATTTTCTTGACTGGGATTGTGTAGAAGCGTTTTGTGAGCTTTGACCTTTTCAAGGCTGGCCTTGTCACAGGATTTAGAGAACCAGGGCTTTTGAGTGGCTAAAGAGGTTTTCTGTGTACGTGGGATAAATAATTCTATGCCAGCTTGGATAATTTCGGTGACGTTTTGCGAAATATAAGAGGGGTCAGGATGAGAGAAGCAGACAGACGCCCATGGAAATGAGGAAAAGTAATCCCGCATTTCGTCCCAGTTTGCGGAGTTGTAGTGCCAAACGATACGTGGGTGTGATGACTGTGTGACCTCGGGTTGCATTGCGCAGGAAGCAGTGACCATGCCGTGGTCTGAGCGACCAAGGGCGGCGGTGACTGATATCTTATAGCATTCAAGTTGTTTAGTAAGAAGGAGATCTAAGGGATTTGAGCTGTGGGTTGGGATACGAGGAAAGTAAGTAAGTAAGTAGGTAAGTAGTTTCAGCTTCAACCGTCATTGTCCTTCATTTTACTAAAATATTTACAGAAAATTGATTTGAAATAGACCCATTATCTGATGCTTTGGCTGTAGGTTTAGTCAAGTTGATGCTTTGGCTGTAGGTTTAGTGAAGTATATGTTTTAACGGTCTATAATTTGTAGCTAATTTGCGTCGAAAAAATTCGTTAGTGAGGACACCGCGACTTTTGAATTTTAAAAAGATTTCTGCAAATGAGCGCAAACTAGGTCCCCTAGAATCCATATCCGGGTTTACTTTGAGTTTTTATCTGTTTACATATATGATGACGCATTTCTACGGTAAAGCTTAATATAATTCTTATTATACAAGATACCCAAAAGAATTGTATTCGTTAATTATAGGGTGTACTAAGCTGCATCTTATAAAAATATTTTGATAATCACAGGATGGTCCATAAGTCGTTGGTGATCCCTACAATATTTTTTTTCGAATACCCTTATATTATTGCATTTTTGCATTTTTTATCAAAATATATGTTTGTAAGAAAAAATCGCGACGCAGTAAGTGCGTTTTGGTAGCGAATTTTCATTAAATCCTTCAAATTTCAACAACTCAATTTGCTATTAACCTAAAGATGGCTAGCAAACCAGTTTTCTCGGAAACATTTAAAGATTATTTTCGGAAAATTTGTGTACATTTTCAAACAATAAGTAATTTTGATAAAATATGGTACATTATTTCTACTATATAGGTTATACCGGTAACCACATTGATGATTGCTTGTATTAGAGAGTCATATTTGCTATTAAAAACATTTTTATGAAAATTTACTTCCATAACGCACTTTCTGCGACCAGACTTTTTCTAGTATCTACACCTTGGTAGTATCACAAATTTCACTAACTGTATTGAGAATTTGCTTAACCTGGCAACACTGAGTTAAAATATACGTTCTGCTACACATCGGATGCAATCATATTATGTTGGCCATAGGATGATTAAAAATCCCGATGTGCCATGGCAATTATTTACCTGCATGTACTTTATTAATTCTCAGCACTGTCAGAGTTCATCAAATCATTTTCAGCTTTTCAGTTAGTTGTGCTTTATTTTGACACAAAACATGTGAAAGCACACATCAAGCTTACATAAATTTTTAATAGACTTCTATGTGTTATAGCTGAAATTAAAATACAATGCGACGAATATTTGGCTAGAATATTTACTACTTACTAATATTGTTATCGGCAATACTAAAACTAATACTATATTGATATAGACAGGAAATTGATAAAGCAACGGATTTTCAGCTACTATAGCTTTATTTCAAATAGTTTAAAAACGTGAGTTTTTTTAATTAAAAATTCCCTTCAACCCACGGGTTATTAGCGAGAGGTATTATTTACAACATAAAAAAACTTATCTAGGTAAAAAAGTGTTCGGGACGCAGAGCAAGTGCGTTATGGTAGTGAATTTTTATTAAATGCTTCAAACTTGAATAACTCAATTTTATATAAACTTATAAACTTTAATTTTGGTATGTAGTAAGGCCTTTTTGAAGCCAAGATATTCACCAAATTTCATTTAACAATATTTGTAATATTCGGAGAAAAAAATGTTTTCTTAAAGAAAATTCAAATTTTGAATAACTCAATTTCCTATCAACTTAGAAAGTTTAATTTTGCTACGTAGTAAGGTCTCTCCCAAGGAAACATATCTACTAAATTTCATTTTAACAGCTTTGTAATTTTCGGAGAAAAAATTTTTTTTTCTAAAGAAATATATATATATATATATATATATATATATATATATATATATATATATATATATATATATATATATATATATATATAATCTGACAGGGTTTTCCGGGAAAATTTTGAGTTTTCTTTTGAAAAATTTTTTTTACAAAGCTGTTTAAATGAAATTTACTAGATATGTTTTCTTGGGAGAGACCTTACTACGTACCAAAATTCAACTTTCTAAGTTGATAGAAAATTGAGTTATTCAAAATTTGAATTTTCTTTAAGAAAACATTTTTTTCTCCGAATATTACAAAGTTAATTTAATGACATTTGGTGAATATCTGGCCTTAGGAAAGGCCTTACTACATACCAAAACTAAACTTTCTAAGTTTATAGAAAATTGAGTTATTCAAGTTTGAAGCATTTAATAACTGACTAATAACTGACTAATAATTGACTACCATAACGCATTTGCTGCATCCCGAACACTTTTTTACGTAGATATATAAATATATATGTATGTATCACACTGTCAACTCAAAAAATAATAGGCCGATTTTGATCAAATTTGGTGAGTACTTTCCTTTAGCAAGTGGCTTGGATAAGTTCGTTAGCCAGGAAAATGGGCCCGGCTTGTCCCGGAAAGTTTTGTGTTTTATATTTCCGGAAATAACAAAGTAAAGGCAACCAAATTTGGTACGCGGGTTTATGTAAATCATTAAAGGTAAATTACGTACCAAAGTTTAGCTCTGTAAGTTAAAAGACAAAAAAGTTATAGGCATGTGAAGAAAAAAATTGAGGTTTTCCTGAAAACGTCAAAGTCGCCATTTAAAACGTCAATATTGGCAACATTTAGGTAAAGAACCTGAAACTAATACGGGTTATGTAAAGAAAATGTCGTCAGAATAATGTTTTACAACTTCTGAAGTCTCAATTTCAACCGTCATTGTCCTTTATTTTACTAAAATATTTACAGAAAATTCATTTCAAATAGACCGTTTCTCTGGCACTTTGGCAGTAGTTTCAGCAATAGAATTTATCGTTTAATGGTATATAATTTTTTGCGAATTTTTCTAAAAAATCAATAAAATTCAATATATTCGTTATTATACGAGATACGAAAAAAAATGTATGCATTAATTATAGAGTGTCTTGAGCTACATCTTAAAAAATTATTTCTACAATCACAGGCCCAAAGTCGTTGGTGAAAAATTTTCTTTTTTTTCTTTTAATCGAACACGCCTTATGTTATTGCCTTTTTGCATTTTTTGTCGAAATAGAATGCATGTTTGTAAAAGACATTCGGGACACAGCAAGTGCGTTATGGTAGGAAATTTTTATTAAATGCTTCACATTTGAATAGCTTAATTTAAATAGCTCAATTTGCTATTCAAAGGTTGGTTGACCAAGACATCAGTTTTTTCTGACACATTTTAAGTTTACTTTCGGAAACTTTTGTACATTTTCAAACGATAAAGTTATTTTGATGAAACATGGCACATTATTTCTACTATATAGTTTATACTGGTAACCAAATTTGATGCCTGCTTTCTTTAAAAAACACATATTGGCTATTAAAAATATTTTTATGAAAATTCACTGCCATAATGCACTTGCTGCATCTAGACTTTTTCATCATCTGATGACGCTAACTTGGTTAATGAGACGATCGTCAGGTTTCACTCAAAAAACGTTTTATGATTTGAGTTCTACAAGTGTACTTAAAATGCACCTGTCGTTCCTATTTTGGATGCCTATCTTTTGAAAAAAGATCGATTTTCGGAATCTATCTGGATCGAAACGAGGAAGATCGATCCATGATTAAATCTGTAGGAATAGGATCGATTGTTTGGAGATCGATTTTATTTCAATTATCGAATAAAAAACATCTAAAGCTAGGTTTATACACGCGCGAATTGCGAAATCGCCCGAAACGTATTCCTATTTATTTATTTTAAATAATATTCTAAAATTATTTAAAATGAACCAATAAGAATTAGTTTCAAAATTCGCATTTCTCAATTCGCGAGTGTATGAACCTAGCTTTAGTCGTTTCATTTCTAATTTACAGCGCCTTCAAGTTCTGTTTCACAGACGTCACCAATAAGCAGCAATTGTTACCAAAAAATGCGCACCAGAACTTGCTCATGTCCTGACTCGTCTGTTTCAGATATCTTACAATAAAGGCATATTCCCTAGTAACTGGAAAACTGCTCGAGTACAACCCATCCACAAGAAAGGATCCAAAGCGCTTCCTAGCAACTACAGGCCTATTTCTCTCCTTTCAGTCGTCTCTAAAGTGATGGAAAAGTATATAAACCCGAATTACTAAAATTTCTTGAAAAACACAGTCTAATCCACGACAGGCAGTATGGATTCCGTCAGCGCAGATCGACGCCGACCTCCTTTCCTTTGTCACCCATTCTTGGAACAATTCTATGGAACTACACGGTGAATCCCAGATTGTTGCTCTAGACATATCCAAAGCATTCGACGAGGCTATGGCCTACCACAAAAACTTTGTACCTGGACAGCAAATTTCCTCTCCAACAGGAGCATTTCTGTTGTTGTGGATGGCCATTCCTCTAAACTGTATCCAATTAATGCAGGAGTTCCTCAAGGTTCAGCTTTAGCCCCTACTTTGTTTCTTCTCCACATCAATGACCTCCTCTCTAGCACATCCAACCTAGTTTACAGTTACGCGGACGACATCACCCTACACTCAAATATACAATATTCTAATCCTGTCTCTTTAGCCCAATTAGATGAGGATCGCAGACTCATGGAGGGTTCTGTCTCCGTGGATCTCCAAAAAATATTAGACTGGGGAAGTAAAAATCTTGTACAATTCAACCCCACCAAATCTCAGTCTTGCTTTCTTTCTCATAAGAGATACATCAGCCTTAGACCTATCACAATGAGCAACCAAGTTATTCAACGTAATGGGTCCTTTTCTCTTGTTGGCGTTTCTGTGGATCGAAATCTTAATTGGCACCAACATATCACATCAATTGCAAAAGCGGTTGCTAAGAAATTAGGTTTCCTCTTCCGGGCTCGCAAATACTTTTCACCAGCTAATCTCTATACCTTATATACTTCACAAATAAGGCCAAACCTCGAATACTGCTCCCACATCTGGGGTGCAGCTGCCGCTTCTACACTCGCTATCCTGGACTCCATTCAAAAGAGAGCTATACGTCTCATCAGTGACCCTACCCTCACCTAAAGGCTGCCATCCCTTGCACACCGACGTGCCGTTGGTGACCTCTCTCTCTTTTATAGATATCTGCACGGGCACTGCTCAGAGGAGCTTTCCTCCATAGTTCCCCCACCTGCTGCCCCGAACAGATCTACCAGGGGAACAAAGCGAATGCACCCTTTTACTGTCCAGGTCACCAGACATAGTACATCTTGTTATGCCCGCTCTTTTGTCCCGAGGACTTCCAAGTTGTGGAATTCCTTGCCGGCACATATTTTTCCTTCTCCTCCCAACCTCCAAACCTTCAAGTCCAGAATTAACAAGTTGCCTCTTTCCTCCGTCGACACCCACGGTACGATAGTATTTAAGCTGTAAGCCCTCGTGGTGTGTTGTTGAAATTTAAAAAAAAACTAGGTACAAAACAAACTATTCATGTTAGCTAGGCAAACTGTTGACGTAGTTTGTCCTTTGCTACCAATCAAAGACTGCTAAAATCAAGATTTTAAAATTTAAAACCAAATTTGTTGTTTAAATATATTAAAATCGCAACATTAAAAGATAGATTCGTAAAATCGATCTTTTTTATGTAAAGTATCGAATCTCGAAAATATCGATTCAGAATCGGGATCCGTAGATGGAAGCAAATTATTTTTCCTATGACGCTTTTGTTAAATATTTATTTAATTCATTTAAATTAATTGTTCACAGCGGAATAAGCACTAATTACTCCTACAATTAAATTAGTCAGATACAAACATTATTAACACTTTTATCTCTGAATGAGGTCAGCTTCACAGAAACCACCACCCATTTCCAGTTAATCATTTTATGAGAATTAGATTGATCATTTCCGGATTCTAATTCATTATCATGTGCTAAAAAAGACAACGAAAGTGTCACAAAAAGTCAAGTGTAATATCCTCTGACGCACTTTATGAAAATAAAAATTAAATCTTTTTAGACGTGTCGTTTTTTTCAGAGCGCTCCCGTATAGAATTACCGATGTAAGTATTAAAGCCGTTCATCCGGGAACAATGACTTATGTTGAACATGTGCATCATTATTTTCTACAAATCCTTTAGTACATGAGCTTTTTGTTATTTACTATAAATTACTGTACACATATGTTCATTCACCGACCCATGGTAATGTAACAGTCAAAGAAACTCAGAGAACGAGATTTTTTTACATGTAATAACCACATCTGGCGTACATACAGATTTATTTTTAATTTTCTAATTAATGTGAATGTAAGTTATATCTTTGACTGTGACGTCGATGTGTGTTTCACATTTGTAAAAGGCAAGTGTCTGTATATATGTATGTATGTATATATGTATCTGTTTCTTTAGAGGCGGTTTATTTCCGCGACAATTACCAGTCACTGACGCTGGGGAGCAGTTTCCACTCACCATCCTAGAAATTTAGTCAAATCCCTTCATATCTATACCTGAAGAAGGTGACAATTTTAACGTGATCAACGTCGCATGGTAGATATGATCAACGACTATATATCCCATCCGAAGAGCGGAACGTAGACATTCTATTCGGATACAATGATCTGCCGTGCAAAAGTAAAACCAGTAACTCGAGTTACTTGGCTTTACTTCTGTTCCAATATTCCAATTGCTTGTAACGTTCTCTATCTGTAGCTATTTTACGTTTGTAAATAGCCCTTTTCGGTACGAAGATATTTAGTGCTGCTTTATAGTAACCCGACTTATACAGTGTGTCCCAAACTGGATGGAAATGTATTGCTATCCCCGCTATTATCAGAGTTAGGGAGACGGTTAAATTAGCAATATTTTGTAGACTTTCATGCTCGATCCAAATATGACTTGTATTTTGCACTGTCTCTCTTCGTTTCCGAGTTATTTTGAAGAAACCAAAATGTGTCAATTTCTTTTTTCTTCAATATCTAAGTAGGCGTTGATCTGATATGTCTAGGACTTGCACATTATCAGGACACTTTTTACAGAATAAT
This sequence comes from Tillus elongatus, assembly GCA_964006375.1. Lineage (NCBI taxonomy): Eukaryota > Metazoa > Arthropoda > Insecta > Coleoptera > Cleridae > Tillus > Tillus elongatus. Next base: position 185,749,388 of record OZ023265.1, on the reverse strand, counting down.
ATTTTTGTGCTATTCTCAACTTTGGATTGTCATTTGTTTTTGAGCTACAGGTATCAACGTTTGTTTTTATTATGGCAGCCAGATTGGATTTTTTGCTCATGTGATAGCCTGTGAAAAGAGCTTTCCAATGATGTACAACATGCTTGGGAAATCTTGTAATTGCACTGACAATTTTGAGAAAAACTGTTTTGAGGATAGTAGGCTATGAAATCCAATACCAGAAAACAAATGACAAAAAAAGCAGTATGCCATGAAGTCTAACAATAGACTTCCACTTTTAACATAATTTTTCGTAATGATTCACGATTAAAAAAATAGGCACTTTGAGCACACCAATGAATCGGCCCATCATTACAAATGATATTTTGCATTACAACATTATCCTAAAAAATTGTTATAATTTAATTAAATAGATAAACCTTGTAAACAACTAAATTTACTAACAGAACTCAATAAAAAGCAGATTAATAATTTACGAAGACACCTTTGAAAATGGTTTGATTTTTAAACGTACATTAACTGAAAAACAACAGAAGAAAGGTTGCTATGGATATAGCACTATCGTGACAATTAAGAATACTGCCATTTTAATTATCTGAACAGTTTGAGGTGTATTTAACACGTTACTTAAAATTTTGTACTAAATAGTTTGTTTCCTGTTTATTTTAAATATTATTCAACATTGTGTTCAGTAATGAAGAATATTTTGACATATTGGAATTTTATATTCGTTCTAACCGAAATACTGAGGCAGCTACAAATTCATATCAAAACAACTACCCAGAAAGACGACAACCAAACATCAAAATATTTTGCAGAATAGTGACCAATCTATTGAACGACGGTTGCTTCCACGCAAAGAAACTACCAATGCCTCGAAACGAAGAAAGAAATAATGCCGTCTTACAGATTTAAAACGAAAACCCTCCGCAATCTTTTCGGTTTTATGGTGAACAAATTGACGTTCCAAAAAGTACGGTACATCGTGCATTAAAACAAAGTGATTACCATCCATACCAACCTACAATCGTACAAGGTTTAAATGTTGACGATTACCCTAAGCGACTTCAATTCTGCAGATGGTATCAAGGACAATGTCAGCTAGATAAAAATTTTCATTTGAAGGTAATATGGACTAATGAATCGAGATTTACAAATTGTGGAGTGTATAATCGCCATAATAGGTATTATTGGGCAAATGAAAATCCCCATCCAAAGGAAGAAACAGATTTGATATTAATGTTTGGTGCGGCTTATTAGGTAAGAAACTGTTATTTTTATTTGTAGATTAGACAGCTAATTTAAAAAAAATTCAAGTAGCTTCATTGTTGGTCCGTTCTTTTTGAAAATTATTTAACTGGGGAAAGGTATCTTAATCTATTGAGAAATGATATCGTACCAACAATTAGAAGAGTTCGTGATAATTTAGATGAGATTTGGTACCAACAAGACGGTTGTCTAGCTCACAATGTTAGGATCGTCAAAGAATTTTTGTACCAAAATTTTAATAATCGTGTCATTTGTAACAATGGGCCGGTTCATTGGTGTGCTCAAAGGCCTGATATAACACCCATGGATTTTTATTTTTGGGGTACTCCGAAGAATTATGTGTATAAATTCGATCCACCACAAAATAACAATGAATTACGAAACAGAATCACGGAAGCTATAAATCATATTAACCAAAGCATTTAACAAAACGATGGCCATATTGAACAATTTTCTATTTAGTGTATGTTTAAGTTTCTATTTTATTATTTGTTGAGTTTCGTTTCTAATTGTGTTGTTTTGTTAAGTTTAAGTTTCTACTTGTTATTGCCGGGTTTCGTTATTAAACTGTTTCACATAATATTACTTAGCATTATTACCTAATTAAGTATTGTAAATTAAATCACAATATTTTTTATCGTGAATCATTACGCAAAATTATGTTAAAAGTAGAAGTCTACTTTTAGACTCCATGGCCTACTGCATTTTGAACACTTTTTTTCTCATTTGTTTTCTGGTATTGGATTTCATAGCCTACTATCCTCAAAACGGTTCTTCTCAAAATTGTCAGTGCAATTACAAGACTTCTCAAGCATGTTGTACATCGTTGGAAAGCTCTTGTTACAGGCAATCACATAAGCAAAAAATCCAATATGGTTGCCATAATAAAAACAAACGTTGATACCTGTAGCTCAAAAACAAATCACAATTCAAAGTTAAGAATAGCACAAAAAGATTACTTTGTAAGAAGTGTCCTGATAATGTGCAAGTCTTAGACATGTCAGATCAACGCCTACTTAAATATTGAAGAAAAAAGAAATCGACAAATTTTGTTTTTGTTTTTTCAAAATAACTCGAAAACGACAAGAAGCAGGGCAAAATATAAGTCATATTTGGAACGGGCATGAAATTATAGAAAACATTGGTAATTTAACCGTCTTCCTATATCTAATAATAACGGAGATAGTAATACATTCCCATACAGTTTGGGACACACTATATATATATATATATATATATATATATATATATATATATATATATATATATATATATATATATATATATATATATATATATATATATATATAATTTAAACGGACCTTTGTTTGCTATATAACTTATTGTTTGAAAATGTATAAAACTTTTGCGAAAATAAACTTAAAATAAATGTTGTCGGGAAAATTGGTCTCGTAGCCAACAAACCTTAGATTAATAGCAAATCAAGGTATTGAAATTTGAAGCATTTAATAAAAATACGCTACCAAAACGCACTTACTTGGCCTCAATTTCTTGTAAAAATTGTAGGTATCACCAACGGCTTATGGGTCACCTGTGATTATCAAAATAATTTTATGAGTTGCAGCTCGAGACACCCTATAATTAACGTATTTTTTTTCTCGTATCTTGTATAATAACAATTAAGTATATTGAGTTTCCCGTAGGAATGCGTCACCCTGTATATATGCAAACAGTTAAAAACTGAAACTAACTCGGATTCTACAGGGGCCTAGGTTGCACTTATTTAAAGAAATCATTTTAAAATTCGTTAAAAAGTGGCAGTCTCATTAACGATTTTTTCTAACAAATTTAGCGCTAAAAATTATAGACCGTTATATTAAAACCTAAACTAAACCGACAGCCAAAGCATCAGAGAAAGGGTCTATTTGAAATGATTTTTCTGCAAATATTTGAGTAAAATAAAGGGCAATGATGGTTGACACTGAAACTTAAGGGTTTGGGACATTTTCTTTACATAATCCGTATTTGTTTCAGGTTCTTTGCCTAAATGTTGCCAATTTTGACGTTTGAAATCGCGACTTTGAATTGAGAATCCCACTTTTTTTCTTTAAATTCCTATAACTTTTTTGTCCTTAAACTTACAGACCTAGATATTGCTACATGGTTCACCCTTTATAATACCAACACGCGTACTGAATTTGGTTGCCCTTACTTTGTTATTTCCGAAAATATACATTTTTTTGAATGAAAACACAAAATTTTCCAGGAAAACCTGTGTCAATTTTCCTGGCTAACGAACTTGTCCAAGCCACTTAAAAAGAGAAGGTACTCAGCAAATTTAATCAAAATCAGCGCATTATTTTTTGAGTTATCGGTGTGATATATATATATATATATATATATATATATATATATATATATATATATATATATATATATATATATATATATACATATATACATATATATATATATATATATATATATATATATATATATATATATATATATATATATATATATATATATATATATATATATATATATATATTTGTACTGTAATTTATCGTAGTATTTTCGAAAAATGTTAGTAGTTTAAGAAGAAAAGTGTTTGTAAAATGAGAGCTGAACATTAAGAATGATAGTGTAAATGCTGGCAGCGGTATGCAAGGTCCAAGTTATTGGATATTCCTCAAAATTAGAAATCTGACAGTAGCAGATTTGGCAGTTTCCTTTAGGCAAATCAAGAGTGAAATTTGTGTTAGTTGCAAGCACAAGCATAAGCTTATTTGTAAAACACATTGTTAAATATATATATATATATATATATATATATATATATATATATATATATATATATATATATAAATAAAATATAAATTTCATTTATATATATATATACAGTGTGGAACAGCCAAATGGAATAAATTCGATAACGGATAAATGAGGACGTGTTGGGAAAAACGCTTGGACACGTCGATTTGTATTTTTAACTGCGCATCTTTTTCAAGAAAAAAAAATTATATAGGGTGCGTCATGTGACAGTGGCCAATACCAACTTTCTTATTTTAAATACAAGCCCCTGTATATTATTTATTTTTTGGATTCTTCAGAAAATTCTAGACATAATTCATGTACAATGTCCTATATCTATCTTCAACTGTTTCGGAAATATTAAGTATTTTCAGATTTATTACAAAAATTAACATTAAAAATAGAAAATTATTTTATTTCACAAATTCTAATAAGAAATACTGATTATTTCTTAATAATTTAAAAAAAACAAAAAAAAATTAATGTCAATGTAGTAAATGTTCAAAATGCTCGCCACGAACATCTTGGCAACATGCTAATCTGGTATAGAAATGTCTTCTAACATTACTCAACATCTCAGGCGTGACTGATCTAATTGCAAGCGTGATTCGTCTTTTTAAGTCATCTAAGTTGAGGGGCTTAGTTTTGTATACAATACTTTTGACATATCCCCACAAAAAGTAGTCTAATAGCGACAGATCAGGAGATCGTGCTGGCCATTCTATCGATCCGCGCCTCCCTATCCACCGATTTGGAAAAATTTGGTTCAGGTACTGCCGGACATTGATTTGGTAATGGGGCGGTGCTCCATCTTGCTGAAACCATATTTTATTGGCAGGAACTTGTGGGTTTGCTGGATCTGGATATAAGTTTGTCAAAGTTGGCACGACATTATTTTGGAGCAGTTCTAAATATTTATCCCCATTCAAGTTGCCATCAATGAAAAAGGGACCTACGATATGATTTCCAACAATTCCTGCCCAAACATTAACTTTTTTAGGATATTGCGTATGTTCCTCTCTCATCCAATGAGGATTCTCATTAGACCAATAGCGGCAATTTTGACGATTAACATGACCGTGAAGTGTAAATGTGCTCTCATCAGAAAACAAAACATCTTCTAATTGGATCACATTGTTATCTAACATTGCCATCATTTGTTGACAAAAATACGTTCTCCTATCGAAATCGTCCTCCATGAGCTCCTGAGTTGGTATCATTTTATAGGGATGCATTTTACTTTCCTTTAATGTTCGAAAAATTGCTGTGTGGCTAACGTTGAATAGTTGGGCTGCTTGTCGACCAGAAGTATGTGGGTTTTCTTGAAACTCAAGCGTAATATCCAATTTCGTATCATCACTTACTGCATTGCCAGCTACTTTTTTTATCTGTCTCACATGACCAAGCTCGAGAAACTGCTTTTCTATTTTGCTAATTGTTCCTTGGGATACAGGCGGCAAATTTGGAAATTTTTCGTGAAATAAGCGAGACACTTCCATCTGTGTCCGTGTGTTATCTCCATAACCAATCATTTGTAGAATGGTTATTTTGTGCATTTCTGTTAAATGAACCATTTTGCTGATATTATTACGTACAGTTAACGAAATTCAAACGACAATAGCACTGACACTAATCACTACTGTCATGCAGGCAGACAACAAGTTGCTAAGGCTACGAGTTTTATACGAACAGAAAGAAAACTGTTTTTGTTTTTGTTTCATTTCATATCAGTAAAAAGAAACGCAGGAATGGTTTTTGTTTACTTTCTCATTATCAAGAGCTGAATGGGAAATAAGTATTGAATGCAATGTAGCGAATTTGTGAAATAAAATAATTTTCTATTTTTAATGTTAATTTTTGTAATAAATCTGAAAATACTTAATATTTCCGAAACAGTTGAAGATAGGTATAGAACATTGTACATGAATTATGTCTAGAATTTTCTGAAGAATCCAAAAAATTAATAATATACAGGGGCTTGTATTTAAAATAAGAAAGTTGGTATTGGCCACTGTCACATGACGCACCCTATATAATTTTTTTTTCTTGAAAAAGATGCGCAGTTAAAAATACAAATCGACGTGTCCAAGCGTTTTTCCCAACACGCCCTCATTTATCCGTTATCGAATTTATTCCATTTGGCTGTTCCACACTGTATATATAAATGAAACTGACCCTAGATACGCGTTCTAGGGGGCCTAGTGGGCGCTCATTTGAGAAAGTCGGGATCTCGCTATTAGTGAATTTTTTTAAAAAATTCACTAAAAGTTAGCGTTGCTCTGCCCCATTTATCATTTTATATTTTAAAAAAAGACGCAGCAAGTGCGTTATGGTAGTGAATTTTCATAGAATGGCACCAAATATTTTATTATAACTTTTTTTTCTTGTAACATACAAATCTAAGTTTTTGTGTATAATTTACTTTTTATATCGTAAACCTACCTACCAAATTTGGTTATCATAGCTTTTTTATTTTTTGAAATAAATTTTTTTTTCGAATGAAAACTCAAAATTTTCCCGGAAAACCTCGTCCGATATTCCTGACTAACGAACTTATCCAAGCCACTTACAAAAGGAAGGTACATGCCAAATTTTTATCAAAATCGGCCTATTATTTTTTGAGTTATCGGTGTGATATATATATATATATATATATATATATATATATATATATATATATATATATATATATATATATATATATATATATATATATATATATATATATATATATATATATATATATGTATATGTATATATATATATATATATATATATATATATATATATATATATATATATATATATATATATATATATATAAACATATAAAAAATTGAAACTGACACCGGATATGGGTTCAAGGGTCCTAGTTTGCGCACATTTACAAAAATTTTTTCAAAATTCAAAAGTCAGGATCTCTCCATTAGTGAATTTTTTCTACGAAAATTCACTAATACACTATTATAATTTATCACATAGTTCTCAAAATTTAAACACAAAGCATCTTAAAAATAGACAGTAATAATTATATTGCAAATGAAGACACAAATTAATCCCGATCTACATGAAATTTTATACAAATAAATTCTGACTTTTGCTTATAGCAGGCTTATTTCAAAATATGTTTACTAAGGTCCATACAACAATGTCAATTATTTTTTTTGAATATCATTACCAATCATAATTTGTAGTTACATTTAAAACTTTTGCTGATATTTTCGCATACACGTTATAGGTACATCATTTTTATTTGGCCGAAAATTACCTACAATGTACTGCCAAATTGTCAAAGAACTTAAATTCAAAATCTTAAATATAAAAAATTTATTCATGATAGTTGTGAAGAAAGTACCTACCACAAATAAGATATATTTAGCTACTATTTATTATCTAGTGTGTTACTTGGTACATTAAGGATATAACTACGTGTTTATTACATTATCTTATACATGTACCTAAGACTATGTTTTTATATAAACTGTCAGTTGAAATTTGTTTGTCACTTTGGCTCTAGCTAAATCACAAAATTTAATCTAATAATGGAGTGAAGAAAAAATAATCTCAGGTCAAAAGCTCGGATGGTATTGTCAAGATTACTTTAAAACAAAAGTATTAACTAATACATTAAGATGGAAAAGAGATTGAGAAAATGATGGTATTTGGCATGTCAAAATTGGAAGTGATTGATGTTTTGGAAGAGAGGTGTCATATATTTTGGAATATTCTTATTAAATTTTGTCATGAAATACTATACAAGTCCTAGGACTTTCTTGTACTAACATATGTATAATTTTCAGCAAATAAATAATAATAATATGAACAAATTGACTAAAGTTTTTCGGCTTAGGTATCAAATTAAAAACCAATTTTAAATGAACACATTTTTAGAGAAGTAAAATACATTCAAGACTAAAAATTGAAAAGATTGACTTACTTTCTCTGCCTTTTGGAGTGACAATCGTGAAAGCGCTGCTTCCCGGCGGACTTGGAGGAGCCGAATCCGAAACATTCACCTCAGGACTCCTTGAAGATTCCCTCGCACCTCCATTACTATAGTCTAAGGGCATTGTGGGATGTGTACTCAGTTCTAATGCCATTATTAACAGTCAAAATAATAATTTACACCCAAAAACTATCACAGATAAAACCCATTTTCAAGCTAGTTCATCGTGTTGACTTATTTGTACGTCCAATTCAAAGTAAGTCCCTTTTACAAGTCTTTATACACTTTAGTTTAAACTTTGATACAGTTAAATTAAATTAATGTTTTTTTTTAGTTCATTATCAACGGTTTGCACCCGGAAACTTATTAGATTGGCCACTTTTTAACTTATATACTTGCTCATTATCAATAAAACATCTTCTATGAGGAGCTGTGAACTGACTAAGTGTTTTGTCTGTTATCTTTCGATCGGCACTGACATCGCGATTGTTTTAAAGTATCCAAGTGACCAGAGACGCGTGCTGGCGAAGTTTGAGCCGACAGTCAACTGTTTGATATTGGAACAGTTGTTCTGATAAGCTCAAGTGGAGATAAGGCGACGCCCTCTGGTTTAGCGGTGAACGTTATATTGAGAGAGCTTAGAGCTTATGGGCGGAGCGCAGAGCTTTAGGTACCGCCTCCCAGAACAATTGAATCAATGAATGAAATAGTAAAGTGTTTTATTAGGATTTTAGATTTTGTAAAGCGGCATATTTATGGCGAACTGATAAAAGGGATGATAGCCGATTAATGAGTATCTGATTAAAGGGCTGATATTGGATTTGTAGGGAAGTTAAATTTGGTATTAATTTATTGAATCTAAAATTTTAGGTGATGTATTCGATTAATAAAAACATGCACAAACCCAACAAGATAGCTTTTATTTGAGGAAAAGAGTACTAAAAAACTCTGGACGCAGCAAGTGCGTTATGGTAGTGAATTTTCATAAAAATGTTTTTATTGCAAATATGTGTTTTCTTTTTATTTAAGAAAGCAGGAATCAATTTGGTTACCAGTATAACCTATATAGTAAAAACAATGTGCCATGTTTTATAAAAATAACTTTATAGTGTGAAAATTTACAAAAATTTCCAAAAGTAAACTTAGGGTATTCCAAGAAAAACTCGTTTCTTGGTCAACCTTATAGGTTAATAGCAAATTGGGCTATTCAAATATGAAGCATTTGATCAAAATTCGCTACCATAACGCACTTGCTGCATCCAGAATTTCTTTTCTTACAAACATGCATTATATTTCGATGAAAAATGCAAAAATGCAATAACATAAGGCGTGTTTGATTAAAAAAAAAAGAAAATTTGTATCACCAACGACTTATGGGCCACCCTGTGATTGTAGAAATATTTTTTAAGATGTAGCTCAAGACATCCTATAATTAATGTATAAATATTTTTTTCATATCTTGTATTATAACGGATATATTGAGCTTTATTAATTTTGTATAAAAATTCGACAAAAATTATATATACCATTAAACGATAAACTCTATAGCTAAGACTACTGCCAAGCATCAGAGAAAGGGTCTATTTGAAATGAGTTTTCTGGAAACATTTTAGTAAAATGAAGGACAATGACGGGTGAAACTAAGACTTCAGGGTTTGTAAAACATCCTTCTTGAGGCATTTGATTTCCATAGTCCGTATTAGATTCAAGTTATTTGCCTAAATGTTGCCGATTTTGACGTTTTAAATCGCAACTTTGACGTTTTGAGGAAAACCCCAATTTATTTTTCTTTAAATGCCTATAACTTTTTGTCTTTTGACCTACATAGCTAAATTTTGGTAGGTAAGTTACCTATAAGGATGTAAACCCGCATACCAAATTTGGTTGTTAATTTCAGAGATATAATTTTTTTCGAAAGGAAACACAAAATTTGGGCAGATTTTCCTGGCTAACGAACTTATCCAAGCCATTTGCAAAAGGAATTTATTCACCAAATTTAATCAAAATCGGCCCATTATTTTGTGAGTTATCGGTGTGATATATATATATATATATATATATATATATATATATATATATATATATATATATATATATATATATATATATATATATATATATATATATATATATATATATATATATATATATATATATATATATATATATAAACATATAAAAACTGAAACTGACCCCGGATATGTGTTCTGGGGGGCCTAATTAGCGCTCATTTTTTCAAAATTCAAAATTCAAAAGTCGGGATCTCCTCATTAGTGATTTTTTTTAAGAAAATTCACTAAAATTATGAATATTTGAGGATGCCTATATCTTGCTGCCTATTTCCTTAATTGAATTAGCAGTCCTCACAATCGCATAACCAAGAAGCTACAAAAATTTTGTACCCCGTAAGAACGACTACAAATACCGAAAACTACCAATATTACAAACATTTATTTATAATTTTTTTAACCAATTTTTTCTAATTTTTTATTTCTTGGACGTTACAAATTTGCGTATACAGGGTCACCCACTTAGGGGACCAAGAGGGTTGGAAGTCGGTTGAATGACAAAAAAGTTGCTTCTTTCTTGAGACCTTTTAAGCATTTTAGACCAGCGATCTTCACGTCCATATCTGAAATAATTTGAAAAACCTGAAAAGGTTGATTTTTTCCATTTCGTCTTAGATTCGAGAAAATACCTATTTGAACTTTAACTTTGTGCAAGGCTATTTTTGCACATAAAACGTTTAAATATTAAAATTTACACACGTCTATCAATTTCTAAGGCATGATAATTAAATCTCTATACCTACGACGGTCTCTTGCTCTTTTCAGCGCGTCTGGTGAAAATACAGAACAAGCAGTTTAGCGAGTTTTAATAAAGAAAATTTATCTCTCAGAGAACTAACGACTTTAGAATTTTTAAATAACCTTTTTCACATGAGCGACAAATAGTGCTCTCAGAATCCATAACCAAAAGATCAGTTTCAGACTTTTTATTAATTTATTTATTTATTTATTTATTTATTTCTGTATTTATTTACTAATTCCCTAATCTCTTTTAGTGAATTTTCGTAGGAAAAATTCACTAATGGGGAGATCCCGACTTTTGAATTTTTTGTGCAAATTAACGCGATCTAGGACCTCTAGAACCCATATACTGGGTCAGTTTCGATAACTCAAAAAATAATGGGCCGATTCTGATAAAATTTGGCATGTACCTTCCTTTGGTAAATAGATTCGAAAATCGGACAAGGTTTTTCGGGAGAATCTTGGGTTTTCATTCGAAAAAAAATTTTATTTAAAAAAATAAAAAAGCTATGATAACAAAATTAGCTAGCTAGGTTTTTGATATAAAAAGTAAACTATACACCAAAATTTATATTTCTATGTTACAAGAAAAAAAAAGTTATAATAAAATATTTTGTGCCAGATCATTCCTATGAAAATTCACTACCGTAACGCACTTGCTGCGTCCTGAATTTTTACATGTACAAAACCTAATGCTTCTGTGCGTGTGTGTGTGCTTTCCGCTTGGCTCCATTACACTAGAAAATTGTTTCCGGGAGCTAAGTTATTCGTTGGTCGGTTTTGAGAGTTAAGTTTTTCTTCGGAAAATGGCAAATTTTCTGCTCCAGAAGCCTCTATCTTTAGAACTCATTTTTTTCATACCGTAATGTTATAGTAAACAGGAATAATCAAAAATGAAAATCTAATATCTGATTTGATTTTAAAGCTTTTATACGTGTTTAAAAACCCTTGCGATTTTTAATGTTTTCACGTGACCACAAACGCTCTGGCTATTTTTGTGACGTCAGATGATGCAACTAGTCACGCAGAAGCAAGGTTAGATGTGCACGTTTTTCTATTGAAAATCGGTGCTATTATCAAATTAATAAAACTTAATCAAGAAAATTTTCAGGTCGCAGCAAGTGCATTGTAGTAGTGAATTTTTATAAAAATTGTACACTATTAGATAGGTACATTATACTAATTCTCTAAATTTAAATGGAACTCGGTTTTTAGAGGTCCCAGTCAGCGATTATTTGAAGAAATTTCTATTTTCTATGAAGCTAAAAAATTATAATTTGGTAGAGATATATGTAAGTACTGCAAGTCTCTTTAAAAACATTTTGTGACAAATTTCATTAAAGTCGCAAAAGTTTTCCAGAAAAAAATTAATCATTTACAAAGGGAATGTACCTGCCAAATTATAAATATGGCAGGTACATTCCCTTTGTAAATTATAAATATGGCAGGTCTTTTTGCTTTTAATTGCTTGGATGGTTTTGTTTTAGTCAACCCAATCGAACTAGTTTTTGCAAACAAAACAACAAAAAAGGTTTTTTAAAACCAATTTGTAGCTTTCTGCGAAGCTGAGTATGTTATTTTTCTTTAATTTAGTACCCACGCTGCGTTTACATAGTTGTTACTATGATTCAAGATAGAAGATTCTAGCTTAATAGGAAATTGAGTTATCAGACATCAAATATTTTTACAAAAATTCTCTACCATAATGTATTAGCTGCACCCAGACCTTTTTCAACACTTATTTACTGTTGATGTATCTACACTTTTTAAAAATGATGAAATATTGTAGCTCTCTATGTAAAACTGACAAACAAGGCACCCTCAATTTCATTTTTGGAATAATATTTTAAGCAAATCAAATGGGGTAACAATTTAAACATAAATTGAAAATCTTGGTTCTCTGCTTTATCGCAGGGGTAGCCATTCCCTTTCTGCATGCCTACAACCACCTTCAATGTATAAGCAAGAACAATGTAAACAAGAAAAGTTTGTTGGGAACAACCCGCAGGAAAGTAACGGGACCTGCGGTAAATATACGGGTTCTGGGCGGAATAAACAGAATTTAAGGAGGTATAGCTGCAAAATGGGATAAAGGCAGCTTATAAAGGTACAACTAAGCTGGTTTTTTGCGCTTTCCACTCACATTTCCTTTTTATCTTCTTCCCCGCCCAACACCCCTATTCGCTCTTGGTCCCGTAGCTTTCTTCTGGGATGTTTGCAAGAAATATGTCCTGTGGTTTGTGCATCCAGAAGGAGATCTAAGCATGCTTCTGAATTTTTTTCTAAAAACCCCCATATGCTAATCTGAAAATTTAGCGAAAATTTATTTTTGATTTACAAAAGGAATGTACCTGCAAAATTATAAAAGGGGCAGGTATTTTTTATAATTTAAACTACTGTATCATATTGTATAGTTTTATTTACCTCAAATTTTCCATACACCACATGAACTGTAAATAAAAACTAAAAGTATACAATAAGTACCTTATTCCAAGATTCTAAGGTATTAACGTGCTCGATTTCGAGGTTATCTTTCTCCCTCCTCGTCTTTGTTGATGACGTCTGTAAACAAAGAAGAAGAAGATAACCTCGAATTCTAATCCCCCCTGCTGTCACATGGCAAAATAACAAATGACAAATAGCTAACTGGTGTTGTCAGATTAAACTAGGACAGGAAGATGGCTTTTAAATGCCCTGAAGAATGGGAAGCATAATAATAAAACGTAGTTTTCGCTTGGCTTTAAACAACTTGAATCACTTTCATTAAAATTTTTATTTATTGCTATATATTTTTCTGATATCTTCAGTTTCAGATGAGAGTTTTGAAAATGGCAAGCCAGCTGATTGGTTATTGTGACATATTTTTTAACCTGTTTGTTTATAGTTTGATTTGGAGCATTTGTTTGCAATAGCAGCGTAACCGTGATATATCTGTCTGACCTTGTCTATTATAGGCACCCAATTCAGAGGTAATTTCAGGTTATATCGTAAATGATTTATTTTTTATTTAGTTATAACTCAAAATTTACTGAACCGATTAGGTTCAAATCTAGTAGAGGACCACTTATACGATATCTACGTGAGTGTAAAGTTTTAGTTTTATACTTCTAGTAATTTAAGAGATACTGCATTTTCAAACAGTTTCTCGCATTTTTTTCTAAAAGTATTTGAGTGTCAAAACTGTCTAAACGAACTCATCCAAGCTATTAACAAAATGAAGGGAATTGTCAAATTTAGTTTCGAGTGATGAATTATTTTTTGAGTTATCGGTTGGGTATATAATATATATATATATATATATATATATATATATATATATATATATATATATATATATATATATATATATATATATATATATATACATATAAACTTTGACCTTGGATTTGGGTTCTAGGGGCCCGTTTCAAGAAATTTTCCAAAAATCTTACCATCGATACCTCTCTATTGGTGAATTTGCTTAATGAAGACTCACTAAAATCGTAAAAGAAGAAGTTTCACATACACACAAAACCGCTAACAACAACTGTTTATCCTATACGTTCGACGTACTATTTGATAGGTGGGTCTTTGTTTTGGACCAAGTGACGTTGCTGCATGTGCGCACGTTTCAAACTTGCTGCATTTATTAACTTTCAGATATTTATTTTCTAAAGTTAACCGATCTCTATTAAGCACTTGTGATATATCAAAATCACAGCATATATATATATATATATATATATATATATATATATATATATATATATATATATATATATATATATATATATATATGTACCTATATATGTATATATCTATGCTGTGTCAAAATTTTCCTTTTATTGCATACAATAAGTTAGAAAACATAATAAAAGTTCTGCAAATTCTCTTTTTACCACTGCACACTCTAAGATAAATAAAATATTTCCAACATGATGGAACTCCTCCCTGTTATCACCGCCTGGTTTGCGAATAGTTAACAATTGGCCTCACAGTTAAATTAGCAATCGTAGTCCAACGGATTTCTGCGCGATGGAGAAGTCTATAGACGAAAATATCTTGATGAAAATTCGTTAAAAATTATTCACAACAGTCATACAATTTTTAGTCACAAATACATCCTTATTCAGGGTTTAATTTTTGTGGAATTCTCTTATTGTTCTAGTATGGCTAATTAGGCTAAAAAAGCTTAATTTTAAGTAAAAGACGAAATGTTGTGATATCAGTAATTGGGAGTAGGTAGTAGTTGCCTTAAACCCTAAACCCTGTTACATAAAATTCATAGACACTTCTCGGTGTACAATTTCTAAGAGACCCGTTAGGTGCACATTAATAATTAACGTGTACCTAATGGGTCTCTTAAGAGTTATCAAATTATTTGATTGCCTATTTGAAAGTTTGCATTTCAATTTAAATAAAAGAAATATCTTTTCTTGTAGGTTTTAATTCCCGGTGGCACTTTCCTCCTACAGAACGCAACCACAGCAGCCCATGCAAATATATCTGGCAGGGTCCAGGGCATTTGTCTGGTAAGTTTGAAACATTTTGCCCGTTATATCAGAGTAGGCGGGCACAGATTGAAGCCAATAAGTGAACACTGCTCCCTACTCCAGCTTTATAATTTACTGGCTGGTCTACACTGAAATACATGTAAATTAAACTCCAGTTGGTGATCAATTGATTTTTAAATATGTTCATTCTAGTTTCCTAGTGGAATCTTTTGTCTATAGGTACCATACATATTGGTTATCTATACAGGATGTTTCAAAAAAAAAGTGACATCGCCCGTGGTTAGATTCATCACGTGAAAATAAGACTTTTTTCTCATATCAATCAAAAAAGAGTCGACAGCTTCACCCGTGCCGTACATATGCACTGTCACCGCCTGTTTAAAGTTACTTCTTGATATCTTGTTGATTTCGGTCTCTTTTATGGGATAAAAGCAATGGTAAATTTGCAGATTAGCTCCCGAACGCTTTTGTGAAAAATTTTTTGACATACATCCTTAAAACCCCCCTTAGAGCAAGGTGCAACAAGAAAAATTTCTTGTTCTGCCCCCCAAGGGGAGTTACGGGGCAAGGAGCGAATAGGGGTGCTGGGCGGGGAAGATGTTAAAAAGGAAATACAAGCCTGAAAATACGAAAAAGAGCTTAGCGCCCCGATAAAAAGTCGCCCTTTT
Organism: Tillus elongatus; assembly: GCA_964006375.1. NCBI lineage: Eukaryota > Metazoa > Arthropoda > Insecta > Coleoptera > Cleridae > Tillus > Tillus elongatus. The sequence goes on along the minus strand of OZ023265.1, from coordinate 185,733,427 downwards.
CAACAATTCTACCCCCCCTCACCCTCCACCTCCGCCGCCCCTGTGGCCAATCCCCCACAAAAAATCAGCAGGCCAAGGTCGCGGAATGTCACCTGGGACTGTGCTAAGGGAAACGAGCTGGTAACTCATGCAAGTATGGGGGTGGGTGCAATTTACCGGGGACGGCACATATCGCCGCCCCCAACACCGCCCCCATGCCGAAGGTGGCGTAACGCTACCGGACAGTATGCCCAAGGATATGAGCAGAGAGCTGACGCGTGCAGCGGAGGAAGGAAAATTCCGGGGCGGCGGCCACCGCCCCAAAAACGGTGTGCGAGGGAGACGTATGAGAGGCCAGTATTCCCCCCGAGGCGAGGAACGGGCAAGGTAGGCAGCAGAAAACAGTGAAGCGAATAGGAAAAGTTAAAAAAAAACTTACCTCAGCCAGGTGAGAAGCCTTGGGCGGACGTGATGGTGGAACAATTGGCGAACTACCGGAGCGGGTGCTCCAGCCCCGGGTACAGCGATGCCACAGCCTGCCAGAAGTGGTGGAGACGCATCGTGGTGTTGGGGTACATCCTCCGGAACATACCATCCGCGAGGTAACCATCAAAATGGGCCGCCCTGAGGCCGGCCCTGGGTACGTGACGCCTTGCCTCCAGTCACAAGCGTTCAATGTTCTGTGTGTGCGCACCAGTTTCAGGATCAACGAAGTGGAGGCTGTGATTCACAGTAAAATGCCTGAATCCCGCCGCCTCCAAGTCGCTGTAACCCTTCCAGCAGTCAGTCATTATGATGCTGCCAGGCGACACATGATCCCGTATAACCCTCATTAGAGTGCGCGCACTTCGATCGGCAACCGGAACCATGAATGCCTGGCCGCACACACCACGCGAACCACGTACAACACCGCCGACGACCCATTGACCTCTTAGGCGCCGACCACGGTTGTACTTGCGTTTGGAGAACTTAGCCTCGTCGATCTCAACAACGATATCAGGGCCCCCAATCGGAGAGATAATACCGGTGAAGTGATCGACTAGCACCTCCCGGATGAAGTTGAACCAGTCAACAACCGTGTGCGCCGCTAAATCGGTCTCGTCCATAGCAAATTTCACCCGCGGTGGGTTCCGGGACAGGTATATCATAACAAGGTGACATACCTGTTGCACATCAATGCGGGCACCGGAGAAGAAGGTGTCGGTCAGCGCGGAGACCCGGAACCTACAGGTACCACGATGCCTTGCGGTATATCGCCTATCGCAATTGAACACCGGCAATCCGCGGCGATATGTAACCGTCACCTTTCGCGAGCACTTTGGGCAGCAGGTGTGGCAAAGAAGCACGCCGTGAGCCCTAAGATATTCTGTTAGGGCAACGTTGTCCAGCAGCAGCGCGCTAAAGTTTAAGTTTTTCATATAACAAAAGTCACATACGTTGTAACCGCACTGTGAAACGGTGGCCAATACCGGAACAGTTTGTGCAGCCATAATTATTTAGGAGCAGAATATTAGAAACAAAGGAAAGCAGTTAAAAAATAAAAGACGCACCGAACGCAACGTATAAGACGCAACTGAAGAAATAGCAAGTAGCAAGCGACAGAAAGGATCTAACAAAGAAGCGTAGGAATCTGCACCCCCGACCAATGGGGAAGCAAAACAACCGCGTCGAAACATCGAGAATAACAAAAAGTAGAACCTCCGACCAATGGGAACGCAGAAAAAGCGCGTCCATCGAGAACAAAGAACAAATAATGTAAATTCGATCCTCGCCTAGCAATTGAAAAAAATTGCGTGCAAATAGTTAAAGAAGTCGTAAATGGCGGTAAAACATGCTCCACATCCGCAGCGCGAAGGTCGCGGATGTGAGTATTATGGTATTCGCGTAGTTTTCGTGGTTCACGTTCGCACGTCGCGGTGTTCCCCGTCCGGTGTCGGTTTTCTGTCCCGCGACAAAGGAATCGCGGACGCGAACACGAACATCGCGAATGTGGAGCCCGCTTTATGAGATATTGTCGCAAGCGGGAGATCGCAAAGTGTTGGAACGAAGTGTGTGACATTTTCAGCTGTTGTCTTAATCGTATAGAAAGGTTATTATTCGCGTCCGCGATTCCTTTGTCGCGAGACAGAAAACCGACACCGAACGGGGTACACCGGGACGCGCGAACCTGAAGCACGAAAACTACGCGAAAACCTCCACACTCACATTCGCGGCGCGAACCACATTCGCGGCGCGAACTACATTAGTGGCGCGAACTACTTTCAGGCGCGAACTACATTCGCGGCGCGAATTCACGTTCGCGTTCGCGCTCTGCGATCCCTTTGTCGCGGAACAGAAAATTTACGCGGGATCCACATTCGCGACGTTCGCGTTCGCGTCCGCGATTCCTTTGAAATGCTGCAAACTCCAAAGTAACGCGAGGTAAGGAAAATTCCCGGGGGCGGCGAAAACCGCCGGCCCCCAACAACACCCCCCCTCCCAAGTTTGATGATCGCCACTGGTGAATATGTCGAACGAAACGACCAGGGTAATAGTGACCGTGAACTGCGACAGCGCTAGTGTGCGGGACATTGCGACTGACAGAGACAGCCACACCGTGTAGTGCTCTGCACTGCGAAGTAGAACAGAGCCGCACTAAGGCAGTAAGGTAAAATTGTTGACTTTTCAGAAGAAGTTTGAATGTAAATAACTACGCAAAGGAAGGAGAACAAAAGGTAAGAATAGTGTTACTGTGTATGTATGATACCAAAGTTTATGTATCAGCAGTCGATTTGTCAATAATTGTTCGGGAGCTAATCTGCAAATTCACCAAAGCAATTATGTTGCGTTATGTAGTGTACTGATTTTTTTTTACATTTTTAAGTTCCTTAATTTAAGACTATTTACTAGTTAAAAGTACCTGAATGGAATAACAGTAAGTGTTTAAATTTGCCACCTGCAGCTTCATTACAAACCTTCAATCGTCGCTACAAACATCTTCTTACTCTGTCACAAACGCGAGGATTTTGACAAACTCTTACAAATGCCGGTTCCATGCGTTATAAAGGTTCTTCAAATGTTTGTACTGGTGCCATGTAAACAAGCTCATTTATGCGCCATCATAGATAAAAGTCTAAATCAGGAGATCTTGGTGGCCATCCTACTGGACCGCCACGATCCATCGATGACTGTACTACCCAGACAGCACAGACACCTTCTGAGAATATACCAGAAATATTTCGAAAGAATATTCAAACATCCCCAGAACATTCTCACAAGGTACAATATGTATTCATAGAACATTCTATGAGCATGACAATGGTACAGATTCTGTCATACTAATAAGGTTCTCAGAATGTTATTCTTAACATTCTTAGGAGCTCCCAGTATGTTCTGAAAATGCCCCACGAACATTCAGTGAATCTTCTCAAAATGTTTATACATACACTCATGGGAACATTGCTTTTTTTTTAAGATACACAGAGTGTTTCGTACAAGAACCGATACAGAGCAGGGGCGTGTGGGGGAACCTGAAATATGGTGACTTAATGTAACATACCCCCATACTAAGTTGCGCCCCTGAGAGGTTATAGGCCAAAATGGGTTTCAAATTTCGAAAAAAATCTATATCTCAGTAATACTTCAACTTAGAAAGACCAAATTTGGTAGACGTTATGTACAAAGAGCATTAATCGATGGTGAGTAGATATTAATTGATGCTTTTCAAAAGGCTCAATAGGGTGATGAACCCATAAAATGTAACATAATTTTTTTAACCTATTGGCGGATTTAAAAAATTATTTTTTCATTTTATGGGGAAGTAAATTCTAAAACTTCTTCCGCTTGTTATTATTCAAAAAACATTTGTCTTTTTCAAGAAAAAACCCCAATAACTAAAGACATATATTCTATCAATGTTACTTAAAAGTTAAAATCATAAAAATTCAATAGAGACCTATGAAATTATCATTTTGAATCGGTAGCAATTTTTAGTGAATTTTCTTAAAAAAAATTCACGAATGAGGAGATCCCGACTTTTGAATTTTGAAGAAATTTCTTCAAATGAGCGCTATTTAAGACCCCTGGAACCCAAATCCGAGGTCAGTTTCAGACTTTATATGTTTATATATATATATATATATATATATATATATATATATATATATATATATATATATATATATATATATATATATATATATATATATATATATATGACTTTATATGTTTATATATATATATATATATATATATATATATATATATATATATATATATATATATGTGTGTCACACCTATAACTTAAAAAATAATGGACCGATTTTGATAAAACTTGGTGAATACCTTCCTTTTGCAAGTGGCTTAGATAAGCTCGTTAGCCAGGAAAATCCGCCGAGGTTTTCATGGAAAAATTTGGGTTTTCTTTCGAAAAAAATTGAAGAAAATTTATATATCCAAAATTAACAAAGTAAGGGCAACTAAATTTCTTACGCGGGTTTATATCATTATAGTTACGTACCAAAATTTAGCTCCGTAGGTTAAAGGACAAAAAAGTTACAGGCATTCAAAGAAAAATAAATTTGGGTTTTCCTCAAAACATCAAAATCGCGATTTTAAACGTCAAAATTGGTAAGTACCTTCCTTTTGCAAGTGGCTTGGATAAATTTGTTAGCCAGGAAAATCCGCCGACGTTTTCCCGGAAAATTTTGTGTTCTCTTTCGAAAAAAATTTATATCTCTAAAATTAACAAAGTAAGGGCAACCAAATTAAGTAAGCTGGTTTATATCATTATAGGTGTGCTACCTGCCAAAATTTAGCTCTGTAGGTCAAAAGACAAAAAAGTTATGGGTATTTAAAGAAAAATAATGTGGGGTTTTCCTCAAAACGTCAAAGTGACAATTTAAAACGTCAAAATTCGCAACATTTAGGCAAAGAACTTGAATCTAATATGAGCTATGGAAAGAAAATGTCTCAAGAAGAATGTTTTACAAACACCGAAGTCTTAGTTTCAACCGTCATTGTCCTTCATTTTACTAAAATATTCCCAGAAAATTCATTTCAAATAGACCTTTTCTCTGATGCTTGGCAGTAGTCTTAGCTATAGAGTTTATCGTTAATGGTATATAATTTTTGTCGAATTTTCGTAAAAAATCAATAAAGCTCAATATATCCGTTATTATACAAGATATGAAAAAATATTGTATACATTAATTATACGGTGTTTTGAGCTACATCTTAAAAAATTATTGCGACAATCACAGGGTGGCCCATAAGTCGTTGGTGATACAAATAAATTTTTTTTTAGTCGAAAACGCCTTATGTTTTTGCATTTTCCATCGAAATATAAAGTATGTTTGTTAGTTAAGAAATTCTGGAGGCAGCAAGTGCGTTATGGTTGCGAATTTTGATTAAATGCTTCATATTTGAAAAGCTCATTTTGCTATTAACCTATAGGGTTGACTAAGAAACGGATTTTTTCGGTTACATTTTAAGTTTACTTTCGGAAATTTCTGTATGTTTTCAAACAATCAAGTTATCTTGATGAAACATGGCACATTGTTTTTACTATATATGTTATACTAGTAATTAAATTTGATGCCTGGTGTCTGAAAAAAAAACACACATATTTGCTATTAAAAACATTTTTATGAAAATTCACTACCATAACGCACTTGCTGCGTCCCGAACTTTTTTAGTGAATTTTCGTAGAAAAAATTCACTAATGGGGAGATCTCGACTTTTGAATTTTGAAAAAATTTTTGCAAATGAGCGCGAACTAGGACCCCCGGAACCCAAATCCGGGGTCAGTTTCAATTTTTATATGTTTATATATGTATATATTTATATATATATATATATATATATATATATATATATATATATATATATATATATATATATATATATATATATATATATATATATATATATATATATATATATATATATATATATATATATATATATATATATATATATATATATATGTATCACACCGATAACTCAAAAAATAATCAGCCGATTTTGATAAAATTTGGCATGTACCTTTCTTTTGTTAATAGCTTGGATAAGTTCGTTAGTTAGGAAAATCGGACGAGGTTTTCCGGGAAAATTTTGAGTTTTCATTTGAAAAAAATTCATATCTCAAAAAGTAATAAGCCGATTTTAATAAAATTTGGCACATACCTTACTTTTGTAAATGGCTTTGACATGTTTGTTAGTCAAGAAAATCGGACGAGATTTTCCGGGAAAATTTTGAGTTTTCATTTGAAAAAAATTCATATCTCAAAAAGTAATAAGCCGATTTTAATAAAATTTGGCACATACCTTACTTTTGTAAATGGCTTTGACATGTTTGTTAGTCAAGAAAATCGGACGAGATTTTCCGGGAAAATTTTGAGTTTTCATTTGAAAAAAATTCATATCTCAAAAAGTAATAAGCCGATTTTAATAAAATTTGGCATGTACCTTCCTTTTGTAAATGGCTTTGACAAGTTCGTTATTTAGAAAAATTGGACGAGGTTTTCCGGGAAAATTTTGAGTTTTCATTTGAAAAATTTTTTTATCTTAAAAAATATAAAATCTATGATAACCAAATTTGGTATGTAGGTTTACGATATAAAAAGTAAACTATACACCAAAATTTAGATTTCTATGTTACAAGAAAAAAAAGTTATAATAAAATATTTTGTGCCAGATCATTTCTATGAAAATTCACTACCATAACGCACTTGCTGCGTCCAGACTTTTTTATTTCTGTTTGTTTTCTAATAAATTATACTTATTCACATTCCCGAATTGTCAAATTTGACGTATACATAATTTTATTGGGAAATATTGCATTTTCTATGATTTTTAGTAACATCGATAATATATGTTTCTCTAGTTATTCGTGTTTTTTTTTTTGAAAATAACAGAAGTAACAAAAGTCTTACAGTTAAATTCCTCATAAAATGAAATAATAATTTATTAAATCCGCCAATATGTTAAAAAGTTGTGACATTTTAAGGGTGCATCACCCCTAATCAACCCTTTCAAATGCCTCAATTGAACTCTACTTACCAACGATTAATGCTCTTGCTATACTCAGCATGTGTATCAAAGTTGATTTCTCTAAGTTAAAGTATTACGCATATATTGATTTTTTCGAAATTGAAAACCCTACTTTGATGGCCTATAACTTCTCAGTGGTGCAACTTAGTATAGGGGAAAGTTGCGTTAAATCACCATATTTTAGGTTTACCTACATGTCCCTGCTCTGTGTCGGTTCTTATGGGAAACACTCTGTGTACATTTTTTGAATGACACAATAATCAAGGAAATGCAAAGCTATGAAATATTTGATTTATCTTCAAAATTTACTAATTTTCCTCCATTTAACTGACCTTGTATTATTTCTTATAAGCAAGCCCAACTCTCCATGCACGTTGAAATTTTAACTTCTATCACTCACCCTTGTGTAGGTTAGCATCATTCTAGTGGCTACAAACACCTGTAAACTCACATTCAGATACTTAATAAGTCAACAATTCGAGTATTGAACATTTATTCAGATTAATTAATATAACAAATGCAAAGACATTTTGTGAATAAAACAGTAATAAAACAATTAAAATTTCAATTACATAAAGATAAAATCAATAAAGATACAGTTCTTCGAGTTGCCACAAAATTTAATAGGTTTCCGAGATGAACATTCGAGGTTACCCCAGTGAAGTAACTTGAAATTTGGTAGATTATTGATCCTACAGGCTTTTAGTGTGGTATTAAAGGAATTGGATTACATAATAGCACTTAAACATTTATAGAATATAACAAAATTGGACAGAATATGCCACAAAATCACACTCATTTGCACCTACAAAAAAACTACAACTGAAAATCATCGATCAAACCTTTTGACCCTTCCCTTGTATGGTTGCTCTCTGCTTTGCGCCCACGGATTTGATTTTGACTTCTAAAGCTATTTCCATATCCCGATGTCCGATGTTTGTCACCAAGAGCTAAAGTTATTTCCATATCCCGATGTCCGATGTTTGTCACCAACAGCTTAAATATTCTGGTTGTGAAAGCATACTTTGGCAAAGTGATTATGATAAATTGCAAATTTTATTGTACACAGCTCACCTACCTACCATATGTTCAGGTCCAGATTTTCTGCTCTTCTCATACTTCTTACAGCATTAATTACTTCTCCCTAAGTAAAAAGCCTCAGATGTTGCGTACATAATTATATAGATTTGCAGTATTCTTGCACTTTTGATAGCGTAATATCAGTTTCTCTAATAATCCTTTGTTGTACTTGCTTGTCGTAGAGACCCAGAATTAATTTATCTTTCATCGCTCAACCTGTGTATGGATTTTAGTGAATTTTCTTTAAAAAAATTCACTAATGAGATCTCGACTTTTGAATTTGAAAAAATTCCTTCAAATTAGCACTAATTAGGCCCCCGAGAACACATATCCGGGGTCGGTTTCAATTTTTATATGTTTATATATATATATATATATATATATATATATATATATATATATATATATATATATATATATAAAATATATATATATATATATATATATATATATATATATATATATATATATATATATATATATATATGTATGTATGTATGTATGTATCACACCGATAACTCAAAAAATAATGGGCCGATTTTGATCAAATTTGGTGAGTACCTTCCTTTTGCAAGTGGCTTGGATAAGTTCGTTAACCAGAAAAATCTGCCTAGTTGAAATAGATTAAACAATGATTTCATTTAATTAGACCGGCGGATTCCCCCTGTCAGGGTTAGTTCTGAGCTGACCTTAAATATATGGAATTTCGACCACGAAATTATAATGCATGTTTGTAAGAAAATAAATTCGGGACTCAGCAAGTGCGTTATGGTAGCGAGTTTTTATTGAATACCTCAAATTTGAATAGCTCAATTTGCTATTAACCTATAAGTTTCGTTGGCCAGAAAACTAGTTTTTTCGGGAACATTTTAAGTTTATTTTCGAAAAATGTTTGTACATTTTCAAGCAATAGAGTCATTTTTATGAAATATGGTACATTATTTCTACTATATATGTTATACTGGTAACCAAATTTGATGTCTGTTTTCTTAAAAAAAAACACATATTTGCTATTTAAAACATTTTAATGAAAATTCACTATCATAACGCACTTGCTGCGTCCAGCCTTTTTATAATTATACAGATACATCCATAACTAGCGAATTGCTTCTTAAGTTCCGTTACAAAAGAATAAATGATCTGGTTTTTGATAGAAGTTATACAATTTTAACGTTTCCATGGTAATATTTGTCTTTGGCTTCACCTTCCAACTTTTTTATCTTATCTAATGGAAAAGTGTTAAAGCGGTGGTTTGTATGGCATAATTTACTATTACTATTGAAAAACACAATTTTTTAATTATATATTATACAATGTATGTGTACCTAATTCGTAAGATGATCATCTGGGGCACCCTTCGTCGGTATCAACTGTAAGAAATGCTTTAAAACTTATTTCTTTACTGGGTGCCTTTTAGTTCTTGATAACCTGACACCATGTTTTAGTTGCTTCTGTACTTTGTGTTATCTTTGTAATTACACACTGTTCTCCGTTTTCACGTCACATTATTATCTTTAATTAATTATGTTACAATATAACCTTATACAGAATGACCTAACATCATTCAAGTTGTATTAATTTACATTTACGTCTATCGGCCATCTTCCTTTCGGTACGGACATGCGCTCTATGCCTAAATATACAATTTTCGTATGTGTTTAACACACAATAGGTAACGGAATCAAACATGCAAAATAGTTCCTCTTATAATTCTTACTTATACGGCAATCATCATCTATCTTTTTCATTAAATTTTAAAGTTATATAATATTATAAGGACATCTCGAGCACATTCTGAGCGAATATTCTGAATAATGATCTACTCAAATATTCTCACATTGTGAGTACATTCTGAGAATATCTTGTGCTGTATGGGTATGTTTCCGAGTGGTACTCCCTGACCAGTGGCGATTTCTCCTAGTGAGCTAGGTGTGCGCCGCACACCCTAAAATATAATTAAAATGTGCACAGTTAAATATGTTTTATTTCTTTTTCCCTTCATCTTAATACACTACATATGTTATGACAATCGATTTAATTTATTTATTTGATTTCATAAATAGTCGGTTAATAGTGACTTGGAATGAAGTCGGCACCACGTCTTCATTCAGAAAATATGAGTAGGTTAATAGCAACTGGGAATGAATTCGGGTTAGGTGTGCGTTGTTATTTCCGAACAACTTCACTCGACAGAGCTGTATTGGTATACAATACAGTCCCCCACCCATGTGTTTAAAATAGTAAGGAAATACCATTGGTTTTAACACTGCAGTGAGCGGTAAAAATACCGCTCAAGACAAATGAATGGAACGCCGGTTTAACAAACGTTGTGATAGCATTATTTACAAACATTACAACTGCGCTTGCCTGGACCACAGTATTCTAGAATAAAAGACTATAATACATTTTAGTAAATTTTCGTAGAAAAAAATTCACTAATGGGGAGATCTCGACTTTTGAATTTTGAAAAATTGTTTGCAAATGAGCGCGAACTAGGACTAGGACCCGTAGAACCCATATCCGGGGTCAGTTTCAATTATTATATATATAAGAATTTAATTTGAATCAAGTTTTAAAATATAGAAATTTTTGATTAAAATGAAGAAACTGATTTCAAGTACCATCCATATTTCTAGAAATTGTAATGGTACATAATGAGGTGAGGTAATTTTGGAGATTAGAAATCAGATGACAGAACTTTAGAACAATTGACATTTAGATTAAAATTTAGTCAAAATCGCATCATTTGCAGTCACAAGTTTAGACTTATTTGTAAGATGCTTTGTACTATTTATATAACAATAAACTATAAACTATATATATATATATATATATATATATATATATATATATATATATATATATATATATATATATATATATATATATATATATATATACATACATAGGTATCACACCGATAACTCAAAATATAATCGGCCGATTTTGATAAAATTGGGCATGTACCTTCCTTCTGTAAATGTATTGGATAATTTCGTTAGTCAGGAAAATCGGACGAGGTTTTCCGGGAAAATGTAGAGTTTTTATTCGAAAAAAATTTGTATCTCAAAAAATAGAAAAGATAAGATAACCAAATTTGGTAGGTAGGTTTACGATATAAAAATTAAACTACACACCAAAATTTAGATTTCTATGTTGCAAGATAAAAAAGTTATAATAAAATATTTTGTGCCAGATCATTTCTATGAAAATTCACTACCATAACGCACTTGCTGCATCCAGGATTTTTACAAATTTTATTATTTAGTACCATATTAACATTGAACTACTTTTAATGTTTACAGTTTTCACCCCGTTCCGGACAGTGCTAACGCTAACACAAATTTGTGTGAAGAGAAGAGCTTGATAATAATTCCATGTTCTTTTCGTGTTTTAAAGTTTTAAGTGACTTTTTAATTTGTTAGTGTTGCAGTGGGAAATTAATTTATTTATCTACGTATCATTCCCATATAGGTCGAATATATATATATATATATATATATATATATATATATATATATATATATATATATATATATATATATATATATATATATATGTACATTTAGTGTTAATAATTTTTAAAACCACCACTAACAGCAACTCGTTACCGCACACCCGAACATTTTGGTGAGGAGACGCCACTGTCCCTGACGTCAACCGCAAAATGCACCGGTGCACCATCGTGTTGGAACACATTTCTCACTAACACAGGTAAAAATTTCCCCAGACCAGTTGTGCAAGTTATGGAAATAACTACATAATACAACATAATTGTATTTATCACATAAACGAGATCAAAGCCGACAAAATTTGTAAAAACAACTTTTAACATGCGCTAAAGGATCTACATATGCTAACAAAAAAAGTCAGTGGCGCACATAGACAATTATTACAATGATAGCACATACGCACGGCGCTGGTGAAGCTGTCCACACTTTTTTAGTAGTAAACTATGTATTACGCGGTTTAAATAACTAAATTTGTTTTGGGAAAATATGGAATAAACCAAAAAATAACAAAAAAAAAAAATTAACAGCCTGTAGCTATGTAAAGAAGCCAAGTCTATGCTGATGTGATAAAAAGTCATATTTTTACGTGAGGAATCTAACCACAAGCGATGGCACATGTTTTTGCAACACCTTGTATAAACCGCATGTGACTTCTATCTCTGAAGAATCTGTAGTTTCAGATTGTACGATTTCAGGTTCAGATAGTGTAACGGCCTAAAATTGAGGCAACAACTTATATTATTTTTTGTGTGTATATGGAGTAAATACAGAGCTCAAATTTATCATTGGTGCAAACATATGGTTAACTAAATTAATTACATCTCGGAAAAAAAATTCCGTAGTTTCACATTTTAGTGAATTTTCTTAAAGAATAAATCACTAACGAGGAGATCCCGACTTTTGAAGAAAAAATTTCTTCAAATGAGCGCGAACTAGGCCCACTAGAACCCATATCCAGGGTCAGTTTCAATTTTTATGTGTTTATATATATATATATATATATATATATATATATATATATATATATATATATATATATATATATATATACATATATGTATGTATGTATGTATCACACCGATAACTTAAAAAATAATGAGTCGATTTTGATCAAATCTGTTTCATTTTGCAAGTGGCTTGGATAAGTTCGTTACTCAGGAAAATTGGCCCAGTTGTTCCCGGAAAATTTGAGATATGTGCCTAAGTCGTTATTTGACTTTATTTCGTTAAAATATGAGCAAAAATGTCATTGTAAATCAAAATTGTTTTGTGTAACTAGTAAAGACGTTAGACTATTAACATGTATTAAGGGATATACCTGCTAGTACATAATGTCGAGCGTAACCAAGTTGGCTAAGCCCTGTACATCGAATAATCGACTCCTAAATGACGAGTTCTAATCCTAGTTAGTGACTTTTCTAATCAAATTTTTGTTATTCCGATGATTTTTTAGCGAGTTTTTATATAAAAAAATATCTAACAAAGAGGGGATGAAAGTTTAAAAACTCAATTTAATTTGAATAGCATACCTGGTTGTTTGTTCTTGCCCTAACTTAGTGAAACCGATCCATATTTAATACAGTCGTAGACTTTTCCCGTGCCTTCACAAGTGCTTGTTTTAGTGAATTTTCTTTAAAAAAAATTCACTTATGAGGAGATCCCGACTTTTAAATTTAAAAAAATCTTCAAATGAGCCTGAAATAGGCCCCCTAGAACCCATATTCAGGATCAGTTTCTATATATATATATATATATATATATATATATATATATATATATATATATATATATATATATATATATATATATATATATATATATAAAGGGTGAACCATTTACCAAAATTTAGGTCTGTAAGTGTAAAGACCAAAAAGTAAGAGGCATTTGAAGAAAAAAAATTGGGATTTTCCTCAAAACGTAAAAAGTTGCGATTTGAAACGTCAAAATTGGCAACTTTTAGGCAAAAGACCTGACAGAAATACGGAATATGTTAAGAGTGTTCTGCAAACCTTCAAGTTTCAGCTACAACCATCATTGCCCTTCATCTTAATAAAACTATTCCAGAAAATTCATTTCAAATAGAAACTTTCTCTGATGCTTTGGCACTAGTTTTAGTTAAATTTATGGTTTAACGTCTACAATTTTTAGCTTATTTTCGTAGAAAAAATTCGTTAATGAGGAGGCCGCGGCTTTTGAATTCTGAAAATTTTCTTCAAATGAGGGGAAACCAGGCCACCTAGAATCCATATCCGGGTTTATTTTCTGTTTACATATATACAGGGTGACGCATTTTTACAGTAAAGCTCAATATAATTGTTATTATCCAAGATACAAGCAAAAATGTTATTGGTTACCTATAGTGTCTTGAGCTGCATCTTATAAAATTATTTTGACAATTACAGGTTGGTCCATAAGTCGTTGGTGACACCTACAATTTTTTCCTTATTGCATTTTTACATTTTACATCGAAATATGATGTACGTTTGTAAAGAAAATCTAGACACAGTAAGTGCGTTTTGGTAGCGAATTTTCATGAAATGCTTCAAAATTCAAAAAGTCAATTTGCTATTAACCTAAGATTTTTATACATTTTCAGACAAGTTATTTTGAGACCATGTGGTACATTGTTTCTACTATATAGGTTATACCGGTGACCAAGTTGATGTCTGCTTGCATTAAAGAGACATATTTGCTATTAAAAACATTTGTATGAAAATTCACTTCCATAACGCACTTGCTTCGTCGAGAATTTTTGGTTACAGTCAGGCTCGTTATAAGCATTTCTAAAAGTGCATGTATTATATATTTCATTTTTATTTCAATTTCCATTGCCTGCTATAGAAAGTAATAGATAGGTACTCATTTTAAGAATCTTTATTTTGGGTCTTCTTTTCTTTCCCTTCCTCAGGGCTCGCCCGCGGCCTCGCCGCCCCTGGGTCCTCTTTGTAGGCGTAATAAGTGCGATACATTTTTAAAAATCTTCCAGTAAAATGAGTAAAGTTAGTAAAAAATAGAGGATGTTTCATCAAAAAGGCTACTTTACAAGCTCCATTGTTTTAAGAAACACTGTCCATGGCCTACTATTGAAATACAGAAATACAATTTACTCAGCCATTTAAATGAATATCTCTATATATAACCATATATATATATTAAGAAAGCTCTCAATGAGCCGGTTTAAATGACATACAGGGTGTTTGATATAAGAAATAATTTAAGTTTGTATCACAAAATCTGTGCTTAATGGAAAAAGCTATTTACATGATTGAATTTTACGTTGAAAAATCTACCAGAAGTAGTTTTAACAGTGTTATTATCGAATCACATACCTGAGTGTCTAAAAATGACAAGTTCTCAAATTCAACCTGTAGCTCCAAGACAAAGACTGACATATCAGTTTTCATTTTGGCATCGTTAGTTTCACAAAAAACTAGAGCAGTATTAGGAAAACCGTCAATTTCCTCTTCATTTTTATTAGCCCTGAAGCTTTCTCGGGGCTTGCAAGACGTTCCGTATTCGTTTAAATTTGTTTACAGCGATGGCAAATACATAGTTTTTAGCTGGTTGCTTTCTTTTTGGATACCGCTGCAGATATGCTCGAGAAGTAATTCGCATATTTTGATGTCAAGCGTAATAGATTTTTACATAATCTAGCTTTTTGTGACTTGAAAAGGGCATTTTTCCGATAAATTACGAAGAACTCAAAAACTTTATGTGTCCGACAGCTTAACTAAGTTAAACCATCAAAAACTTATTCGTAGCATCATCTTTCAATCATACACAAACTTCCAAAGTACTCATCGCAAAAAAAATCGATTTTAAAGTTTTTAAAGTTAAAAGTTTGATGCTGTATAAAGCACAGATACGTTCCCAGTTGGAAGATTGTTCTGATCTTCTTCTCTATCCTGGATTCTATTCAGAAACGAGCCATTTTTTTGCAGGAGATTCTTGTATCACAGTCAGGCTCGACCACAAAAGAAAGACTGGAGATCTCCGCCTCTCCTATAAATATCACTAGCGACATTGCTGCTTAAAAATTGCTTTGTTAGTACATCCGCTTGCGACGTTTAATCTGTAAACCCTTTAACCCCTTTTAGTAAAAAAGCACATAGTTTTAATGTCAAATTACCCACTTGTGGAACAGTTTGTTACCAATCCTGGTTCTTTCCTAGAGCATCTAATCTTAGCATGCCCTTCCGGTAGACATATTTCTGAAGACATATAATCTCCAACTATTCAAGAAGCAAGTAAACACCCATGTTTACGGAAGCGGAGATGAATAATTGGAATAAAACATGTAGGAACGAAGCAGATGTGTTATGACATAGATAACGGTATATTGGTAACGATATTAATTCACAAAACTTAATATTTACAAACTATTATATAACAAAAAAATGACTTACATAGTTGGTGATATGTTGACTATTACAACAGGCATGGATGCAAAATGATGATAATGTTTTGTATCCTCCTACTATGTCGAAAATCATAACTACTGGACAATTGATAGTCCCTTTATTAATCTTATTTTTAAAGGGGTAGACATTGATCCAATCCAATCCATAGCAGGTGGTAGTGGAATTTTCCTTTACGTAATAGTAAAGGATTTTTTCACGCCCGAGGAGGTACCACCCCATACATCAAGGGGCCGGTGAAGTCCCAACGGACGTTTCCGGTTCTGGTGTATGAGTCGGTTTCCCTTATAAGCAAAAATGATGATGGCTCCTCCTTGTATAAAATATTCCGGAGGCAAAATACCCCTCCATTCGGATCTCCGGGAGAGGGGTGTACAGGGGGTGCCAACATCAAGATTTAACATATCCTTTTCGAATATATGTGGCCTAAATTCTAACCTGAACTCCGTCCACCATTTCCTCCAGGCTAACAGGCCCCAACTCCTCTTCCTCACCGAAACCCAAATCAGTGCCAAAACAGCCACTAATCACCTTAATTTCCCGGGGTATGAGCTCCTTACTGCCTTTAGATTGCATGGAGGCGTGTGCGCATACGTCCGTAGCAATCTACCCTGCACCAGACTTCCCAATTTAGAAGCTGGAAGAAAAGACATACTATGGATAAAACTCTCTCTCAGGGCTGCAACTAAATTCATCTGTTGCATTTACCGGTCACCTTCTGACAACAACTATGTCCAGCTCTTTGACTACCTTTCTGAAAAAACCGACTATCTGATTTTTGAATATCCTTCCTCCGAGGTCACTATTCTTGGCGACTTCAATGTCCATAATAAGGAATGGCTAGGATCTTCAAAAACCGATCCACAAGGGAGAGCAGCGGAGGCCTTTGCAGTCAGCAATTCTTTGGCCAATATGGTTCAGCAACCTACTTACTTTCCTCGTATCCCAACACACAGCTCAAATCCCTTGGATCTCCTTCTTACTACAAACCCTGAATGCTATAAGATATCAGTCACCGCCCCCCTTGGTCGCTCAGACCACGGCATGGTCACTGCTTCCTGTGCAATGCAACCCGAGGTCACACAGTCATCACACCCACGTATCGTTTGGCACTACAACTCCGCAAACTGGGACGAAATGCGGGATTACTTTTCCTCATTTCCATGGGCGTCTGTCTGCTTCTCTCATCCTGACCCCTCTGATATCTCACAAAACGTCACCGAAATTATCCAAGCTGGCATGGAATTATTTATTCCACGTACACAGAAAACCTCTTCAGCCACTCAAAAGCCCTGGTTCTCTAAATCCTGTGACAAGGCCAGACTTGAAAAGGTCAAAGCTCACAAAACGCTTCTACACAATCCCAGTCAAGAAAATCGTCAAGCATTCAACGACGCAAGAAACCGCTATGTCCGCATTCTTTCTGAGGCAAAAAACTCGTTTAATAACCACATCAAAAACAAAGTCCTCTCAAGCTCCAACGGCGGCAAACCCTTCTGGACTCTTGCTAAGTCTATTGGGAATAATTTCTGCAAGAGCACGTTCCCACCTCTTGTCTCAGGGGATGAAATTGTTTCTACCGCCCTGGGCAAGGCTGAACTTTTTGCTTCGTTGTTCGCCGGAAATTCTACTCTCAACCCACCTCCAAATGTTCAACCACCAACAGTCCCCAATGTCGCGCATAAAATGACTGATATCATTTTCAAAACTAAAAAGGTACGAAAGATGCTCTCTTCTCTTAATACCAGGAAAGCCTCTGGCCTTGACGAGATCCCAGCAATTGTTCTCAAAAAATGCGCACCAGAACTTGCTCCTGTCCTGACTCGTCTGTTTCAGATATCTTACAATAAAGGCATATTCCCTAGTAACTGGAAAACTGCTCGAGTACAACCCATCCCCAAAAAAGGATCCAAAGCGCTTCCTAGCAACTACAGGCCTATTTCTCTCCTTTCAGTCATCTCTAAAGTGATGGAAAAGTATATAAACACCGAACTACTAAAATTCCTTGAAAAACACAGTCTAATCCACGACAGGCAGTATGGATTCCGTCAGCGCAGATCGACTGCCGACCTCCTTTCCTTTGTCACCCATTCTTGGAACAAGTCTATGGAACAACACGGTGAATCCCAGATTGTTGCTCTAGACATATCCAAAGCATTCGACCAGGTCTGGCACGCAGCGCTGCTTAATAAACTTCCGGCCTATGGCCTACCACCAAAACTTTGTACCTGGACAGCAAATTTCCTCTCCAACAGGAGCATATCTGTTGTTGTGGATGGCCATTCCTCTAAACTGTATCCAATTAATGCAGGAGTTCCTCAAGGTTCAGCTTTAGCCCCTACTTTGTTTCTTCTCCACATCAATGACCTCCTCTCTAGCACATCCAACCCAGTTCACAGTTACGCGGACGACAGCACCCTCCACTCAAACATACAATATTCTAAGCCTGTCTCTTTAGCCCAATTAGATGAGGATCGCAGACTCATGGAGGGTTCTGTCTCCGGGGACCTCCAAAAAATATTAGACTGGGGAAGTAGAAATCTTGTACAATTCAACCCCACCAAAACTAAGTCTTGCTTTCTTTCTCACAAGAGATACAGCAGCCCTAGACCCATCACAATGAACAACCAAGTTATTCAAAGTAATGAGTCCTTCTCTCTTGTTGGCATTTCTGTGGATCGAAATCTTAATTGGCACCAACATGTTACATCAATTGCAGAAGCGGCTGCTAAGAAATTGGGTTTCCTCTTCCGGGCTCGCAAATACTTTTCACCAACTAATCTCTATACCTTATATACTTCACAAATAAGGCCAAACCTCGAATACTGCTCCCACATCTGGGGTGCAGCTGCCGCTTCTACACTCGCTATCCTGGACTCCATTCAAAAGAGAGCTATACGTCTCATCGGTGACCCTACCCTTACCCAAAGGCTTCCATCCCTTGCCCACCGACGTGCCGTTGGTGACCTCTCTCTTTTTTATAGATATCTGCACGGGCACTGCTCAGAGGAGCTTTCCTCCATAATTCCCCCACCTGCTGCCCCCAGCAGATCTACCAGGGGAACAGAGCGAATGCACCCTTTTAATGTCCAGGTCACCAGACATAGAACATCTTGTTATGCCCGCTCTTTTGTCCCGAGGACTTCCAAGTTGTGGAATTCCTTGCCGGCACATGTTTTTCCTTCTCCTCCGAACCTCCAAACCTTCAAGTCCAGAATTAACAAGCTGCCTCTTTCCTCCTTGTCAAAACCCACGGTACGATAGTATTTAGGCTGTAAGCCCTCGTGGTGTGTTGTTGACATAAAAAAAAAAAAAAAAAAAAAAAAAAAAAAAAAAAAAAAAAAAAAAAAAAAAAAAGATTAACAGTGAATTAATATCGTTACCAATATACCGTTATCTATGTCATAACATATGTGCTTCGTTCCTACATCTTTTATTCCAATTATTCATCTCCGCTTCCGTAAACATGGTCCTTCGAGCCGGATCTGAACCAGCGACCTATGGAAGAAAAGCCACACGAAGTACTAGAAGAGAGTAAAAAGCCAAACGCAATGGTGTGCCTTAGTATACAAGCAGAAGCAACGAATCTGATCAAAAAATTCTCATCATTTAGGAAAATGATTAGGGTAATAGCATATTGCAAAAGATTTACCCACAACACACGAAAAAACAACAAGAGAGACGGATATCTCAAGACAAAAGAAATGAATGAAGCCGAAGACAGCATGATAAGAATGGAGCAAAAGGCAGAGTTCAATGAAGAAATCAAGGAATTACAAAGAAAAAAATCGGTGGACAAGAAAAGCTCAATAGCAAGTCTGAATCCATTTATCGACCGAAATGGAACACTAAGAGTAGGGGGAAGACTGGAAAATTCCTTACTGACCTATGGGGAAAACACCCCATAATTATAAGCTCTAAGTCGCATATGGCGGAGCTAATCATTAGAGAAGCACATAACAACACCCTCCACGGTGGGAACCAAGAAACATTAGCATATATTCGAAGAAAATATTGGATCACGAACGCAAAGAGATGTGTCAAGAAATCAATCAACAATTGTATAAGATGCATCCGTTACAAAGCAAATACAGCAGAACAGTTAATGGGTCAATTACCAGCAGCAAGGGTCACGGCCACTCAAGCATTTACACACACTGGAGTGGATTACGCAGGTCCAATGCAAGTACGAACTACAAAAGGCAGAGGTCAAAAGGCATACAAGGGCTATCTGGCAATATTTGTATGTCTGTCAACAAAAGCAATCCACATAGAAGTCGTAAGCGACATGAGCTCTGAATCGTTTATGGCAGCCCTAAGAAGATTCGTATCCAGAAGAGGTATGTGTTCCCACATGTATAGTGATAACGGGACAACATTCGTAGGAGCCAACTCAACACTGCAAAAAGAAGCCATAAAAATCAGAACCTCAAATCCAGGAGAGTACCACGCAGATGGGGTTGCAGTGGCACTTTATACCCCCTTCAGCACCTCATTTCGGGGAGCTCTGGGAATCAGGAGTGAAATTAGTGAAATATCACCTCAAGAGAGTGATTGGAGAAACAAGATTAACTTATGAAGAATTAACCACAGTAACTCACCAGATAGAAGCATGTTTAAATTCAAGACCACTTTGTCCATTATCCGATGGTATCAACGAATTTCAAGTATTGACTCCCGGCCATTTCCTCATAGGGAGAGAACTGGTAGCACCACCAACACTCATCTCAGAGAACATTGAGGGTAATCTACAAAGAAAGTGGAGGACAATACAGAAAATGAGAAAAGATTTTTGGGACACTTGGCATAAAGAATATCTGCATCAGTTACAACAAAGACATAAGTGGAAGTTCAAGAAAAATGTCGTGCACACAGGCGACATGGTTCTAATAAAAGACGACAACAACAGCGCAGAAAAATGGCCACTAGGTAGAATAATAAAAACATACCCGGACAAACAAGGAGTACCAAGGGTAGCCGAAATAAGAAAAGCAGGGGGAATAACAATGGAAAGGCCAATACACAAGCTGATCCTATTGCCCAATGAGGAAGAAGAAACAAGGAAAAAGCATCATGAAGAACAATCGAAGCAGCAGAAAAGTAAAAGGAAGTCTCCGATGCAAAAATGGAAGACAGCCATAATAGCACTATTATTCATGATGGCGATAGGAAGAACAACAGCCACAAAGTTGTATAACATTGAGTACCCACAGCCAGGGTTTTACATTGAGCATATAGCACAGGCGAAAATAGAAAGAGGAACGTTTAGGATTGAAACGAGATTCGAAAAAGCAAAACTCGCCAACGACACGGAGGCAGCCAGGTCAGTCGTTATGGAGTTGGAAGAGTTTTGCAAACAAAGCAAAAGCATTTCTTCAGACTCGATCGATTGTGCCTTATTAATGACACAAATCAAGGTCAAGCAAGTCAACATATCACCAACTATGTAAGTCATTTTTTTGTTGTTATATAATAGTTTTTAAATATTAAGTTTTGTGAATTAATATCGTTACCAATATAACGTTATCTATGTCATAACACATCTGCTTCGTTCCTACATCTTTTATTTCAATTATTCATCTCCGCTTCCCTAAACAACCCATCTTGTGGCAAAACAATCTACTCCATGATGTCTTAGAGATACCTATAGTTTGATTTTCATAAATAATATCATATAAACAAATCTTATAATAACCGATATTCTATGCTCAGGAGCCAAAAGGCGCAGGCTGTGTTTATTGCTTTGAAGAATTGACCCAGAAGCAGTTTCAGTCACATGCGTCGCTTTTCATAACTCGGTAGCTTCGCTTTACTTACATTATCATTTTATTTAAGTGTGACACAGTTTGTATTCAAAACAATTAATGCTATATATAAGGGTGGAAGTTTTATTTTAATAGCACGCCACAACCACCAGCCATGTCACGTATAAATTTGTCAACCCCGCTTTAGTACATTGTTAATTTAACTCTCATTTTTCCGCTTTATATACAAACTGCTATGGATATTAAATAACTCCCCGGAATATAGTTAGCGGCATATTACGCAAGGACGTTAGCATTCCGCCTGACGTTTATGACAGTTTACGAGTAAAAATACATTAGTTGGTATTGTTGGTTTGACGTTGGTGATGTGGTGAGAGGGTGTAGGAGGCCCCGCAGAGACAATAACAGGGATTAAAGACAACAATTAGAGATCGCGAGGAGAGAAAGAGAATGAGTGCTGGCAGACAAAGACAAAGGAACTGGTGCAGGTTCCCACAGGATACATGGGATTAGAGATGCTCAGATGCTGATTCACGACGTCATGACACGGCGCCAAGGATTATCCTCATATATACACAGCATTATTATGATATCTACTGATATCTACTGTGTTTTGTCACTGAATGTTTCTTTATATTCACTCAATCGCAAATCTATTAATCTCACCACAAAAGATACAGATTAAATGATTAATTTTTGTGGAGCTGGAATGTCTTGTTGGCGCTACATAAATGTTTTGTTGGAATATCTTTTTCCATTGACAGTTCAAGATCTCCTTGATTTTGACTTAGATTGGTATAAGTGAAACGAAATAATTTTAATGCTTGATGAGACTGAATTAATGAATAGACTGCTTTTTTGGCGAATTTTTTGTAAAACGACAAATTCACTAATGAGGAGATCTGTGTTATATATATATATATATATATATATATATATATATATATATATATATATATATATATATATATATATATAAGCCCTAACAACTATATGTTGGGACAAGCTAATATTTCGGAAATAATACAACGGCTTTTCCAAACGACTGATTTATTTAGTTTTTACTTTTAAATACAAACATAACAATATATCCTAGACCATTTAAAAATCTTTCTATGATTTGGTAAAGCAATCGACATTAGCAGTGGAGTACTTTGTCACTTAAGGTTCAAATTAACTGACAACTAAATGCTGGGACAACTTGAAAATAAAGCTAAATTTAATATGGGGTCACATCACCCTTAGCTTTAACAACTGCTTGGACTCTTGCAGGCATTGCATTGACCAAAGATTGACACATTTCAACAGAAAAATTGTCCCAGATTTCTTGTAGTTTTGTCCGTAAATCAGATATTGTACGTTGAGGGTGGTTTCTTAAATACTGCTTCATTTTATGCCATACGGTTTCTATCACATTTAAATCCGGACTGCTAGCTGGATGGGATAAAACCTTTACATTATTGTCACCAAACCACTTTTTGGTTGATTTTGCCGAATGGCATGATGCTCCATCTTGTTGAAATATGAAATCATTGTCGGGAAACAATTTTTGTTACTAGGCAAAAGTGTGGTTTGAAGTATCTCTTGATATTTTTGGGCATTTACAGTGCCCTCTATAAAGTTTAAAAAACCTAAACCCCTTGCCGACATGCAGCCCCACACCATAATTCCCTTTGGGAACTTAACAACTCTTTTCAGGCAATCTTTATGGAAGACTTCTGTTTTATTCCGTATTACTCGTTTACGGTGGTCTCCAACGCAAACATCAAATTTAGCCTCATTACTAAATACTGATTTATTCCATTCATTTTCTCTCCAGAGTAGTTTAGATCTTGCCCAATTATATCGGTTTTTCTTCTGAACTTCTGTTAACATCAGCTTTTCTTTTGCCTAAATAAGACATTTTATGAGACCGTGTTCCATTTAGCAGTTATTTCTTGAAGGGTGCTTCTTCTTGACGACTTGCATATTTTGACCAAATTTCGCAAATCTCTTTCAGAAACGAGTTGCGGTCTTTCCGAACTTCTACCCCGAACATCCACATTAGCAGTCTCACTGAATTTTTTATAATATTGTACACTGTATATTTTGAAATAGTTAAATCACTAGCAATTTTACGCATTGTTTTACCCTTATGGTATTGATGAATAATAATTTTACGTAATTTCTGGTTCGTACCCTTCCCACGACCCATTATTTTAATTAGATTAACAATAAAGTATGTTAACAATTACTAACATCACTACTTGACGTTTTACATTCATGGCCAACTACCAATGGACAAATAAAATAATTTTGGCGTTTATACCAACGCCGCCTATAACTAATTTAAACATTTTAAGTACAAGATTTGTGCTTGTCCCAAATTTTATTTGTCAGCAAGTTTGACCTTCCAATGACAAATTACGCTATTATTTATAGATATTACTTTATCAAGGCATGAAAAGGTTTTTTAATAATATAAAATTTACTGTTATGTTTGTATTTAAAAGTAAAAACTAAATAATTGAGTCGTTTGGAAAAGCCGTTGTATTATTTCCGAAATGTTAGCTTGTCCCAACATATAGTTGTTAGG
The DNA here is from genome assembly GCA_964006375.1 of Tillus elongatus. Taxonomy (NCBI): domain Eukaryota; kingdom Metazoa; phylum Arthropoda; class Insecta; order Coleoptera; family Cleridae; genus Tillus; species Tillus elongatus. Next base: position 185,709,066 of record OZ023265.1, on the reverse strand, counting down.
GCTCGTGTATATATATATATATATATATATATATATATATATATATATATATATATATATATATATATATATATATAATCGAGATTAATGCAAACGCCCTAAATAGAGTAAGGAACTGATGTGAGACAAAGAGGCTTAATATAAATCCTCAGAACACAGTTCTTGTCCAATTCACGAACAGATCGAAACTAAATTTAAAATCCCCCACTCTGCATGGTACACAGATACAATTTTCCAGTGAATCTAAATATATTTTCAGGTAACAGATTATCAAATCTAGTGCGCAAATTTCTATTAAACACCAACTTTGCTGGTGTGACACCAGTGGTACCATGTCGTGTGTTCCTAAAGTTGAATAGAAAATTACATAAAACTAAAATTCATGTCAATATTTTGTTTATCCCCAAAAGAGTTTTGAGCGCATTTTTTACAGTTTTCGCTGCTTTCTCAGCGGCTCAGTTACACAACGGTTGAGAGGGCGGTGAAGTTGTATGTTTAATGTTATTACGACACAACACTTCTTGAAACTCTTTTCAACAAAAGCTTTTCGCGTTATGGGTTACGATTTGCTTTGGCAAGCCAAATTTCGCAAAAGTGCTTTTTAGACAGGCAATAGTGGCTTTTGAGGTTATCGAGTTTAATGAAAAAACCTCCAACCATTTTAAATGACTGTCAATTAAAACCAAAAATTGTCGATTTAAAAATGGACTCATAAAATCTAGATGCAACCTAGACCACGGATTTTCAGCCCAACGCCAATTTACTAAAACTGCCTTTTTAGGAGTTTTCTTATGTAACATTCAACTTGCGCATGAACTACAAATATTCTCGTTAATCAGCCTTTATGCTCAAGTTTTTCCAGTGAAAAATCGGGGAAAAGTTTTTGAAAACGCTATATTTTTGTAAGTATCAGAGCAACTATAATGAGACTTTACATGTGGCTAGAAATAGTGCAAATAAACCTCTGTTGTAAATTTAAAGTAATTTTGTTGTGTCCTAATATTGTTAATATTCACCCTCAATCTCATCGAGTCCACCCTGTCCATCCTTAGTGGGCAAACCTGATGCCCCCCACAGCAACTATAGGCGCAGAGATGATAGTGGTACTCCTGGAATAGTTGACAACAGCAGCCACCAGCGGCGTACAAAATTGGTATCCCTGTCGAGCGTCACCAATCAACCTAAGAAGCTACGAGAGATCCCGAGTCTCAACTACTTCCATCTCATCCAGCGTCCAGTAACGTCGTTCAAGGCAGGCTGACCGTGAGTGGAAGTCAAGACACAGCATAGTACCTGATTATGCTGTGGTCACCTCACAGTTAACCACGGGTGTCTCCATAGACACGTGGACAGGTTCGTGCGCTTCATTGTAGGAGAACCAATCTCCAGGCGAGCGACGGACCCGTGCTCAGAAGTCCAGTCAACCACGGCATCAACACACCGCAAGTTTCACAGTCGTCACCTGGACACGTGAACTAACTTGGCTCTTTGGATGAAGCCTCAGATATCAGCGACATCACCACGTGCTGATCACGGCAAGCACCCAGTTCCAGTTGTCCAATTCTAAGTCACCTTTTTCATTGTACCCTTATTGGATCACAACATTCATCTCTGTATTTCACCTTGTAACTTGTAGTATTACATTGTTATTACTTTTATCACGTGTATTCATAAAACTGCCACAGATAACAATTCTTCTGGTCCTTCACAGAGTCTTAAACGGGTAATTAGAACCACGATGCTAGTCTGTATAAACTAGTAATGGTAATGCGCGCATTTTATTTTAATTCAACCATTTTAGAATTTCGCGGCATTACATTTAACCCCATCTGAACCGTACAAATTTGGTACTCAATATTTAGAGTTGTTCAGAGAACAATAGGGTTTGCAGAAGGGTAGTAGCAATCGTAGAAACATAATTATTAAAAACAGTTAAATAATATGTGAAACTAGTTTTAGGAAAATTATCTACACTAAGTAATGTAAATATTGCACATAATTATAGGTCAGAAATGTATCGATAACATTGGCATTGAAACCATTACATTATTATGTAAACAGTAAACAAGGTAAAATTGCAGCGTACAAGGAACGCAGGACTGCTGAAGTCTGCAATTTAGGAAGGACGTAAACTGATTAAAAAACTATAAGTAGTATTTGTTGATAAACATTAAGAGACGGTTAATTTAGATTTCTTAAGATGTAAAGACGCGATTCTTGTGATTTAATTATGTAAACATAATAACACTGTTCAATTAAGATTCACGATGTAAACAGTCCGAGTTTAAAATTCATTCAGTTAGTTAGTAGTAGCAATGTTAAGTTTTGTGAGTTTATTAAAGTTATAATTACACCGTTACTTATGTCTACATTCGCCTAGTTAGACGAGTTTATTCCTTAAACTATCCTCCGCTCCTTAGAAAAGAGTTTTTTTTTCAAATTAAAAATAAAATCCCAAAGACATGCGTTGAGACGACTTAGTGGTTACACTCCGATGCCTGATAGACAGAGTAGTTAACTGCCACGCGTAGCTTGATTCATACGACAGGTATAAAGCATACATCAAACCAAATATGTACAAGGCATAAACATACTACTCGAACCAACAATTGTGAAATCTGGGCCGCAATTTTGGAAAATTACAGACGACATGAAATTAAAAATTTGCCAAGTGATTGTTTTTATTTTAGGTTGATGAGAGAACAGGTTGTGTTTCGTTAATAATTTTGGTTTATTTGAAAAATTTGTGAACTAAATCATTGCCGAAAGGAACAAAGCTGTGTGATCGTATTAGTTGTCCAAGACCGTAACCGATAAAAGAAGTTGTTATTAAATTAATTATTTCACACAGGAATAGTACGTATGTAATCAGGACTGTTAAAAATTGTGTAAATATTGCAAAATTTTAAAATACTTTAATGCTTTATTTAAAATCGAGACTTAAAAATTAATAATGAGTATATAACCTTGGATAAATAAACATGTCAAGCGAACGGCGATACCACGAAGAAAAAACCGATTGTCGTGTGATCACGGAAGTTAAGCAACCTCGGGCATGATCAGTGCTTGGATGGGTGACCGCCTAGGAGCATCGTGTACTGTTACCTCCTTGCAGGAGTACCACAAGGCTCCATAATCGGCCCAAAATTATTTAATATATATCTAAACGATATTCCACATTTTGAAAAAACACAAATGGCACTTTTTGCTGATGACACGGCCACATACGCACATTCCTTTAGTCCAATAGTTGCATCAAAGCAAATCCAAATCCACCTAAATATTCTGGCTAAGTATTTTCAAGACTTGAAAATTAAAGTAAATTCTAATAAATGCGAGGCTATAATATTTAGCAAAAAATATAAAAACAACAAAATATTTCAGCCTATCAAACTAAACTCGGAAACAATTAAAATTAGTATGACAGTTAAATATCTAGGTGTTTCTCTCGACGAAAAGCTAACATTTAAAAATCATATTGACAAAACAATCCAAAAGGCTTATGGTGTCATGAAAACACTATATCCCCCAATTAACAAAAAAAGTAAGGTGTCTGTTAGTAATAAAATTATTATATACAAATCCATAATGCGACCCACGCTCATTTATGCAGCACCCATATGGTGCGGCGCGGCAAAAACTCACACCAAAAAATTATAAATATATCAAAATAAATGCCTGAGATTAATCCTAAATAAAACTAGATATACAAGAATTAGCGAATTACATAAAATTACTAACATGCCACTTATCATTGATAAAATCAAAGAACAAGCAGAAAAATTTTACTCCACACAACTAGATAATAACATTGTTCTGCAAGACATTGCAAAATACAAGCAAAACAGCATAGATTTTCGCCTAAAACATAAACTTCCATATCAAGAATTATCGTTATTTCTGAATTAGTTCTAAAAACGCAAATAATAATAATAAATTCTAGCACTTGCTATATCATAACCACACTTTGTAAATACAGCAATCAATAGATTAAAGTAGAAAAACATAGGTTATTATATTTAGTCTTAATATAAGAGAATTATTGTTAATATAAGTCCCAGATATATTATTGTAAAACTAAACATCTTTGTGTGGATGAAAATGAAAAAAAAACGCAAACGAAAACAAGGGTTTTTTTAGAATAGCTTTTTCCCTGTATTATAATAATAATAAATAAAATAAACATAGATAATGTTAGACCCTAAGTAATTAGTAAACTACCTCATAAGGAAATTTTAGACGACAGTGTATAAGCTTCATAGCTGGAGCATTGTAACATATTTTATTTAAACTTGTACATATTTTTGTATTTAAACTATATTAGATAATTAAGCTTGTTGAATTTGAATTTGAATTTGATTGTCGTGCGATCACCGAAGTTAAGCAACCATGGTCGGTTCTTGGATGGGTGACTGCCTGGGAGCATCGTGTACTTTTACCTATTTTTTTAGGTAGTGACATTTCTATTTTTTTCTTATTACCGAATTTTTATTTAAAAAAATAAGCGAATTTTATTTTAAAAATTCACTAATAGAGAGGTATCGATGGTGAGACTTTGGAAAAATTTTAGATGCCATGCTTTAAAATTGTACATTTAATACAGCCACAAGCCTAACCTTATTTGTATTGTACCTTGTACGCACGCGAAATTTCATCTTGTGACAAGCCGTCAAGGATTTGCTCCTCATTCATCAGATTCCGTATTTTTTGTTTTATTTTGACACTTGAAGAAACAATAGTGCACAGATTTCATACGTTTTGAACAAGATTTCATTTTTGTTTAAAACCCCTGAATAACTTTGTCACCTTTGAGTCTGAAATTATAATTTTCAGCAGACATTTTGTTATTATTCATATTGAAAAACCGGTTTTCTTAGGTTGACTAAAACGAAATTATTCAGGCGATTATATAGGAAAAATAACTGCTAGGTTTATAATTTGACAAATGCTTTACTTTTCTAAATATGAATTAAGTTTCCTTTTGGGAATCTTTTGTATAGCTTTAATGAATCTTGTAATACAAGTTTCTTTTAAAGATGCTTACACCATCTACATATATAGCAAAATTTAGTACTTTAGCTTCATAGAAAATTGAGTTTTGGGCATTTTTCTCAAAATGAATTAGAACACAAAATTTTTTTGATAGTAGAAAGATCGATTGTAACACTTTTGAAAGAATTTTTCAAATGCGCGCGTACTTGGAACTCAAAAATCGATCTTCATGGGCCGTGTAAATTTAAAGTATTAACTTTACTAATATGCCGTATAATAATAGTGTACAATTCTTATGAAAATTCGCTCCTATAACGCACTTGCTGCTTCCCGAAATTTTTTATTTTTGCAAAGGTGGGTATAACGTATTTGTCCCACTGTTTTTCTACACTTCAGTGGCGTTTCTTTAATTCTGGTGTCATAATCATGGTACAGTCTACAAATAAATTATTGTCTTATGTAGCCAAAATTCCCTCCTGAACAAAATACAACTGAGAGTCTGTCGGTCTGTCTGTTTGTAGCCACTATAACTTTAGAACGAATTGAGATATCGTCTTCAAATTTGGTACACAGGTAGAATCTGACAAACGTACGGTTTGGATTGTTTTTGGGTAAAATGACTCAAGGGGATGTAGGATGAATGGGGGGTGATTGGGTGAACATCTACATTCTTCCGTTAAAACTCGAGTAATATAACGTAAGGGTTTGTTGATTAGAAAACTTTCAATTTCATCAAACATCTGGTATTCTGTGCTAAAATTAAAGTAGGGGTTGAATGTGTGGGGGTGGCGTATTAGTGAAAGAAATTTCGATTTTTTGTGTGTGCTAAATCGGCGTAAAAAATCTTAAAACATATAAAAAATTTGATTCTGTAACGAGCATTTTTTTGTTTGTCGGTTTGTCGGTCAGTCGGTTTGTAGGCCTGTACGCCTGTCTGTTACTAGGCGTAATAATTTTAGAACGAATTGAGATATCATCTTCAAATTTGGTATCCAGTTAGCACCCGATAAAGGAACGCTTCGAATTTTTTGGGTAAGATCGCTTCAGGCGGCAGGGGATGAATGAGGGATGATTTGGTGAAAATTGACATTTTTTCGTTATAACTGAAGTAATATAACGTTTCAGAAATTTATGGGTACAGGAATACGAATATTGTCTTTGTGGTGAAGTCATGGACCCTAAATTCATTTCATGAGAATGTATTTCTGAGGAAAGTAGATTATCACAGCTATCTGGAAGTTATAATTCAATTTGCAGCACTACTTTAATGCCTGTAGCATCCTAACTCACTGGCGCAGTCTTTACAAATCGCAATTAATTTTTTGCAGTTTTCTAGACGGGGTGAACTTCTTGTTGGCCCGGCTCGGCATCGAACCCCGGTCATCTCGCTCTTTAAACTAGTGGACACCTAGCAAGCTGAACCACAACGAGGCCTATATAAGTAATAAAAACTTCGCAAAATTTTATGTAAAATATTTTATTTTAATTATTCAACAACTACTAAATAGGAACAGGAAAACAAACTCACAGTACTCATGCCTCAGTAGGTAGTTCTATCCCATGACTTGGAGCATGATTGACCATGCACTCTATCAGTAGTTTAGCATTCTCGCATTTATCACTTCCACTGCTGCTCATTTCCTTCTCGCAAGTCTCAGCTAATTTGGTAAGTTTTTCCAATTTTTCCTCGTTTTTGTGAATCAAATGTGGCTTAAATGCTTCTATCATGCCGTCCTTATCGAACTTACCGTCTTTCATGACCTTGCTAGACTCGAAGACACAGCCAAGCATGCATAGTCCTTGCTTAGTCTCGGGCATTCTTTTTTCTTTCAGTGCTTGAATATCGGCGTCTGAAGCACCTTCTTTGTCTTTACATTCTCCAATAAGTTTGGCAGCTACTTCTTTTACTTGTTCTTTGTTTAATGGAGATGCGAAGCTTGTGGTAGCTAGAAGCAGCGATGCTGTAAAACAAAAAGGAAAGGTTTTATGAAAGCAGCAAGTGTCTGAAGGCAAAAAACATTCATAAAAATATTTTTTTATAATAATCTTATTATATTTTATTATAATTGACAATAATTTAAGGCGAGTAACGTTACCATAGAATCATATTTTATTTTACCATTTTTTGGTATCTATAGAATTTATTTTCGTTTTAGTACCTATTGCCCACTCGTGTCAAAAAAGCTCTTCTTTGGTATATAAAACACTTATAAATTTTCTTTATCATACAAAATTTGCTGTCCCTTCTTTGGTCTCCAGGAGGGACAATGTTTTTTTAATAATCGTAATTTATTTTTTTATAAACTTATATAGTGGGATTGGTCGCGACCTTTTCGCACAACTATAATCCAAAAAAATTAATAGCAAATTTTAATGAAGCTGAGTAGAATCAGCTTTTTTGATTTTTTTTCCAGAAAACTTACACAATAATAACTTTGTACATAAAATCTTGCTAAAGTTTTGTAAACAAATGGTCTCTTAATAATATAGAAGATACGTAGCAACATTTAAGGTTCTAGGTTAATGAATTACTTCCACATCGTCAATATATGTGGAAGTAAGGCATCAGCGACAAAAATTTGTTCTGTTGTTCAGTCGGTCTGTATGTCTGTATGTTTGTCGCCACGATAACTTTAAAACGAATCGAGATATCGTCTTCAAATTTGGTATGCAGTTAGCACCCGATAAACGAACCATTTGGATTGTTTTTGGGTAACATCTCTCTATGGGGTAGGGGATGAATGGGGGTGATTTGGTGGAAATTGACATTTTTTCGATAAAACTCAAGTAAAATAATGTTTTAAGGTTTGTTTACAACAAAACTTTAAATTTCATCAAACATCTGGAATACTGTGCTGTAATTAAATTAGGGGTTGAATGTGTGGGGCTGGAATCTCGATGACTGAAATTTCGAATTTTTTTCCCAAAACCGCGCAAAAAGTCTTAAAACATATTAAAAACTTCTGGAACGAGATTTTTTTTGTCTGTCGATCTGTTGGTCGGTAGGCCTGTCGTCGTGTACGTCTGTCTGTTAATAGACGCAATAACTTTCTAACGAATTGAGATAAAATCTTTAAGTTTGGTATACAGTTAGCACCCGACAAGGGAACGGTTCGAATTGTTTTTGGGTAAGATCGCTTCAGGGGGTAAGGGATAAATCAGGTGTGATTTGGTAAAATTGACATTTTCTCGTAAAAACTCGAGTCATCGAGTTTATGGGTACAGGAATACGAATATTTTCTTTGTGGTGAAGTCATGGATACTAAATTCATTTCATGAGAATGTCTTTCTGGGAAGAGTACATTATCACTATCATTCTCGTTAGTGGAAAAACTAGTCAATAAACATAAAACAAAGAAAAACTTAGCAGAATCTACGGCTCAGAAAATGCAAACGAGACAAAACCGTTGTCGGTTTACCATTTGAACCACGAATTACAAGAGGTTTTAATAGCATTTTTAAGAAAGCCATATTGCAGCTAACATTTTCTACAAAAAACACATTAACAAACTTGCTAGGTAACCCAACAGATAAAGATGAAACCACAGGAGTGTCGGGAATCTATTAAATAGATTGGAAAGATAGTGAACATAAGTATGTTGGGAAACTTAAAAGTACAATTGAAACTAGATTTAAAGAATATTTAGTACATATCTCAGAATATTTGGTATATTAATAATCATGTACATACAGAAAATCTCAAGTTAAACAAAAATGTCAGGCAGTCACGTCAGTTAGATGCTTACAAAAATATATAAATAAATAAATAAATATATATATATATATATATATATATATATATATATATATATATATATATATATATATATATATATATATATATATATATATATATATATATATCGTTAGAAAGTTAAATAGAAATGTTTCGATGCATAGAGTAGGTCCGGTTCTATGTAGTTCATTATTCGAACTGTTACCTTAATAACCAGCGTGTCCTTCTTAAAACGAATACTTGATAACGACGCAGTCTAATCCACGGCAGGCAGTATAGATTCCGTCAACGCAGATTAACTGCCAACCTCCTTTCCTTTGTCACCCATTCTTGGAACAAATCTATGGAAGTATACGGTGAACCCCAGATTGTCGCTCTAGACATATCCCAAGGCATTCGACCAGGTCTGGCAGGCAGCGCTGCTAAATAAACTTCCAGCCTATGGCGTACCACCAAAACTGTACCTGGACAGCAAATTTCCTCTCCAACCGGAGCATTCCTGTTGTCGTGGATGGCCATTCCTCTAAACTGTATCCAATTAGGAGTCCCTCAAGGTTCAGCTTTAGCTCCTACTTGGTTTCTTTTCCACATCAATGACCTCCTCTCTAGCACATCTAAGACAGTTCACAATTACGCTGACGACAGCACCCTTCACTCAAATATACAATATTCTAATCCTCTCTCTTTAGCCCAATTAGATGAGGACCGCAGACTCATGGATGGTTCTGTCTCTGTGGATCTCAAAAAATATTAGACTAGAAAGTAGAAATCTTGTACAATTCAACTCCACCAAATCTCAGTCTTGCTTTCTATTTCATAAGAGATACACCAGCCCTAGACCCATCACAATGAACAACAAGGTTATTCAAAGTAATTAGTCCTTTTCACTTGTCAGGATTTCTGTGGATCGAAATCTCAATTGGCACCAACATGTCACATCATTTGCAGAAGCGGCTGCTAAGGAATTAGGTTTCCTCTTCCGGGCTCGCAAAGACTTTTCACCAGCTAATCTCTATACCTTATATACTTCACAAATAAGGCCAAACCTCGAATACTGCTCCCACATCTGAGGTGCCGCTGCCGCTTCTACATTCGCTATCCTGGACTCCATTCAGAAGAGAGCTATACGTCTCATCGGTAACCCTACCATCACCCAAAGGCTACCATCCCTTGCTCATTGACGTACCGTTGGTGACCTCTCTCTCTCTCTCTCTCTCTTTTATAGATACCTGCACAGGCACTGCTCAGAAGTGCTTTCTTCCATAGTTCCTCCACCTGCTGCCCCCAAGAGATCTCCCAGGGGAACAGAGCGAATGCAACCTTTCACTGTCCAGGTCACCAGACATAGAACATCTTGTTATGCCCGATCTTTTGTCCCGAGGACTTCCAAGTTGTGGAATTCCTGCCCGACAGAGAAACGTTTTGATTTGTTTTTGGGTGAGATTGCTTCCTGGGGTAGGCGATAAATAAGCGGTGATTTGGTGAAAATTTATATTTTTTCAATAAAACTCGAGTAATATAACGTTTCAAAAGTTGATGGGTACAGGAATACAAATATTTTCTTTGTAATCAAGTCATGGGCCATAAATTCATTCCACGAGAATGTATTTCTGAACAGATAAAATTATCACTGCTATGTGGAAGTTATGATTCAATTTGCAGCACTATTTTTACACAATTAAGAGATATTAAGCATTGAAGCTTCCAATGCTGACAGTTGACATAATTAAAATATGGTAGAAATGTCAAAAAGAAGACTTCATTTAAGAATTAATATTTGTAATGGACAATAAAATACCAAACATTAGTTAAAAATATGCTTATTGACAATAATTGCTTTAAAATGTCCGCCTCTAACTTCGATACATCTATCAAGGCGTTTATTAAACATTGTCTTATTTTAAAATAGAGATTCTTATCTCGAAATGACTGAGTAGCACTTATAACTTTGTGCCATAGTTCTTTTCGGATTTTTATAATTTCTATATAAACAACTAATTTTATGTAACCTTATAAACAAAAATCCATGGGGTGAAAATCAAGGATACGAGCAGGCCATAAGCTTCGACTCCTACGACCTATCCAACGATCCGGAAAAGTTTGACGAAGATACATACTTGGACAGAAAGTGAGTGGGAGCCCCATCTTGCATGATGTAAAAATTTTGTCGTAAATTTAATAGAAAATCATCCAGGTAATTAACTAAATGGTGCTGCAGGAATTGTAAATAGGAAGGAAGCTCATGTGGACCAGGAAGGTAGATCCCCATAATTCCACACCAAACATTTACCTTGAATTCTCATTGAAAGATACGCTCAGTTACTATATAAGGATTTTCATTGTTCCATATGTACTTGTTTCTAAAATTGATAACTCGACAAGTAAAAGTGGCTTCATCGGTAAACAGCACAATTCGGGGTGAAGGTTTTGCTGAGTACGCATAAAATGAGCAACTTGTAAAATACCTGGTAGGTCTGCTGGTAAAAGATTTTGTACGAGTGTAAAATGGTAGGGATACAAATCTTCCTTATGAAAGATTTTTAGGACTGTTATTTTACTTACACCGGTGGTTCTAGCTATTTGCCTACTACTAGCTTCTGGATTTTTTTGCTACCCGAGTTAAAATTTCTACTTGATTTACTGTAATAGTACGCCTGATGTGTCCCACGTTGTCCGTTTATAACAAAAAATACCAGCCTCTGTAAGTCGATTAAGACGTCTTGAAATAGCACTCGATTTGGCTGCATTTTATTTGGATATAACTCTAAATACCGACGACACGCTCTTTTTTTTTGTATACAGGAGGGAGAAATGTATCATGCAGACCTCATTTACGACACCTTAGTGCGTGGGATATCTAGGTACTGTGAGACTCCTACTCACTAAAACTCCCTCCCAAGGAGTACCGGACCTTAGTCCATACCTCCGTCGCAAAGATGTCATCCAATGACGTTTGGGTTTGAATGTTTCCATTCGGTTTTTGCCGCGGGGGCTTTAGCGGGTAAGTATAAGCTTTGGGCGCTTATGCTTATGTGGAAGTTGCTCATCGTAGGCGGTGGCACTCCGGAGAAGAGCATTTGGGTGAAAAGCGGCTTTTGCGAACTGAGTTGTGGATAGTTGAGTTATAAACTCAAGCATCGAAGGCATTTCCAGATCACAGTGAATCTGACTATTTCTGACAAACCACGGCGTTCCGGTAACCATTCTCAGAATTTTATTATGGATGATTTGAAGGCTCTTGATGTGTTTTTATTGTTCATGGACAATTTGGAATTTCTATTTAGAAGTGGGAATAGCTTCGAGATGAACATCGAGGCTTTTCGTCGGGCTTGTTGAACATGGGGGCGCCATGTTAAGTGTTTGTCGAGGAAAACCCCGAGGTATTTGGCGGAATCTTGCAAGGGAATTAGACCGTTGTCTAATGATACGTGTTCGTGAGGTGTGTGTCTCCTCTTGGAAAATAGGACTGCTGAACATTTATCGGGGTTTATAGCTAGACGAGATTTTCTATACCAACCTTGCAGCTCGACTACGGCGGTCTGAAGTCGTTCGGTAATTATCCTCGATTGATTGGAGCTGCTGAGGATGGTAGTGTCGTCTGCGTACAGTGCGTAAGTCACGTTTAGGGGCGTTATCGGTATGTCTGTGACAAATATATTGTACAGCAGAGGGGAGATAGTAGAACCCTGCGGGAGACCAGCCGTGGGTGAGTACGTTCTAGATCTGTCCCAACATAATCTGGGCATAAACGCAGACGATGTCCCGCAGTTCTTAATTATATACATACAATTTATCATTGTGGGTTAAGATGTTATTTTAATTAGGTGCGAATAATTCTAAATCGAACTTTGGAAAAGCTCAATATTCGATTTTAGTTCGAAGCACATTTAAAAAATTCTACCGCTAAATTAATAAATAGCTAATTTTGTTCCCAATCGCCTAAATGTTTGGGGTTGACATATTTGGGCGAGTTGAAGAAAACGCTTTTTCTTTCCAAACAAATGTTTAATCCTTGTTTCGAAGCGTTTCGACCCATTAATCGGTCATCTAGAATTTACAAAAGGCTTGACAGAAAAACTGAGTTTTACGGTAAGCTATTCTTCCGAGGTCACAACACAAAGTACAAAAGATACAAAGGAGGTACCAATAACCACAACATTAAGTCAAAAGTTAAAAAGCTATCCAACTACACAACTACCAAAGATTATTAGTTAACAAATATAGACCACAACATGCAATGAAAGCAAATACAAGTCAAATTGAACCGTAATAAAACGTTAGTTTGTCTTGAGATTTAAAAGCTCGCAATAAAATCTAAAAACTCTTAAAAAGTCTTAAAAAGCTACCCTATAGAAGCGTATTAAGTTAAGCTGAAGCTAAAAGTTGAAGTAACAGCACACAGCACAATCCCTTAGTAAGCCATACAGCTGATAAGAAACTTTCAGAGAATGTTACAATGTACTATCTGAATGAAAGTGAAACTGGAAATGGGTTTTTTATTATTTATGAAAATTGAGAACGCCAAAATGGCGTGTCTACTTACTTGTTCATTGTTGAACAGGACTAAAAAACTATACAGAGGAATGTCCAAGGAACACGTTTCATCTGTTATTGCTGTAGCTTTTATTGAGAATGAGAACGGTTTTTTGTTTTAACTTGCAAATTAAGCTTAAAAGACGTCTCCAGTGAAAAACACACACGAGCAGACCAAACAATACGGCGCAGGAGCGGCACCGAAAACGAAACGGAAATGACAACTGACATATGACAGGAGTGACATGTCGGCCCGAAAATGTATAGACAGGAACTAAATGACAGGTTTGGACCACAGAGCAGACCATCTCATAGACTTGTGTATCCGCGATTATGGTCTATTCAAATGAAGTCTGGGTTGATGATCTACTAATTGACTGTATAAAGTTGAGAATTTCGTAATGTTTGTAATGGAAACATTTTGTACATTTTTGTTGGAACAATTGATGTGTTTATAGATGTCCACTTCTTCAATAACAAACTGTTCTATACCAAAATTGGAAGGATACGAGAGTTTTGCGTCGCGCTCTTCAAAATATTCACGTCAACGATAACAGTGCCATTCCGACAAACAACAGAGATAAATTGTATAAGATACGACCTCTTATAGAAATTCTAAATGAACAATTTAGGAAATTGTATAATGTAACACGACAGTTATCAATTGATGAATCAATGATATTATTCCAGTGGCGCTCATCGATAAAACAATATAATCCTACGAAACCGATAAAGCCAGGGTATAAATTGTGATGTATAGGAGATCAAAAAGGTTATATTAAAAGTTCGATGTTTACCAAGGAAGAGATGGAGAAATAAAAGAAAAATGTGCAGGATATGGCTTAGGAGAGAGGGTAGTCCGATCCCTAAGTGAGCAAGAATGGGTAGAAACAAAAGATTTTACTTCGGCAAAATTACTCGAAAAATTAAAGAAAGAAAATTTCTTAGCCCCTGTGGGTCCGGGGACTAACTAAAAGAATAGGCCCAAGGTAACTACTGCCTGTCGTAAAAGGCGACTAATTGGAATTAAACACTGGCGGGGGTCTTGTCCATGTGGGCCTGAAGGGAGGCGGATATATCTGGGGAGTGATGTACACCCGGATTTTGAGGCCTCCACTCTGGGCTTAGAAATGGATGGTTGCCCGCGCTTGGTTGTTACTAGGGAGCGGGGTTCCGGATGGGTGCCGCCTTGGGTTGAGTGCTGGCGGGTGTCGTGTGTCTAGACGACCCGGAGGGGGTTGACAACTCTAATGAGTGGTAAAAACCCGGAGTTTGAGGTCCCCACTGTGTGCTTCCGAACGGACGGACGGCCTCGCTTGTGCGATACTCTGGAGCGGGGTTAAATGGGATGTCGCCTTGAGCCAAGCACTGGTGGGTGTCGGGTCTAGACGAACCCGGAGGAGAGCTGAGATCTTTAGGGGTGGAATAAAACTAAGGGTTGAGGCCTCTTCTGTGAGCTTCGAAACGGACAAACGACCTCACTTGGATGCTGCTCGGATGCAGGACTTCATGATACTGCACCGAGTCAAACACTGACGGATGTCTAGTCCAGACGAACTCGGAGAGACGTTATCTCTCTTTGAGCTTTGAGACGGGCAAGTGAATTCGCTCAGATGGCAGTACATCTGTCAAACAAAGTTCCACCTCGCAGGTGTCGTCTCCTGTCGGAAGCTCGATTTATTGGGTGAAATTTAAGCTAACGCTGGCAGGTGTTGGACCTGTACGAACCCGGAGGTGGCTGGGGTCTCTAGGGGTGGATTACACCTGGATACTTGGGCCTACTCTGTGAGCATCGATACAGGCTAACGACCCCGCCTGGATGTTTCTCGAGGGCGGGACTTCATGATACCGCTTCGAGTCAATGAAACACTGGCGGGGGTCTGGTGCAGGTGAGGCTGGGGGGAGGCAGACATCTCTGGGGAGTGATATGCACCCGGAGTTTGGCGCCTCCACTGTGGCCTCAGAGACTGACAATTGGCCTCGCTTGGTTGTTACTCGGGAGCGGGGTTCCAGATGATGCCGCCCTGGATTGAGCCCTGGCGTGTGTCATGTGTCCAGACGTCCCGGGGTGCTCTGATATCTGATGAGTGGTAAACACCCGGAGTTTGGAGCCCATACTGTGTGCTACGAAACAGACGGACGGCCTCGCTGTGGTGATGCTCGGGAGCGGGACTCGATGGGATGTTGCCTTGAGACTTAACACTGTTAGGTGTCAGATTTGGAAGAGCCTGGGGGGAGCTGAGATCTCTAGGAGTGGATTACAACTGGAGATTAGATGCTGCTCGAGAGCGGGACTTCATGATACCGCCTCGAGGCAAACACTGACGGATGTCGGGTCCAGACGAACTCGGAGAGAGGTTATCTCTCTTTGAGCTTCGAAACGGGTAAGCAACTTCACTCAGATGGCAATACACCTGCTAAACAAACTTTCCCCCTCAAGAAAAGATCGACTCACTCAGGGAGCTGGAATTTATGGGTGAAATCTAAATAATTAGACGTGAGCCACGATAGACCTAAGGTCGCGGTGGAGGGACTGGAATAGCCCACTCACAATAAAATCTAATCTAATCTAATCTAGCCTTAGGAATAATAAGGAAATATCGTAAAGGTGGACCAAGTAGTTTGAGAACTGACAAATACGCGTGGCGAGTTTGACTGTCCATTTTCAAACACTGGTATAGGCTATTGTAAATGAATGGATAATAAACCAATATACATAGCTTACAACTGTCATGAAAATAAAGCAAGTACTGTGAAAAGAAGGGATAACACGGGAGCAAAAAAAAACAACAACGCTCCACTTTTAATACGAGATTACAATAGTTTTATGGGGATAGTTGAACTTGCAGATCAGCTACGATCATATTATGCGGTAAATAGGCGATCCAGAAAATGGTGGCATCGATTGCTGTGGGGGCCACTGGATTTAGGGTTAGTAAATAAATATGTTTTGTATTGTGATGTTAGTGGAGAAAAGCCTACTCTATCTATCCCTAAGTGAGGAAGAATGGGGAAAACAAGATACTTTGTTTCGATAATTATTTTTCTTCCATAAAATTACTCGAAAAATTAAAGATAGAACATTGCTTAGCCTTCGGAACAATAAGGAAAGATCGTAAAGGCTGACCAAGCAGTTTGAGAGCTGACCAATCATTGGCGCGTAGAGAGTTTAAATGTCAATTTTCAAACACTGTTATAGGCTTTTATAAATGCCTATATACATAGCTTCCAACTATCGTGGAAATTAAACAAGTACTGTGAAAAGGAGGGATAAAACAAGGGCAACAAATACCTCAAATCTCCACTTGTAATACGAGATTACAACAATTTTATGGGGGAGTTGATCTTGGAGATCAGCTACGATCATATTATGCGATAAATAGGCGATCAAGAAAATGGTGGAACCGATTGTTATGGGGGATACTAGATATAGCGTTTGTAAATGCATATATTTTGTCTTGTGATGTCAGTGGAGAAAAGCCCACTCTATATATCCCTAAGTGAGAAAGAATGGGGTAAAAACAAAATACTTTGTTTCGCTAATTACTTTACTTGGATAAAATTACACGAAAAATTAAAGAAAGAAAAATACTTAGCCTTAGGAGCAATAAGGAAAGATCTTAAAAGTGGACCAAGAGGTTTGAGAGTTGACAAATCCATCACGCGTGGAGAGTTTTACTGTCAACTTTCAAACACTGGTATAGGCTATTGTAAATGGATGGACAATAAGCCTATATACATAGCTTACAACTGCCATGAAAATAAAGCAAGTACTGTGAAAAAAAGGGATAACACAGGAGCAAAAAAAAAAACAAAAATGCTCCACTTTTAATACGAGATTACAATAGTTTTATGGGGAGAGTTGAACTTGCAGATCAGCTACGATCATATTATGCGGTAAATAGGCGATCCAGAAAATTGTGGCATCGATTGCTGTGGGGGCCACTGGATATAGGGTTAGTAAATAAATATATTTTGTATTGTGATGTTAGTGGAGAAACGCCTACTCTATCTATCCCTAAGTGAGGGAGAATGGGGAAACAGGATACTTTGTTTCGATAATTATTTTGCATCGATAAAATTACTCGAAAAATTAAAGATAGAAAATTGCTTAGCCTTAAGAACAATAAGGAAAGATCGTAAAGGCGGTTCAAGCAGTTTGAGAGCTGACCAATCATTGGCGCGTAGAGAGTTTGACTGTCAATTTTCAAACACTGGTATAGGCTATTATAAATGGATGGACAATAAGCCTATATACCTAGCTTCCAACTATCGTGGAAATTAAACAAGTACTGTGAAAAGACACAGACGCAAAAAATACCTCAACTCTCCACTTGTAATACGAGATTACAACAATTTTATGGGGGGAGTTGATCTTGCAGATCAGCTACGATCATATTATGCGGTAAATAGGCGATCAAGAAAATGGTGGCACCGTATGTTATGGGGGATACTAGATATAGCGTTTGTAAAAGCATATATTTTGTACTGTGATGCCAGTGGAGAAAAGCCTACTCTATCTATCCCTAAGTGAGAAAGAATGGGGTAAAAACAAAATACTTTGTTTCGCTAATTACTTTACTTGGATAAAATTACTCGAAAAGTTAAAGATAGAAAATTACTTAGCCTTAGGGCCAATAAGGAAAGATCTTAAAAGTGGACCAAGAGGTTTGAGAGTTGACAAATCCATGAAGCGTGGAGAGTTTTACTGTCAACTTTCAAACACTGGTATAGGCTATTGTAAATGGATGGACAATAAGCCTATATACATAGCTTACAACTGCCATGAAAATAAAGCAAGTACTGTGAAAAGAAGGGATAACACAGGATCAAAAAAAAATGCTCCACTTTTAATACGAGATTACAATAGTTATATGGGGAGAGTTGAACTTGCAGATCAGCTACGATCATATTATGCGGTAAATAGGCGATCCAGAAAATGGTGGCATCGATTGCTGTAGGGGCCACTGGATATAGGGTTTGTAAATGAATATATTTTGTATTGTGATGTTAGTGGAGAAACGCCTACTCTATCTATCCCTAAGTGAGGGAGAATGGGGAAAACAAGATACTTTGTTTCGATAATTATTTTTCTTCCATAAAATTAAAGATAGAACATTGCTTAGCCTTCGGAACAATAAGGAAAGATCGTAAAGGCTGACCAAGCAGTTTGAGAGCTGACCAATCATTGGCGCGTAGAGAGTTTAAATGTCAATTTTCAAACACTGGTATAGGCTATTATAAATGGATGGACAATAAGCCTATGTACCTAGCTTCCAACTATCATGGAAATTAAACAAGTACTGTAAAAAGGAGGGATAAAACAGGGGCAACAAATACCTTAAATCTCCACTTGTAATACGATATTACAACGGGGGGGGGGGGGGGATCTTTCAGATCAGCTACGATCATATTATGCGGTAATAGTGTACAATCAGATGTACGTCTGTCAAATTTAGGAGCGCATTACATTATTTTTACAAGTAAGTGAGCAAGATGTGAAATGTGTTCTCCAATTTTTGCAATCTAAGCCATACTGTAATGGTAAAGCTTCTGGTGTTTACTTATGCTGTAATGAAAGAAAGAACTGTTTTTTTGGAATACCGTGAGTTATATAAGTGAATTGCGGCTTTTCAAAACAATTATATTATGTAACAATACAAATAATATTGCCAATAAAATTTTTTGATAACAGCATAATTTTAGTGTTTTATTCCTGGTGGTACATTTGCGGACTTGTCCATCACCTGTAAGATATTGGCGATACCTTTCAGTCCCACATTTTTTCATAAATGTTTTGTTTTTTAACTAAAATTTACCCTCATTATATATTTATTTCAACCATCTTTAATAAAATTTAGCCAAAAAACAACAGATTTAAAAAAGTAGGTGTGGTTATTAAAGGGTTAGGCACACTTGGAGAACCCAAATCACCACAACACATTTTAAAAAACGCGACGGTCGTTTCAATAACCAAGTTAGCGTCATCAGATGATGAATAATTCTGCTTCTTATGCTTGTCTTGCTAATTATGATTGCCTTGGGGAATAAGTTAACTTAGAGAAACTGTATTTAAAGGACATATTATATTGTTTTTTGACTCACCTACAATAATTACTGCGCTCGTCATTGTGGTAACCAGAACTTAATACAAGCAACACACAAATGATTTTGTACAACAATAGCAAAATGTGTTTATATACTTAATGTCCATGCAGATGCACAAGATAATTTAATATAAACATAATCAGCGAGTGGCCAGATATTATACCTTCCTGTAATTATCTTTTATTAAATATTTTATTTTTGTCGCCAACCTGGTTATTAGCGATTTTATCAGGTTAGCTGCAACAATAGCGAACGGTATCTCAATTGTAAAACGATTTGCCAAAAAACTATAACTTGCACTGATGTTAAATTTTAAATAAAATATAGGTGGTTAAAAATATTATTGCCCAAGGATAACAAATTTACTAAACAACATGGTTTAAATTTTTATCACCCATTATTAGCAGTTTAAGTCAGCTGCATGACGTCAATGCAAATAGATACTCAATCGAAAAAAAAGAATGGCCTCTGGCCTCGAGGTGAACTCATTCAGCGACTGTCACTTTTATTTTCATTTGCTTCTTTGCAGACTATTTTGATACCCTTAGTATATTATCTACCTATATTGCACAGAAACACTTATATCTTGCTACCATTTACATTATAACTATTAATATTGATTATCACCTTAACCTAAGGACCAAAACCGGGACACTAACTTCGTGTCTTGGAGTCGTTCAAGACAACTTTATATAAACGCAGGACAGGTGACCACACGTAAGGTTTGGGTAGACATTAGGAAAGACATAAGGGATCTCAGAATCTAAACATTAGTTATTAAAATTGAGAATTACAAATATACAGTATGCACCCCAAATGGATACAGAGCTCTCAATTTTATTAAGCCACGTGATGAATCTTACCGTTTTTTAATAAACTCTATGATTTTAGTTAGTATAGTTTTTTCTTCGTTAAAAGCAATATAGAGTAAGCTGTTGGTATCTATTGGTAATTGTATATTGTGTCTTAAGGTAGATGAAAGTAACTCCCTAATTTTTGTCGTACGTTTTTGACAACTAAAAAACAAATGATTCTTATCGCAAACACTTGTTCCATCACATTAACAGTACGGGTTGTCTGCTAAGTTCATTTACTATAGACGATATTTGCATGCGCTGTAGCCTACACTAATTCTGACAAGCGCTGTATATATAGGTCTGGGGAGTTCTACTATATTCATTATAGGTCTTTTAATAAAAGAGGTTATGATTTGTTTTGACACATTTCGTTCTATCAAATCGCTCCAGTGATCAGATGCTTTTTGGATCATACAGTGTTTTACTTCCACTAGGTAGTCTTCAGATCTCACTAACAGGCAGTCTTCTCCTTCCAGTCTTCCTTTTTTAGCCAATCTGTCCGCTTCTTCAAAACTCAAAACCTAACATGCCGATGTTGATCAAATTTGGGACATACCTTCCTTTTGTAAGTGTCTTGGATAAGTTTGTTAGCCAAAAAAATCGACCGAGGTTTTCCATGAAAATTGTTTGTTTACTTTTGGGAAAAACTCTCCGGAAATAGCAAAGGGCAACCAAATTTGGTACTCTGGTTTCTGTCATAAAGAGTATCCTATGTACCAAAATCAGATCTCTGGGTTAAAAGACAAAAAAGTGATAGGTAAGCCTCTGATTAAAAAAAGTTACAACGTCAAAATTAATAATTCTGGTAGTCATATTAATGTTATTTAAAAATATGACACGAAATGATTAACAAGCTCCTAGATATGTGTCTAACTCCTTCGTTTCGTTAAAATAAGACCAAAAATCCATTGTAAATAAAAATTGTTTGGTATAAATAATAAAGACCTTAGAAAATTAACATACAAGGGTATATACCGGCTGGTATATACATTTGTCACGTCAACAGTGGTCCAGTGGTCTAAGCCGTTGCATCATATAATCGAGTCCTATAATAAGACGAGTTCTATCCTAGTTAGTGACTTCACCTTTTATTATTTTTTTAGTGTTTCATTTAATATTACCGTTATCTGATTATTCCGATTAAGTTTTTAGCGAGTTTTTGTATAAAAAATAATTTAATAAAGGAGAGATGAAAACTTTTAAGACTTAATTCAATTTGAATAGCATATCTGGTTGTTTGTTCTTCTTGCCCTAACTTAGTGAAACCGTTCCATATTTAATACAGTCGTAGACTTTTCCCGTGTCTTCACAAATGCTTGTTTTTTTTTGCAACCGATTTCAATTTTTAATGACTTTTTTTTTAAATTTACTAATGAGATCGCGACTTTTGAATCTTAAAAGTGTCTACAAATGAGCGCGTATAGGCCCCCCACATATATATATATATATATATATATATATATATATATATATATATATATATATATATATATATATATATATATATATATATATATATATATATATATATATATACCATTAACTCAAAAAATAAAGAGCCGATTTTGAACAAACTTGGGGAGCACCTTCCTAAGTGAAGATTGGAGCTTATGATGAGCACTGATAAGTACATTTGGAGAACCCACCTCACGGCACCAAACTTTTTTAAAGACCTGTCGATAAGTTCACTAACAAAGTTAGCGAGTATCGTCAGAAGATGAAAAATTCTGAGTAGCTTCCTTTTGCAAGTATTTCGTTAGCCAAGAAAATCAGCTTGTTTTTTTCCAGAAAATTTTGTATTTTCTTTCGAAAAAAATTTATATCGCCGGAAATAACAAAGTGGTCGCAACCAAATTTTGTGCGCCGGTTTTGGTCATAACAGGTAAATTAGGAACCAAAATTTAGATCTGTAGGTTTAAAGACAAAAAGGTTATAGGCATTTAAAAAAAATATTGGGATTTTCCTCTTAAAACGCCAGTCGCGATTTAAAACGTCAAAATTGGCAACATTTAGGCAAAGAATGTGAAACGAATACGGGTTATGTAGATAAAATGTTGCAAGAAGAGTGTTTTCCAAACCCTTAAGTTTCAGCTTCAACAGTAATTGTCCTTTTTACTCAAATATTTGCAGAAAATTCATTTCATATAGACCGTCTCTCTCTGATTCTTTGGCAGTAGTATTAATTATAGAGTTTATCGTTTAATGGTCTAAAGTTTTTAGCGAATGTTTGTAGAAAAAAGGGAGACCACCATTTTTGGATTTTGAAAATATTTCTTCAAATAATGGCGTTTTAATACAAGATACGAGAAAAAATTGTGTTTGTTAATTATATGGTGTCTTGAGCTGCATCCTATAAAATTAATTTTACAATCATAGGTGGCCCATAAGTTGTTGGTAATACAAATTTTCTTTTTTTTTAATCGAAGACACCTTATATTATTAGATTTTGTCATTTTCTATCGAAATATAATGCATATTTATAAGAAAAGAAATTCAGGACGTAGCAAGTGTGTTACGGGAGCGAAATTTCATTATATGTTCCAAATTTTAATAGCTTAATTTGCTATTTACTTAACGTTCGTTGGCTAGGAAACAGTTTTTTCGGCAACATTTTGAATTTATTTTCGATTTTTTTTTGACATTTTCAAACAATAAAGTTATTTTGATGAAATATGGTAAATTGTTTCTACTGTATAGGTTATACTGGTAACCAAATTTCATCATCGGTTTCTTTAAAAGAAAAGACATATTTGCTCTTAAAATATTTTTATGAAAATACACTACCATAGCGCACTTGCTGCATCCAGCCTTTTTAAATTTCGATTAAACACACATTATGTATAAATTTTATTAAAATTAATCAACTCCTACTGGGTGTTTGGATTTTTCTAAAAGTACTCGAGTACAAATAATCTTTTAATCTAAAAGCGATAATAAAATTATTCATAATGAAAACAAACCCACAAAATATGGAACATCGCACAGCAAATAAACCTGTATCTACTAGAATCTAAATAAAATAAACAAACCCTGAACAAACAGATAGCAGACATTATTCCTGCACTATCTACATTGCTGCCACCAATAAGGTAGAGTTGGCACGATATTTCCTAGCGCTCGTTATCTTGTTATCACCCCGTATATCTACAGCATTCACGCAACCAGTACACGGACCTGCATTAACCCTTTTATGCAATTCATTTAGTAAATGCACTTCAATTCCAATAACGTGAATAATCTGTAATTGATTACAAATCAGTAGCGACGTGCATTCTGTGCGCCCTCTGCCGGCCTCTGCCAGCCACTATCATTAACCATTAGAATTATGGTTTTAATTAAAGTGAGTTATTGCAAATTCGCTATATCGTTAATGTAAATCACTAATAAACCATTAACCATTAATGACGTGCATGTTTTTTAAGTTGAGTGAAAAATGTGTTTTTATCACTTGGTTTTTATCTGTTCTTGAAACGCAATGCTTTAATAAATTATAATGGCTTCTGTGTGTTCATACAGATAGACTATCCGCTTATTATTATATGAATTATACGTTCGTATGTATGATTATTTTAATAAATGACGAATATATAAATGCAAAATTAAGTTGTAAATGTTTATAATTTGAAAATATTATGTCCAGCGAGGATTGTAAATTGAGAGTGTTCTTAATTTTAGCGAATCTTCGTAAATAAATTCTATAATAGAGAGGTAAAGATTGTACGATTCTAGAAAAGTGTAATCAAATGAGCTCGTTTTAGAGCTGCTAGAACAGACATCTCATGCCAGTTTCACATTTTATGTGTTTATACTCTTTATAGACCAACAAGAGTAACCTTAACCTCGGAAACACTGATTGGCAATATTTTTGTAAGCATTGAGCAAGATAGTCAATAATGGTTGCTACTGCTCTTCCCAGACAGGACAGAGACATTCTGAGAATATACCAGGAATGTTTGGAAAGAATATTCAAACATCCCCAGAACATTCTTACAACGTACAATATATATTCATAGAACATTCTATGAACATGAGAATTGGACAGATTCTGTGATACTAATAAGGTTCTTAGTATGTTATTTATAATATTCTAAAAAGCTCCCAGCATCTTCTGAAAATGTTCCACGAACATTCAATGAATCTTCTCAAAATGTTCATACATATACTCATGGAAACATTGTGTTTTTAAAATAGATATACAGGGCGTTTCGCATAAGAAACGACACAGAGCAGGGGTATGTAGGGAACCTAAAATATTGTGATTTAACGCAACTTACTCCTATACTAAGGTGCATCCCTAAGAAGTTATAGGCCTTCAAAGTGGGGTTTTAAATTTTGAAAAAAAAACAATATCTCAGTAATATTTCAACTTAGAAAAACCAAATTTGGTACACGTTTTGGGTGTACCATGAGCATTATTCAATGGTGAGTAGAGTTCAATCGAAGTATTTCAAAGGGTTGAATAGTGGTGATGCACCCATAAAATGTGACAGAATTTCTTAACCTATTGGCGGATCTAAAAAATTATTATTTCATTTTATGGGAAAGTAAATTATAAAACTTTTTTACTCATGTTATTTTTCAAAAAACGTTTGTCGTTTTCAAGAAAAACCCGAATAACTAAAGATAGATATATTATCAATGTTACTTAAAATCATCAACAATTCAATAGATGCCTGTGAAATTATCATATTGAAGAATTTATATAACTTATGGATAGCAACTTTTTTATTTCTGTTGTTTGAGTTGTCTGTTTTCTAATAAATTATAATTATTCACACTTTTTTACTGATTGTCAAATTTGACCTATACATAAGTTTATTGGCAAATATTTAATTTTCTATGATTTTTAGTAAGATTGATAAAATATGTTTCTTTACTTATTTGTGTTTTTCTTGAAAACAACAAAGTTTTTTGAAAATAACAGGGGTAATAAAGTTTTAGAGTAAAATTCCTCATAAAATGAAATATGTTCTTAAATCCACAAATCTGTTAAAAAATTGTAACATTTTAAGGGTGCATGATCCCTAATAAACCCTTTCAAATGTCTTAATTTAACTCTACTTACCATCGGTTAATGCTCTTGGTACACTCAAAACGGGTACCAAACTTGGTTTTTCTAAGTTAAAGTATTACAGAGATATTGACTTTTTTCGAAATTTGAAACCCCACTGAAGGCTTATAACTTCTCAAGGGTGCAACTTAATATAGGAGTGAGTTGCGCTGAATCACCATATTTTACGTTTACCTACATGCCCCTGCCCTGTGTCGGTTCTTATGCGAAACACCCTGTATACATTTTTTGAATAATACAGAAATTAAGAAAATGCAAAGATATGGAATATTGGATTTCTCTTCAAAATTTACCGATTTTCCACCATTTAACTGGCCTTTTATATATTTTCGTATAAGCAAGCCCGAGAGGCTAGAATTTGAACTTCAATCACTCACCCTTGTTTATGTTACCATATTATGTTACACACACCTGTAAACTCAAGTTCAGATACATCATAAGTCAACAATTCGAGTATTGCACGTTTATTCAGATTAAGTATGTACTTATAACGAATACAAAGAAATGTCTGAATAAAATCTTAATAAAACAATTGAAATTTCAATAACATAAAAATCAAATAAATAATGATACAGTTCTTGGAGTTGTCAAAAAATGTAATAGCCAAATACAAAGTTTCCGAGATGAATAATCACGGTTACGCCCCACTGAAGTAACTTGAAATTTGGCTAGATTATTGATCCTACAGGCTTTCAGTGTGGCATTAAAGGAATTACATTACACAATAGTACTTACACCTTTATAGAATACAACTAAATTGGACAGAACATGCCACAAAACACTAACTTGCACTCACACAAAACTACAACTGTCATCGATCAGACCTTTTGACCCTTCCCTTGTATGGTTGCTTTCTGCTCTGCTTCCGCAGACTTGATTTTGACTTCTAAAGCTATTTCAATATCCCAATGTTTGTCACCAACAGCATGGATATTCTGGATGTAAAGGCATACTTTGGCAAAGTGATTCCATATCTGATAAATTGCAAGTTTTATTGTACATTCATCCTCCCACCATATGTTCTGGTGCACATTTTCTGCACTGTATAGTGATACTTCTTACAGCATTAACTTCTTCCACATGAGTAAAAAGCCTGAGATGTTGGCTTAAGACAATTATTCTTGCACTTTTCCAGTCCATCCACATCAAACTGTGGTGGTTTATATTGCATGACTTAGGTACTATTGAACATAACACAATTTCTAAATTATATATTATACACTGTAGGTGTACCTAATTAGTAATATGATCCAGTCTCAAGCAAAATTGACGAACCCATCATGAGTGTGAACTACAGGAGATGCTTTAAAACTTGTTTCTTTATTAGGTTGGAGTTTAGTTCTTAATAACCTCACACCTTTTAGTTGCTTCGTACTCTGGATCTATGTTGTTTGCAATTGCACAGTTCTCCATCTGCACATCACATTATTATTTTTAATTAATTATGTTAGAATATAACCTTATACAACGTTGACTACATGCCATTCATTTTGACATTACTTTTTATTTACATATAGCGGCCATGTTTCATCTTGCCATCTTCCTTTCCTTCCCGGCAGCACGGACATGCGCTCTATGCCTAAAGAATACCAAATATACAATGTGTTTACCATAGACAGGTAATAGAATCAAACATGCAAAATAGTTACAATTATTATAAATCTCACCACTATACCGTAATCATCATCTATCTTTTTCATTAAATTTTAAAGTTATATAATATTAAAAGGTCATCTCAAGCACATTCTGAGCGAATATTCGGTATAATAATCTATTCAAATATTCTCAGTATATTGATGAAGAATTTTCTTAGGATGTGATTGAATGAATGTACTCAAAATATTCAAGATTGAAGTTTGTAATTCCATAAATGTTATTAGAACATTCCGAAACAAATATTCTGAAAAAAGAATGTTCTTACATTGTAAGAACATTCTGAGAATATCTTGTGCTATATGGGTTTCAGACTACTATGGTCAAATAATAAGTATTATAGCAACGGTAGCACAAACACGAGAACTGAAATCAGAAAAAAAAAAGGTAAGAAGGATTACAGATCACAATGTACATTTTTTAGAAAAAAACTACTACAGATAACGTGGTAAGAGGTGTGTCAACCTCACGACGTAAATGCGGCATCTGATGTTTATTGCCTCCCCGTCCTTCTGGCAATAATTGAACTGTCTCTGTATTTGTTTCATATAGGGTCTATCAGTAATAAGTATTGGATTTCTATGGGAATCACAAATTCATGGAAGACAAAGCGAAAAATACATAGGAAAATGATTGCAGGCAAAGTTTAAAGAACTTTTTATAAAACGTATACTCCAGTACTTAAAAAAGTTAAACTGGAAGCGACAGGAAGGGCAAATGATCTTAAAATACATCGAATCAACTAGGGATGATATGGAACATAATCAGATATATGACGGAAAAAAGAACAGACAGGAAAGACGACCTTACTGGAAAATTTAGAAAAACATAATATGATCTACTTGATAAAGCTAATAACGAATTTGAGAATATTTGTCCCAAGTTAGCAACCTTATATCCAGAAATAGAGGCGCCTTATAGGCGGGTAGCTAGAGTAGACTGGACAGTCGCTAAAAGCGTGGTTACTTAGAGCAAAATCAGATGGGCTATTAACAGCTTCAAGCCATACAAATCCCCGGGATTTGATGGAATAATGCCCATCATGCTCCAACTGGGTATAGATATACTGGCGCCGGCGCTTACCCTCATTATGAGGGCCAGCCTGGCTCTGGGGTACATTCCAAGAGCATAGAGACTGGCCAGGGTTGTATTCATTTCTAAATCTGGGAGTCCAACATACCAGACAAAGACCCTGAGGCCGATAAATCTCATGTCCTCCTTGCTAAAAATAATGGAAAAACTGCTCGACCGGCACATAAGGGGCGGTGTACTGGAAGCCTATCCCCTACACTGCGGACAATATGCATACAGAGCAGGAGTCTCAACAGAAACAGCACTGCACCAACTGGTGCTGAAACTGGAGAATACGCTAGAGAACAAGGAGATCGCGTTGGGGGACTTCCTTAACATAGAGGGGAACTTCAGCAACACCTCATTTGGATCGGTTCTGGCAGCTGTCAGGGAGCGTGGAATAGAGAAGACCTGCTGCAGGTGGACCGGTTCCATGCTCAGGGACAGTGTTCACCACACTCGCGGAAGGGACTCTTCTGACGGGAGTCGCGGCGGGGTGTCCGCAGGCTCTCGGGAGGGGGGTATGAGGTACAGGGCTATACGGACGACATCGTCATCATAGTCCGAGGAAAGATTACACAATCAGTGTGGGAGCGCATGCAAACAGCACTGAAAGTGGTGGAAAGGTGGACAGTTGGTCAAGGTCTCGGGGTGAGCCCCGAGAAAGCAACCGTCATACCGTTTACGAGAAGGAAGAAGTGGGAGAGCCACAGAACTCTCACTCTATACGGTAGGAACATTCCAATGGCCAGGAAGTTAAAATATCTTGGGGTCGTATTGGACTCTAAGCTAACCTGGAATGGTCACGTTGAAAAAATACTGCGTAAGGCAGTCGTGACCCTAGCCGTCACTTGGCGGCTATATGGAAAAACGTGGAGACTAAGACCTAGTATGGCCCACTGGCTGCACACAAGGATGGTCAGACCATCGTTAACATACGCGGCACCGGTCTGGTGGCCTAAGGTGACACAATCCAGTGCCAAACAAAAACTAGGCAAGATCCAAAGAATGGCTTACCTAGGCATCACAGGGGCCATGTCTCCAACACAAGCCGCCATGGAGGCCAGGCTAGGACTATACAGGCTAGCCTGCAATGATAGCCTGATAATCAACCCAGGCTTCAGGGGCCACTGCAAAATTCAGGAGACTGTGAAGGAGGCCATGCTTGAAATTAGGTCAGACTTCACGAGCCCGCGAATCTGCAAGGAAAACAACTTTACAGTGGAAATACCCAACCGCGAGGCATGGCGGGAGAAGACGCTGAGCATAACACTGGACGCGCTCCTCTGGTTCACTCCGGCGGGAAGCGTGGTACGTGGGCAGGTGTTTATTCGGAAGGACCGAGGTTAAGTAATAGTATTTCCCTCGGAGCCCATGCAACTGTCTTTCAAGCCGAAATGTACGCCATCCTGCACTGTGTGCGGGAGAACAGGGAGAGGGGTACATCAACAAGCGGATCCTCATAGCTAAAGGAGCCAGGCAGCTCTTCGGGCCCTAAGTAGCCCACGGCTAAATTCCTAGCTGGTGAATGAGTGCCGAGACGAGACAAGCGACCTGGCTGGGCAGAATGAGGTCACCCACATCTTGGTGCCGGGTCACTCGGGGGTCGAACGCAATGAAGAAGCTGATAATCTGGCGAAGAGAGGGTCAGCAGAACCATTTATGGGACCCCAACCGGTTCTGAGCGTGACAAAGAGCACGGCCAGGGGAGCCATTAAATCTTGGGTCAGAAATGAACACAAGGTGTCCAGACTGTCCAAGGCTCAAACACGGAAAGTCAGTAATTGACGAACCCAGTTCAAAGAGAACTGTGGAGCTGCTAAATCTTAGCAGACGACAGCTCAGAAAGATAACAGATCACTTGACGGGACATATGACCGTCAAGAAACACCTGCATAAAATGGGGCGGTCCGAGGGGGATCTCGCATGCAGACTCTATGGCGAGAGGGAGGAATCAGCCCAGCACATCTTGTGCGAGTGTAAAGCTCTGGACCGCAAAAGACTGATCTACGGTCAGTCTAGACCTGAGACAGGGCAATATAAAACTTCACCCTACCAATCGCTGTGCAGACTAGTTCAATGCAGAGTGATTTTGGAGTAGGTGGAGTAAAAATACAAAGGGAATGCACAATAAGCCAAAGGCTGCAGTGCTATCGGAACGGCAAAGTCGCGGACGAGTCCTGAGGAAAAAAAAACCATATATACCAAGACATGTAGAATCCAGGGCGTAGAAGGTTGCTTTTTTTATAATGTCAACAAATTAAATAGAAGTCTATAGTATAATAACGGGACTGAGAAACACCAGAGCTGTTGGTAACGATGAAATTTCAGTTAACGTACTAAAAAAAGGCAGCAGACATAATAACGAAACTGAAAAGGTTGTTCAATTTTTTTGCCGTAAAGTACGATTTTGAGTCTCAAGTTAGTGAATAACATTTTTTAGTGTTACTGATAATAATGCATTTTAATGCATGCTTGTAAGGACAAAACATTTATATCACCCATGGCTTTCGAGTTTTTTTTTTTTTTTTAGTCTTCATGTTCAGTGTAAATTATTAAAATTTTAATTTCAAAATTTTTTATTGTTTATATTTATTAGTTTCATTTTCAAAGAGTATGGATAGAGCATCAGTAAATAAATGTTGAGAAGGGTTTAGGTGCAGCAAATGCGTTATGGTAGCGAATTTTCGTAACAATGTTCCAAATGGTGATAATTCAATTTCCCATTAAACTAGAATCTTCAATTTCGATACGTACTAAAACCAATATAAAAGAAGCGTGGGTACTAAATTTAAAAATTAACACAATGAGCTTCACAGGCAACAATTAGGTTGTTTTAGAAAACCATTTTTGTTATTTTGTTTGCAGAAACAGTTTTGATTGAGTTGACTAAAAACTAAGTGATGAAAAAGTCTGGGTACAGCAAACACATTATGGTGGAGAGTTTCTGTAAAAATATTTGAAATATGTTTAATCAATTTCCTATTAAGCTAGAATCTTCAATCTTGAAGCATAGTAACACTTATGTAAACGCAGGATGGGTACTAGATCAAAGAACAATAACATAATGAGCTTCGCAGATAACTACAAGTTGGTCTTAAAAAACATTTTTTGTTGTTTTGTTTGCAAAAAGTAATTCGATTGGGTTGACTAAAACAGAATCAACCAAGCAGTTAAAAGGAAAAATACCTGCGATATTTATGATTTGGCAGGTACATTCCCTTTGTAAATAATTCATTTTTTTTTAGAAAACTTTTGTGACTTTAATTAAATTTGTAACACAATTTTTTTAAAGGGACTTGCAGTACTTACATATATCTCTACCAAACTATAATTTTCTAGCTCCTTAGAAAATTGGAACTTATTCAAATAATTGCTAACTGGGACCTCTAAAACCGGTCTCCTAGGTTCTTTTAAATTTAAAGAATTAGTTTTAATAAGACACCTTACTAATAGTGTACAATTCTTATGAAAATTCACTAATATAACGCACTTGCTGCGTCCACACTTTATTCAAAGTAGGTTCATTGCAAGTTTTAAGTTTTACGTGAGGAGCTGTGTGCTTTTAACAGCAACTATAAACTAACGCTGTGCTGGATCTAAGCCTATAGGGACAATGCATTTTTTCCATTTACATCACCACTTTATTTAATTCACGTATGATGAATTAGGTGTGATATTTTATAACCTCAACGATAAAGCTGTAACGTATCTTGTTTATGGTCATTCCTAGTATATATAAAATTCTTTAACGTTAATAAACACAGGTGTATGACATCAGGAGATTCATCTAATTAATTTAGAGAAGATTAAATCATATATAGGTGTAATGATAGGTTGGGAAAGGGCGGAAGGGGTGTTTGCGAGGGTTTTCCATGCCATGCAATGCTCTGGAGAATTTGAAATGCACCCTCCAGCACATGCACTCGATAATATAGGAGCAGAGAGTTTCAAATTAACACTGTCATGATATACGGGATTGATTTCGGTATATTATGTGACCCTAAATCAGGTATTCTACTAATTGATCTCAGTTTTGTATGTAAAGTCATGTTCATAGCTGCAACCGCATAGATAACCTGAAATTTAATTTAATTAAAGTTAAGTCCCGTTAGTTTTTAATCTGATATGGATAGATCTTCAGAACAATATATTGATATATACTCATGTATATATAAAAAACGGCAAATCGTAGCTATATATAGGTGTTGAAGAAGAGTGTTTCAAAATTAAAGAAATGAGATAATATACAGGACGTTCAATTAAAAATATCAAAATTGGTACTATTTTCTAGTAGAAGTGGCAACGTCGCATTTTCTAAAATATCTTAGCTAGATAGAGGATGCTTATTTATCAAACTATCGAGGTTTTTAGAGACATCCTTTGGTTCGTTTGTTAGAATCACCAAGTGTATATATATATATATATATATATATATATATATATATATATATATATATATATATATATATATATATATATATATAGTTTAAGGTATAGACACATATAGCAGCTAATAATATCCAATTTAATGTCAAGCAAAAACAATAAAGCGTTCAGAGCATGAAAACAGAACTATCAATAACAAATTTCAAACAAATTTTGTATATATATATATATATATATATATATATATATATATATATATATATATATATATATATATATATATATATATATATACGGAAATATTTCCGCGGTCTTTAATGTGAGACATACTTGGTTCTCGGGTTGAACCGTGTTTTGCAAGTTTTTGTGTGGGTAAACGGCGGGCACTTACGATAGGGCGAAGGGGAATATCAGGCTTATGGATTTTCGGGAGACCGTATTTTCTAGGGATGCGAGATGATTTTTCGCGGGGGATTAGTTCTTTTTTGAGGTCAGGACTGAGTTGGGAGTTGTTGATGATAGTTTTGGTTTTCTTTTCAAGATAAGTTGTAGGGTCGTTAGGGATTTGTTTGTGGTCTGTGCTGTTTAGTATATTGTCTATCTTTTGTATATAGTATGTTTTGTCAAGTATGACTGTAGCGTTGCCTTTGTCTGCTGGTAGGATTATAATTTCTGTGTTTCGGTTTAGGTCTCTGATTGACGGTCGTTCATGAGAAGAAAGGTTGGAAGGTAAAGGTTTGGCAGCACGTAATATTCTGGCAATGTCCTGTCTCGTAATTTCAGCTTCGTCAGTCGGTAAGTGTGTTATAGCATCTTCTGATTGAGAAATTATCTTTTCTATTGGGATGATAGGTTCAACCCGAGAACCAAGTATGTCTCATATATATATATATATATATATATATATATATATATATATATATATATATATATATATATATATATATATATATATATATAATATCTTGGTTCTCGATTTGAAGCGTGTCCAAAATTTGATACAACTTGACATTTCGGCTCTGATGTTGCAGCCATTTTCAGAAGGTTAAAGAAATGAAAAGTGAAGTTTGTGATTGATAGTTCTGTTTTCATGTCTTGACTGCTTTATTGTTTTTGCTTGACATTAAACGGGATATTATTAGCTGCCATATGTATCCATACCTTAAACTAAACGTATAGGTTTCCAGTAATTAGGGTAAACAGGTTAGTTAATTTTCCTTTCAGTAAAAGTAGATATACCAAAGGATTAAGTTATATTAAGAACGTGGCAGAATATAACAGATAAACTGCTTGTCTAGTGGAGAAATTAATTAACAAACAGAAAACAAAAGAAATGTTAGCAGAATCAACTACGTTTATAAGAGTGAAAGTGGAAAAAACCTTTGTTTGTTTGCCTTTT
Source organism: Tillus elongatus (assembly GCA_964006375.1). Taxonomy (NCBI): domain Eukaryota; kingdom Metazoa; phylum Arthropoda; class Insecta; order Coleoptera; family Cleridae; genus Tillus; species Tillus elongatus. The sequence goes on along the minus strand of OZ023265.1, from coordinate 185,675,257 downwards.
GAACCTCGAATCACAAGGGATCTAGATAGCATTTTTTTTAAAGCCAACTTGCAATTAACATTTTCGACAATAAATACTTTTAAAAACCTGCTAGGTAACCCAAAAGACAAGGGTAGTGCGGCCAAAATGTCGGGAATTTATGAAATAAGTTGTAGAAGATGTGATCTTAAATACGTCGGACAAACAAAAAAATCTATTGCAATTACATTCAAAGAACACTTAGCACAATTAGAAGACGGGACTAGAGATAGATCTATTATAGATATTTGGGACAATAATCACCAGGTGAATGAGGAGAATCTAGAATTGATTTATTATGTTATAAAACCAGGACAATTGAACGCCTTCAAATATATATATATATATATATATATATATATATATATATATATATATATATATATATATATATATATATATATATATATATACGGAAATATTTCCGCGGTCTTTAATGTGAGACATACTTGGTTCTCGGGTTGAACCGTGTTTTGCAAGTTTTTGTGTGGGTAAACGGCGGGCACTTACGATAGGGCGAAGGGGAATATCAGGCTTATGGATTTTCGGGAGACCGTATTTTCTAGGGATGCGAGATGATTTTTCGCGGGGGATTAGTTCTTTTTTGAGGTCAGGACTGAGTTGGGAGTTGTTGATGATAGTTTTGGTTTTCTTTTCAAGATAAGTTGTAGGGTCGTTAGGGATTTGTTTGTGGTCTGTGCTGTTTAGTATATTGTCTATCTTTTGTATATAGTATGTTTTGTCAAGTATGACTGTAGCGTTGCCTTTGTCTGCTGGTAGGATTATAATTTCTGTGTTTCGGTTTAGGTCTCTGATTGACGGTCGTTCATGAGAAGAAAGGTTGGAAGGTAAAGGTTTGGCAGCACGTAATATTCTGGCAATGTCCTGTCTCGTAATTTCAGCTTCGTCAGTCGGTAAGTGTGTTATAGCATCTTCTGATTGAGAAATTATCTTTTCTATTGGGATGATAGGTTCAACCCGAGAACCAAGTATGTCTCATATATATATATATATATATATATATATATATATATATATATATATATATATATATATATATATATATATATATATATATATCTTGGTTCTCGATTTGAAGCGTGTCCAAAATTTGATACAACTTGACATTTCGGCTCTGATGTTGCAGCCATTTTCAGAAGGTTAAAGAAATGAAAAGTGAAGTTTGTGATTGATAGTTCTGTTTTCATGTCTTGACTGCTTTATTGTTTTTGCTTGACATTAAACGGGATATTATTAGCTGCCATATGTATCCATACCTTAAACTAAACGTATAGGTTTCCAGTAATTAGGGTAAACAGGTTAGTTAATTTTCCTTTCAGTAAAAGTAGATATACCAAAGGATTAAGTTATATTAAGAACGTGGCAGAATATAACAGATAAACTGCTTGTCTAGTGGAGAAATTAATTAACAAACAGAAAACAAAAGAAATGTTAGCAGAATCAACTACGTTTATAAGAGTGAAAGTGGAAAAAACCTTTGTTTGTTTGCCTTTTGAACCTCGAATCACAAGGGATCTAGATAGCATTTTTTTTAAAGCCAACTTGCAATTAACATTTTCGACAATAAATACTTTTAAAAACCTGCTAGGTAACCCAAAAGACAAGGGTAGTGCGGCCAAAATGTCGGGAATTTATGAAATAAGTTGTAGAAGATGTGATCTTAAATACGTCGGACAAACAAAAAAATCTATTGCAATTACATTCAAAGAACACTTAGCACAATTAGAAGACGGGACTAGAGATAGATCTATTATAGATATTTGGGACAATAATCACCAGGTGAATGAGGAGAATCTAGAATTGATTTATTATGTTATAAAACCAGGACAATTGAACGCCTTCAAATATATATATATATATATATATATATATATATATATATATATATATATATATATATATATATCGCTAAATATAATAATAATAAAAAATGTATGAATCTCGCACCACCTCTCATCTCCAGTCATTTGATAGAGAGCTTTGTAAAAAAATATATAAATACCGACAAAAGCGCGACCGAGAGATAAGGAAACAATACAGGTACTTCCGACAAACGCAAATATCAGCAAGGGATCACTAAGCTGTCAACTGGTGTAATAAAGGGAACTTCAATAACCTATTCCGACAATTGAAGATATAATACACAAAAGTTGCGTCTGCTACTTAAAAAATCCACTCTCGTTTTCGGCTTTTTACTTGAAAGTCTATATAAATACGTGTAGAAGTAGAAATCAATTAGACTATTTTCATCCTCTGATGACGCTAACTTGGTTAGCGAAACGATCGTTAGGTCCTTTTCAAATGTGTTGTGGTGATTTGGGTCCTCCAAGTGTGCTTATCAGTGCTCATCACAGGTTCCAATCTTCACTTGGTGATTTAGTCCGTGAAACCTGCAAATAAAAGCAACTTGAGTTGCTTAAGCTACGATTATAGGTATAGTGCCTAAACTGCAAAACGTTACGTGTGACCTTAATATTCTGAAAATTTCAAAAGTCACAATGAAACAAATTTTTAGCGAATTTTTTCGTGAAACGAAAAATTGACTTATGGGGAGATCTGTGTTTATATATATATATATATATATATATATATATATATATATATATATATATATATATATATATATATATATATATATATATATATATCCTATCGATAACCCAAAAATAATGGGCCGATTTTAATGAAATTTGGTACGTACCTTTCTTTTGTAAGTGGCTTGGACAAATTCGTTATCCAGGAAAATCAGACCAATTTTTCGTACCTCCGAAAATAACAAAGCTATGACAACCAAATTTGGTATATACGTTTCCACTATCCAAGTTACCCTACAAGCCAAAATTCAGATCTTTAATTTGAAAGAAAAAAAGTTATAGGCATTTTAAGAAAAAAATTTGGGTGCCACTGGTGATCAGAGGAAAGCACAAGAACAACATATTTTGTGTGATAAACAAAACCAATTGAATATTACATCCAACGGTTAAGTTTTCTTGACGCAAAAACGTCAAGAAGTAGCAGAAAAAATAATTTGATAATTTTTCTTTTTCAAACGTCAAAGTCGCGATTTTAAACGTCAAAATTTGCAATTTTCAGACAACGAATTTGGCACAAATAGGGATTATGTAGACGATATGTCGTAAGAAGTGTGTTTTACAAAGCCTTTCAGATTCAGCTTCAACCATCATTGTCCTTCATTTTACTAAAATGTTTTCAGAAAATCCATTTCAAATAGACACTTTCTCTGGTGCTTCGGCAGTAGTTTCAAACATATAGTTTAAGGGTTAGTTGTCTATATTTTAGCAAATTTTCGTAGAAAAAATTCGTTATTCGTTATTAAGAAGACCGCGACTTATGAGTTTTAAAAAAAATTCTTCAAATGAGTGCGAACTAGAACCCCAAACCCATATACGGGGTCAGTCTCAGTTTTTGTCTGTTTACACATATACAGGTTGACCCTTTTCTAAGGCAAAGCTCAATATATCCGTTATTATACAAGATATGACAAGTATATACGTTAATTATAGGGTATCTCGAGCTGCATCTTATGAACTTATTTTGACAATAACAGGTTGGCCCATAAGTCGTTGGTGATACACACTTTCTTTTTTTAATAGAACGCCCCCTTATTGTATTGCATTTCTGTGTTTTCCAGAGAATTATAATGTATGTTTGTAGGAAAAAAATTCAGTTATTTCAATTGTTTGCAACTTTTCACGTTTTTTGCACATATTTTAAACACATATCACAAATTGTGAAACGACGTTTTTATCAATGGATAGCGGAACCCCATGGAAATGACGCATTCAGAGAACTTTTTGTTTGTATTACTCGTCGAAAAAATCCAGCTGCCGTATACGGGCACGCTCAAATTGTGGCTGAATTTTAAAAGTTTTCGCAGAAATGTTTTTACTGCTTCTGTGGAACTTATTTTTGTAAGATTTTTGTGATATGTTGGTAATTAATAAATATGTAGTAAGTTATTGTGAAAAAAAAGTTGTCGAATTTTTGTGAAAAATATAATTTACTGTAACATTACTGAAGGCGATTTCTGTAAAAAAAATTGTGATTTTCTGTAAAAGAAATTTTTGCAAACTTTTCATTAAAATTGTTTTTTAATTTTGATCCTAAAGCTGTTTGTGAGTAATTATATCTTGGCAGGTGTGTAAATAGCTTAAAGAGATTCGTTGGCCAGGGAAATCGGACCAGTTTTTTCTGGAAATTATAAAGTTTATTTTCGGAAAATGTTTGTACTTTCTGAAACAACAAAGCTATTTTAATGAAATATGGTACATTGTTAGTACTATATAGGTTATACTGTCAACCAAATGTCCTTCTTTTAAAAACAAGACATATTTCCCATTAAAAATATCTTTACGAAAATTCGCTACCATAACGCATTTGTTGCGTCCAGACATTTGTTATGATAAATTAGATTCTAATTATATTCGGGACGAATTTCTGTATTACTAATTTAAGCTAGCACATGCACGTAAAATTGTGTACCATCGCTAATAACTGTTAGATAATCTCGATGATAAAGCTTTTCCTGTAGTGAGTGAAATATTTGCTAGCATTATAATTCGTTTAGTGACGCTGTAATAAATTAGTCAGTTTCAGTTCCGCAGACATGAACTATTAGCAGTGGAAAAAATATCTGCAAGTTATCCGTCTTGGTAGTGGGCAAAAAGCGGACACAGTTGGGAAGATTTAGCTTCTGGAAAACGAGTTCGGACGTTGCGCAAGGACAAGCCAACTGGCGAAAGGAATAAACTGCCGGGATGGAGTGGCAGTGGGAAGAGGGTAGGGGAGGAATTAATCGCGGACAGTTGTTAAGAGAGCTGCTGGGTTATAACAACAGGTTAATGTCGCGTGAAGCCAGCATTCACTCGTTTCATTTGCTGCCAGGGTCCCCCAAGCCTCCCTTGATCACTCACTATCTAATAGTTCACCTCATGTAAGAGCTCTATGGTCCGAGCTTTCCAAATACGGGGTTGGTTGTGCTACGTATATCTCAAATATTTAAAGTTCGTGAATTAACACATCACTATTATTATTATTTTCTTCCACATAAGCTGTAATAAAATGTCAAATTCTTACAAAAAAGTTCAGATCCAGCATGTGCGTTACGGTAGCGAATTTTCATTTTTTTCCTTTTCCAATAGCTATTTAGGTTAGATTGGGTTAGGTTAAATTACCTCCACTGCAACCCTAAGGTCTATTGTGGCTAACGCCTAATTGTCTTATATTTCGCCCAACAAATCCAGCCTCCTCTAGAGGTCGACAATTTTTGGGGGAAAAAGTTGATCCAAATCTTCTGGTGCAAGCTTTGTCTTGCGAAAGAGCAGGTATCTTGTCCTGTCCCCAGCCGGACAGTAACATAGCACGTGATCTGCTGTTTCGTCACTCTCCATACACAGCCGGCACTCAGTCTGTTGACCGAGACCAATTCGGTGCATGTGGTGACGCAAGCGGCAGTGTCCTGTATACAGTCCGAATAGAGTTCTCAGTTGATGTCTGTTTAGCTCTAGAAGTTGTTCAGCCCTTGACTCTGAAAGGCTATTTATGAAGGCCTTTGGGGTGGGCTAATCCTGGGAGATTTTGCGATTACTGGATTATCATTCTATCTGTCCAGGACCTTAAGGTTCGTTTTGCTGTGCATGATGATATCCCTAGCACAGGTTTTGGTCCGATAAAGTCCTCCTGGGCACCACCCCTGACAAGCGCGTCGGCCGCTACAGTGCGATCAAGGTCCGAGTGACCCGGTATCCAGACCATCGACACCTCATTGCAGCTGCCTAGTTTATTGTGGGCAGATTTTACAGCTTCATACCATTATTGAATTGCAACGGTAGGAACCAAGAGCCTTTATTGCAGCTTGGCTATCTGAATATATTTTATCGATTTCTGTGTGCACTGGTTAGCGTTATTTAGTAACTATTACTCGTTATATATATATATATATATATATATATATATATATATATATATATATATATATATATATATATATATATATATATATATATATATATATATATATATATATATATATATATATATATATAATTTAACAAAAAATAAGTCAAAATTGCCACGGAGGCAATTTTGGTGGCTATTTTGGTTGTTTCCCTTGGATTGAGGGTCTTCTAAATGTTGATGCAAATGTGCACTGGTTGCCTGTTGTAACTCCGTGTATTTTTGCATCTTCATCCAGAATGTTCCCATCTTCACCTGGCTATACCGTACTGATGATGGCTAAGCTTGAAACACGTGTATGCGGTTGTCTCCTTGCGGCTTTGCCCTTAACCCGTTTTCCCTATATATATATATATATATATATATATATATATATATATATATATATATATATATATATATATATAAATACAAATGCAAATTATTATGGTGGGGTGTGTAATTTCTCAAGCGACTTGTTTCCTCTAGGGATTTTACATTGCATGACATTACATAGGTAAGCGCATTCGACTCGTTAGACCCTTTCATTTAATACCCATATAAGGAAGGTTGCGAAGAAACAGGTAATACGCTGGCATAGGTATTGGCAATTCCTTCAGAACGTTCTAAAATTGATCTCTTTGCAAAATATTTCGGTACGACGACTTGAAAAATAAATCCACTACAATATACTTTGTGCAAAGTTAAATAGATATAATAAAAGGTATGGACGCAGCAAGTGCGTTATGGTAATGAATTTTCATAAAAATGTTTTTAATAGCAAATATGTGTGTTTTTTTAAAGAAAGCAAGCATCAAATTTGGTTACCAGTATAACCTATATAGTAAAAACAATGTGCCACGTTTTATCAAATAACTTTATTGTTTGAAAATGTACAAAAATTTTCGAAAGTAAACCTAAAGTGTTTCCGAAAAAACTCGTTTCTTGGTCAACCTTATAGGTTAATAGCAAATTGAGCTATTTAAATATGAAGCATTTAATCGAGATTTGCTACCATAACGTACTTGCTGCGTCCTGATTTTTTTCTTACAAACATGCATTATATTTCGAAAAATATGCAAAAATGCAATAACATAGGGCGTGTTCGACTAAAAAAAAAAAAGAAAATTTGTATCACCAACGACTCATGGGCCACTCTGTGATTGTAGAAAAAAAATTTATGATGTAGGTCAAGACACCCTATAATTAATGTATACAAATTTCTTTTCATATCTTGTATAATAACGGATATATTGAGCTTTATTGATCATTAACGAAAATTTGACAAAAATTATATACCATTAAACGATAAACTATATAGCTAAGACTACTGCCAATGCATTAGAGAAAGGGTCTATTTGAAAAGAATTTTCTGGAAACATTTTAGTAAAATGAAGAACAATGACGGTTGAAACTTAGACTTCAGGGTTTGTAAAACATTCTTCTTGAGACATTTTCTTTCCATAGCCCGTATTAGATTTAGGTTCTTTGACTAAATGTTGCCAATTTTGACGTTTTAAATCACGACTTTCACGTTTTGAGGAAAACCCCAATTTATTTTTCTTTAGATGCCTATACCTTTTTTGTCTTTTAACCTACAATTTTGGTACGTAATTTACCTATAACAATATAAACCAGCGTATCAAATTTGGGTGCCCTTACTCTGTTATTTCCGGAGATATAATTTTTTTTTCGAAAGAAAATACAACATTTCCGGAAAACCTAGGCCGATTTTCCTGGACAACGAACTTATCCAAGCCACTGGCAAAAGGACGGTACTCACCAAATTTAATCAAAATCGGCCCATTATTTTTTGAGTTATCGGTATACTACACACACACATATATATATATATATATATATATATATATATATATATATATATATATATATATATATATATATATATATATATATATATATATATAAATTGAAACTGACCCCGGATATGTGTTCTAGGGGACCTAGTAAGCGCTTTGAAGAAATTTTTCCAAAATTCAAAAGTCGGGATCTCCTCAATAGTGAATTTTTTAAAAGAAAATGCACTAATACATAATAATAAAAAAATGTCGACCAACTCATCTTTCTCTGAAATAAGCTATTCGTCCAACTTTTCAAGTAAGTAAATTTGTTTTACATGATAAGCTTTAGTAATATCAACTGCCACTGTATCAAATACAAATTTCATGAAATAGCTCTGCCTAATCATTAACCACCAACGCAACTAGAATTATTCCTAAATAAATTGAACACCCTTCGAAGTACATAACGACTGGTAATATTCACAGGATAATGCCATCTCATAATTAAAATCAGGAAAAAATCCATTCAGAAATGAGAGGTAGCGTATCTTGATAGCAATCTGCAGATTACGGACTGGTATGCTGATTAAGCTAATTTGTGCTTCATCAAATTAGGAAGTTAATATCAATTTTCTCTTTAATTCTTGTTGCACGCATTAAATTCCGTCTCTTTTCCACTTATTAGCATTGAAGGAAACGGAATATGAATGACGGTCATGGGGTGACTTTTCAGTAGTTTTATTCCAGACTATGCAATCCTGTTACGGTATCTGTTTTTCTTCTTATAAATGTCTGAATGTATTCTGCGATGAAAATTGACATGATAATATCATAAGGAAAACACATCTGGAACAAGAATATTTAACGTAATGTCCACAACACTCTTGTTAAAAAGCTTATATAAATATTTTGAATAATGTGGCACATTATACAAGTCGCCATCATATCTGAGGACTTTAACAGTACTATGAGTCCCAAGCGGCAAACAAATACCTTCTGTGTACTAGCGAGGTCCTTGTAAATAAATCTAAGTTTCCCTCCATGTGGAAAAGAATTAACTAGACTGAGCTTCTGCATGTGCTGATAAAGAGTCGATACAAAACTAGTGACGTCTTCGGCTGATCGAGGAAAATGAATGGCGGAGGCTCCTGGCAAGCTTAGTAACTCCTTTTAAAGCATTTCTACCTAGCGGCATCGGCAAAATTTTAGTCCAGCGTGTTGTCTCTGGGACCTGATGGCCGCTTTGAGTTGTCTGTATAAACGTTTAACCATGCCACTGGCCTGCTGTGGTGTCTACTAGGTTATTATTCTTCTTCTTCAAGTGCCATCTCCTCTTAGAAAGTTGACTATCATCATGGCTATTCTCACTTTTGATGCTGCAGCTGAACAACTCAACGGAACTACAGTTGTACCATTTTCTCAGGTTATTTAACCAGGAAATGCGTCTTCTTCCTCTGCTTCTTTTTTCCTGTATTTTTCCCTGAATAATATTCTGCAAAAATACATATTTCTCTCCTCTCATCACGTGGTACAGATATTGCAGCTTCCTTATTTTAATTGTGTTCAATATATCCTTTTCTTTTCTTATTCTTCCCACTACCTCCTCATTTGTTACCATGTTTACCCAACTTATCCTTAAGATCCTTCTATATGACCACATCTCAAATGCCCCCAGTCGATCACTTATATCTTTCTTTAACGTCCAGGAATCCATTTCTTACAGCAGCACCAGGAAAACCTAGCACCTCAATATTCTGGCTCTTAAGTTGTAAGTTAAGATCTATACTGCATAACACGCCTCTCATTCTGTTAAATATAGTTCTGGCTTGACCAATTCGTGATTTAATTTCTTCAGTGTACTCATTATTTTCATTGACAGTTGTTCCCAAGTATTTGTACTTACTGACTTTCTCTACTAGTTCTCCGTTGATCCATAGATGTTCCCGTTGCTGAACTGATTTTGTAATGGTCATAGATTTGGTCTTTTTGATATTTAATGTAAGTCCGCTCTCCTCGCTACTCGTTACTACTTGCTTTACTAAGCTCTGTAATATTGTTTGGACAATGAGTATGGTGTCGTCTGCATACCGGATATTTTTAATGGGTATTCCATTAACCTTTACTCCTATTGCTGTTTCCTCCAGCGCTCTCTGAATGATTTCTTCCGAGTAAAGATTAAATAATAGCGGCGATAGTACACATCCTTGCCTTACACCACGTTTTATTTTGACTTCTTCTGAGAGTTCATTATCCACTTTGATATTGGCCGTCTGGCTGTAGTATAAATTATTTATTATTTTAATATCTTTCATGTTTATATTTTTCCTTGTGAGCAATTGAATAAGGTGGTTGCGAGAGACTCTATCAAATGCTTTGTTGTAGTCAAGAAAACAGACATACAACGGTTGATTGATGTCCATGGATCTTTGAGTCAACAAATTAAAGGCAAACAAGGCTTCTCTTGTTCCCATTGCATTTCTGAAGCCAAATTGGGTTTCGCTAATATCTTATTTTAATTTCCTAAAAGTTCTCTGATGTATTATATTTAGGAATATTTTGAGAGCGTGACTCATTAGACTAATGGTTCGGTGGTCGCTACATTCTTTTGCGTTAATCTTTTTTGATAATGCAATGAAGATCGATCTAAGCCATTCACGGAGAATGATTCCTGTGTTGTATACTGTGTTAAATAGTTCCACCAATATTCCCATTTGATCATCTGTGATTAGTTTAATTATTTCCGCTGGAATTTCGTCGAGTCATGGAGATTTATTAGATTTTGCCATTTTTACTGCGTGCATTACTTCTTCCTTTGTTATTGTTGGGCCCAACTCTCTTTCTCTTTCTGTGTCTTCTTATACTGTTTCTTGTTGTCTGTCATCGTCGAATAGTTCCCGGATATACTCCTTCCATCTTGCTAGGTTCCCTACAGTGTCTGGGATTATTTTGCCATCTCTGTCTAGCAAGACATTACTTTGGTTTCGCCTTTTTATACCAGCTACTTCCCTAATTTTTTATAGAGGTTAATACAACCGTGTTTCACTATCAAATCTTCTATTTCCGCACGTTTTCTTCTGTACCATTTTTCTTTGGCTTCACGTATTCTTTTTCTTATCTCACTATGTATACGGTTATATTCATTGTTGTCCATGTTTTTGTACGTTCTTTTTGCTTCCATTAGTTCTAAAATTTCGCCAGTTGTCCATGGTTTTTGTTTGCGAACAGTATTCTTTGTCTGAAGTAATTCTTTTGTTGAAGTCGTTTTCGTGGTTTTGATGGTATCCCTTATTATGTTTGGATCTTCATTCGGTTCATCTCTGATCTTACCTAGTTCGTTATTAATATTCTTGGTCAATTGCTCTCTCATTATTGGGCTTTTAAAGTTTAAGGTTTGCAGATGATTTTTGTTTTGTTGAGATTTTGGCTTATTCAATCTAACTCTGAGCCTTACTGCTACTTGATTATGGTTTGTTGCTGCATCTGCTCCAGGATAGGCTTTAGCCGACACTATGGAGCTTCGATATCGTTGGTTGATTAAGAAGTAATCAATTTGATTCCTAACTGCATGTTTGGGTTATCAGCGGGTGATTTCCAAGTATAAAACCTCATATCAGGCAGTTTAAAGTATGACGATGATATCTTCTACCTTCGCCGTTCCAATTTTTGCGTTGAAGTCTGCCATTATTATCGTTATATCCTTGTTCTTTGAGACGTCTAGAGCTTGTTAAATTTCATTGTAGAATTGTTATATTTCTTCATCACTCTTATCGGAAGCGGGGGCGTATACCTAAATGATGTTAAGTATTCTTTGGGTTGTTGTTGCTCTTATCATTATTACTCTATCTGAGATGGGGATGAAGCCAGTTATAGCTTGACAAAAGCTGCCGTCCACCACAATCGCTACTACGTTTTGGTAATTTGTGTCGTTGTTACCCGAGTAATAAATCTTTGACTGACTAATTTTCATTTATCCTGAATTAGGCCATCTAGTTTCACTGAGTCCCATTATGTTTATATTGAGCCGCTGCTTTTCTTGCAATATGTTGTGAATTTTACCTGCCTCGAACATGGATCTGATGTTCCATGTACCGATCTTTAGGTCTCTTTCCTTCTTCTTAGCTGCATTCAAAACTGCAGATTCGAATAGGGGACTAGAAACTCCGGAATTTTTCGCCTTGAACTCAGCCATGTTGATTAACTAGGGATATCCATTTGGATCTTTACTGCACTGGTTTCCCGTTGCTTCTGCATCTTCCTGCCGTTCACCATCCATTGGTTTCTCCGCCTTTGGAGATGATTTCTCATCTCAAGAGCAAGAAGGTGCCCTATCTCTTAGTAACTCTTCCGCCCTAAGCCGTTGGTCATCAAGAGTTGATTACTTATACCGTTAACTGTTTGGTCAGTGCTAGTTTTGGTCCGCCCCGAGTATTTGATTTCCTCGGTACCACCTATATCTAGGAGGCGTTCCCCTATCCGGCACCTGTGAGGCGCCCGATGGAGGACTAGCAACCCCACACGGGTTATTAACCTGTCTTAATAAGTATCATTCAAATTGGTCTGTGGTGATGCGGCAACACTGATAATCCCGTGTGTAAAACGCGTGGAAAACTTGCTTTGTTTATTGACATTAAAGAGAGACAACGCAAGGGCGGCCGATGCATGTTAGACAGTATCTGTAACCTTCTGAAATTAGCATAATGATGATGACGACATCCAGGTTTTCAAATCTCTTCAAGGTAAGTGGAACGTTCCTTGGAGTGACCGTTAAAGTCCGGATAGCTTTTTGGACAACTTGCGCAACTGCAAGTACATTGAATAATTTTCTTTGTGGATGGCTACACCTATCGCTGTGTGGTCCGTTTTTAGCCGTAGCTAGAATATGCGGAGTGTCTGTGTACTGTTTAAAATGCCGCGTGCAAAACTGCGCTGAACTAAATCTTCTAGCTTTGTGTGGAAATATCTCAAAACATTTGCCAACTTCGGTTTTTTTTAATGAGTTTCCGCGCCCAGTTTTGAAGCAAGTTTTAATTTCTTAATATGTTTTCTGCGCCTCTGCTTAACTGTTGAGGTCTGGCATAGTAGTCGGCATATAGTCGCTCGGCGAAAGTCGACTGTCAACTGTATCATATGCCCGGTACATTTTAGCACCGAGAAAAAAGTTGCATGGTGTCATGCCAGAAAGTTACCAGTTTTGCCAACTATCAAATACGAATGTTTCCAGCCAAGTCGATATTTCGCTTAGCTATGGACATAAAGTTGCCCTATAGATAATTGAATACGCTACCTATCCATAAAGAGAATACAAGTTTGGAAAACACAGCCGTAGAAGGAAGAACGAAATTATAGTAACATTGACTTGGATAAAAATAATACCCTTCCAGACATTTTTTTATCTCCCTCAGGGCTCGTCCGCGGCCTCGCTGCCCCGATAACACTGCAACCTTTGGTTTATTGTGCATGCCCTTAGTCTTTTTACTCCACCCACTCCAAAACCAGTGTGCCTTGAACTAGTCTGCATAGCGATTGGTAGGGTCAAGTTTTATCATGCTCTGTCGCCGCTCTAGACTGACCGTAGATCAGTTGTATTCTGCAGTCCAGAGCTTTACACACGCACAAGATGTGCTGGGCTGATTCCTCCCCCTAGCCCCAGAGTCTGCATGCGAGGTCCCCCTCGAACCGCCCCATTTTATGCAGGTGTTTCTTGACGGCCATGTGTCCCGTCAAGAGACCTGTTATGTTTCTGAGCTGTCCACTGCTGAGATTTAGCAGCTTCACAGCTCTCTTTTAAATGGGTTCGTCAATTATTGACTTGCCATGTCTGAGCCCTGGACAGTCTGCCCAGTACACCTTGTGCTGGTTTCTGACCCAGGACTTAATTGCTTCCCTGGCAGTGCTCTTTGTCACGCCCAGAGCCAGTTATGGTGCCATAAATGGTTCTGCTGACCCTGTCGGCTTGTTCATTGTCTTTGACTTCCGAGTGACCCGGCACCCAGATTAGGATGACCTCATTCTGCCCAGCCAGGTCGCTCGTCTCGTCTCGGCACTCACTCACCAGCCAAGAATTTACCCGTGGGCCACTTAGGGCCTTAAGAGCTGCCTGGCTGTCTGTGGCTATGAGGATCCGCTTGTTGGTGTAGTTCCTCCTCTTGTTCTCCGTCACACAGTGCAGCATGGCGTACATTTCGGTCTGAAAGACCGTTGTATGGGCTCCGAGGGAAATACTATGACTTATCCTCGGTCCTTTCGAATAAATATCTGCCCCCGTCCCACACTCCCCGCCGGATCCGTCCATGAACCAGACGAGCGCGTCCCGTGGTGTGCCCGGCGTCTTCTACCGCCATGCCAACCCGGTCGGGGATTTTCACTATAAAGTTGTTTTCCCTGCAGATTCGCGGGCTCGCGAAGTCAGACCTCATTCCAAGCATGGACTCCTTCACGATCTCCTGATGACTTATTAGAAATTTTTAAATTTTTAAACTTGTATAATGCACAACGATATCCACTATAGCTTGTGAGAAAAATTTCTGCCATGCATTCACCGGTTCAATTTTTGGTAAAGTACTTTTATTTCCTGGCAACTTCAATATATTGCGAGCTGGTGTTCTTACCTTTCGGGTTGGTTCAGTGGCAGCCCATTTATATCTGTTTTTTTCATTGAAATATTTCTTAACTGTATCAATTGTGTCATTATACTCTTCACTTTCAGTAACTTGTATCTCATCTTGGTCATCAGATTCACTGCCGGAAAGTTAACTAGCTGTTTCGTGATCACTTGCGATAGCATTATCAGTAATAATATTGCTATCAGGATCGCCATCTTGGTCTGACAACTCTGCGTCACATTCCTCAAACCATTTTAGCACAGTTTCCTTAAAGTTAGGATGTGTAATTCTAACTTTTTGGATTGTCGGACATAGTTACTAAAATTGAAAATATTACACTAACTGTGTCGCGGAGTCCCACGGACTCTAAGACCTTTGTAATACACATTTGCTTTGATGATAGACTGAAAACGACTGAGCACGTGACTGATCACCTCACGACTGGAAGCTACTAAAGAACACGTAATGCCTGATTAACCAATACAATAGTTACTAAACAGTTTATTCTTCAAAGAGTCCCAGAGACTCCGCAACGCCGGTAAAGGGTTAATTAATTATATAATTTTTCACAGATACCTATACAATAAAGCGGAGAAATAATTTATATTACAATGAAAAGTTTCAACTGATGCAGACTATATTATAACGTGCAACATATTTTCCCAGTTTTCATTGAATATGTATTTCCGCTTGGTAAACTTAAATCAACGAAAAATTCCATTGTATGTTGGTTGAAAAGCGAAACGGCGAGAACAAAACTTAATAATCGTATGTAAATTTAAAATGGCGTTATAAAAGAGAAAGAAGAGGTAATCGGGATCTCGAGAGACGCGGCCCTGGAATGGAAAACAGAAACATTATCAAAACAATCAAGACGGAATCAAAGAGCGCGATTGGTCGAACCGGTATTTCCGGTTATTGAATCCGAAACAATCATTGGTAAATCACTAGCGATTCTCTTTTGTCTGCTCGCTTCACAAATTGTCTAGTAAAAACTAAAAGGAACTGAACGATTCCCGTTCTTTTGCTCCTGTCTCACTGTTTCCTGCTCCCGTTGTTCTGGGTTTAATGAGCGAGATAAAATTGCTTCTGTTATTTGATGTTGATTTGATTTCTTTGTTGGAAAACTAATACGCAAAACGGTTCATCATGTATTAGAATTATATATTATAAAATTAAAATTACAGTTCATCATAAGGTTCAGCGATTATAACACTGCAAGTTTCGCTTAATGATAGTTACTTTACTTAAAGGTAGAGGGACTACAAAAGTAACTAAATGAAATATATGTAAGGCGATGTTTTTTTAAGCAAGAAGGGCAAGTTTAGCAATTTAAAAATTAGTACATGTCAATATATAAACATTTCATAAACAAACAGATCTCGAGAATTCGCTATTTTCTTAAGAAAAGATGCTACAAATATTTTTTAACGAGAACTCACTGAAAAATATTTACAAGAAAATTCGCTGTAAAATTAATATAAAAATTATTCTTGCTGCAATTAGTAAGTATGCCGTACTGAAGAGCTCTAATGAGAGCGAAACCGGTCTACGGTTCTAATTGTTGCGAGAATGTATCTAGCCTTACATACTTTGTCCCTATATTATGGTAGAAATAGGCTTGGCTGAAAATTTACTAAATTGTTAGTTAGTTGTGTACAGTCTCTATTTTTTATGTTATTTGGAGCTGGCGTGACAACATACTACTTGGTTCCGCAACTAGGTGGCGGCACGTCCACCACTCACTGAGTATATATATATATATATATATATATATATATATATATATATATATATATATATATAATAATAATAAAATAGCCTTTATTTACACAGTAGATAATACAATACTCAAGTGCACAATTAAAAAGAACAAAAAAAATACAACAATACAACGTTGTTTACAAAAACACAGTTCCATGTACATAATTAAAAGAAAAATAATAAGAAACTGTGTGAATTGGGCGAAGTTCAGACGGATGAATAATCATCCCCTGCTCTCCCACTTACGCCCATATGCAAAACTGGTAGTCAACAGCCAGCCCGGCAACCTGCTTAAACACCACGCATAATCAGCAACAGTTTCTTTTTGAAGGAACGCACAGAACAGCTCTTAACACTCTCATCAAGACCATTGTATATAGCGTATATCTGATAGGTAAAAGACCGTTTAAACAGTGTTAGCCTGTACTTAGGTGGTGAAATTAAGCCCTTCGACCGTATGTTAATGCTATGAACATCAGTTCTGTGCGTTACCTTTCTATACAAGTATGTTGGGACTCTAGACACAATAATAGAATGGAACAATGTTGCTGCTCTCAGAGTCAAACGATTACGCATATTAAGCCACTTCGCTTCATTTAGTTTATGCGAGATATGTTCGAATTTTCGAATACCATACGCGAACCTCAGACAGGAATTTTGCAGTCTCTGTATCCGATTATAATCGCAACCATCCAAGCATGGCGAATATAATTCCGAGCAATAGGCAAACTGCGAGAGGACTAAGGTATTCCCAAGCATTAGCTTAACACCAGTCTGAAGATAAGTCCTTTGCGGGTACAGCAGACGCAGGTTGTTGTAGGCCCGCTGAAGGCAGGCACCAACATGCCGCTTATATCTAAACTTGTTATCCATTATCACACCCAAGTTTCGTACCTCATCCAAAAGCTCCAGAGGCTCCCCATTGATCATGACCCTCACATTTACCTTTAAGCGCTCTACAAGAATCTGACTCCCAAACAAAATAGCAGCCGACTTCTTCGCATTTAGACACAGCGATTGGTCTTTGGACACTCTGTACAATGAATCCAGATCGGAATTCACCTTTCCCAGTGCATCCGAAAGCTCCGCGGCATTGAAGGAAATGTATATCTGAATGTCGTCAGCGTACATCTGTACTTTAGAATACTGAATGACCCTAGGGAAATGATTTACGTAAATAGCGAAAAGCAGGGGGCCAAGGACCGAGCCCTGCGGCACACCACACTCCACAAGACGAGAATCCGACTCGCAGCTGCCAACTCTAACAATAAGGTAGCGTCCCCTCAAGTAATTTCTGATCAACGCCAGAGCTTCCGAGCCCATCCCAACCGCTCTCAATATTTTCAGCAATATATTATGATTTATCGTGTCGAAGGCCTTGGAAAAATCCAACAGCACCAGTAGTGTCAGCATACCCTGTTCCGTGGCCCGCAAAATGTCATCTGTAACCCTTAGCAGTGCAGTGGCACAGCTATGATTAGCCCGGAATCCAGACTGAAAGTCAGATAAGATGTTCTTATCACTCAAGTAAGTCCTAATATATATATATATATATATATATATATATATATATATATATATATATATATATATATATATAGAAAGAGAGAGAGAAAGAGATTGGTTGCAACGCTTTCGAAGGAATTCTTTAAATGTGCCCGTACTAGGACCTCTAGAATGGATCTTCAAGGTATGTGTAAATTTAAATTACTAATTTTAGTAATATGTTGCATAATCATAGTGTACAATTCTTATAAAAATTCGCTACTATAACGCACTTGCTGCGTCCCGAATTTTTCTACTATTCTCAAATATCTCACCTTTGCTGTACAAAGTGCTATTCTGCTATAATTTGCTTGATGCAGTCCCCCATTACTTGAGTTAAATCTACAGCCCAGAGAAAATTTATTCAAGTCGTGCAAAAACACAGGGTATGCAATAGACGTGTGGCTAACGGATAAAAGCAAGTCACTCATGTGATTCTAGCAAGTTAAATATGTTACAATTTGGTGGGTTCTTAATTAAAAGGTTTAGAGCGTGTTCCATTGTAGAAACGGGTGAACATAGTGCAACATGATGTGTGTTCTTTGGTCAAAGGGTGAGTTATTCTGAGCTGGTGAGTATGTGCAACAACAGCACGGACAAATTAAGATCTATTCTCTCTATATCACACCGCTGTGCTTCTCTAACCGAATACCCTCTGTTCCTTGATCATAAAATAAAATTCCCCTATATTACCCTCGATGTACAATCTCTCATCAAGTTTCTGTGGCTATTGTGTATTTAAAGGTAATGTCTTGTGAATCGGGATTCTTTTAATTAAGTTTGGCTTAGTAAATTAACAAGAAAAACACTCACATTTATGGCAAACAATTTATGATTAGTTTAGTGAGGGATGCATAAAATAGGATAGAAAAATGGTTCTTCTTTACGTCATATTTATACAGGATGATTCATGAAAAGTCTGGACGCAGCAAGTGCGTTATAGAAGTGAATTTTCATTAAAATGTTTTAAATAGCAAATATTATGTCTTCCTAATGGAAGCAGGCATCAATCTGGTTATCTGTATAGCCTATATAGTAGAAACAATGTACCATATTTCATCAAAATTACTTATTGTTTGAAAGTGTACAAACATTTTTCGAAAATAACCTTAAAATGTTTCCGAGAAAACTGGTCTCCAAGCCAACAAACATTAGGTTAATAGCAAATTGAGTTAATTAAAATTGAAAATTCGCTACCAAAACGCACTTAATGCGTCTCGATTTTTTTTTAATTACAAACATGCATCATACTCCGATATAAAATGCAAAAATACAATAATATAAGGGTGTTCGAAAAAAAAACTGTATGGATCACCAACAACTTATGGACCACCATGTGATTGTCAAAATAAAGATGCAGCTGAAGACACCCTATATAATTAACATATGCAATTTTTTCTCGCCTCTTGTATAATAATAATTATATTGAGCTTTACCGTAGAAATGCGTTACCCTGTATATATGCAAACACATAAAAACTAAAAGTAAACCCGGATATGGATTCCAGGGGACTTAGTTTGCGCTCATGTGAAGAAATCTTTTTAAAATTCAAAAATCGCGGTCTCCTCATTAACTAACTTTTTCTACGAAATTAGCTAAAAATTATAGACCGTTTAACCAAAACACTTAGCAAAACCTACAGCCAAAGCATCAGCTTAACTAAACCTACAGCGAAAGCATCAGAGAAAGCGTCTATTTGAAATGATTTTTTTGTAAATATTTCAGTACAATGGAGGGCAATGATGGTTGAAGCGGAAACTTAAGGGTTTGCAGAACACTCTTCTTGCCACATTTTCTTTACGTAATCTGTATTTGTTTCAGGTTATTTGCCTAAATGTTGCGAATTTTGACGCCACTTTGACGTTTCGAGGAAAACTCCAATTTTTTTTTGATGCCTCTAACTTTTTTGTATTTTAACTAACAGACCTAAATTTTGCTACCTGGGTCACAAACACGCGTACCAAACATGGTGGCCCTTACTTTGTTATTTCCCGAGATATACATTTTTTCGGAAAGAAAACACAAACCACAACATTATTTTTTGAGTTATCGGTGTGATACATACATTGCATACATACATATATACATATATATATATATATATATATATATATATATATATATATATATATATATATATATATATATATATATATATATATATATATATATAAACATATAAAAATTGAAACGGATATGTGTACTGGGGGGCCTAATTGGCGCTCGTTTGAAGAAATTTTTCCATAATTCAAAGGTGGCGATTTCCTCATAAAGTGAATTTTTTTAAGGAAATACTCAGACTAATGATAATAGTAGTAGTGGTAGTATATTCTTGCATAAAACAAAAAGAGTTGTGTGGTGACCTAATAATAATAATCATATCATCATGCAGTACATTTTACAGAAAAATGATTTAAAACAGCTAGAAACAACTTAAATACACATTGAATGAAAGTAATAGAATGCATTTGAATTGATATTGAAAGGACTGCTGATCACGAAGCACTAAAGTCGACGACTTAATAGCTCATTACAACAACATAAAAGTCTGGACACAGCAAGTGTTAATTTTTATTAAAATGTTTTTAATAGCAAAAATGCCTTTTTAGTTAATTTTTATTTAAATGTTTATACATACACTGTCTAATTATTAGAAAACTCGTAACTTCTAATTAAATAATTAATTGAATATCAAATAACAAAATACAAATTAAATAAAGATATGGTAAAATATTTTCACCGTGAAATATTTTTAGAGCAATATATATTTAGCTAAACGTGTATTTCGTATATATTATCCTATCGCTCTTGATTTGGCCGATAAAATTCCACGATACCGTACGAGGTAGAGACCGTAGTAGTAGTTACGCCGGCAAGGCTGTAACAGCGAACCGCCACCAGTCCGTCGGAGTCCGTACCGATTCCTCTTACCCGTCAGATTGCACTAGGTTTGGTTTATTTTGTTGTACAGATATACTTGCAGAGGTGAGAAATTGTCCGTTTTAGTAACTAATAATTTGTAATGGATTTTCATACTTTTAATTTTCCGCAGCTCAGTCAAATGTTAGCAATCGGGATATTTCAGTATTGTGCTACATATCATTGTACATCTATATTGTCCTGTTTGTTATATCTTGTATTAATTTTGCGGGGATGCTGAGAATTCACAGTTCACTGAAATAATCAAGATACTCCCATCTTGGATTGGTCCTCATAGGGACACTGAGGATTCACAGCATATCAAGGTCATTCCGAGAAAGACGTCCATTCCATGTCAGCTCCTCAAACCTTGTCTGGACCCGAGATTTCCGCCCCATACATTAGGAATTTTGTGTTTGTTTGTTGATGACGCTCAGGATTCACATCTCACTAAAATAATCACGATGTTTGTGCCCTGGTTTGACCGTCGCGGGGATCGTAAGGATTCTCAGTCCGCATGAGCTGTCCAGGTACCTATATAAGAGGGAGCTTCCTTCTTAAACTTTCCGCCCCGTGTGTCCGTTGCTTTCACTGAGAACTTCGTAATAATACTTGTGCATTGGCTTCCGCTGTGCGTTTGTTACCTGCGGTATCCTTGCTTGGTGAAACCACCGCACATACCGTATATATTTTACCGACTCCGTACGCTTCATCAAACGCTAGCTCCAACCGTTATATATATATATATATATATATATATATATATATATATATATATATATATATATATATATATATATATATATTATTAATGCTTTATTGGTATATAATAATACATAATGTCCATATAAAGAAGTCAGAGACTTGTACATATATTATTTGACATAATTTAAATCGTTTTGGCCCAAATGTGTTTGAGGAATGCTTTCCAAAATTATTAACTTCAGATTTTGACGTACGAAAATTTAATTACCTTTTTCTCCCATCTAATGTTTCAATCATAACAGCTCCCAACCATATCAATATTCTCTTCGGATAAAAATCTGTTCTAGCCATTCCTTATTAAATACAACATTTTTAAATTTTAAACAGGAACTAAATGACAGTATCTGACTATATATATATATATCTATATATATATATATATATATATATATATATATATATATATATATATATATATATATATATTGTAAAATACTGTTCTTCAGTTTTTTTAGATGTAAGTCAAGCTTTTGACAGAGTATGGCATAAAGGACTCCTGTACAAAATCACGAAATCCTTTCCTTATCACTATTACCTCATCTTTAAATCGTATCTATCAGATCGATAATTTCAAATTAAACAAGGCGAAGAAGTTTCATCTATCAGACCAATCCAATCAGGGGTACCTCAAGGTAGCGTGCTCTGTCCGATTCTATATCTACTATACACCTCAGATATACCGACTACCCAAGAAACTGACATGTCCACATTCGCAGATGACACAGCCATACAGTCTGTAAATGAAGATCCTGAAGTAGCCAGCTATCATATACAAAATCACCTTTCATTGCTACAAATATGGTTCGACAAATGGAAGATAAAGATCAATGAAGCAAAGTCATCGCATGTCACATTCACTCTGAACCGCCAGACTTGTCCACCTGTCCACATCAACAACACAGAAATTCCTTAAGCTGATCATGCTAGATATCTGGGACTACATCTAGACAAACGACTCACATGAAGTACCCACATTAAAAAGAAGCGTAAAGAGATGGATCTGAGAATGAAGAAACTGTACTGGTTAATAGGTAGAAAATCGCCAATTGCCATAGAAAACAAAGTCCTGGTTTACAAGGTTATAATCAAGCCAATCTGGACCTATGGCCTAAAATTATGGGGATCCTCCAAAGTATCCAACACTAACCTAGTTCAACGCTTTCAGTCCAAAGCCCTCCGCATCATACCAGATCCTTGGTATGTAAGCAACCACACCCTTCACAGAGATCTAAATATACCCTTCCTATCAGAAGAAATCACTAGAAGAGCAAACAAACACCTTCAAAAACTGGGAGCACATCCAAATTATGCCGTTAGACCATTGCTGGAAAACCAAACAAGACGACTGAATAGAAAGTGGCCATCAGATCTATGGAGGCAGGTATGAAATAAAATCACAATTGCCGGATTGCACCAATGGGTGTAATTACTTCATGTCAATTTCTCGTCAGCAGATTTACTTATAGAACTCAATGTATATACATATTAGTTCATGTATATAATATATTAGGTGGTTCTGATTGTAAATATTAGTGTACTATATATATATATATATATATATATATATATATATATATATATATATATATATATATATATATATATATATATATATATATATATATATATATATTGTAAATAGTTTTTTGTCTAAAATATACAATTGGGGAATAACGGCATTATTCGATTCGTCTCTAACCACCAACCTTTAACTGCAAAATATGCTACATCCTTTAATAAGATAGAAGTGGTCAGATCACGCCTAGTCACCGATTAAAGACCGCTTACTCGGGGATCACAAATTTAACCGGCCACACCTAAAGGCTACCGAACCCTTCTCCAGGTACTTTGATGGTTACATTGGTCGGAGTTTCGTAAAGAGGCGGTAGACATCCCCAACAAGGAGTAAACACTTTAAAACCTGGCGCCCGAGATCCTCCGATAGTAACCGTCAATCCGTGTTATCAAAAACTGTCTGCAGGCAAAGACATCGTTACAATGTATAGACATAAACGGATATGTTTAAAATTTCCGACTTCAACACTTATTAAATGTATACACTCCTTGTATAGATTTCACTTTGCCTTTACTTTACAAAATGGATAGACCAGACGCAAACTCTTTTACTTTGAAAGCTTTTACGTCTCCATATGGATTGTATTGTGTGTTTCATCCAAATTAGAGGTATTTTGTAATCCAATGTTCAAAGCTTTTCCACCTATCCGTACACACACAAACACACGTCTACACATATACGTAAAGAGAGGGAGCTATAAGCTGTAATAATAGAAGCAGCAACGGAGGAGTATGTGCACAAGCAATAGGAATAGCAATCTCCCGGGCAGCGCTTTAAAGATTTGAATGGAATTAAACAAGAGCGCGTGTATAGGTAATATCATCATGGTAGATGTGGGGAAATGTACTCAATCTAAACCCGGAAACCGATTCCGGGCCTCCCTGGGGCGCCGTTTCCGGAGAAGTTTTATACGCTCCGGTGTCGGCGGCGAATTGCGGCCTGCTTTGCAATGCAAATGAAAAGCAAAAGATCGCAAATCGACAATACTATGGGATCCTGTCCAATTCTATATTTGCAAATGGCTTTCGAAACGCACTTGACTCTGCGGGAAATGAAGACACACATCACATATGGCGGCGTTTCCGGTGGATAGAGGAGCGAAAGGGAGGATCCTTCCTGCTGCCTCGATCCCGGAGCGAGGATGAGCAAAGGGACGGTACAAATATAACAGGACATAACTTGTTTTGATACGAACCCTTATCATCAGCTTCAAAAGTTAAAATATATGTTTAAATGCTTTAAAAACGTTTCTTCTCTAAATTGACTGTAGACAAATTGTATAAACTGCAGGCAGTTTTGACATACAAACATATACAACTTCGTATATTTATAAATTTTTACCTTATCTGAAAGCTTATTTTCTACGTTTTGAGTATTTATGTTTTAAGTCTTTGAATTAAAGATAAAGTCTGAACGCAGCAAGTGTGTTATGGTAGTGAATTTTTTAAAAATATGTTTAACAGCAAATATGTATATTTTTAACGCTTTATTCACAAGGAAATTAAATTAAAAAATAAGTCTAGGCACAGCAAGTGCGTTATGGAAGTGAGTTTTCATGAGGCCAGGGGCTTTCCTGGTATTAAGAGAAGAGAGCATCTTTCGTACCTTTTTCGTTTTGAAAATGATATCCGTCATTTTATGCGTGACATTGGGGACTGTTGGTGGTTGAACATTTGGAGGTGGGTTGAGAGTAGAATTGCCGGCGAACAACGAGGCAAAAAGTTTAGCCTTGCCCAGGGCGGTAGAAACAATTTAACCCCTGAGACAAGATATGGGAAACTGCTCTTGCAGAAATTATTCCCAATAGATTTAGCAAAAGTCCAGAAGGGTTTGCTGCCGCTGGAGCTTAAGAGGACTTTGTTTTTGATGTGGTTATTAAACAAGTTTTTTGCCTCAGAAAGAATGCGGACATAGCGGTTTCTTGCTTCGTTAAATGCTTGACGGTTTTCTTCACTGGGATTGTGTAGAAGCTTTTTGTGAGCTTTGACCTTTTCAAGTCTGGCCTTGTCACAATATTATGAGAACCAGGGCTTTTGAGTAGCTGCAGAAGTTTTCTGTGTACGTGGAATAAATAATTCCCTGCCAGCTCGGTTAATTTCGGTGACGTTTTATGAGGTATCAGAGTGGTCGGGATAAGAGAAGCAGACAGACGCCCATGGAAATGAGGAAAAGTAATCTCGCATTTCGTCCCAGTTCGCGAAGTGGTAGTGCCAAACGATACGTGGGTGTGATGACTGTGTGACCTTGCATTGAGCGGGAAGCAGTGACCATGCCGTGGTCTGAGCGACCCAGGGGTGGTGACTGATATTTTATAGCAGTCAGGATTTGTAGTAAGAAGGAGATCCAAGGGATTTGAGCTGTGTGTTGGGATGCGAGGAAAGTAAGTAGGTTGGCTAAAGAATTGCTGACTGCAAAGGCCTCCGCTGCTCTTCCTTGTGGATCGATTTTTGAAGATCCTAGCCATTCCTTATTATGGACATTGAAACCACCAAGAATAGTGACCTCGGAAGAAGGATATTCAGAAATCAGATGGTCGTTTTTTTCAGAAAGGTAGTCAAAGAGCTGGACAAAGTTGTTGTCAGAAGATGACCGGTAAATACAACAGATGAATTTAGTTGCAGCCCTGAGAGAGTCTAATATATAGTATGTCTTTTCTTCCAGCTTCTAAATTGGGGAGTCTGGTGCAGAGTAGATTGCTACGGGCGTACGCGCACACGCCTCCATGCAATCTAAAAGAAGTAAGGAGCTTATATTCCGAGAAATTAAGGAGATTAGTGGCTGTTTTGGCACTGATTTAAGTTTCGGTGACGTAGAGGACGCTCCGACTCTAACAAAAACTGTGAAACCCATTTTCTTGGATTATTTTTTAACGCACTGCCTTCTTTTTCCAGCTTTTGTGTCTTTATATGGCACCGTCATTTCGTCCACATATATTACACTATATTTGTGTTCTTCCGGTATTGTTAGAAAAGTTTTACGAATTATATTCAATAAAGGCCTGATTTTATAGTATCTATCTGTAAGATCAACATTACTGCTGTTAGCAAAATGTATGAATATGCGTATCGCTTGGTATCTTTTCAAGGTGATTACCTCAGCTATTCTAACATACGTAAATGAAGTGTTCCCAGTAGTCATATATGATGGCATTACAACAATGCCTATCAACAGCTCAATACCAATGAAATGAAGAATTTCTCTAGTAATAGTGTTTATGGATTTTCCGCTTTGTTTTGTGAAATATAAATTGGTGGTATCTGTAATCAATTGCAGAACTTCTTCAATTATATATATATATATATATATATATATATATATATATATATATATATATATATATATATATATTCTAATATTCAATAGTTGGATTTTTCTTGTCCGGGAGGGGATTCGCTTCTGCGACGTCGATACGGTCGGACCTGTTTCGGTGTGTGTGCAAAGTGATATTAATTTATTGTGATTTTAGGATAGTAATATCTATTTTAGAACCTTTGAAAATGTCATCGAGGAAAGAAAAAGAACCACCCGATAGGGCCAAATTAATAGATATGGATTTAGATGACTTAGAGACTGATATATCAAATGACTATGGTAATTCTAGCGGATCACGAACGTTGTCAGGTATCAATAATACTAAGACTGTAAGTAATACTCATATTTTAAATTCTTTACAACAATCAAAAGGAAATCAGGGTAATGAATTAGGAGAAATATTATTAAATAGATCAGAAATAAGCAATACGGGAATTTATTCACATAAAAGTGGAATGCAGATACATGATAAAACTATTATTGATAACAGAAAAGAAGAAAGTAAAAATATTTTACCTAAAGAGATAATTTTATACGATGAAAATGATACCGGTCCATTTAATATTTACATCGAGAATGAAAATAAAAATATAGGGCGATCACATATCATTGGCACTTCAGGACTAATACGTAATAGCGTTCCTCAAGCACACAATGATATTGTAAGTATAAATAGTATAGGTAGAAACAAGTTGAAAATAGAGCTGTCAACAAAAAATAGTGCTAATGCTCTGGTAACTTCTAAAATACTGTTAGAAAATGGGTACAATGTTTACATACCAAGGTACTTAGTTAGAAGACAAGGTGTAATCCGACAAGTAGATAGCAATATTTCAGAAACAGAATTAAGAGATTTAGTAAAACCAATGTACTTTGATAATTTTAAAATAATAGAAGTTCGTAGACTAAAACGCAAAGTAGTTGAAAATGATAAAGTCGATTACTTGCCCACACAGTCTGTTTTAGTTTCATTTAGAGGGCAAATATTACCGGAAAAAGTTTTAATTGAGAAAATTGTGTTTCCAGTCGAGCCATATATACAAAAAGTTATCCAGTGTCTCAAGTGTTTGAGATACGGACATATAAGTCAGCAGTGTAAGGGAAAAGAACGGTGTAAAAAATGCTCTCAAGAACACAATCACAGTATATGTCAATCCGAAAAAATCCTGTGTGCATCGTGTGGTGGCGAACATTTTGCTACAGACCGGAATGTTTGTCCGGAATTTGCCAAACAAAAAGCTGTTAAAAATATGATGGGACTAGAAAATATTTCATTTAAATCTGCCATAGAAAGGTATAACACAGGTTATGCCTATCCTCTTAAAACAAATAATATAATAGGTCAAAATACAACAACTCAAACACACAAAAATAGTTATTTTACAAAAATACAACCAAAACGTAAAAGAACAGAAGGCATATATTATAATCGGTCAGGTATGTCGCAACAGCACAGAGACATTGTATCTTTTCCAAAATTACCCTCTACATCCCTTATATCTCAGACATCGAATCCCTGTCACAGCAACCCTACTAGCCTAAAAGACTTGACTAGTATAGAAACAATGGCAGACAGAATTTATATATTTATAAAAGATAAAATGATAAATGTTAATAATAGCTTTGAGTTGATAGATAAAGACGTTAAGGACAGCATATTACAAATTTTAGGTGGTCGCAATGTATAATCTAAATATATTGCAATGGAATGCTAGATCAATAGTGTCTAATAAAGGACAGTTAGAAAAATTTTTGTATGATCATAGCATAGACATTGCTATTGTGAGCGAAACGTGGTTAAAAATAACAAATAATATTATATTTTCGGGTTATAACTTACTGCGAAAAGATAGAGCTGACGGTTTTGGGGGAGTAGCACTTATAGTTAAAAATTCAATACTACATTTAGAAATAAGAGACATACCTCATATTGAGGGCTTAATGTGCGTGGGCGCCAGATTGTATTTGGGTACTGAAATGTCGAAATTAGATATATATTCAGTATATTCACCACCCAATAATATTATCTCGAGTAATCGATGGGAAACATTTCTTAGAAGTCTTAACTCACCTTTTATTTTAGCCGGGGACCTCAATGCTCATAGTCCTGCCTTTGGTAGTACTTGGAGTGATACAGCAGGTAGAAATTTGCTTCAGGCTATCGATAATAGCAGATTAATTTTTCATAATACGGGGCATGAAACTTTACTGAATAAACCAAACTCAACTAATAAATCAGCAGTGGATTTGACATTGAGTTCCCCGGAAATAGGGCCAAGAATTGACAACTGGTATGTACACGAGACAACATTGGGATCAGATCATTACGCGATAACATATTCATATAAAACTATTGTGAATAGAGATATTTCAAGTGACAATTTCAATATTCAAACTAGTAATATTATTAACGAAAACAGTGCATATTCATTCTTGTTAGAAAACTACAAATATAAGTGGGATTTAAGTAATGCAGAATGGGGTTGTTTTTCACATTTGTTTGATCAAGCAGTAGTGGTGATTGGGGAAACTATAAGTTATGAAAATTTATATTCTATTATATTAGACGTTAGTAGTCAAACCATCCCCATTAAAAGTAAAGTATTTAATAAAAAATTCAGAAAAATATGGTGGAATGAACAATGTAAAATAGCAATATACGACCAAAAGCAAGCCTTGAGAGAGTACAAAAGAAATCCTAGTGCTGCCAATTTTACAAATTACAATCGAACAGTAGCTATAACAAAGAGAACAATAAAAAATAGCAAAAGTCGATGCTGGAAAGATTACTGCAACCAGTTAAACAGAAATGTTTCCATAACAAATATATGGCAACAAATTAAAAAAATTTCTTGTACATTTCAGACTCCAAGAATAAGCCTTCAGCTAAACGAATGCATGGAGGAATTTTTTCACAAGTTAGCCCCACCATGGGTTCAAGAACAAATAACATTTAGGGACGAGGAAGAGGAACACATTTTGCTTAAAGATTTCACTCTGTTAGAATTGGAAAAGTGTTTAAAAAATAATAAAAATACTGCTCCAGGTATTGATAACATACACTACAAAATGTTATCAGAATTATCTAAAGAAGGAAAACTGACGCTGGTGCGTCTTTATAACAGCATATGGATAACAGAAGAAATTCCAGAAATCTGGAAGATATATATAGTTATTTCCATGCTGAAACCTGGAAAAGATCCCACAAAAAAAGAGTCTTATAGAGCGTTATCTTTGGCTTCATGTGTCCTGAAAATCTATGAAAATCTCATAAAAAATAGATTAGAGGCATGGTTAGAGCAGTGTGAGAAGATTCCGAAATCACAATTTGGCTTTAGGAAAGAACATTCAACCATAGGAAACATTTCACATCTGGTTTCAGATATTAATCTAGCTTTCTCACATAACAAGTCTTTGGTTGCGCTGTTTATCGATATAGAGAGCGCTTACGATAACATAAATTTAAATATTTTATACAAGAAAATGCTAGCCATAGGATTACCTTGTGCTTTCTCAAGAAAAATCATAAAATTGTACACTAATAGAATTAACTATTTTAAAGTACACAATAATTTGATTGGCCCCCGTAAAGTAAATAGAGGATTACCACAAGGCGGGAAACTTAGTCCTATTCTGTATATAATATACACCTTAGATATAGATGACAATATTAAAATACCAGGTGCAGATACTCTGTATTATGCTGATGACATATGTATTTATTCTAGTAACAATGACATTGAAAAGGCAATAGATCTAGTGAAAATAGTATTTAAGAAACTATCTTTGTGGTGTTTCCGCAATGGTTTGTCAGTCTCTATTGCTAAATCAGAATCGTGTATTTTTTCTAGGAAAAGAAGTATTGAACCGATATACATAGATATAGCGGGCACTATAATACCTATAAAACCATATGTTAAGTATTTAGGAATACTTTTAGACAGAAAATTATTGTGGAGACACCACATAGAATATCTTATAAAGCGTAGTGAGAAGGGCATCAATATACTAAGGTCAACTACACACACTACATGGGGAGCAGACGTGGAGGTAGCACTGTTGATGTATAGATCATATATAAGGTCCATTTTAGATTATGGGAGTATGCTGTACCAACAAGCGGCACGTACACATTTAAGTAAATTAGATGTAATTCAAAATAGGTGTATCAGAATATGTCTAGGGGCCTTTAGAAGTACTCCTATAAATAACATGCTGGCCGAATGTAACGAAATGCCGTTAGCTTACAGAAGGCAAATACTAGGTTGTCGTTTTATAGCAAAAATGTTTGCCAACAACAGTAGTCTTATTGACAAGGTCCACCAGCTGTTTTTGTTGGATCTGACAAATTTGTATTGGGTCAAAAAGAAATCCCCTGCTTTAGTCTCCTGTTATGAAGATTTTAAACAAACCGGTGAGAACATATACAGATCTAACATATGTCCAGTTTATCAGCTTTTTCCATCTGTTCTTCCAAATATTACAGTCACAATTTTGAGAGATTATTCCCAGTACCCGGCACAAATAAGAAACGCTATGTTTAACAGTGATATAGAGGAGTTTCATAAAACATCCTACCAGTTGTTTACAGATGCTTCTAAATCAAACGAGGGAACTGCCTGTGCTGTTTACGATCCTCAACTGAATAAAAATTTCAAATACCGTTTAGATTGTAAGATGAGTATTTTTTCAGCAGAGACAATAGCTATAATAGAAGCCCTAAAATATACAAAAAATATTGGAAATAAAAATATTCTAATTTTGACTGACAGCAAAAGCTGTGCGGATTCACTAAAGTACTTCTACTACAACTATAAAAACAATTATTTAATAATTCAGATTATCCGCATTTTAATAGAGTTAGAAGAGATGGAGATCGATGTTAGATTTGCATGGATCAAAGCTCATTGTGGGATTACAAATAACGAAACTGTGGACTGAATGGCTAAAGAAGCTTTAAATTGTGAAAACCTTTTAGAATATCCCTGTCCATGGACAGACATAAAAACTTTATTTTTTAGACAACAAAGACAGCTGTGGGAAACTGAATATCACAGAAACGATAAAGGTATATTTTATAAAAGAATTGTACCAAAGTTACCTTGTCAGTTATGGTTTGCTGGATATCCTAGAGGATTAGTAACTAGCATATGTCGTTTGCGATTTAACCACTCTTTGATACCTACCCATTTACACAAACTCAACCTTAAAAATGACCCATATTGCGAATGTGGTGAAGAAGGAAGCGCACAACATGTTTTACTAGAGTGTCCAATTGGATGGGATTACAGAAATGAATTCCTAAACAGAATACACAACTTAAAAGACGTTGAGCAACCCTTTAATTTGGGACAACTTCTACAAATGGAAAGTAATAAAAACATATATTTGCTTATATATAAGTTAATTAAAAAACTCCAACTAAAAATATGAAAAAAACTAGGCTTTAAGTTTATGTGTCATTTGTGTCTATCCTTTATATGTACCCATGACGTCAGTGGCCCTCCTGTATGTCAAAGAGAAAAGTTGCCATGATAGGCCCCATTGGCATGAAGAATATGTGTCCCTGTCTAAATCCCTTAAGTAGTATCTAGATCTTAAGTAGGCTTAAGTTAGCATAAAAAGCACCATTATTAATATTATTATACAAATAAAAAATATCCAAAACTCCATGTTGGAACAAATTTCAATGCACCATGACAGAATGCATATGAACTGTTGAATTCACATACTAGTTGTAACAAAAGGCTTTTAAAATGTGCGAATGGTAACCATACCGCAGCCAGTGCAATCTGACGTCACACACACACTTGTCCGGGAGAAAAAGACGCATCTGGCATACTTTGCTTCAGATTGACCTTATGTACAAATTGATCATCTGTCCGCGCATATATTTTGTTTTCAATTTTTTAGTGAGCTGCATATTCTTCTTCCACCCATTAAGTTTGTCAGCTTTATTGACTTGATTACTTTTCTCGATGACTTTCAAATGTGCTTCCTTCCGCTTAGGTGAAGTTATAAGAGTAGGATCAACATGCTTCTCACTAGAGTTTTCAGGTAAAATGTTTTACGGTGTCTGTTTTTGAAAAGGGCAATTTTCTGACATTCCATCTTCGCTTACATGAAAAATATCCTGAAACAGGGTCTCAGTTGATGAAGGTTCATGATGAGGAGGACTAGGTGGCTCATCAGGACGATTCTACATATACTGAGTTTTTGAAAAAGAAAGTAGTACTGCATTTTCAACTTCGTCTGTCATTCCAACATCAGAACCTGGTGGTATAAGCAAAGCATTGCCCAAAATTTGTCTAGTCTTTGCAGAACCCTAACGCTGGATTAAAACAAAATTGTTTTATTCAATACTTACTATCTTTTTCATATAGTCAGCTTAACGTAAAAACATTAATATTTAGCATCGATACTAAATAGAAAAGTGATTGCATCTCATTAATCAGTCAGTCTATTCTTTTTAGTGAATTTTTATTTAAAAAAAATCACGAATAGAGAGGTATCGATGGTGAGACTTTGCAAAATTTTTTTCAATTGATCGCGAACTAGACCCCTAGAACGCATATCCGGGGTCAGTTTCAATTTTTATATGTTTATATGTTTATATATATATATATATATATATATATATATATATATATATATATGTATATATATATATATATATATATATATATATATATATATATATATATATATATATATATATATATATATATATATATATATATATGTATGTATCCAACCGCTAACTCAAAAAAAAAAATAACTAACCGACTTCGATGCAACTTGGCAAGTGCCTTTCTTTTATTAATGGCTTGGATAAGTTCGTTAGCCAAGAAAATCGAACAAGGTTTTCCGGAAAAATTTTGAGTTTTCTTTTGAAAAAAATTTTTTTCTCCAAAAATTAAAAACGTATTTTAATGAAATTTTGTTCATATATATCCTCGGGAAAGGTCTTACCACTTACCAAAACTCAACTTTCTGAGTTTATAGGAAATTGAGTTATTTAAATTTTAAGTTTTGTTTCAAAAACAATATTTTCTCCAAAAATTACAAAGCTTTTCAATGAAATTTGGTGGATATGTTGCCTTGATGTTGCCACATACCAAAATTGAACTGTCTAAGTTCATATAAAATTGAGTTATTCAAATTTGAAGGATTTAATAAAAATTCACTACCATAACGCACTTGCTGCCTCACGAACTTTTGACAATTTAGCAGTGTATCCATCTGGATACATTAATCAACCAGTCTATTATTTTGACATATATATATATATATATATATATATATATATATATATATATATATATATATATATATATATATATATATAAACATATAAAAATTGAAATTGACCCCGGATATGGGTACTAGTGGGCCTAGTTCGCGCTCATTTGCAGAAATTTCTTCAAAATTTAAAAGTGGCGAGCTCTTCATTAGTGAATTTTTTTAATTCACTAAAAGCTATGGTACTTAGGTTTATGACATAAAAAATACACCATATATCAAATTTAGGATTACTTAAGGAGTAGATTTCTCACAAATTTTAACTATGTTTTCGGGATGAAGTCAGTTTTGTTGATAAAGTAATCGCAAAGTATAAAATGTTATAATAATTTAAATTTATTTTTCGCTTCTGGTCGCAGTTGTTACATTTCAAATTGTAAGATGTACATTTTTAACCAATCAAAGCGATCAACGGTGTCATTTAAGAAGACGCATCATTGTGTGTATACACAACTAACTAGATACAGGCACTACGGTCATTGTCTTGTGCGAGTCCCGCTGATTAACTCGTTTATTTTAATTTGATTGATCATATAACTTGATAGATTATAATGCAATCATATTTATTTAACAAAAGGTCAACAATCACTTCATATATACAGATTTGTACCACTGAAACCGAAATAAGAATGACTCATTAAAATAAATTATAACTTCATTGTTGTTGCCAATGAAAACTAATCAATGAAAACGCCAAATAAAACAAGACCAGACAAAGTAGGACAATTAATTAGTTAAAACATCGTAACAAATTTTACAAGCATCACTCTGGAATCTCTCAGGCTACGTACGCCGACTACAGAAAGTTCTTATATTGTTTTGGCTACGAAATCAGTGTCCGCTTGCATAGTGTTCAATAACTGTAAATATTGGTCTAAATAAGCCCCAAATTCAAGGCTGCTGACCATTTTCCGGTCATTTTGTTACTTACAAATTATTATTAGTAACGTCTTACACCCCTCTTACCCTCTTGAAGGTCTTCTTTTCCTCCTCTCTCATTCCCCAATCTAAGAGGGGAGAGATATAAAAGTGAGAGGAGAAAACGAGGTAGTTGTTCTTTCGCAAACCAGTGTTCATTAGATGTTAAAAAGTTAGTGGAAAAACAAGAACACGTGATGTAGAAAAAACTGTCATCATGTACATTATTTCTAAATGTAACTAGGTCATTTCGTAGGTACTCTAGAGAGAATTATTCGTGGATTCGTTATCTTAAAAAATGTAGGAAATAAGTTTAAAAAACTTTAAAATTTTGAGAATTTTAACATCCTGTATTTCAAAAACGAAGCATGTCTGGACCTTCGTTCATAGAAGAATGTTGGCTAAAAATAAGCTATAGAATCTGTCTGTCTATCCCCTGTGGGTCCGGGGACTAATTAAAAGAATAGGCCCATGGTAACTCCTGCCTGTCGTATGAGGCCACTAATCGGAGTCAAGGAGGTGGTAGTGGATTTTTCCTTTACGTGATAGTAAAGGATTTTTTCACGCCCGAGGAGGTACCACCCCTTACATCAAGGGGCCGGTGAAGTCCCAACGGACGTTACCGGTTCTGGGGTATGAGTCGGTTTCCCTTATAAGCAAAAATGATGATGGCTCCTCCTTGTACAAAAGATTCCGGAGGTGAAATACCCGCCATTCGGATCTGCGGAAGAGGGGTGTACAGGGGGCCCAGCATCAAGATTTAACATATCCTTCTCGAATATATGTGGCCTAAATTCTAACCTGAACTCCGTCCACCATTTCCTCCAGGTTAATAGGTCCCAACTTCTCTTCCTTACCGAAACCCAAATCAGTGACAAAACAGCCACTAATCACCTCAATTTCCTGAGGTATGAGCTCCTTACTTCCTTTAGATTACATGGAGGGGCGTGCGAATACGTTCGTAGCAATCTACCCTGCACCAGTCTCCCCAATTTAGAAGATGGAAGAACAGACATACTATGGATAAAACTCTCTCTCAGGGCTGCAACTAAATTCATCTGTTGCATCTACCGGTCACCTTCCGATAACAACTTTGTCCAGCTCTTCGACTATCTTTCTGAAGAAACCGACCATCTTTTTTTTTTTTTATGTCAACAACACACCACGAGGGCTTACAGCCTAAATACTATCGTACCGTAGGTGTTGACAAGGAGGAAAGGGGCAGCTTGTTAATTCTGGACTTGAAGGTTTGGAGGTTCGGGGGAGAAGGAAAAACATGTGCCCGCAAGGAATTCCACAACTTGGAAGTCCTCGGGACAAAAGAGCGGGCATAACAAGATGTTCTATGTCTGGTGACCTGGACATTAAAAGGGTGCATTCGCTCTGTTCCCCTGGTAGATCTGCTGGGGGCAGCAGGTGGGGGAATTATGGAGGAAAGCTCCTCTGAGCAGTGCCCGTGCAGATATCTATAAAAGAGAGAGAGGTCACCAGCGGCACGTCGGTGGGCAAGGGATGGAAGCCTTTGGGTGAGGGTAGGGTCACCGATGAGACGTATAGCTCTCTTTTGAATGGAGTCCAGGATAGCGAGTGTAAAAGCGGCAGCTGCACCCCAGATGTGGGAGCAGTATTCGAGGTTTGGCCTTATTTGTGAAGTGTATAAGGTATAGAGATTAGTTGGTGAAAAGTATTTGCGAGCCCGGAAGAGGAAACCCAATTTCTTAGCAGCCGCTTCTGCAATTGATGTAACATGTTGGTGCCAATTAAGATTTCGATCCACAGAAATGCCAACAAGAGAAAATGACTCATTACTTTGAATAACTTGGTTGTTCATTGTGATGGGTCTAGGGCTGCTGTATCTCTTGTGAGAAAGAAAGCAAGACTTAGTTTTGGTGGGGTTGAATTGTACAAGATTTCTACTTCCCCAGTCTAATATTTTTTGGAGGTCTACGGAGACATAACCCTCTATGAGTCTGCGATCCTCATCTAATTGGGCTAAAGAGACAGGCTTAGAATATTGTATGTTTGAGTGGAGGGTGCTGTCGTCCGCGTAACTGTGAACTGGGTTGGATGTGCTAGAGAGGGGGTCATTGATGTGGAGAAGAAACAAAGTAGGGGCTAAAGCTGAACCTTGAGGAACTCCTGCATTAATTGGATAGAGTTTAGAGGAATGGCCATCCACAACAACAGATATGCTCCTGTTGGAGAGGAAATTTGCCGTCCAGGTACAAAGTTTTGGTGGTAGGCCATAGGCCGGAAGTTTATTAAGCAGCGCTGCGTGCCAGACCTGGTCGAATGCTTTGGATATGTCTAGAGCAACAATCTGGGATTCACCATGTTGTTCCATAGACTTGTTCCAAGAATGGGTGACAAAGGAAAGGAGGTCGGCAGTCGATCTGCGCTGACGGAATCCATACTGCCTGTCGTGGATTAGACTGTGTTTTTCAAGGAATTTTAGTAGTTCGGTGTTTATATACTTTTCCATCACTTTAGAGATGACTGAAAGGAGAGAAATGGGCCTCTAGTTGCTAGGAAGCGCTTTGGATCCTTTCTTGGGGATGGGTTGTACTCGAGCAGTTTTCCAGTTACTAGGGAATATGCCTTTATTGTAAGATATCTGAAACAGACGAGTCAGGACAGGAGCAAGTTCTGGTGCGCATTTTTTGAGAACAATTGCTGGGATCTCGTCAAGGCCAGAGGCTTCCCTGGTATTAAGAGAAGAGAGCATCTTTCGTACCTTTTTAGTTTTGAAAATGATATCAGTCATTTTATGCGCGACATTGGGGACTGTTGGTGGTTCAACATTTGGAGGTGGGTTGAGAGTAGAATTTCCGGCGAACAACGAAGCAAAAAGTTCAGCCTTGCTCAGGGCGGTAGAAACAATTTCATCACCTGAGACAAGAGGTGGGAACGTGCTCTTGCCGAAATTATTCCCAATAGACTTAGCAAGAGTCCAGAAGGGTTTGCCGCCGTTGGAGCTTGAGAGGACTTTGTTTTTGATGTGGTTATTAAACGAGTTTTTTGCCTCAGAAAGAATGCGGACATAGCGGTTTCTTGCGTCGTTGAATGCTTGACGATTTTCTTGACTGGGATTGTGTAGAAGCGTTTTGTGAGCTTTGACCTTTTCAAGTCTGGCCTTGTCACAGGATTTAGAGAACCAGGGCTTTTGAGTGGCTGAAGATGTTTTCTGTGTACGTGGAATAAATAATTCCATGCCAGCTTGGATAATTTCGGTGACGTTTTGTGAGATATCAGAGGGGTCAGGATGAGAGAAGCAGACAGACGCCCATGGAAATGAGGAAAAGTAATCCCGCATTTCGTCCCAGTTTGCGGAGTTGTAGTGCCAAACGATACGTGGGTGTGATGACTGTGTGACCTCGGGTTGCATTGCACAGGAAGCAGTGACCATGCCGTGGTCTGAACGACCAAGGGGGGCGGTGACTGATATCTTATAGCATTCAGGATTTGTAGTAAGAAGGAGATCCAAGGGATTTGAGCTGTGTGTTGGGATACGAGGAAAGTAAGTAGGTTGCTGAACCATATTGGCCAAAGAATTGTTGACTGCAAAGGCCTCCGCTGCTCTCCCTTGTGGATCGGTTTTTGAAGATCCTAGCCATTCCTTATTATGGACATTGAAGTCGCCAAGAATAGTGACCTCGGAGGAAGGATATTCAGAAATCAGATAGTCGGTTTTTTTCAGAAAGGTAGTCAAAGAGCTGGACAAAGTTGTTGTCAGAAGGTGACCGTTAAATGCAACAGATGAATTTAGTTGCAGCCCTGAGAGAGAGTTTTATCCATAGTATGTCTTTTCTTCCAGCTTCTAAATTGGGAAGTCTGGTGCAGGGTAGATTGCTACGGACGTATGCGCACACGCCTCCATGCAATCTAAAGGCAGTAAGGAGCTCATACCCCGGGAAATTAAGGTGATTAGTGGCTGTTTTGGCACTGATTTGGGTTTCGGTGAGGAAGAGGAGTTGGGGCTTGTTAGCCTGGAGGAAATGGTGGACGGAGTTCAGGTTAGAATTTTGGCCACATATATTCGAAAAGGATATGTTAAATCTTGATGTTGGCGCCCCCTGTACACCCCTCTCCCGGAGATCCGAATGGAGGGGTATTTTGCCTCCGGAATATTTTATACAAGGAGGAGCCATCATCATTTTTGCTTATAAGGGAAACCGACTCATACACCAGAACCGGAAGCGTCCGTTGGGACTTCACCGACCCCTTGATGTATGGGGTGGTACCTCCTCGGGCGTGAAAAAATCCTTTACTATTACATAAAGGAAAATTCCACTACCACCTGCTACGACCTGCTACGATCTGATTTCTGAATATCCTTCTTCCGAGGTCACTATTCTTGGTGACTTCAATGTCCATAATAAGGAATGACTAGGATCTTCAAAAACCGATCCACAAGGGAGAGCAGCAGAGGCCTTTGCAGTCAGCAATACTTTAGCCAATATGGTTCAGCAACCTACTTACTTTCCTCGCATCCCAACACACAGCTCAAATCGCTTGGATCTCCTTCTTACTACAAAACCTGAATGCTATAAAATATCAGTCACAGCCCCCCCTTGGTCGCTCAGACCACAGCATGATCACTGCTTCCTGCGGAATGTAACCCGAGGTCATACAGTCATCACACCCACATATCGTTTGGCACTACAACTCCGCGAACTGGGAGGAAATGCAAGATTACTTTTCCCCATTTCCATGGGCGTCTGTCTGCTTCTATCATCCTGACCCTCTGATATCTCACAGAACGTCACCGAAATTATCCAAGCTGGCATGGAATTATTTATTCCACGTACACAAAAAACCTCTTCAGCCACTCAAAAGCCCTGGTTCTCTAAATCCTGTGACAAGGCCAGACTTGAAAAGGTCAAAGCTCACAAAACGCTTCTACACAATCCCAGTCAAGAAAACCGTCAAGTATTTATATAAGTCAGATCTCACAGTCTGTTGGTAGGCGGATTAGTCACCATAGGAGTCACTCCAGACTTAGACCCGATAGATGTGCATAAGCGCATCATGTGTCAACTTTGGGCCATAACATAGATTTTGATAATGTCAAAATATTGGATAGAGAAACCAATCTGAAAAAACGTTCCCTTCTGAAAATGTGTCATATTCTTGAAAATGACACTATGAACTCCAAATCATATATTCAAAATTTAAGTAACATATATAGTTATGTAATACTATTTGATAGGTCTGATGGCACCTCTATGTTGGCCGGTTCCATAATTTAGAATAAGAAAATAAATTATAAATTTCATCAATAGAGTAACAATAATCTATGACCAATGATTGTTTCTTAGTTTTCAGTGTCACTTACGTCTATGGTCGGTGTCTAACGTGAAAAAATGGGGTTAGATGTCCAAATTCTTATACGTGAATTTTTCAAAGCTTTTTTAATATTTTAACCTTGCTAACTCTTTTTTGTGCTTTTTCCTGACTGGCTTTGAATATTTTTAACGTACAAATGTTCGCGTAAGGTAACATGTAGTTTTTTTAAATCGTTGTTACATTCCTGTTTTTCGCATGTCCTTGTAGCAAGGTTTCTCTGTTTTGATGCTTTTGGCTTTGCTTTTCAATTAGTTACAGTGCTGTAAGTGTTCATTGTTGCATAATCTAGATGTTATGTTAACTTTTATTCATTATTTCAGAAGTCCTGAAGATGCTTGGGAACACAAGCGAAACACATCGATTATTTAGTACAGAGTGACTTTCTTTAAAATATAGCCCTCAAGTTTTTGGTCGTAACTGCCCTTAAAAGTATACAAATATTAGCACGCTAACCTGTAACGACTGTTACTCCTCCCTTTAATTACACACACACACACATATATATATATATATATATATATATATATATATATATATATATATATATATATATATATATATATATATAATATATATATATATATATATATATATATATATATATATATATATATATATATATATATATATATATATATATATATATATATATATATATATATATATATATATATATATATATATAGTGTGTTTCATTTTAAGTGGCGACAATTCATTGTTTTATGTTTTATAACGGGACACCACTCCATTATTTTGGCTAAGTGAATATTTGAACCTGCGATGAGCACTGACGATCGTTTCACTAACAAAGTTAGCGTCATCAGAGGATGAAACATTGTATTGTTCATCTTACTTATCAGTGCTCATCGCAGGTTCCAATTTTCACTTAGCTACTTTTAGAAATAATGCAATGGTGTCTCAAAAACTTAAGATGCTGGTCCGATCAAAGTCCAAATTGGGTAATATATTGCAAAAGGGTATGTTTCCGTATTTATTATGATCACTCTGTATAATATATGCGGATAATGTTATGTGAACTGATACACTAGGTGACTCTTAATCTATTGGCATTCTAATATTTGCAAGACACTCGGTAGCGTTTACACAGGGCACTCTAAAACAATCGATTTCTTCATTTTTACACTCAAGTTGTGAACACTCTGTATAAGTTACCATATTGAAACTTGGGATTTTTAGCTTATAGATGTGTCTTAATCGATAGATATATTTTTTTTTCGTAAAAAAATGCGTAATATGCTTTAGTCATTTTTAGGGTTTGTTATCGTAGTAGGCTATGGAAAACGATGCATACCAGAATGTAGAGCTTTTGGAGTACTTCGTTCAAAGACATTTTTTTTTTGAAAATTGGTAGACCCGTTATGAAATAATGAATTGTTGCCACTTAAGGCGAAACACACTATATATATATATATATATATATATATATATATATATATATATATATATATATATATATATATATATATATATATATATATATATACATATACATACATACATATACAAGTATACAATGTGCTGATTAAGTACTTGTACAAACTTTAAGTAGAGATTCTATGGCTTATTTTAAGTCAAAAAGCTCTTATGAACATATGTCTAAATATGCTTCGTTTTCTAAATACAGGTTGTTAAACTTCTCAAAATTTTCGAATTTCTTTTAATTATTTCCTACATTTTTTAAGATAACGAATCCAAACTTGGCACAGAATTATATCTAAAATGCCCACAAAATGACCGAGTTAGATTTAGAAACAATATACGGGATGATACTTTTTTAACGTCACGTGTCCTTGGTTTTCTACTAATTTTTCAACATATGCTAATGATCACTGATTTGCAAAAAACTTCCCTGTTTCCCCTTTTGACTTTTATATTTTTGGCTCAAAATACGTCATATAATCCCTACTTAAAATTTGTACAAATACTTAATGAACAGCCTGTATATATTAATTTATATATAAATTTTAATAAACCTCAAAAACGGTTCCGAAGCCTGGAATGTGTGCTCATTTAAAAACAATTTTCACAAATTCGAACCTCTCATAATATATCGAAACGTTTTTAATGAAAAGGCTCTAAAATTGAGCACCGTTTTATTAAAATTCAGTCCCATAACAGAGTTGCGGCCAAAGCCATTGTAAATATGAGTATAAACGTCTGCGCATATTGTTTCCCTTTATTGCAAAAGTAGTGAATTTGTGCGTATATTTGTATATTTTTTGTACAATAGTGTCGGTATCATATTTGGTTCATTGGAATCAAAGTATCCTATAATATTTCATATCTAAAGCCCTGGTCTGAGCTTTGAAAAATCTTCAGCTTACTGGATCGTCGCTATTTATTCACAAAGCTTTCCCATATCGTTTGCCAGTATCACATTATCCTTTACGAGAAGCAGATATAAGCAGATGGATGTTCCAAACCTTTCAACACAAACCTTCCTCTCTCATACATTTCCCATTATTTATTTTTCGCTCGCATTTCAGTTTTCTTTACATGCTGAATTCAAATTAAGCACTGTTTTAAAGTTTTTTTATTTTCTTAGCTGAGAATCTACATAAAATCGTTTGATGTCAGAGATAGCAGGCTAGAGCGGAAAGCTGCGGCCTGGGGCAACACATTTACATCGTTAAAGGGGTTCAAATGGATAGGGTGGAGTCGAGATATTCCATCTAAGTTTTGTCTTTGTGCTTTAAAAATATTTATATTGTGGTTAGCTGCACAGGGATAGTCTGACAATCGTCGAATAATAGGTGGGCGTGAAACTCTGACGTTAAAACATCAGCAAAACCCCGATAAAACCCTTTATCTCTATGTTATAGTACGTCCAACAATATCGATACATTCAAAAGGCTAAACCATTTTTATACATGAATATCTATTACGCAGATGTTATTCTTATATTCTATAAACAAGTTACCCCTTATAAATCGCCAAAAAAAAGCCATCTGTCGAAGTATTTCGCACCAAGTAGCTGACTTTCAAAAATATGAAGCATCATTGAAGTAGGTACATTGATATATTACAAAGAGCTCTTTCTTAATGAAGTTTCAAGTATTTTAATGTAAACGCCAGTTATAAGTTTATTTGTCTGTATCTTTCAGAAAGACGAGCGCAAACCATTGTGCGCATCCCTTCATTTATATAATATAAAGCGAGAAACAATTATTTTAATTTTTTCACATAACCGCACTTACCTCTAACACAATTTTCCCAACAATGCTCTA
This sequence comes from Tillus elongatus, assembly GCA_964006375.1. Lineage (NCBI taxonomy): Eukaryota > Metazoa > Arthropoda > Insecta > Coleoptera > Cleridae > Tillus > Tillus elongatus. The sequence continues at coordinate 185,632,164 of OZ023265.1, read as the reverse complement.
ACACTGATATTTTCTAAATAAAATATCTGCTTGCCTCCTCCAAACAAATCACTTACAGCAACCTTCACTTTCTTATCGGTCAAATATCTCTTTGTCCTAAAGTATTCTGTGAGTTTTAGAAATAGTCTGTAGTTCCTTGGTGTCAGATCTGGCGAATAATGTGGATGACTTAATAGTTCGAACCTATCGCTGTTGGCAAACCTTCCAATATCTCACTTGTGACTTGCTGCATTGTCTTAATTAAACAGTATTCGTTTAGTCAACTTCCCACGACGTTTTTATTTTATAGCTTCACGCAATTTAACTACAAAATTGATCATAAATTGTTTTTTTCAAATAATTAGCCAAACTGACACCTTAAGCATATCAAAAACAGTATACATCACCTCTTCCGCAGAAGATTGAACTAAATGTACCAGGGAGCAAGGAGCCACTGCTGCGTCTCGATTCCCTATCGTGGCAATTAACATAAGGATCATAATGATCACCCAAAGATATAAAACGATAATAGAACGGCCAATGGAGTAACTATTTTCTGCTCTGTACCAACCTGTTTATTAATCTCTGACAAATCAAAACAAAATTCACCATTTCGTTGTTTGTTAATATTAGTAGAATTGATCTTGCAATTTTTTTCCATAGTAAGTTGTTCTGAGATAATTTTATACTATATAATAGGACAAGCATGTTTCTTTTGCTATATTCCTGGTTCGAAAGCGTGGACTGTGTCTCACAATATCACGAAATTTTTCAAAATTTTATAAAGTTGTAATTGTTGGTAGGACCACTGACATGACCCTCGCAAGAAGTTATACTACATCTAAATTCCCGATCCCAAGCTTATATATATATATATATATATATATATATATATATATATATATATATATATATATATATATATATATATATATACATCTTTTTACGTTAAAATAACACACCAGTTTGTGGTAGGGGCTTTGGTAATTATAATAAACAAAATATTTGAGACAGGAAAAATCTCAGTAAAAAAAGGTGTTGTTACAATTTACAATACATAAAACAGGTGACCAACTGCTAATGGAAAACTATAGACCCATTAGACTTAAAATACTTTCGCAAAGATTTTTGAAAAGTGCCTAAAAAGAGTGATTAGCTTTCTTGACAAATATAATATTCTCTCCCAGAACCAGTATGGTTTTTGGAATAGGTTCATCCACAGAAAATGCTCTTCATAAACCGAAGACAACTATTGTGGGGAGTTTTGAAAACAAAAATCATCCGAGTCTTTCTTGATCTTCAGAAAGCTTTTGATGCGGTTTCTCATGAAACCTTTTTGAATAAGTTAGAAAACATTGGTTTTATAGGAGTTGATACGGTTTCTCATGAAACCCTTTTGAATAAGTTAGAAAACATTGGTTTTATAGGAGTTGCGTTGGGTTTGTTTGAAAAACAGGCAACAAGTAGTGATATTAGGTAACAGCACAAGCGAACCACAAGGAACAATTTTGGGTCCAGTTTTGTTCTTGATATACATCCATTTAACTTTTAACGACGATAATGTATTGTATTTAGTGTATTTATATGGTACTTTTGTAGTATTGCTTCGCCTTATTAGTGACTTTTTTTAAAGAAAATTCACTAATAAGGCGAAGCACGCACAAGTATAAGTATACATATGTGATTTAAAATTTTTGTTGTAAATTTTAAGTGTATATTTGTATATTTGTATTAATTGTTGTTGGCACATTAATAAATAAAATAAAAATTATATATATATATATATATATATATATATATATATATATATATATATATATATATATATATATATATATATATATATATATATATATATACATATATATACCCAAACGAAAACTCAAAAAGTTATGAATTTATTTTGATAAAACTAGGCAACTGCCTTCCTTTTATTAATAGCTGAATGAGTTCGTTATCCAGGAAAATCGGACAACGTTTTCCGGGAAAATTTTGAGTTTTCTTTCAGAAAAAAAAAGATTATCTCCGAAAATTACAAAGCTATTTTGATAAAGTTTGATAAATATGGAAAGGACCTTACTACATACCAAAATTCAACTTTCTAGGTTTATAGAAAATTGAGTTATTTAGTTTTGAAGCATTTAATGAAAATTCGCTACCATAACGCAGTTGCTGCGTCCCGAACTTTTAATAACAATTCGCAAAAAATATTAAAAGCTAAATAATATTAATATCTCCATGTAATTAACAATTACGTTATCAGCAATTACATAAGTGAATCATGAAATCATAATAACTACCAGAGTGTAACCGAATGCTGGAACAGTAGACCATATATCACCTTTCGCGTATTTGACGGCCATATGTGTCTAAAATACAGTTATATAACTAATAACCATCACAATAATAAATCTATATAATCCAGTGAGCTGGGAGAGACTGGAGGCAGTGACAGCCGTGTTGACAAACACCTTTTATTATTCTATAACAATAATTAGGGCATAATTAGTGTTATTGTTGGGTGAGCTGGGGACCCCAGAGCATTACTGATGGATGCTGGATGTTCAGCTTAGCCTGATTGCTCTGTGCTTGCCTATGCTCCTGTTGCATCCATGCACATTATTGCCAACTGTTCGTTCACATTTAACATCCATAATGCATACAGCGCACTTGATTTCATATTATGATGTTTTGATTACATGGGTGTGTTATGAATTTTTTTGCAACTGCTGTAATTTAATCTGAAAAACTTACACTTTTCGCTTTAGTTTGAAAAACGATAAAAACTGTCAACTGGTCCTTTGATTTTATGTTATTATTTAGCATAAATTAATATTTGTGCATCATTTTTACGTTTTTGGTGCAAGGTGGTTTCCAGGACAAATAATTTTCACCGATGTTACAGACTTATCTAAATAGCTTTGGAAAGCCTCATTCTGCCCATTTTTACTGAACTACAATCTTCCCCAAAAATATGTAAGAATAGTGCTGTAAATTGAATAATAACAGAAAGACATTCTCGTTCAATGAATTTAAGCTCCATGACTTGACCACAAAGAAAATATTCGTATTCCTGCACCCACCACTTCTGAAACGTTATATTACTCGAGTCTTAACGAAACAATGTCGATTTCCACCAAATCACCCCTTATTTATCGCCTACCCCATGAAGCGATCTTACCCAAAAAGAATTCGAAGCGTTCCTTTGTCGGGTGCTAATTGGATACCAAATTTAAAGATGATATCTCAATTCGTTCGAAAGTTTATTGTGCCTACTAACAGGCAGACGTTCAGGCCGCCTGACCGACCGACCGATAGACCGACAGATTAAAAAAAATCGTTCTAGAATCAAGTTTTCTATATATTAAAAGATTTTTGTGCCGTTTTAGCAATGAAAAATCAAAATATTATGTCACAGATATTAGATAACCGTTTTATATCTTATTCAATTTAAATCAAAATAAATTATTACACCACAGAAAACAATATAGAAATCGTTTTGATTGTTGGTGGCAATTATAAAACAAATAGAGAAGCGGCAACTATCTGGAACGAGAGAGATCCTAACAAATACATTTGCCATACAAGCGTTAGTAGGATATTGAAGAAATTCAAAAGTCCAGGAAGTGTCAACAATCAGTTTAAAGTTCCTCATAATCCTTGGATTTATGCTAAAGGTTATTCAGGAAGTCATCAAAAATCCGCGAAATTCTTTGTAAAATATGTAATTGAACCTGAGATCAAATAAATTCGAGGCGTACAAATCGAAAGTCATTCATAAACTTCTGGCCTATGTCCTACCACCAAAACTCTGTACGTGGACAGCAAATTACCTCTCCAACCGGAGCATTTCTGTTGTTGTGGATGGCGATTCCTCTAAACTATATCCAATTAATGCAGGAGTTCCTCAAAGGTTCAGCTTTAGCCCCTACTTTGTTTCTTCTCCACATCTAAGACCTCCACTCTAGCACATCCAGCCCAGTTCACAGTTACGCGGACGACAGCACCCTCCAATCAAATATACAATATTTTAAGCCTGTCTCTTTGGCCCAACTAGATGAGGATCGCCGACACATTGAGGATTCTGTCTCCGTGTATCTCCAAAAAATGTTAGACTGGGGAAATAGAAATCTTGTACAATTCAACCCCACCAAATCTCAGCCTTGCTTTCTTTCTCATAAAAGATACACCAGCCCTAGACCCATCACAATGAACAACCAAGTTATTTAAAGTAATGGGTCCTTTTCACTTGTTGGCATTTCTGTGGCTCGAAATCTCAATTGGCACCAACATGTCACATCAATTGCAGAAGCGGCTGCTAAGAAATTAGGTTTCCTCTTCCGGGTTCGCAAATACTTTTCACCAGCTAATCTCTATACCTTATATACTTCCCAAATAAGGTCAAACCTCGAATACTGATCCCATATATGGAATGCTGCTTGCCGCTTCTACACTCGCTATCCTGGACTCCATTCAGAAGAAAGCTATACGTCTCATTGGTGACCCTACCCTCACCGAAAGGCTGCCATCCCTTGCCCACCGACGTGCCGTTGGTGACCTCTCTCTCTCTCTCTCTCTCTCTCTCTCTCTCTTTTATAGATATCTACACGGGCAGTGCTCAGAGGAGCTTTCTTCCATAGTTCCTCCACCTGCTGCCCCCAACAACCAGGGGAACAGAGCGAATTCACCCTCTTACTGTCCAGGTCACCAGACATAGAACATCTTGTTATACCCGCTCTCTTGTTCCGAGGACTTCCAAGTTGTGGAATTCCTTGCCGGCGCATGTTTTTCCTTCTCCTCCGAACCTCCAAACCTTCAAGTCCAGAATTAACAAGTTGCCTTTTTCCTCCTTCCTGTTTTGGAGCCATTTTCAAGAGGTAAAGGAAATATTTAAGGACACTCTAAGGCCTCAATCTGCCTACTCCTTAGAGCAGTGGACAAAGGTGGGTTGGGTTGGTTTCAAGAGGTAAAGGAAATATGTAAGGACACTCTAAGGCCTCAATCTGCCTACTCCTTAGAGCGGTGGACAAAGGTGAGTTGGGTTGTGGTAGCTCGATTACGGGGCCTCAATCTGCCTTCTCCCCAAATCTCGCCGGAGACCGTCTGTGAGGTCTCAATATGTTCAACCCTAGGCCTCAGAGAGATCTGGCAGTTCGTTGCGGGTCTTGTCTTATATATGTCGTTCCGTCAACCTGCTTCGTTGTCAGCGAAAGTAGTAGGGTCAAGGTCAATTAAGTGGGGGGCTTTGATCACGGTACTTAGAGGATGAGGAGGATTAAGAGGGTCACCGGCATTTGTTGAGACAGATAATGAGGAAATGAAATTGTCTGTGGAACTTATTTTCTGTTTGTGTGTTTATAATGAAGATATAATAGGTTTCCAAGTGGTCGGAAGGCGAAGACGATCATCTCTCTTATTTAAACAATTGGGACGTTTTTCAATCTCGATTGCTTCGCGGATAATTCTCGTTTTGAAGTTGTAAACCGGTGCTATTGTTTTGGCATTATCGAAGTCTATTTTGTGTACTGTATGAATATGATGCATGGTCAGCGCCCATGGGGGGTCGGGTTTTCTAACTGCGAGGGTGTGTTCATATATTCTATTGTGGATGCGTCTGTTTGTTTGTCCTACGTAAGTTCGGGAACAATCGGAACAAGGAATTTCGTACACTCCGTGGGATTCGTTTGGAATCGTATCCTTGGCAGTTTTTATAAGGTTTGACAGTTTTTGGTCTGTTGTGAATACGGTTTTGATATTATGGGTTCTGAAAATTCGGCTGATTTTTCCTTTACCTCTTGAAACCAACTCAACCCAACTTTGTCCACCGCTCTAAGGAGTAGGCAGATTGAGGCCTTAGAATGTCCTTATATGTTTCCTTAACCTCTTGAAAATGGCTCCAAAACAGGAGCCGAAACGTCGAGTTTCCATAAATTCTGGACGCGGTTCAACCCAAGAACCAAGTATGTCTCACATTTAAGACCGCGGAAATATTTCTGAACATATATATATATATATATATATATATATATATATATATATATATATATATATATATATATATATATATATATATATATAATAAAGCGAAACGAGCTGCTAAAGCGGATAGTCATGGTTGCGACGAGAAGGCCTTTAGATTGTGATGATATTAACGAAAACATAAAGGCTTGCGGCCAACAGAAACAAAGAGCTCTGTCAGGTCTGTGGTTTTACGATTGTGACCGTGATAAATTAATTAATCAAAGAAAGCTGAAAAAACTAAATTAAAAAAATGCCCAATTACAGTAGAGAGTGATGTGGGCACCGATTTAAAAATCATTATAATCTCTTAACTTTTATTTAATTTTAAGTTACCATCGCTCAGTCAGGACTCTAATAAAACAGCAAATAATAACGACGATTATGTGGGTAAAATCGTTAACTTAATCAAAATTTTATATCCTGTCTTCAACAGATAAAACTAGCAACTTCTCATCAAACAGTTGTTTGGTTTCTCTTCCTGCGAACAGGAAGTATCAATTTCAATTAACTCCCGCGCAATAAATCAAGTGGTAAATAGAGAAGCAGGCGCTGGAAATAAAAACAAATGCAGTCAATTGAGGTGGCGCCTGTCTTATTGTCAAACAGTGCCCTTTATTGCTGACGTCACCACTCTCCTGTCTGTAGTAAAACAAAATCATCGCCAAGTGTCCTAAGACAGCGTCCGGTCTATATTATGCTGGAACTGATTTTCACATAGGCTTATTACGAAGACCGACAAGACGTTGTTTGCTGTACTCGTTGGCTTTGTTTGAACAGTTATCTAGATCACAGCATACCACGCTCACCAACAGGGGATATTAAAGAAAATAAGTCATAGCACAGAATAAATCTGTAGTATACAGGTGTCACTTATAAAACTTTCCACTCGTAACATCTCTTCTTCAGATGCTATATTAAAGTTTCAAAAGACAGGGCAATTTTGTTATCATGGAGCGGTAGTTTTATGGGGTATTTACTAAATATCTAGGTCAATCACCTAGCGGGGTAGGCTTAACGTCCTGAAATTTTAATTTAAGTGAAGGGGGTTGAATACAACCGTTTTTCGGGAATTTTCTTTAAAAAATTCACTAATGAGATCTCGACTTTTGAATTTTGAAAAAATTTATTCAAATCAACGCGAACTAGCCCCCCTAGATGACATATACATGGTCATTTTCAATTTATATATATATATATATATATATATATATATATATATATATATATATATATATATATATATATATATATATATATATATATATATATATATATATATATATATATATATATATATATATATATATATATATATATATATATATATATATATATATATATATATATATATATCACACCGATAACTTAAAAAATAAAGGACCGATTTTGATAACATTTGGTGAGTAAATTCTTCTTGCAAGTAGTTTGGATAAATTCGTTAGCCAGGAAAATCGGACAAGTTTCCGGAAAAATTTCAGGTTTCCTTCTGGAAGAAATTCATATCTCCGGAAATAACAAATCTATGGCAACCACATTTGGCAAGCTGGTTTATGTTGTGAAAACCAAACTCTGCACCAATATATTTTATAATTTTTCTCCTGTAAATGTCAAACTGGAGATTTGAAACGGGACAATTAGTATAACTATTCCGGTTTATGAATGGAGAATATTGCATAAAATGTGTCTTAAAATGTTCTGGATTTATGCTACTCTTCTCATTTGTTAAAATGACTGCAAAATTTGCCTCTAAAAACCTTACATATTACAAATAAGTAACTTAAGACTATTATCAGTTATCTACCTTTCTTCATTGCAGTTTGCCAGAGCCCTTACGTGGTGTAATGATTCGGATGCCTATCTGATGAGCGAAGGCACGCGGGTTCAAATCTCACCGTTGACTGAATTTCTCATTTAACTTTTTTTTAACTTTTTTTTCGCATTGATTCCATATTACAAATTAATAACTTAAGAATATTCTCAGTAATCTACCTTTCTTCATTGCAGTTTGCCAGAGGCCTTACGTGCTGTAATGGTTAGGATGCCTGTCTAATGAGCGAAAGGAGGTTTCAAATCTCACCATTGGCTAAATTATTCTTTTAACTTTTTTTTCTTTTTTTCGTCTTTAACTCAATTTCAACGTCATCTGCTCAGATTACGTATTTCCAATATATTTTTAGCGACTTTTTGTTAAAAATAAAAGATAAGTACTTTTAATTCGAGTTTAATAGTAGCTGTTGTTGCCCTTAGTTGGTAAAACCGTGCCACAGTTAACATAGGCGTAGAGATTTGTGGGGCAGAAAGAGCTTGTTTTCTTACCCCAATGTTTTGCAGGTGGATTGATCCCACCCTCTCTAATTAGTCGGCTTTGCTAATTAGCGTTGGAAAAAGAAATATCTTGAAGATGCGGACTGTATTTATAACTCTAGGTGCACTGGATTCCAGAAGATTTCAATAATACACTTTTTTATATTTATATAATGTTGTATTATTATTACTATATACACTTTGAACTTAACATTTATTTACAATTTGCGGTTTTACACTCGATCTAATGGGTTATTCAGGAGATTTCACAATCTTATTAGCTACTTGCTATTGCATTTAACTGCGCGTATACTTTATAATTTCGAAGAAAACACTGACTTTTCACTGTAATACTGTACGAACGGAATTTCTGTAGGAAGATTGGAGCTTGAGCTGAAGTGGCGTAATCACACTAGCGATGTTTAAGTAGAAGATCGGGATCTTAGAAGTCCCAAAAAGCGATGAAGATGAGATTCGTTGCAGAACGGCACTGTAGAATTGAACTAGCTTAAACACACGAGCGATGTTTAAATGGAAGAGTTGGAACTCAGGGTTTCAAGGAGCGATGAAGAGGAGATCTGGCGTAGAACTGACTTGTACCCTTCAAAAGGCTTGCTTTTATCGAGCTTTCGCGTAACGCTAGGTAACGTAGTTGACATAAGACAATGTCAGTAATACAGAATGGCCAACTCGGTAAAAATATTATTCCTAGTGAAGAAAATCCACTGGGTGCATCTTAATACGTCAAAGACAGCTAAAGCTATTTACAATAAAGGACTTAACAGTATATAAGTATTCTTTGTATGGCATTGTTCATGTGTAAACCTAATGCGATACAGACGTCTAGAGGATAAAGATTACCAGCAAATTGGAAAGGATTGTAAAATCCAGAGATAAATAATTCCAGGTAGAAACTTAAATGATAGTGCAACCTAATGAGAGTAAAGAGACAGGGGCGTGCCAATTTGTTTCTCCAACAATTTGTGACATGGGAAGATGTTGTTTTGTCCCAGCATCCACAGTAAAAGAATTTTCTCTGTGAAGCCACAATAAAAGTATCCAGTTCTGTATTTAGATCATATTTTGAATATTTTTAAATTTATTTAATTTATTTCTATTTCTAATAGTTAATTTTCTTGTACAAAATGTGCCTTTAATATGGAATTTTCTTATAAATGAATTTAATAAATTTTCTTTGAAAAAACGCTTGTTGCGAATTTTTGTATGAAAAATTATTTAACTGATGGAACATTTTTTAAATGAAATTCATCGAAAATAAGGGTTTGGTGGATTTTCGTGCAAACAAATAATTTTATTTTCAATCTTAATATTAGGTATATAATTTCAATTATATGTATTCTTTTTGCAAAATTTTGTGTAAAAAGATATTTATCCAGTTTTCGCAGAAATTTTTGTGCTTCGTAGAAATCATTTTTGAAAGATGTTTTTGTGGAATTATGGTAATTAATGATAAATGTTTAATAAGTTATTAAAAAAAATATTTACGTATTTTTTTGAAAAATTGTTTGCAAATTTTGATGAGTTTTTGTTGTGTCGTCAAAAAAGATTTTTACAAAATTTATATTTTGGTAGGGGGGTAAATAACATGAAATGGTTGGTTAGCCAGGAAAATCGGACGAGTTTTTTTTTATTTATTTAACTTATTTTTATTAGTGAATTTTCTTGTACAAAATGTTTTTCAATAACGAATTTTTTATAAATCAATTCAATGATTTTTTTAAGAAACATTTGAGATTTTTTGTATGGAAACATATTCAATTGATGGAACATTTTACGTAGCCCTGAAAAACGTTCCCGCAAAGCCGTGTTATTCATAGTTACGATTAGGGATGCCATGCTGCGATTTAAACATTTTCGTTCAATGTGGAAACTTGCCGACATTATCAACATCCCAAAACCCAGCAAAGATCCGCTGGTCCCTCAGAACTACAGGCCCATTAGTCTACTCTCAGTCATCAGCAAAATCGGCGAGAAACTGAATCAGAAAAGGCTATCCTCATTCACCTCTGAGAACCATATCCTTCCTGACGAGCAATTCAGTTTTAGACACCAGCACTCCACCACAGACCAAGTCCTTCGTGTGGTGGAAAACATCACCAAAGGGTTTAATAAAAACAAGTTAACTGGTGAAATATCTCTCGACATTACTTAAGCCTTCGACAAGGTTTGGCATGCGGCCTCTTAAACAAACTTCTATCATTTAATTATCCTCTCCCTCTGATTCTACTACTCAGTTCATACCTGCAACAGAGGAAGTTTCAGGTCAAACATCTGGGAACCAGAACTACTCAGCCACGGCTGGTTTCCCGCAGGGTTCTGCTATCTCCCCTCTCCTGTACAATATATTTGTCACAGACATACCGACACCGCCCCTAAACGTGACATACACACTTACGCATACGACCCCACTATCCCTAGAAGCTCCACTCAGCCGAGAGTAATAACCGAACGTCTACAGACTGCTGTAGATGAGCTGCAAGGCTGGTATAGGAAATCTAGCCATAAACCCCGATAAACGGTTAGCAGTTCTATTCTCTAAGAGAAGACACACACCTCACGAACACGTATCATCAGACAACCGTCTAGTCAACGCTCGAGACGCCAGCCGACGGCAGAGTTAACCAAGAGAAGAAGGGGTACCTCAGGTAGAAGGGACCTTTAGTATGAGAGTCGGCAGAGTATTCTTTTTTCGAGTACGCAACGATCAGAATCCAAGTGAGCAACACGCCTAGGTGTAGAACAGTATTATCATAATATTAAGTGTATCATATTGTAAAGTATTAGTTAAATGTATTAAAGAGTGTTCAAACAACAAGAAATACAGTCCACTAATTTCAACGAACCAGCAAGATATTCAAGTGGACATCATTGGTCCGCAACACGTCTAATTCCCTGACAAGACTCCGCCAAATACCTCGGGGTTTTCCTCGACAAACGCTTATCATGGCGCCCCTATGTCGCACATGCCCGACTAAGAGCTTTGATGTTTATATCGAAGCTATTCCCATTTCTTAATAGAAATTCCAAATTGTCCATGAACAATAAACCGCTCATGTACAAAGTCATAATCCGGCCAGCCATGACCTATGCATCTCCTGCATGGGCCACTGCGTCCGCAACACACATCAAGACCTTCAAATCATCCAGAATAAAATTCTGAGAACGGTTACCGGAGCGCCATGGTTTGTCAGAAACAATCAGATTCACTCTGATCTGGAAATCCCTTCGATACGTGAGTTTATATTTCAACTATCCACAACTCAGTTCCCAAAAGCCGCTTCTCGCCCAAATGCTCTCCTCCGTAGTGCCACCGACTAAGATGAGCAACTTCCACACAGGCATAAGCGTCCAAAGCTTATGCTTACCCGCTAAAGCCCCCGCGGCAAAAACAGAATGGAAACATTCAAACCCAAACGTCATTGTGTGAAATCTTTCCGGCGAAGGTGTGGACTAAGGCCCGGTACTCCAGGGAGAGGAGTTTAGTGAGTACCAGTCTCACAGTACCTCGATATCACACACACCCAATGTGTTGTGAATGAGGTCTGCATGATGCATTCTCCACTCCTGTATTCAAAAACGAACAAAATTTAAAAAATCTCGGGACGCAGCAAGTGCGTTATGGTAGCGAATTTTCTTTAAAATATTTTTAATAGCAAATGTCTTTCTTTGATGAAAGCAGCCATCAAACTTGGTTGCCTATATAGTAGAAACAATGTACCATATTTCATTGAAATAAATTTATTGTTTGAAAATATATAAACATTTTTCAAAAGTCTAGATGCAGCAAATGTGTTATGGAAGTCAATTTCCATAAAAATGTTTTTAATAGCAAATGCGAGTGGGCATCAATCTGATTACCGGTATATCCTATGTAGTAGAAACAATGTACAAATTTTATCAAAATTACTTATGGTTTGAAAATATACAAAAATTTTCCGAAAATAAACTTAAATATTGGTTTTCTATCCAACAAAGCTTACGTTAATAGCAAATTGAGTTATTGAAATTTAAAGGATTTAATGAAAATTCGGTAAATTTGCAGATTAGCTCCCGAACGCTTTTCAACAAATTGTTTTCAGAAACATTACTAGGACCCCACCTGGATGCACAGACCACAAGAATTTTTTTTGTTCACACCCCCAAGGAAGTTATGGGACTGGGAGTGAATGGGGGTGGTGTGCGGGGTAGGCAGGGTTTAAGGGGGATATGGCTTCAAGATGTAAAAAAGACAGCTTCCAAGCCCGCTTTATTCGAATTTTCTGCTAATATTTCCTTTTTACTACCTACCCCGCTCAGCACCCCTACTCACTCCTGGTCACGTAACTTCCTTGGGGGGTGTGAACAAGAAATTTTTTTGGGGTTTGTGGATTCAGGGGAGCCCTAGGCAGGTTACTGACAACAGTTTTTTGAAAAGAGTTCAGTTGCTAAACTGCAAATTTACCGAAAATTCGCTACCAAAACGCACTTACTGCGTCCAGTTTTTTTCTTACAGACGCATCATATTTCGAAAAAAATGCAAATATGCATTAACGAATTTGTTCTACAAAAATTAGCTAAAAAAAATTATGCACCCCTACTCACTCCTGGTCCCGTAACTTCCTTGGGGAGTGTGAACAAGAAATTTTTCTTGGGGTTTGTGGATCCAGGGGGTGGGGGGCTAGGCAGGTTTCTGAAAACAGTGTTTTGAAAAGCGTTCGGGAGCGAAACTGCAAATTTACCGAAAATTCGCTACCAAAACGCACTTACTGCGTCTAGATCTTTGTCTTACAAACGCATCATATTTCGATAAAAAGTTCAAAAATGCATTAACAAATTTGTTCTACGAAGATTAGCTAAAGAAAATTATACACCCCTACTCACTCCTGGTCCCGTATCTTCCTTGGGGAGTGTAAACAAGAAATGTTTTGGGGAAATAGGGGTGCTGTGCGGGGTAGGCAAGGTTTAAGGGGGATATGGCTTCAAGATGTGAAAAAGACAACTATCAAGCCCGTTTTATTCGCATTTTCTGCTTATATTTCCTTTTTACTACCCATCCCGCCCAGCATACCTATTCACTCCTGGTCCCGTAACTTCCTTGGGGGGTATGAACAAGACATTTTTCTTGGGTTTTGTGAATCCAGGAGGGGGGGTCTAGGCAGGTTTCTGAAGATACTTTTTTGAAAACCGTTCGGGAGCTAATCTGCAAATTTACCGAAAATTCGCTACCAAAACGCACTTACTGCGTCCAGATTTTTTTCTTATAAACGCATCATATTTCGATAAAAAATGCAAAAATGCATTAACAAATTTATTCCATGATAATTAGCTTAAAAAAATTATAGACCGTTAAGCCATAAACTTCCTTAAACCTACAAATAAATATCGAAAAAGCCACCAAACTTAACTAAACTGACAGCCAAAGCATCAGAGAAAGGGTCTATTTGAAATGGATATTCTGTAAATATTTTAGCAAAATGAAGGGCAATGACGGTTGAATCTGAAACTTAAGGGTTCGCAGAATACTCTTCTTGCAACATTTTCTTTTCACAAACGGTATTTGTTTTACATTCTTTGCCTAAACATTGCCAATTTTGACGTTTAATATTGCGAGTTTGACGTTTTGAGGAAAACTCCAAAATTTGTTGCTTTAACTACCCATAACTTCTTTGTCTTTAAAGATAGGAACCTAAATTTTGGTACAGAGAGTTCACTCTTTATAATACAAACGCGCGTACCAAATTCGGTTTGCCTTACTTTGTTATTTCCGGAGATATGAATTTTTTTATAAAGAAACTAAAAAATTTTTCAGGGAAACCTGGTCCGATTTTCCTGGCTAACGAACTTATCCAAGCCATTTGCAAAAGGAAGGTACTCTGCAAATTTTGTCAAGATCGGTCCATTATTTTTTGAGTTATCGGTCGGATATATATATATATATATATATATATATATATATATATATATATATATATATATATATATATATATATATATATATATATATATATAAACACAGATCTCCCCATAAGCGAATTTAAAAAAAAATTCGCTAAAATTACAACGGACGATGATGTGAAGTACCATGATCTTGATCGCACAATTTAAGGCAAATATCTATTACTGACTGTCGTTTTTTGATAAACTCATAACCTACCTTCAAAAAGCGTCCCATCTCCATAATATTGCAATAAGCACTCTTTGTATTTAGAGGTCATTGATCATGGGTAGACAACACGGGTTTAGAAGTAGAGACAATATTTGATGGCGTTACAAAATTTGTTATATGCTATTATGTGTAATGCCTGACGAAATCCTAAATCTTAGAAACAATGGTGTTCAGGAAGCGGAGGATAATTTATAGGATTAAATATCGTCGAACTAGGCAAATTGTAGACATAGGTAACGGTATAATTTTAACTATATTAAACTCACAAGACTCAACAATAACATTATAACTAACAAATTAATGAACCTAACGTAGACTGTTACATCGTGAATCTTAATTCAACAGTATTTTAATGTTTACATATTTAAATCACAATTGTCGCGTCTTTACATTTTGTGTGTGTTTTTTGTTTCTTTAACGTCGGCCTATTTCCGCGACTATGGCCAATAACCGACGCCAGGGCGCAGTTTCACCTCACTATCCTGGAAATTTTGCCGAACCCCTGCCTTTCTGTAAGGAGGGTAGGGATCTTTAACGTGCCCAACATCGCATGGGCGGAACGTGCAGACATTCAACTTGCTCAAATACCTCGGTTAATGTTAATTTTACAGTTTGTACTGAAAAAGTGAAAGGAGTACCCTGGGATCGAACCCAGTACTCTTCGGTTCAGAGGCACACGTTCTTACCCCTGAACCACCGAGGTTCTGTCTTTACATTTTAAGCAATCTGAATTAACCGTCTATACATCGTAAGAACTTATTTAACTAACTCATTATCACTCACTAAAATTAATCTCATTTATATTTACCAACAATAATACTGTTGCGTTTTGTCCGGGTTCTGGATAAGTGAGACTTTAAATTTTAACAAAACAACTTTATTTACTCTCTAAATATGGATACAATAAAAGTTCTAGAATCTCTCTCACAAAACACTTAGTTTATCTGGCCTTACAATCACTAATTTGTACAAAAGTCACTAATACACTGAAACTACAGTCGCTACTCTATAACACTTCACACTAGTTACTGCTTCTTCGAGCCAGTTCAACATTCTCTAACTGAACTGAACTGTCTGGCTTGCTTTCGCGTTTATATACTCGCCGTACCTCGTTTCTGGAGCGTTCCATTCCAGAAGGTTCCAGGACCTTCTCTTACTAGAAGGTTCTGTGAATACAGATCGTTCCCGTGTGTATACAGGGGGATGTATATACAGGTGATCCAAATGTGGTCATCACTCCTATGTTACACAAGAGGTGTTTCTGATAATATAAGATCTCTCTGCGTACACAGGGTGTAAGGGTTCTCTGCGCATACAGGGTGTGTATATAGAGTGTTTGGAATGTGCAGACCTCAGTTATCCGTTCCGACGGGGTACAAGTTGGTAACTTCGTTATTTCTGGTCCTAGAGGGTTGAGACTTCGCCTGAGGGGGGTCACCCCAGGCACCCCCAGGGGGATGGGGAGGCGGTGTTGTCAGATTGTGCAAAAATTCCCAGATGTTGGGGAAGTTCTGGATATGCGGCAACACTGCACCTACGTCTACTGAAGTGCTTCGTAACAATACTTAATTAGTTTACGACCTTCCAAACTGTTGACTTCAACATTCCTGCATACCTTCCCAATTTACTTTGTTTACTGTTTACCTTCTAAATGTGATATTTTCAATGTCAATCGATACAATTCTGACCTCTAATTATTTGCAATATTTACATTCCTTACTGTAAAGAATTAAACTGAACTACTTTTAATTATTACTTTAGTATTTTTAACAATTATGCTTCTAAGTCCATTACGGCCCTTCTGAAGACCTTTCCTGTTCTCTGAACAATTGGTGGTCTTAAAATTAGATCTTTCGACAACGACGTTAGTGAGCAAAATATCTTAATTTTTTCTTAATTCAAAATTTTCAAAGCAGTCACAAAAATAATTAATTGGATAAAATTTTATATTTACATCAAATGTCAGCGTTTTGCGTAACTGATCATAAAGTATGTCCTTTGCTGTGGTTTGCCAAGTGGCAGATATATTTAGTGTATCAAAAACTTAGTCCTAATTGGAGTTATTTAAAAAAACAAATCAATTTATTAAATCGTGTTCTGATATGTGAGGCAATTTCTCAATTACAGTAAAATAACAAGAATGTTTATGAAATCCAAGGTTTAATAGATTATAGGAACAGACAGTGACCAATGTGGACGAAATGGACAAGTTGACAATGAATGTGTGATTGTAAAGTGTATCAATACAGCTCGTCTAACTCGGTTAATTTACTCATCATGGCTATAGAGAGGAACGGCAGTAATTAGACCATATGCTGCCAGTAAATCCTCAACATATTCGCACGATCTTTTAACCCAAAAGCTAAAAGATCACCATGACATCATACGCCCGCTGCAAACAATAGTGATTCATAAACTGCGACATGTCCCTCTCTCTCTTATTCCGCTGTGTTTAGAAAAATAATGGTTTTAATTTGGTAAATTAGACGAATTGACAGCGTTCCTGCTAGAACGGAACAAATCAAAAGTACAATCACTTTGCTGCCAAGTCTGCGCTAGTCGTCTGTTAGGTTGGTTGACCTGCAAGTCTTCGCATTTTTCTAACATTAGGAATATACTGTGTGAATGAATAATTAATTGAACTTTTTTCAAAGATCGGTGACAGTATCGACAAATTAATTTGGCAGACTTGTGTATTCCTATGGCATATATAATAACTTTAGTGAATTTTCTTTAAAAAAAAAGACGGTTGAGGAGATCTATATATATATATATATATATATATATATATATATATATATATATATATATATATATATATATATATATATATATATATATATATATATATATATATATATATGAGACATACTTGGTTCTCGGGTTGAACCGCGTCCAGGATTTATGAAAACTCGACGTTTCGGCTGCTGTTTTGGAGCCATTTTCAAGAGGTAAAGGAAATATGTAGGGACACTCTAAGGCCTCAATCTGCCTACTCCTTAGAGTGGCGGACAAAGGTGGGTAAAGGAAACATGTAAGGACACTCTAAGGCCTCAATCTGCCTACTCCTTAGAGCGGTGGACAAAGGTGGGTTGGGTTGTTGCAGCTCAATTACGGGGCCTTAATCTGCCTACTTCCCAAATCTCGCCGGATATCATCTGTGAGGTCTCAGTGTGTTCAACCCTATACCTCAGAGAGATCTCAGAGGGACCTAGGGTTGAACACATTGAGATTTGGGGAGTAGGCAGATTGAGGCCCCGTAATCGAGCTACAACAACCCAACCCACCTTTGTCCACCGCTCTATGGAGTAGGCAGATTGAGGCCTTAGAGTGTCCTTACATATTTCCTTTACCCACCTTTGTCCACCACTCTAAGGAGTAGGCAGATTGAGGCCTTAGAGTGTCCTTGCATATTTCCTTTACCCACCTTTGTCCACCACTCTAGGAGTAGGCAGATTGAGGCCTTAGAGTGTCCTTACATATTTCCTTTACCTCTTGAAAATGGCTCTAAAACAGGAGTCGAAACGTCAGGTTTTCATAAATTCTGAACGCTGTTCAACCCGAGAACCAAGTATATCTCACACTAAAGACCGCGGAAATCTTTCTGAACATATATATATATATATATATATATATATATATATATATATATATATATATATATATATATATATATACACATGATGTTTCACGTAGCCCGTTCGTTATAAAATTTTTGGTTTCCCGAAATCGTATTATGATGAAATTTGAAGTCTAAATGAAACATTTACAAAATGGCGGTACTTCCGGAAATACCGGAAATCGGCGCCATCTTTGTTTTATTTAATAGAAATACCCCAATTTGATTCCACGCCTGGATTCTACGTCAAATTCTGAGTTCAGAACGTTGCAGTTGTCAAAATATATCTATCATATTTTTTGACGTATGTCACATTTTTCGCAAAAAATTGACGTTGCAGAGGTCCATTAAGAAATTCCCAACTTTTGAACCATCGAATGTAAATAATTGAATTTTTATGTGCTAGCTCAACCATTTCCAAATGAGATGTTTTGGGACGATCAGGATAGCACATACTGACAATTGTGTAAACAGAATCGACTGCTACAAGGCAAAATGAAATATTTACAAAATGGCGATACTTTCCTAAATATCGGAAATCGGCGCCATTTTTTTTTAATAGAAATACCCCAATTTGATTCCACGCCTGGATTCTACGTCAAATTCTGAGTTCAGAACGTCCCAGTTGTCAACACTTATCTGTCATAGTTTTTGACATATGTCATATTTTTCGCAAACAACTGACGTTGCAGAGGTCCATTAAGAAATTCCCAACTTCTGAACCATCGAAAGTAAATAGTTGAATTTTTATGTGCTAGCGTAACCATTTCCAAATGAGATGTTTTGGGACGATCAGGATAGCGCACACTGACAATTGTGTAAACAGAAGAAGTGATTTGAAAAACCTAAATAGTATTTTCTCCTATTTGGCCAGAATTGATGACGATATGAGAGACCTGAGATTTTTCAGAAATGGTGAGATTACTGACACATGATATTTTCTTCTTTTACGCATTAAATATAAGTACACTTGGATAACACCCAAATCACCACAACACATATTTCAGAGACCTTACGATCGTTTCGTTGACCAAGTCAACATCTTCAGAGGAAGTAAAATTCTGTGAACGATCGTAAGGTCTCTGAAATATGTGTTGTGGTGATTTGGGTGTTCTCCAAGTGTACATATTAGTGCCCATCACAGGTTCCAGTTTTCACATAGTGTATTAAATATAAATAGTCACAAATTATAAAATCTGTGACTTACGTCTGAGTTAGTGCGTAGTTAAAAAAAAATGCAAAATTAAATGTGGATATTTCAAGTGTCTAAGGTCGGTCTGTGCTGCTGTTTTTCTCTATGATTTTCCTGTACTTTTTCACATGTCTGTTGCTACTATGAATGTCAATTTTAAATGACGTGTGCCTCCTTGTCGTTTGTTGTTTGTTTACGAATTGAATATGGTGCTGACATATTTTTTATTTATTTAACTGGGTATGTAGACTGACCGTATGCCAGTGCAGGTGCCAAATGTATGTTCGTTTGCTTTGTCTCGAACGATAGAATGAGCGGTCGCCTTTCCTCATGTGATGGTCCACGTGAATTGATGTAAGAACTTTCATAATAACCGCACATTGTCATGGCGAGTTTGTTTCTATTGTTTTTAAGAAGTTATTTTGAATCAATAGCTAACTGCATTCTGAAACTGTTGTCCGGCTTTTACAAGTATTTTATAGAGTTTCCGTTTTAACAGTTTTAACGATCTCAACGTTTTGTATATCTATAAGTGTGCTGATAATTGTGTTTTTATTATCGTAGCCCTGATGAAGCGGTCAAGAAACTACGAAACCTAGGCTTGTTGAAGCTAAAGAGCATTTCTAAGTGAACAGTCTTGTAAACCTCAGAAGTCCCAATTACTCACCATTTTGTTTGAAAACGTAGTCGGAAATGACTTCCATCGAATATATGTATATATATATATATATATATATATATATATATATATATATATATATATATATATATATATATATATATATATATATATATATATGTTTGTGTGTGTGTGTCTGTGTGTGGATATATACACATATAAAAATGGAAACTGACCCCGGATATGGATTTAAGGGGACCTAGTTCGTACTCATTTGAAGAACTTTTTTCAAAATTCAGTTCGGATCATCCCATAAGTAAATTTTTTCGACGAAAATTTACTAATAAACGATGCGATAAATGTCTCGAAGTCGATTGTGGAATCTTTAAAAATATTTTCAAGGTATTGCTATAATTTGATATTTATATTAGCGAATTTTCATTTAGAAAAATTCGCTAATAGAGAGTTCACGATGAAAAGCTCAAGTTTTTCCGGTGGAAAATCAGGGAAAACTTTTTTAAAACGCTATATTTTTGTAAGTATCAGAGTAACTGGAATAAGACTTTACATGTGGCTAGAAATAGTGCAAATAAACTTATGCTGTGAGTTTTGTCATTTGGGACACAATATTTAGAGTTTTTTCCAAATTAAAAATAAAATCCCAAAGACATGCATTGAAACGACTTAGTGGTTAAAGTCCAATGCCTGACAGATAGCTAACTGCCACACGTAGATTGATTCATACAACAGGTATAAACCATACGTCAACGGTAACCATACTAAACATACACCAGGCATAAAACATACTACTCGAACTAACAATCGTAAAATCTCGGCCGCAGTTATGGAAAATGACACAAGACATGAAATTAAAAATTTCCCAAGTGATTGTTATTTAACTGGGGGACTCAATCAATTATTAAAATATACTTTACTTGTATTTATTAACGGCCCCAAATACAGTTATAGCGCAGGGTAGATATATTATGCTGTCGTATAATATAGCAGAAATGTAAACAAAATCAAGCCAAGTCTCTATAAAAATGATTCTAAAATAGTTTGTTTCATCTTTAAACTTAAAGATAAGACGTCATATAAGACCGAAAGAGTCGTGGGATGTGTTTCAATGGTAATTCTACTAATTCTGTAATTAATTGTTACGTATACTTTGAATATAATATCCCGGGCATGAAGCGGATCTACAGTATCACGCAAATAAAACGTTAGTTGAAGTGTGCCTAGGTGGCGCAAGGGGCATCGCGCTTGCCTCCTAAGCGGAAGGTTACGCGATCGAATCCAACTTGATTAATGTAGGTTTTTTATGTTTAATTTTGACATTTGGAGAAACAATAGTGCACAGATTTCATACCTTTTGAATGAGATCTCATTTTCGTTTAAAACGACTAAATAAGTTTGTCACCTTTGAGTCTGAACTTATAATTTTGTTATTGTTGATATTGTAAAAACCAGTTTGATTGGGTTGACTAAAACGAAATCATACTGGCGATTAATAAGAAAAAATAGCTGTTACGTTTATAATGGCAGATACATTGCATTTCTAATTATGAATTAAGTTTCCTTCTGGAAATCTTCTATATCACTTAAATGAAATTTGTAATACAAGTTTCTTACACTATCTACAGATATAGCAAAATTTAGTTCTTTAGCTTCATAGAAAATTGAACTTTTGGCATTTTTCTCAAAAGGAGTTAGAACGCAAGACTTTTTAGTGAATTTTCTTTAAAAAAATTCACTAATGAGGAGATCCCGACTTTTGAATTTTGAAAAAATTTCTTCAAATGAGCGCTATTTAGGACCCCCGGAACCCAAATCCGAGGTCAGTTTCAGACTTTATACGTTTATATGTATATATATATATATATATATATATATATATATATATATATATATATATATATATACATATATATATATATATATATATATATATATATATATATATATATATATATATATATATATATATATATATATATATATATTTATATATATATATATATATATATATATATATATATATATATATATATATATATATATATATATATATATATTTATGTGTCACACCTATAACTTAAAAAATAATGGACTGATTTTGATAAAACTTGGTGAGTACCTTCCTTTTGCAAGTGGCTTGAATAAGTTCGTTAGCCAGGAAAATCCGCTGAGGTTTTCCCGAAAAATTTTGTGTTTTCTTTCGAAAAAAATCGATTTTTTTTATATTTTCAAAATTAACTAGGTAAGGAAAACGAAATTTCACACGCGGGTTTATATCATTATAGGCAAGTTACACACGAAAATTTAGCTCTGTAGGTTAAAGGACAAAAAAGTTACAGGCATTTAAAGAAAAATAAATTTGGGTTCTCCTCAAAACGTCAAAATCGCGATTTTAAATGTCAAAATTGGTGAGTACCTTCCTTTCGCAAGTGGATTGGATAAGTTTGTCAGCCAGGAAAATCCGCCGAGGTTTTCCCGGAAAATTTTGTAAGGGCAACCAAATTTTTTACGCGGGTTTATATCATTATAAGAAAGTTACCTACCAAAATTTAGCTCTGTAGGTCAAAAGACAAAAAATTTAAACAAAAATAAATTGGAGTTTTTCACAAAACGTCAAAGTTGCGATTTAAACGTCAAAATTGGCAACATTTAGAAAAAGAACTTGAATCTAATACGGGCTATGGAAATAAAATGTCTCAAGAAGAATGTTTTACAAACCCTGATGTCTTAGTTTCAACCGTCATTGTCCTTCATTTTAATAAAATGTTTCCAGAAAATTCATTTCAAATAGACCCTTTCTTTGACGCTTGGCAGTAGTCTTAGCTATAGAGTTTATCGTTAATGGTATATAATTTTTGTAGAATTTTCGTAAAAAAAATCAATAAAACTCAATATATCTGTTATTATACAAGATATGAAAAAAATTTGTATATATTAATTATAGGGTGTCTTGAGCTACATCTTAAAACAATATTTCTACAATCACAGGGTGGCCCATAAGTCGTTGGTGGTACAAATTTCCTTTTTTTGTAATCAAACACGCCTTATGTTATTGCATTTTTGCATTTTCCATCGAAATATAATGCATGTTTGTAAGAAAAAAAATTCTGGAGGCAGTAAGTGCGTTATGGTAGCGAATTTTGATCAAATGCTTAATATTTGTATAGCTCAATTTGCTATTAACCTATAAGGTTGACCAAGAAACGAGTTTTTTCGGGAACACTTTAAGTTTACTTTCGGAAATTTTTGTACATTTTCAAACAATAAAGTTATTTTGATGAAACATGGCACATTGTTTTTACTATATAGATTATACTGGTAACCAAATGTGATGCCTGCTTTCTTTAAAGAAAACACATTATTGCTAGTAAAAAATAGTTTTTATGAAAATTCACTACCATAACGCACTTGCTGCGTCCAGAGTTTTTGATAATAGAGAGATATCGATGGTACCACTTTCGATAAAAAAATTCAAATGTGCGCGTACAAGGACCTCTAAAATCGATTTTCAAGGTCTGTATAAGTTTAAAGTACTAACTTTACTAATATGCCGTATAATAATAGTGTGCAATTCGTATGAAAATTCATTACTATAACGCACTTGCTGCGTCCCGGAATTTTTATTGTTTGTTGTAGAAATAACAAAATAGAAAACGTGTTTTCACTTTTTTGGACACCTGTATCTCGAAAAAGAATCATTACGGACTTTGATTTATGGAAACTTTTTTCTTATTTTGACGTATGTGATACGTTCCTCAAATAATTCCCTCTCCTCCTGGAACACTTTGTATGTTAATGTATTTTTCAATATCATTACAGTAGACAAGTATTTCAACCTTAATTAGAGGTTTTACGATTTAATAATTATACATAAGTGATTTGACGTAACATATGTGCAGTTTATGGAGGAAGACCATTAAAATCCCAATTTTGTGTTGATACAACTACCACCATAATCCAGCATTAAAAAAATGCAATGCGGGATCCACTACAACCATCATTATAAATACTGAACTTGCTAGATTCTTAATTAATTTACACGACAGGAACAGCTGGATTAATGTTATCCTTTATCTACGTCTATCATCACATTACAGAAGGGTTCATTCGACCTCTATAACAATTTGAATGTTATAATGAATTAAATACGTTACGGGTGTCATAGCAACATGGAAAGCACGAAATAAAAAAGACGGTATATATGCTTTGTTTCTATTAAAACTTCTTCAACAAAAAATTACTTTTAAAAAGTAAGGAAACGATTTTCAGAAAATCTTTCCGCTTAAAATTTTGTTTCCTTACAGGCTTGCATTAAATTTCGATATATATATATATATATATATATATATATATATATATATATATATATATATATATATATATATAAAGTTTATTGAAATTAAAAATAGGAATATCAATAAATTAAACCATTTAATTAATGAAACTTTTAGAAAAATTAACATCCAAGATAACTGGATTAAAAATATCTCTGATACCGAATTACCTAGTGAAATAAAACATTTTTTGGCTTTAGGTTACAAATTTAGCATTTCTCCAAACAAGAATGACATATATCTTTCAAAATTTTTGTCTGAAATTGAATTTATAATTTCACAGTGTAATACTAGTAAACAGAATATGTACAGATCACAAGTAATTAACATTCTAACAAATTTTTATCAAAAAGAAACAAAGTTCACCTACCTAGAAATACTTTACAAAAAATCAGTTTCTTTTTTTAAATCACATAACAACCTTATAGTTACAAGATCTGACAAAGGCAATGTCACAGTTATTATGAATAAGGATCAGTATATTGAGCTTTCCAATTCTTTACTTTCTGACAAAAATTATTACAAAAAATTAACCACAGACCCAACATCCACCTTTCAACAAAAAGCTAATAAAATAGTTTCCAAATTAAAAACCAATAGTTTTATTACACAAGAAATGGCTAAAAAATTAACAATATGTAATCAGACGTGTCCAAAATACTATGGTCTTCCTAAAATTCATAAACCTATTTTATCTTTAAGGACAATTATTTCTTCCATAAATTCACCTAATAGTAAATTAGCTATACTAATCACTGAAATTTTAACAAAAGCTTACAATATAAACAATGATTATTACATAAGAGACTCTTTTCACTTTTCAGATTTTATAAAGGATGTTACAATTCCAGATAATTATGTAATTGTTAGTCTTGATATTGTTTCACTTTTTACTAACATACCACTTCAACTTTTTAAAGATAGAATTGAGAAAAGATGGGTTTCTATTTCTCTAGAAACATCCATTCCAAAAAATACATTTTTTGAAATAGTTGATTTTATTTTTAACTCAAGCTATTTTGTTTTTGAAAACACATATTATAAACAAATTTTTGGAACTCCAATGGGTGCTTGTATCTCTCCAATTATTGCACAATATGTTATAGATGATTTGCTTGAAACATGTATACCAAAATTAAATTTCAATATTCCTTTTTTAAAAAAATATGTTGATGACATTATTTTTAGTATTCCTCTAAATTAAACAACACACATTTTAGAGGTTTTCAATTCTTACAACCAATATATTAAATTTACATTAGAAGAGGAAACAGATAACAGTGTACCATTCCTAGATACAAAATTAATTAGAACAAACGATAACATAATTTTAGATTGGTATATAAAACCAACTAATTCTCAAAGATATATTAATTTTCATTCAGATCATTTATTTAAAACTAAAATTAACATTTTATTAGGTTTAAAAAATAGAATATTAAAGATATGCCATCCTTCTTTCCACGAAAAAAATTTAAGAAAACTTTTTAATATTTTTGTTAAGAACTCTTATCCTCCCAAACTACTTAATAAACTTTTATACAATTTTTCAAACAATCACCATTACAATACAAGACAATCTCTACAAACAGTATCAAATTTATCTGACAGACATAACATCCATATAATCTCGAGTTCGGAAACATCTAACTTTTTTTACATATCTATCCCATACATTAAAAGTATTTCCAATAGGTTAAAGTTTATATTTAAAGATGAAACCAATTTTAAAATAACGTTTCGATATTCAAAAACAATTAATAACATTTTCAGTAAACTCAAAAGTAAGGATGAAATTTCCAAAGTGTCTGGAGTGGTGTATTGTATTCCATGTAATAATTGTAGTTTAAGATACATTGGCCAAACAAGCAGAGTCCTTAAAGATAGGTTAACACAGCACAAAAGTGACATACGTTTACAAAAAAGAACTTGCGCTCTATCAGAACATAATCTCGACACTGGCCATAATATAAATTTTAGTAATGTTTCTATTTTACACTGTGAAACCTTAAGTAATAAAAGAATGTGTTTAGAAGAATTTGAAATTACTTTTAACGAAAATTTAATAAACTTAAAGAAAGATAATAATTTTAGAAATCACTACCCCTTTTTATATTTCCTAGACAAAAACAAAAAACAAATTCAATTAAACAATATTTAGCTTTATATGTCAGTTTGGCATTTATTAGACTTCAATCAAATTCATCAAAAGGTTTTCTTTTTATGTTTGTTATTAGATAAATAGTTTAGTAGAACTCATGTTATATGTAAGTATTTTAAACTTTTATATTTTTTCCAAGTAAATTGTAAACTTTTTTCTTTCCATGTTAGCCTTGATAAAGGAATAAATTTTTCCGAAAGCTCGGCGTATAATAAAGAGTTTTATTCTACAACTGACGGCGTTCCCACAATTTTTTGATAAATAAATAAATAAATAAATATATATATATATATATATATATATATATATATATATATATATATATACAGCGTGTAAATAAATAAGTGCGAAAAAATCAAGGGATGATTCCTTGTCGAAAAATAGAGGTGTCTTTCATATAAAAAAATTCAATTTGAGCATCCCTTGTTCAGATACAGCCCCTTTAAGAGGCCGTTTTCATTTTTTTTTTCCAAAAACGACGAAAGTTACGAAAATGAATACGAAATGAAAAATCACTAATGAGGAGACCCCAACTTTTGAATTTAGAAAAAAATCCTTGAAATGATCGCGAACTAGGCCCCCTAGAACATCCAGAGTCAGTTTCAAATTTTATATGTTTATATATATATATATATATATATATATATATATATATATATATATATATATATATATATATATATATATATATATATATATATATATATATATATATATATATAAACGACGAAAGTGACGAAAAGGAATACGAGCGGACTTTCTCTGCAACAGAGAGAGGACTCATTTACTATTTCCGTGATGTTCCCCTATGGTTGCAAGGGGTAGAAAAAGACACCCCTAAAACTTGTTCCTCATGAAACTTTTTTCCTGATCCACACTGAGCAATAAAAACTTCGTTTTGAATAATTTGTATTTAATTTAATTGATTTATTTTCAACAAAAAAACCCTCCTGTGATTTTTCGGTAAAGTCAACCGTTTCTGAGAAAAAAATTATTTATTATCAAGCACATGGTATGATTCGCATAAAATGGCATGTTATTCAAATTTAAATATGAATGAATTAGTACGAAAACCTACAAGAGGTGATTATTTGTCAAAAAATAAGGTGAGTTTCCAGATAAAAATTTTTCGTTAAGAGCAACCCTTGTTCAGATACAACCCCTTGAAGAAGGCATTACATAATGTTTTTTTTTCGCGAAAATATCGAGAGTTTCAAGAATGAATTTAAGGCGAAATTCTCTGTCCTCAATAAGGCACTCAATACTCAATTTTACTGGTGTTCCCTATGGTTGCTATGGGTAGAAAAACCGCCCTCTAAAGTTTGTTTCTCTTTGTTCAATTATGCTATTTGTAAATTCTTTGTTGATAGCTTAATTCATTCTGAACAAATATTACCTGTAATGTTCTTGTAAAAATCAACGACTTATGAGGAAAAATAATGTACTATCAAGTACATAGTGTGATTCAAGTGGCATATTATTAAAACTTGAATTTACCTACTGTCTAGGTGGCTTTCATGTTGAAACTTTTATCGGAAACCAAATTTAACGTCATTAAATAGAATAAAATTAAACCTAATGTAATAAATCAAACATAAACTATCAAATGAAATCATACCTAATGTTGGAAACGACCACCTTCAGCCATTAAACATGACTGTAGTCGTCGACGCATTGATTCACGTATGCGGTCAAAAATCCCAGAAGTTTCTTGAATACTCCTGCATGAAGCAATGATGCGCTTCCTCAAGTCTTCCACGTCTTCAACATGAGTATTATACACTAGAGTTTTTAAGTGGCCCCAAATACAAAAATCTAAAGGATTCAAGTCCGGAGATCGTGCTGGCCAAGACCGAAATCCACCTCGCCCTATCCAGCAATGTGGACATGCTTCATTCAAATATTGACTTGCTCCAGTACTAAAATAAACGGGATCCCCGTCATGCATGAACCACATAGTCAATTTGTCACCTAAGGGAATATTTTCAAGCAATAATGGAAGCGCTTCTCTTAAAAATTGGCAGTATGTATCTCCATTTAATCTTGGTGGTAGAAAATATGGACCAATTAACCAATTACCAATACACCCAACCCACACATTTAAAGAGAAATGTTGTTGGTGATGCGCTTCAATTATAGCGTGAGGGTTTTCTTCTGACCATATGTGATTATTATGATAGTTAATTATGGCTTCTCTTGAAAAATTCGCTTCGTCTGTGAATAGAATATGCTTCAGAAGTTCAGGAATTTGTTCAATCGTGTCCAACACCCACACGCAGAATTCCAGACGATTCGGAAAATCTCGTGGTAATAGTGCCTGTACGCGTTGTACGTGGTAAGTATATAAGAGCTGCTCCTTCAAAATGGCGAACACAGTCATATGATTGATATTCAACTGCAAAGCAATTTTCCTGGTACTGATCTCAGGTTGCTCACAGTGGCGATTTCTCCTAGTGAGCTAGGTGTGCGCCGCACACCCTAAAATATAATTTAAATGTGCACAGTTAAATATGTTTTATTTCTTTTTCCCTTAGTCTTAATACACTACATATGTTATGACAATCGATTTAATTTACTTATTTGATTTCATAAATAGTCGGTTAATAGTGACTTGGAATGAAGTCGGCACCACGTCTTCATTCAGAAAATATGAGTAGGTCAATAGCAACTGGGAATGAATTCGGGTCGGGTTAGGTGTGCTTTGTTATTTCCGAACAACTTCACTCGACAGAGCTGTATTGGTATACAATACAGTCCCCCACCCATGTGTTTAAAATAGTAAGGAAATACCATTCGTTTTAACACTGCAGTGAGCGGTAAAAATACCGCTCAAGACAAATGAATGGAACGCCGGTTTAACAAACATTGTGATAGCATTATTTACAAACATTACAACTGCGCTTGCCTGGACCACAGTATTCTAGAATTAAAGACTATAATACATTTTAGTAAATTTTCGTAGAAAAAATTCACTAATGGGGAGATCTCGACTTTTGAATTTTGAAAAATTGTTTGCAAATGAGCGCGAACTAGGACCCCTAGAACCCATATCCGGGGTCAGTTTCAATTTTTATATATAAGAATTTAATTTGAGTCAAGTTTTAAAATATAGAAATTTTTGATTAAAATGAAGAAACTGATTTCAAGTACCATCCATATTTCTAGAAATTGTAATGGTACATAATGAGGTGAGGTAATTTTAGAGATTAGAAATCAGATGACAGAACTTTAGAACAATTGACATTTAGATTAAAATTTAGTCAAAATTGCATCATTTGATCATTTGCAGTCACAAGTTTAGACTTATTTGTAAGATGCTTTGTACTATTTATATAATAATAAACTATAAACTTTATATATATATATATATATATATATATATATATATATATATATATATATATATATATATATATATATACATAGGTATCACACCGATAACTCAAAATATAATCGGCCGATTTTGATAAAATTTGGTATGTACCTTCCTTCTGTAAATGTATTGGATAATTTCGTTAGTCAGGAAAATCGGACGAGTTTTTCCGGGAAATTTTTGAGTTTTTATTCGAAAAAAATTTGTATCTCAAAAAATAAAGAAGATAAGATAACCAAATTTGGTAGGTAGGTTTACGATATAAAAGTTAAACTATATACCAAAATTTAGATTTCTATGTAGCAAGATAAAAAAGTTATAATAAAATATTTTGTGCCAGATCATTTCTATAAAAATTCACTACCATAACGCACTTGCTGCATCCAGGATTTTTACACATTTTATTATTTAGTACCATATTAACATTGAACTACTTTTATTGTTTACAGTTTTCACCCCGTTCCGGACAGTGCTAACGCTAACACAAATTTGTGTGAAGAGAAGGGCTTGATAATAATACCATGTTCTTTTCGTGTTTTAAAGTTTTAAGTGACTTTTTAATTTGTTAGTGTTGCAGTGGGAAATTAATTTATTTATCTACGTATCATTCCCATATAGGTCGAATATATATATATATATATATATATATATATATATATATATATATATATATATATATATATATATATATATATATATATATATATATATATATATATATATATATATATGTACATTTAGTGTTAATAATTTTTAAAACCACCACTAACAGCAACTCGTTACCGCACACCCGAACATTTTGGTCAGGAGACGCCACTGGTTGCTCATCGACTAGATCAAGTACTGCTTCTTCTAATGCTGGTGTTCTAACATCACGTTGGCGACCACAATCATGTTTCTTTACTTCAAATGTGCCAGTTTCTCACAATCGTCGTTGAATCTGTGGAAGTGTGATGAGGAGTCACGCGTTGAGGATACATTTCTGCATATTTTCTGGAAGCCTCTAAGAAATTACCATTACCAAGACCATAAACAAAAAGCATATCGGTCATTTCTGCGCTTGTATAAACCATCTTAACGAATTCGCCCAACAAAGCCTTTACAAACACAGTCCCTCAAACAATAAACATATTAAGTAGAAAACAAAAACAATTTAGTTGTCAAAATAAAATATCAGCATGACAGACGCCTAATAGATACAATAAAATTTGAATAACATGCCATTTTATGCGAATCATACTATGTGCTTGATAATAAATAAATTTTTTCTCAGAAACAGTTGACTTTACGGAAAAATTACAAGAGGGCTTTTTTTATTGAAAATAAATCAAGTTATCCAAAACGAATTTTTTATTGCACAATGTGGATCAGGAAGAAAGTTTCATGAGAAACAAATTTCAGGGGTGTCTTTTTCTACCCCTTGCAACCATAGGGAACATCACGGAAATAGTCAATGAGTCCTCTCTCTGTTGCAGAAAAAGTCCGCTCGTATTCCTTTTCGTCACTTTCGTCGTTTATTTATATATATATATATATATATATATATATATATATATATATATATATATATATATATATATATATATATATATATATATATATATATATATATATATATATATAATTATATAAACATATAAAATTTGAAACTGACTCTGGATGTTCTGGGGTTCTAGGGGGCCTAGTTCGCGATCATTTCAAGGATTTTTTTCTAAATTCAAAAGTTGGGGTCTCCTCATTAGTGATTTTTTTTTAAAGAAAAATCACTAAAGGTATCCGGATAACAAAGTTCTATTTGCCTGCACATAGAACTTGGTTACACAAACAATACAAGCAAAATAGATAGAACTAGTTTACGCTGAATATGAGTGTAAAAATGTATAGATAGGACTTTGTCAAACTACTGACTCCCTTATTAGTGAATTTTCTTTAAAAAAATTCACTAATGAGGAGATCCCGACTTTTGAATTTTGAAAAAATTTCTTCAAATGAGCGCTAATTAGGCCCCCCAGAACACATTTCCGGGGTCAGTTAAAATTTTTATATGTTTATATATATATATATATATATATATATATATATATATATATATATATATATATATATATAATATATATATATATATATATATGTATGTATCACACCGATAACTCAAAAAATAATAGGCCGATTTTGATCAAATTTGGTGAATACCTTCCTTTTGCAAATGGCTTGGATAAGTTCGTTAGCCAGGAAAATCGGTCCAGGTTTTCCCGGAAAATTTTGTGTTTTCTTTCAAAAAAAATTATATCTCCGGAATTAACAAAGTAAGGGCAACCAAATTTGGTACTCCGATTTACATCCTTATGGGTAAGCTACATACCAAAATTTAGCTATGTATGTCGAAAGACAAAAAGGTTATAGGCATTTAAAGAAACATAAATGGAGGTTTTTCACAAAACGTCAAAGTTGCGATTTAAACGTCAAAATTGGCAACATTTAGGAAAAGAACTTGAATCTAATACGGGCTATGGAAATAAAGTGTCTCAAGAAGAATGTTTTACAAACCCTGAAGTCTTAGTTTCAACCGTCATTGTCCTTCATTTTAATAAAATGTTTCCAGAAAATTCATTTCAAATAGACCCTTTCTCTAACGGTTGGCAGTAGCCTTAGCTATAGAGTTTATCGTTTAATAGTATATAATTTTTGTAGAATTTTTGTAAAAAAATCAATAAAGTTCAATATATCTGTTATTATACAACATATGAAAAAAATTGTATATATTAATTATATGGTGTCTTGAGCTACATCTTAAAAAATTATTTTTACAATCACAGGGTGGCCAATAAGTCGTTGGTGATACAAATTTTCTTTTTTTTTTTTAATCAAACACGCCTTATGTTATTGCATTTTTGCATTTTCCATCGAAATATAATGCATGTTTGTAAGAAAAAAAATCTGGACGCAGTAAGTGCGTTATGGTAGCGAATTTTGATCAAATGCTTAATATTTGAATAGCTCAATTTGCTATTAACCTATAAGGTTGACCAAGAAACGAATTTTTTCGGGAACACTTTAAGTTTACTTTCGGAAATTTTTGTACATTTTCAAACAATAAAGTTATTTTGATGAAACATGGCACATTGTTTTTACTATATAGATTATACTGGTAACCAAATTTGATGCCTGCTTTCTTAAAAAAACATACATTATTGCTATTAAAAAATAGTTTTATGAAAATTCACTACCATAACGCACTTGCTGCGTCCAGAGTTTTTATGAGACAAGTTTCGTTGGAAGTACAACAGTAAAGAGATTTTTGCTGTTAGAACCATGTTAGTGTTAAAATCTGAAAATTGACGAAAAATGCAGTTAGAACTTTGTTATTCCAATGCCGGTATTTAATACCGACACTGAATGCCAAATTTTCTACTACTATAAGTTAACAACAAGAAAATATATGTTCGGAGAACAATAAGGATTGCAGAAGGGCAGTAGTAGGCGTAGAAATATAATTGTTAAGAACATTCAATTTATAATTAAAAGTTAGTTATAGGAAAATTTTCTACACCAAGCAATGTAAATATTGCATATAATTATAGGTCAGAAATGTATCGATAACATTGGCATTGAAACGATTACATTGTTATGTGAATAGTAAACAAGGTGAAATTGCAGCGTACAAGGAATGCATGACTGCTGAGGTCTGCAAATTATGTAGGATGAAAACCGATTAAAAACTATAAGTAGTATTTGTTGATAAACATTAGCGAGACTGTTAATTAGATTTTTAAGATGTAAAGACGCGAGACCTGTGATTTTAATTATGTAAACATTAGAGAGACTTTTCAATTAAGATTCAGTATATAAAGAGTTCGGTTTTAAAATTCATTCAGTTAAGTTAGTTCGTCAGCATTGTTAAGTTTAGTGAGTTTATTAAAGTTTTATTAGATCGTTACTAAGTCTAAATTCGCCTAGTTCGACAAGTTAAATCCCCAGTTATCCTCCGCTCCTTAAACATATATTTTGGTTATCTAAATTATATATATCGTCTGGAACAGCCAAATGGAATAAATTCAATATCTCAATTATTGTGCCTATTTTTAAAAAAATCCTGAAACCCGTCAATTTTATGTTACAAAAAAATAACATCCCGCAACGTGAGAACCTCACCCCCAAATTCAACCCCCTTCGAGTTACAGTTGATACCTCATTTGAAACATCCATTTATTATCTATTTAAAAATGCTATGGTTTTAAAATTTAATGCAAAAATTAACAGAAAAAAAACAAATTCATTTGACTGACGAACTACACTACAACACACTAAAAAATTAATAACTAATCGCGTATCATTCTTGATAATGAGGAAAAATAACAAACTCATCTTAATGTAGAAGACCCTCAAAATGCATGCCTTAAACGTCTTGGCAGAATCCTAGTCGTACCTAAATAAAAATCTCTTCTAACGTTATCCAACATCTGAGGCGTGACGGACCTAATCGCAATCGCTCCTTAAGTTAGTTAAATCGGGCGGTTCAGTTTTGCACACTATACTTTTCACAAATTTCGATAAGAAGAAGTCTAATAGTGTAAGATCGTGTGATCGTGCAGGCCATTCTAACGATCCTCGCTTCCTTATCCACCGATTTGGAAATATTGTATAAAAGTTAGGTCAAGGAGCAGAATAGGTTTATTTCTTCCAATGAAGATCCAGTCGCAAAGATATAGTTTGTAAGCTCCCTAAGCCTTTCAGATTCACGACAGGTCGCTTTGAAAATATGTTATCTTTTAACAACGCAGACTTGAGTGAATTCACTTTGCATTTAAAAATTAAAAATAGACATAATATTGTTTCTTATTGTTTATTTCTGAATAAAATAATAGTATTTGCTCTATCTTTTTTAGAAGACGCAGTTAAAATACTGTTTACCTACTGTAAACACCATAGTCCAATTATTTTCATCATATAGGTAATACACCTACATTGAGCATTGCCAAATGAAGTCACCAGTTAACCTTACCTGTTGGTCCACTTAACCTTACCAGTTAGGTTAGTTGGACCATTTGCAAGAAATGAAAAATATATTTATTATGCAGATGTACCACCTAATATGTCTATGAAACCCTAAGGAGTAGGTACTTCAAGGGATGATTGACATATGCACGCAGATAAAATTCAACATTATTGAGAAAATCCGTTTTTACATGGTTAAAAAAAGTGGACCATTTAACCCCTCTCTCCCCTATATAAAAATGACTCTAAAATAGTTTCTTTTATCTTTAAACTTAAACATAAAACGTCATATAAGACCGAAACAACCCTTGAATGTGCTTCAATGGCAGTTCTACTAATTCTGTAATTAATTGTTACGTATACTCATATACTACCCCGGGTATGAAGCCTATGTCAAGTATCATGTATACAAAACGTTAATTGACGTATCAGCAGATAGCGCATTGGAAGCGCGCTGGACTGCTACGCAGAAGGTTACATGATCGAATCCAGCTCGATGAATGTATGGTTTATATGTTTTATTTTGACATTTGGAGAAACAATAATGCACAGATTTCATACGTTTTGAACAAGATCTCATTTTTGTTTAAAACGCCTAAACAAGTTTGTCACCTTTGGGTCTGAGATTATAAATTTCAGCAGACATTTTGTTATTGTTGATATTGAAAAAAACCGGTTTGATTAGGTTGACTAAAACGAAATCATACTGGCGATTAATAAGGAAAAATAGCTGCTACGTTTATAATTTGGTAGATACTTTACTTTTATAAATATGAATTAAGTTTTCTTCTGGAAATCTTTTGTGCAACTTTAATGAAATTTGTAATACAAGCTTCTTTTAAAGAGATTTCTATAAATTTGATTCATGAACTTTATTTTAAACATGGATTTCATTATAAAATCGCTGATTTATTTTTTACACCTATGGTGTCGTTTTCGCTGGAATGACACAGCTGCTGCATCTTTAACAATTATTTTTCTTTCCTCTTGTGCATTCGTGTTCTTTTCTTTATACCAATTACCTGATAAAGCTTTGTATCCAGTACTTTTGTACAGAACGAATGCAACGTGACCTTGATAATCAAATATCAAAACGTTTTTGCCGTGTTTCTTTTGTAAGTATTTTTTGATGGTACGAATATCATGTACATCTCCAGAATGAATTTACTTCAAAATTTCTGAGAGCTTGAATTGACAATCGTCACTCGCAGACATAACATCGATAAGGCCCTGGATAATGTCGTCAATTTGCAATTTATGTCCGCGTTTTCCATGGCAAGGTACAGGATTTTTGAGATTTACGAAGCAACGTTTGTGGTATTTCAAATTTTCTGAACCCTCATAAATGTTATTAATGCGTTCAATAACTTCCTTTGCATAATCATCTTCTCAATCTGCCAAAAAACCAAGTACACTATTTTTTACTTTGGCAAAATTATACACCGAATGGATCGTTTCTCGGAGATGTTTTCTTCTTTTTTTTATTGGTTTCCAACCAATCAGCAGATATCGTTTCATCGCAAAGAAAACATTTCGGTGGAATAACTGAGGTTTAAATTTAACAGTTGTGTACTTGTTTTTTTTATTTGTGTTATTATTATTATTATATCTATTACTATATCTATCAAACTTGAGACACAAATGTAATACACCAAACAAACATTTTTAAAAGTGTGTGTGTGTGTTTTTGTTTCTTTTACGTCGGCCTATTTCGGCGACTATGGCCAATCACCGACGCCAGGGAGTAGTTTCACCTCACTATCCTGGAAATTTTGCCGAACCCCTGCCTTTCTGTAAAGAGGGTAGGGACCTTTAACGTGCCCAACATCGCATGGACACGGGACCTACGGCTTTACGCCCCCTCCGAAGGGCGGAACGTGCAGACATTCAACTTGCTCGAATACAATGCCAGAACCTCGGTTGATGTTAATGTTGCAGTTTGTACTGAAAAAGTGAAAGGAGTACCCTGGGATCGAACCCAGTACCCTTCGGTTCAGAGGCTCACGTTTTTACACCTGAACCACCGAGGTTCTCATTTTTTAAATGCACCTACTACTTAATCACTAAAAACCTCAACATTTCCTATAATTTCACATCACACCAGAAATAATTTTAAGTAGATAATAATGTGCTTTTGTTTATCTGATATTTTCGCCAATATTTCAATATTCTAGTAAATTTTAAATGACATTAGCGTGACACGCTGGACAAATATATTAATTATGCAATCCAATTATTACATTATCGGTCCTGCACAACGAAAATCAAATTACATGAACAGATCATCAATGTTAGAGAAAGTTTGGGAGCTAGAAGAGATGGGGTAGATTAAAGCTGCGAGTGTGATTGAACTATAAGTAGTGCTGCAATGTGATAAAGAAACTTGTTGTGCTGGTTGCAGTGTCCGCACGGCCACTCCGGGTAAAAGCCGGAAACAGTTACAGCACCTGTGACACAGCCTTCCAGAGCATTGTTTTCCGGTGTAGGGACACATGTGTACAATCTGGACCTGTAATATAAGATTACGTACTATATCAGACCTACTCTCTACACTCCACAAAATAAAAGTGATATAAACACTTCAGTTTGTTTTATTATACACAGGATGTTAAGACCAGCTAGTAACGCGAAAGGTTTAAAGATCAAGGGCATTGAATATGGTTATGTATTCGGTTACTGCCACGATTGTTAGTGTTATCGACGTCAGATAAAGCCGTATAGTTAAACCAAAAACAAAACAAAAAATTACGTGTCTGCATGTCTTCCTAGTCTCAGGTCATACAACAGCGAGTTTTTTGATGATCCAAATCCAGGGCAGAAGCATGTTTAAGGAACCAGGAGACGGTGTGGGTAAAATTGTTCCGTGTATAAATGACGGCGACAAACTTGGTTTATTGAAAAGAACTCTTGATTAATATAGAAGATCCAAATACTTTAATTGATTAATTGAAACGTCTGGACGCAGCAGGTGCGTATGGTAGTGAATTCTCATTAAAATATTTTTAATATCAAATATGTTTTGTCAATGAAAGTATATTGTTCCTAAACGTCAATATGAGTCCTTTTCTCTTGTTGGGATTTCTGTGGATCGAAATCTTAATTGGCACCAACATGTCACATCAATTGCAGAAGCGGCTGCTAAGAAATTAGGTTTCCTCTTCCGGGCTCGCAAATCCTTTTCACCAGCTAATCTCTATACCTTATATACTTCACAAATAAGGCCAAATCTCGAATACTGCTCCCACATCTGGGGTGCAGCTGCCGCTTCTACACTCGCTATCCTGGACTCCATTCAAAAGAGAGCTATACGTCTCATCGGTGACCGTACCCTCACCCAAAGGCTGCCATCCCTTGCCCACCGACGTGCCGTTGGTGACCTCTCTCTATTTTATAGATATCTGCACAGGCACTGCTCAGAGGAACTTTCCTTCATAGTTCCCCCACCTGCTGCCCCCAACAGATCTACTAGGGGAACAGAGCGAATGCACCCTTTTGCTGTCCAAGTCACCAGACATAGAACTTCTTGTTATGTCCGCTCTTCTGTCCCGAGGACTTCCAAGTTGTGGAATTCCTTGCCGGCACATGTTTTTCCTTCTCCTCCGAACCTCCAAACCTTCAAGTCCAGAATTAACAAGTTGCCTCTTTCCCCCCTGCCAACACCCAGGGTACGATAGTATTTAGGCTGTAAGCCCACGTGGTGTGTTGTTTAAATTTAAAAAAATATATGTTTGGGGTTGACATCATTAGGTAAGTTAATAATAAGGCTTTTGCTTTCTAAATAAATTTTATTCTCCACGCGACGCGTTTCGACCTAGTAATCGGTCGTCCTAAGGAGAATTTGCCCAATGCTAAACAGGACTAAAAAACTATACAGAGGAATGTCCAAGGAATACCTTTTATTTGTTGTTGTAGGACGAATCAACGAACGTCACAGGTGTTACTAACACAAATAAAAGCGACTTTTAACAAAAATGAAAACTAATTTTTGTTTTAACTTGTAAATTAAACTTGAAGACGTCTCCAGTAGAGGACGACTCCACTAGCGTCAGGAGTGTTACCAACACAAATAAAAGCGACTTTTATCAAACATGAAAACGGATTTTTGTTTTAGCTTGTAAATTCGTTTTCATTTTTGATAAAAGTTGCTTTTATTTGTGTTAGTAACACCTATGACACTCGTGGATTCATCCTACAACAACAGATGAAACGTCTTCTTTGGACATTCCTCTATATAGTTTTTTAGTCCTGTTTAACATTGGACAAATTCGCCTGAGGATGACCGATTACTAGGTCGAAACGTGTCGGGACAAGAATAATATTTGTTTACAAAGAAAAAGCCTTAATATTCAACCTACCTAATTAATGAAAGTAGGCATCAAATTTGGTCACCAGTATAAACTATATAGTAGAAACATTCTAGGTACCATACTTCATCAAAATAACTTTATAACTAACTCACCTCATATAAGCGTGCTGATTCTTTTCTCTTAGCTAGTCATATTTGTTCTTAAATTCCACTTATATATATATATATATATATATATATATATATATATATATATATATATATATATATATATATATATATATATATATATATATATATATATATATATTTATCAAAAAATTGTGGGAACGCCGTCAGTTGTAGAATAAAACTCTTTATTATAGGCCGAGCTTTCGGAAAAATGTATTCCTTTATCAAGGATATAACATGAGTTCTACTAAACTAATTATCTAATAACAAACATAAAAAGAAAACCTTTTGATGAATTTGAGTGAAGTCAAATTCATCAAAAGGTTTTCTTTTTATGTTTGTTATTACATAATTAGTTTAGTAGAACTCACGTTATATCCTTGATAAAGGAATACATTTTTCCGAAAGCTCGGCCTATAATAAAGAGTTTTATTCTACAACTAACGGCGTTCCAACAATTTTTTGATAAATAACACTATTACCGTCACAAAAATTTAATACTATATATATATATATATATATATATATATATATATATATATATATATATATATATATATATATATATATATATATATATATATGAATTTTCATAGAAATGATCTGGCACAAAATATTTTATTATAACTTTTTTTCTTGTAACATAAAAATCTAAATGTTGTTGTGTAGTTTACTACTTTTTATATCGTAAACCTACCTACCAAATGTGGTTATCATAGCTTTTTCATTTTTTGAGATAATTCTTTTTTAATGAAACCTGAAAATTTTCTCGGAAAACCTCGGCCTTCCTGACTAACGTATATATATATATATATATATATATATATATATATATATATATATATATATATATATATATATATATATATATACATATATATATATATATATATATATATATATATATATATATATATATATATATATATATATATATATATCACACCGATAACTCAAAAAATAATAGGCCGATTTTGATAAAATTTGGCACGTACCTTTCTTTCGTAAATGGCTTGGACAAGTTTGTTAGTCAGGAAAATCGGACTAAGTTTTCTGAGAAAATTTTGAGTTTTCATTCAAAAAAAATTTTTATCTCAAAAAATAAAAAAGCTACGATAACCAAATTTGGTAGGTAGGTTTACGATATAAAAAGTAAACTTTAAACCAAAATTTAGATTTCTCTGTTACAAGAAAAAAAGTTATAGTAAATATTTTGTGCCATATCATTTCTATGAAAATTCACTACCATAACGCACTTGCTACGTCCAGGCGTTTTTTTTCCTTCGATCAAACGACTTGAAAATTGGTACACAACTACGTCTATCTATGTTCTTTTAGGTTGTAAATTTTCGTTTTAATCGCTTAGACAATTTGAGAGATATTGCGTTTAAAAAAATATTGTTTCATTTTTTAAGAAAAATTGTCTTTTAA
The DNA here is from genome assembly GCA_964006375.1 of Tillus elongatus. Taxonomy (NCBI): domain Eukaryota; kingdom Metazoa; phylum Arthropoda; class Insecta; order Coleoptera; family Cleridae; genus Tillus; species Tillus elongatus. Next base: position 185,591,475 of record OZ023265.1, on the reverse strand, counting down.
GATTTGATGAACGAACTCATCCAAGCCATTAGCGAAATAAGGGTAATTCCCAAATTTGGTCCAAATCAGTGAAGTAGTTTTTGAGTTATAGGTTGGATATATATATATATATATATATATATATATATATATATATATATATATATATATATATATATATATATATATATATATATATATAAACATTTTAACTGACCATGGAAATGGGTTCCAAGGGACTTAATTCGCGCTCATTTAAAGAAATTTTTCGAATGTCTCACCATCGATACCTCCGCTTTCTTAATCAAAATTCACTAATACTATCGACGTGTCCGTGTATTTTTGAAAAAACCTGTATTCGATCAACTGAACTTATTTGCAAATTACAAAATCGCACTGTATATATGTAAGTTAGGTACATAGGTGGTAAGCAGGAATTGCGTGCGAAGAATCGATAGAGTTGCAGGTGTTTGGGTCATCTATCCTACACTCTGACACGGGATTACATTTCTTTCTGAACATTAACACCCCTAAATGCATATCAAACTCCCGGCACTCTCATAGATGTCTGCTTGGCCGTCCGACAATCCACCAATACAGATTTCTTTCTGATGCCGAGAAATGGATATCCTTATATTCCTATCTAACTGATTTATTACGTCACGTTGATCCTGATACATTCCCTTTTGTGCTACCACCGTCTCTACTTCAATAACCATACGTTTTCAATATGTGCAGATAAATATTGATGTCAATAGCTATGGTAAATAATTTCAAATGGAGGAGTTTCTCAAAATCGCAAGCAAATCATATTTTAAGCTACGCATTGCAACTAACCCAAATACCAAAACTCGGGACGCAGCAAGTGCGTTATGGTAGTGAATTTTTAGTAAATGCTTCAAATTTAAATAACTCAATTTTCTATAAACTTAGAGAGTTTAATTTTAATACGTAGTAAGGCAGATATCCACAAAATTTCATTAAAATAACTTTGTAATTTTCGGAGAAAAAAATTTTTTTCGAAAGAAAATTTAAAATTTGAATAACTCAATTTTCTCTACACTTAGAAAGTTGAATTTTGGTACGTAGTAATATCTCTCCTGAGGCAACATATATAGTAAATTTGATTAAAACAGCTTTGTTACTTTCGGAGGAAAAAAAAATTTTCGAAAGAAAACTCAAAATTTTTCCGGGAAACCCCGTCCGATTTTTCTGAATAACGAACTCATCCAAGCCATTAATAAAATAAAGCCACTTGCCAAGTTTCATCGAAATCGGTTAATTATTTTTTGAGTTATGAGACGGATACATATATATATATATATATATATATATATATATATATATATATATATATATATATATATATATATATATATATATATATATATATATATATATATATATATATATATATATACATATTTATATATTTATTTATTTATATAAACATATAAAAATTAAACCTATTTACAAATGAACTTTAATAAGATATTATGCTGTGACAATACCTCTCTCAAGCCTCTCTCAAGCAGTGGCGATTTTTCCTAGTGAGCTAGGTGTGCGCCGCACACCCTAAAATATAATCAAAATGTGCACAGTTATATATGTTTTATTTCTTTTTCCCTTAGTCTTAATACACTACATATTTTATGACAATCGATTTAATTTACTTATTTGATTTCATAAATAGTCGGTTAATAGTGACTTGGAATGAAGTAGATACCACGTTTCTAACATATTCAACGAATATGAGTAGATCAAAGCAACTGGTAATGAATTCGGTCACTCCCCGACACACGTGTTTATACAATAGTGAGGAAAATACTTGATTTTAACACTGCAGTGAGCTATAAAAATTTGATTAACTCAGTTTTCCATAATCTTAGTAAGTTTAATTTTGGTAGGTAGTAAGGTATTTCCTAGGACAAGATATCCACCAAATTTCATTAAAATAACTTTGTAATTTTTGGAGAAAAAAATTGTTTCAAAAGAAAATTTAAAATTTGAATAACTCAATTTTTTATAAACTGAGAAAGTTGAATTTTGGTACTTAGTAAGTCCTCTCCCAAGGCAACATATATAGTAAATTTCATTGAAAAACTCGTCCGATCTTCCTGCCTAACGAACTCATCCAAGCCATTAATAAAAGAAAGACACTGCCGAGTTTCATTGAAATCGGTTAACACTACTGCCAAGGCATTAGAGAAAGAGTCTATTTGAAATGAATTTTCTGGGAATATTTTAGTAAAATGAAGGACAATGACGATTGAAACTAAGACTTCAGGCTTTGTAAAACATTCTTCTTGAGCCATTTTCCTTCCATAGCTCATATTAGTTTCAGGTTCATTGCCTAAATATTACCAATTTTGACGTTTTAAATCGCGACTTTGACGTTTTGAGGAAAACGCAAATTTATTTTACTTTAAATGCCTGTAACTTTTTGTCCTTTAACCTACAGAGCTAAATTTTTTGAGATAACCCACCTATAATGATATAAACCCGTGTACCAAATTTGGTTGCCCTTACTTTGCTAATTCCGGAGATATATTTTTTTTCGTAAGAAAACACAAAATTTTCCGGGAAAACCTCGGCAGATTTTCCTGGCTAACGAACTTAGCCAAGTCACTTGCGAAAGGAACGTACTCACCAAAATTGGTCCATTATTTGTTTAGTTATAGGTGTGACACACACACACACACACACACATATATATATATATATATATATATATATATATATATATATATATATATATATATATATATATATATATATATATATATATATATATATAAACATATAAAGTCTGAAACCGACCTCGGATTTGGGTTCCAGGGGTCCTAAATAGTGCTCATTTGAGGAATTTTTTTCAAAATTCAAAAGTCGGGATCTCCTCATTAGTGAATTTTTTTTAAGAAAATTCACTAAAAATGGTGGCTGACAATATTAAATTGCATTTGAGGTCAAATAGCTTATACGTGGATCAAGGCAGGTAACCACTTCACGCAACGCACTGAGTAAGCTAAAAGTATTCTTAAGTGAGCGCGAATTAGAGTCCTAAGACCCATATCTCAGTCCCCCCCCCCTCTCTCTCTCTCTCTCTCTCTCTCTCTCTCTATATATATATATATATATATATATATATATATATATATATATATATATATATATATATATATATATATATATATATATATATATATATATATATATATATATATATATATGTTCGGAATCATTTCAGCAGTCTTTAATGTGAGATATACTTGGTTCACGGGTTAAACCGCGTCCAGAATTTATTAAAACTGGACGTTTCCGCTCCTGTTTTGGAGCCATGTTCATGAGGTAAAGGAAGTATGTAGGGACATGAACTCTAAGCCCCCAATCTGTCTATTCCTTAGAGCGGTGGACAAAGGTGGGTTAGGTTCTTGTAGCTTTATTACGGGGCCTCAATCTGCCTACTCCCCAAATCTCGCCAGAGATCGTCTCTAAGGTCTCAGTATTTTAACCCTAGGCCTAAGAGGGATCTGGCAGTTCGCTGCAAGTCTTGTATTGTATGTCACGGTGAAGTAAGTCAGGGGCTTTCGTCGCGGTACTGAAAGGATTAAGAGGATTGCATGTATTTGTTGAGTCAGATAATGGGGACATAAAATTGTCTATTGAATTTATTGCCTTTTTGTGTGTTTGTAATCAAGATATAATAGGTTTCCAAGTAATCGGAAGACGAAAACCATCATCTCTATTATTTAAACAATCGGGACGTTTTTCGTTCTCGATCGCTTCGCGGATAATTCTGGTTTAGCTGTAATCTTGGATGCAGGAGCTTCTTCATGGGCGACATTTGAATGAGACCGCCCAGGCACATGTCGACAAATTGGCGACGAACTACTGATTGGTATCCGGACAGATGTTTCCAGAGACAGAGCGGTTTTGCTGGCCATACAAGATCAGGTCATCCCAACAAGAAACTACCTGAAGTATATAGTTGGAGATAATTCAGTCCAAGATGACCAATGTATTTTGGTCGTCAGTCATCAGAGACTATCCAGTACGTCACCGAAGGATATCAGGCGTTTGCGTCAACAGAGTATAAAGAGAGGTACGACGTAAATACTTTATCGAAAACTGGCTCTCAAACTGGGACTTTTAAATCTTAGTAAGGTGCCCTACTATAGATACACTTCTGAGCCTGTTTTAGAGAACTCAGGAAACAGCTTGTACTGGGATCGGACCATTAAGTACAGACACCTCGAGATGCAAGTAAAGAGACAGCGCAGATAGTGCCCGGGTGTTTCCAATAATCATGTCGTCAACTGGTGTGGGTCTTGGAGAGCACCTTTATAAGGTTATGCAGAAGGCGGTAATACTTGCAACTACCCGCACCGTGCGGAGATTCCTGGAAAATTATGGTATGTCGCGTTGTTTTTCAGGGCCCAATAATTTGTAAAGGTCTCCATCTGAGCTCAGTCTGTTTGGTATCTGAGATACCAGGGACGAGTGAATCTTTCGCTTTCAGGGAATGTGAAAGCCCTTAGGCTAAAGTTGATAATGATAATAACAATAATCACTCTCATATATCTGGTTATTAATGACTAACAGTTCAATACATATTATACAGATGAATATTGGGGGATCAGTAAATGCGAAATAAAATTCAGTAATCAACATCAATTTCAGACTTCATTAGACATAAAATGTTAGCCGAATTTTCAGCTAAAAAACGCCATTGGTCAGTTGGTCATAATAAATAATTTACGAAATATGATACGTGTGAAAGGCAGACATGGGAAGCTGCAAGTAAAAAATAAATAAATGTGACCTCATGTGTGAAATCTATTATAACAATTAACGTCGGGATAAAGTCAGAGTGTTAATTGTTAATTAACTAGCAGCCTTTAGAGCCCAGAGCACAGAGTTGGCGTGGGAGCGTGTGAATATTAACGTCATTCAACTGTTTCAGCCACTGTTTCACTCCGAGACCACAGCTTACTAATTTTTCATGATTTTAAAATAAGCGATCCGGCTTCATGTCCATGAACGCAACGCAAAACAGGATGTGCTGAATTCTGGCTATTTAACTCGACTTACAGATAGAAAACACAGACGGTTTCACATGCCCGCGACAATTAAATAGCAGTTTAATTGGTACACACTGTTTGAAAAAATCCTGCCTGCTCTAATTAATAAAATCCTCTTCTGCATTTAGGAGAGTATGCAGAGCAAATTCATTTATTTTGAATTTTGTTTTTAGATATAAGGTACTCATACAATTGGTAGGCAAGCTTGCGATTATCAAAAATAACAAATATATTTATTACCGCTTTTATTTAAAAACTTCAAAATACACCAGAGTCATTCGAATAAGGTCAGAATCATAACTGTGAAGGGCAATATATTATTTACGGCCAGTAAAGTCATCAGAAGTAACCGCGGAACGGGAGTCTACCTCTTCGTATTTAAATAATAAAATCATAGTGGAAAATCGTACCCAGAAGTCATAGATTTGTGTGGGCGGTTAATATATGCACCTATTAGATGGATATTGCAACAGTATCAATATGATATTATTTATTTTTTAAATGTTATATTAGCTTTGCAACGGCTTTAGACAGATGTACTGAATAAGCAATAAAATTAAGATATTTCTATTGACATAAACACGTAAATTCGGAATGGAGAATATAGCCAGAAAAACACTTTGTTGCGATTGGAAATTTTTCGGTTCTGGGAATTATTTAATGTCAATACAGTTCTTTCATTTTGGTTTTTCGCGAATGAAAATATCTCCGCTTATGAATTTTCAAAAAAAAAATCTTCAAATGAGCGCGAACTGAACCTCCTGGAACCTGTACTCGAGGTCAGTTTCAGATTTTATATGTTTATATTAATTTATTATTATTTATATATTGGGTGAATAAATAATACATTGCATCATAGATCTCTTTGGGAGTTACCTCAGCAATAGACTACAACAGGTAAAGGTGAACAGTACACTTAGTAGTCAAAGAGAAATTAAAATTGGGTTGCCTCAGGGGACGGTACTGGCACCCGTGCTTTTTACCCTTTACATAAACGACTTGTTGCCGCTACCCATGAGGGGCCGTATAGTTTCGTATGCTGATGATACCGCGATAATTTTTTCTGCAGACACATGAGAGGAATGCAAGAATAAGGCGGAAATAGACATGGCAATAATAGCAGACTGGTTTGACTTAAACTTGCTGACGCTAAATTATAATAAGACAAACTTTTTGCCTTTTACTTCATACAGGATCAATTTACCGAACTATAATTTGCTCTCTGTGGGTCCAAGACGTGAGCAGATAGCAATGGTTGCTAGTGTTACATACCTCGGAATAACGATAGATTCGCACTTAAGATGGGATTTACATGGTTCAAAAACCGTTAAGAAACTCAGGTCGATACTTTACAGATTTAAGGAACTCAGTGCGGTTTTATCTTTTCGAGGGGTAAGGATAATTTACCAGGGCTTGGTTGATTCTGTTTTGAGATATGCAATTTTAGCTTGGGGCGCTGCAAATAAAGCTGCCATACATCCGTTGGAAGTTATTCACAAGCGGTTTCTGAGGATTATATATGGTAGACCATATCGATATCCCACTGAACAGCTTTATAAGGAGTCCAATTTCTTTACAATAAGACAACTATATAGTGAAGCCATTTTGAAGTGGCAGTTTAAAAGGGACAGAACTTTTTCGCAGCATAGCTACGAGACTAGACTTAGAAGCCAAGAGAATATTATGGTTGGAAGGGCAAAGAAAACTATGGGGACTAAATGCTTTTACTACATTGCACCTCGGTTATTTAATTCATTACCAGCTGAAATACGAAATGAAAGACGGTATCAGGTTTATAAGAAACAGGTCAGGAGGTGGATTAAGAATGGTGATTATACTTATTTTGAATACTTTGTCGAACAAGGATCTAGGTATACTGATTGAGCTTCATTTTGACAGTGTGTGTGAGTGTGGAGAAGTGAAGTAGCAAAGAGGGAATGTTTGTAAGATATGGTATATAATGTAAAGTGGTATACATGGCAGAGGTATCCATATAAAGGTTGAATATACGGGAGAGAGTAAGTATGTACGGTGTGTGTGTGTGTGTGTGTGTGTGTGTGTGTGTGTGTGTGTAAGTGTGCGTGGATAAACAGAAAATAATGGAAAAATGAAGGATTGTATTATTTGCCTCAATAAGTAGAACGGATATAAATTTTCCGTAGCTCCTTGTTGTTTCATTTGATTTAGATTTACTTTAAGCTCCGCACACTGTTCCCTCACGCTCAAGTTCATAAAGAATAGAACTTTTGTGAGGTAACATTGCGTTTATTATGCAGATTTAGTTATACTGATTGTTAAAATAGGAAGACTGTAAAGATGGTGATAATAAACGTTATTATTATTATATTATTATTATTATACAAATTGGTTAAATACTTGTGCTTGTATATAATACAAGATATATATATATATATATATATATATATATATATATATATATATATATATATATATATATATATATACATATACATATATGCCCTCTTACAAATACAATAAATATAATATTATTAATGAGATGATAATAGAGCAAACCATATCATGTGATACATCATTGAAATCATGAAAAAAGCTATTTCCGAAAATGTAAAAATCAAATACGGCGCTCACAAGAAAAAAGTTACCAATCGCTGTAGGACTGTGGTGCGTGTTACACTGAAACAATTCATATTTTTAGATTCCCTATTCAAAAGCGTCATAATAATGTGTTTGTTGCAAATATCTAGCTTCAATAGTTTTAGAGGAAATCGGAAAATTCGAAAATCGAACCTTTGTTTCTTTTAGTGAATTTTGTCAAAAGAAATTCACTAATAAGGAGATCCCGACTTTTGAATTTTGAAAAATGTTCTTCAAATGAGCGCGAACTATGACCCACATTTAGGGTCAGTTTAAATTTATTTACACACACACACACACACACACACACACACACACACACACACACACACACACACACACACACACACACACACACACACACACACACACACACACACACACACACACACACACACACACACACACACACACATATATATATATATATATATATATATATATATATATATATATATATATATATATATATATATATATATATATATATATATATATATATATATATATATATATGGATATATGCATCACACCGATGGCTCAAAAAATAATGGGCCGATTTTAAGATCTGAGTAAATTCCTTTTGCAAGTAACTTGGATAAGTTCGTTAGCCAGGAAAATCGACCCAGGCTTTTCCCGAAAAATTTCCTGTATTTTTTTTGGAAAAAAATTATATCTTCGAAAATAACACAGTAAGGGCAACCAAATTCGGTCTGCGTTTTTTTATAACAAATTGTGAAGTATGTACTAAAATTTAGGTCTGTAACTTCAAAGACAAAAAAGTTATTGGCGTTCAAAGAAAATGGGGTTTTCCTCAAAACGTCAGTAAAGCGATTTTAAACGTCAAAAGTGGCAATATTTAGGCAAGGAACATGAAACAGATACGGATTATATAAAGAAATTGTAGCAAGAAGAATGTTCTGCAAACGCTTAAGTTTCAGCTTCAAGCGTCATTGTCCTTCATTTCACTAAAATATTTCCAGAAATTTAATTTCAAATAGACCCTTTATCTGATGCTTTGGCGGTAGTTTTAGTTAAGTTTATGGTTTAGCGGTGTATGATTTTTAGCTAGTTTTCAGAGAAAAAATTCGTTATATGGATGATCTTCTATCTGGACCTGAATCACAGCAAGAACCATCATTGTTACAAACATAACTCAATGAGATGTTCAAAGCAGGTGGGTTCAATTTAAGAAAATGGTCTAGCAACAGATCAAGATTTATTGCAAAGTTGCCACAAGAATTACAAAATGAAAAAGTATTGCAGCTGACAGGCAAGGGCACAGACAAACCTCTTGGTATTTATTGGGCACCAAGGGAACACACATTCAAATTAAAACTAGATTTTAAATGTGCAGAAAAAGAAACAAAAAGGGCAATATTATCTGCGATAGCCAAGTTATTTGAGCCATTGGGCTGGCTATCTCCAGTTTTAATCAAAGCCAAGCTGATAGTTCAAGAACGGTGGATGAATCAGCCAGGGTGGGAAGAAATAATACCCACTAACATTCAGAAGAGATGGATTCAGTCTATATATGAAATCAATAAAGTAAAGTAAATAGCAATACCAAGGTGGACCAAAACAGCTGAGCAGTTAATGGGTCAATTGCCAGCAGCAAGAGTTACAGCCACCCAGGCATTTACACACACTGGAGTGGATTACGCAGGTCCGATTCAGATACGAGCTACAAAGGGCAGAGGTCATAAGTCATACAAGGGCTATGAGGCAATATTTGTGTGCTTATCAACAAAAGCAGCTCACAAATATTTTTGGGACACTTGGTATAAAAAATATTTTCACCAATTGAAGCATAAATATAAATGGAAATTCAAGAAGATAGTACACGCAGGTCACATGGTATTAATAAAACAATGGCCGCTTCAAATGAGCGTAAACTAAGCCCCCTAGAATCCATATCCGGGTTTAGTTTTAGTTTGTGACGGATTTTTACGGTAAAGCTCAATATAATTGTTATTATACAAGATACGGGAAAAAGTTGTATACGTTAATTATAGGGTGTCTTGAGCTGCATCTTACAAAATTATTTTGACAATCAGCGGGTGGTCCATATGTCGTTGGTGATACATAAAAAAAATTTGAACGTCCTTATATTAATGCATTTTTGCATTTTTTAACGAAATATGATGCATGTTTGTAAGAAAAATATCTAGACGCAGGAAGTGCATTTTGGTAGCCAGTTTTCATTAAATGTTTCACATTTCAATAAATCAATTTGCTATTAACCTAAAGTTTGTTGGCTGGGAAACTTGTTTTCTCAGAAAGGTTTTAAGATTATTTTCGGAAAATGTTTGTACATTTTCAAGCAATAAGCTATTTTTATAAAATATGGTACATTGTTTCTACTATATATGTTATACCGGTAACCAGATTGACGCCATCTTGCGTTAGAGAGACATTTTGCTATTAACAACATTTTTATGAAAATTCACTACCGTAACGCACTTGCTGCGTCCAGACTTTTTTTCTTGTTCCTAGTATGCGAATGAGCTACAATTTTATTTTTAAGTTGTAAGTAGTTTTAGATTTATATCTTTACTCTAATTATCGTGTAATAATAATAACAATAGTAACGTCAGTAAAAAGCTGTGCTTTGTGTCTGTTACATTCTTTAGGAATATATTCAAAACCTAACCAGTTAGATTTTGTTGATTATTGTTTACTAGTGGACTCTATTTTATTTAATAGTAGTTTAGTTGAAGTTCAAAACAGAGAAAGTTAAATTTAACAATAATATCTTTGTTATCTACACAGAGGAGAATATACAATGGACAGACGGACACGTATATCGCTTCGAGATCGACATACAAATAGGCAGAGGCAACCCCTCACATCCTTTACTTACAATATAATATTACGTTCCACGGGGTTCTGGATTTGTTTACTAACAAAACGCAGCTTTTCAAACTACTATTTATTATTGCCAACTATTTTTCAACACCAGTGTCGACTAAAATATTTATCTTCTCTATTCTTAAATGTCCATAGAACTATATTTCACTATCGCCTTCTATGATCGCTCCTTATACACTAACACTTACTGTTGACTCGCTCTATGATCACTTCTTTACACCACCTTATTCAATACTGAACTCCCTTATTCTGTGCACCGCTCGTCTATTTATACTTGTCTATGGAGATTCTAGACGTTCCACACTATTCTAAACTATTCTACACCTGTCACCTCTGGCCTATTCCAGAAATGTCATTCCAGAGTGTTCGTTGTGACACTGCCCCCCTCTTATATTCGACTGTCCCGGTCGAATTCTGACATTTCTTGGTACGGCGTAAGTCTGTGCATATGGACTACCTTCATCTTGCTCTTCGGGCTCCTCTGAATGCGATAGACAACGTCATTGATCCTTTTGACCACCTTATAAGGACCTTCCCATAATTTCGGTGACCGTCCCTTTCGTCGTACTGGATTGTAGAACCACACACGATCTCCTTCTTTAAAACCAGCTGAATTAGGTGGCACGTCATACTGGGTCTTCATGCGGTCGCTTTCTATTCTTATGTGCATTCCGACAGCAGAGTGGATGGTTTTCCTTCTCGTCAATATGTCGCGGCTTCCTTCAAGCGAAGTTCTTAGTTGGTACCGGTTCTTCCGTGTACTTGCTGTTGTTCTGATGTTTCTACTTGCACAAATATTTCGGCGGGCCCTATTCATCCTTTCGACATCGGCTCTGTTCCAACAAATGTGTTTACTGTCCTTTTTCTGGGTTGGCTTCACATTTACGTGGTCTTTGCACCCTTCGTCTTGTATTTATCTCATACTTCCTTCTCCACTTGCTTCTGGCAGAGTAACTGGGTCGTCTCTTCCTCTCACAGCTCTCTTCACTGGAATGGCACTTTCACGGCAGGCGTTGCTATTTTCCTCTATGCTGATTTTCCGCACTACCAGGTTACTGCCAGGCGACATTATTATTTCTTCACCGCCGATACTCAGGATGTTAGTGCCAAGATCAAGTTTAGCGCACTGACCCTGAAATATGTCCAAACCAATTATAATCGGGTCTGATATGGCGGCGACTGTGGGTCTCTGCTTTGCCTTCCATGTCCCAATTTGCAGCTCGACGTCAGTTTCGCCAAATACCTGGATCCGATCACCACCGGCTGCATTTACTCTGTACATTCTGTCTGGCTCTCTTACTCGCCATCTTGGAACCACGTCGCGGCGCATAAACGTACTTGGTGCGCCTGTGTCGACGACCATCTGGGTCTTATTACCGTTCACGTATCCCTCTACGATGAGAGCGCTGCCAGAATCGCTAACCTGCGAAATGGTTACCGGCCTTAGCTTCACTTTCTCCCTTGCGCGTGATCTTAGAGCCCAACATTGGCCTCTTATATGTCCCACCTTGCCGCAGTTCCAGCAGCGCAAGGCATTTGCACGGTGAGCTCTTATAGGGTGTTCATGAGACGTCGGCCTTATTTGTTCTGCTATTTTCTCTAGTACCTGGATGGTCTTGGATGACTCTGTTTTATTTTCTTCTTGGACTTGGAGACTGCGAACTTTCACATAACTTTCCGACGCTTGTTTTACCACTTCAAACTCCAAGGCATGTGCCAAAGCATCGTTCAAGTTTTTGTGTCTTGCCATCCTCAGCGCCTGCTGCGTGTTGGTATCTCTGATGGCGTCAATGAAGGTTTGCATCGACAGCTGGTTTAAAAACTCCATCGGAGCTATGGGGTAGGCTAATCGTGTCAGTTTGACAACGTCGGCGTGGAGATGTTGGAGACTTTCGCCCGGTTTCTGACAACGATGTTTCAACTGCAATCGGTACAACTGTTGTAAATGCTGATCGCCAAACCTCATTTCTAAGTGATGTCTAATGCTGTCAAAACTCATCGGTTCTTCCCTGGGAATACCTTGAAGCACGTCAAGGGCATCTCCTCTGAGAGCTACTATTAACGAGGTCGCTTTCTCTCTTTCGCGCCAACCATTTGCTGTAGCAGCGGCTTCGAACTGGCGTAGATAAATACCCCATGGGACTGAACCATCAAATGTGGAGACCTTAATTCTCACGACCGGGCTATCTTCGATTCTGATGTTTCCCTTGGCTAGGGTATCTTTTCTAGTGTTTGCATTTTCTGCTGAATTTCTTCTTGTATACTCGTCAACTTATCATGTACATCGTCGCTGATACCCCTTACTCGACATTCTACTTGTTGGAAGATGTCTTTTACCTGCTTCATACGTTCGTCCACACACGAAATAATATTCTCAATTCTGCTGGCTTGTTCTTGCAGAATTTTCTTTGTTTCGTCATCTCTTCTTCTGGCTTCTTCATCTATTTTTTTTTATTTCTTCTTTGGATTCTTCGTCTCTTTTTCTAGCCTCTTCATCTCTTTTTCTCATTTGCTCTTTGACTACTTCGTCTCTTTTTCTCAGTTCCTCTCTTATCTCTTCGTCTCTTTTTCTGACCTCTCCATTTTTTTATCATTTCTTCTTTGGCTTCTTCGTCTCTTCTTCTGACCTCTTCATCTCTTTTCTCATTTCTTCCTTGGCATCTTCATCTCTTTTTCTCATTTCTTCTTTCGCTTCTTCATCTCTTTTTCTTGCTTCTTCATCTCTTTTTCTGGCTTTTTCGTCCATTTTTCTAATCATTTCCAATAGCTGGGCGTCCATATTGGCTGTTGCGCTACGTGTCTTAGGCATAGACGTACTTAAAGCTGATACACAGTTTATTCTGTTTCAAGAACACACCCAGTTATGAATCACTGCTGACACTGATCTTCCAGAGATTCTAGAAGTTTTCGCGTTGTTCAACGAATATTCTAGAAAATATTTCCACAAGCAGCTTGAAAATCCCACTTCTGACACCAGTTGTTACGTTCCACAGGGTTCTGGATTTGTTTACTAACAAAACGCAGCTTTTCAAACTACTATTTATTATTACCAACTATTTTTCAACACCAGTATCAACTAAAATATTTCTCTTCTCTATTATTAAATGTCCATAGAACTATGTTTCACTATCGCCTTCTATGATCGCTCCTTATACACTAACACTTACTGTTGACTCGCTCTATGATCACTTCTTTACACCACCTTATTCAATACTGAACTCCCTTATTCTGTGCACCGCTCGTCTATTTATACTTGTCTATGGAGATTCTAGACGTTCCACACTATTCTAAACTATTCAACACCTGTCACCTCTGGTCTATTCCAGAAATGTCATTCTAGAGTGTTCGTTGTGACAATAATGTCAGGGGTGCCACCGTTCGACAATTTAGGCTTTTTTAGTGCAATATTGGTATATATATATATATATATATATATATATATATATATATATATATATATATATATATGACTGTGGAGCCTGTGGTTAAATTATCTAGTAACTACAAAATTAAAATATTATATACAATTCTGGCGGCAACCGTCAGATTTACTAATTGAAGATTGGAACCTGTGAAAGTGTACTTATCAGTTAGATTTAATTACGCAGTCATACTATGAATGTTTCCTGCCAGTCCCAAGGCAGGGTAACACAATATTCCTAGAAGACAATATTATTAGTCCAAAAAAACTAAAGCAATAAATCCCCTTAATCACTCTATTTTCGTGTTATTTTTCGGAAAACAAGCAATTAACGAGAGTCAACAGAATTAAGCTTAATAACCGTTTCAGTACACAAGAAACTTAAATTCGTGATGAATCTGAACTTGTGTGTAGGAAAATTCTCACGCTCCCACCGCCCACGTCCGGATCAACATAACAGCCGCTAAATTGACGCAAATTTTGAAATTTATAGATGAGTCGTGTAATCAACGGCGACTTGCAACACTTTCGCCAATTACATTGTTGCCAGATTTTAAAAAAGAGCTAGGTAGCAGTACTGGGTGCCAAATATTTTTATCCATGTTATTTCAATCCTATGCCCTATTTAAAAAATTGGATGTAGCAAGTGCGTAATGGTAGCGAATTTCAATAGAAATCTTCTGAATTACGAGAAACCCCATAACATTTAAGAAAATGGTACGTACAATTTGGAGAACCCAATTCATCACAGTACAGTTTTATAGACCCAACGATCGCTTCGCTAACAAAGTTAGCGTCATCAAGGGGATGAATAAACTAATTGACGATCGTTTCGCTAGCAAAGATAGCGTCATCAATATTGATGTGATGAATAAATTAAATAAAAAAACTGTTCTGTGATGAATTGGATTCTCCACATTGTACTTATCAGTGCTCATCACAGGTTCCAATCTTCACTCATTGAAAAATGGTACCATCAAAAATAATAAGGTTAGTGTGGTAAAATTTGGCAAACGTGTTGCCTTTATAAAGGTTCTGGTAGAAACCAGAATTGAATTTTTAAGGTTCGTGGAAAATACAATTGTTATAATAAAAGTGTTAAAATAAATGTGTTCCCGAAAATGGGCTACTCTGTTGGTAAATAAATATTTCGTCAAAATTCAAGGTAATGTCTTTTTGAAGCTCATGGTATCAATTTTTAGAAGTTTGCTGTCAAAATATCATCTTGGGCAGGAACAAGTTTAAAACTTATTTATCAATTGATGTATTGTGAAATCAGTTTGAATAAATATTACTATTACGATTACTATTACTATATGATGTGTCCGTTTATCGATTTATTGACTAGTAGTAGTAGTAGTAGTAGCAGCAATGGTGGGGAGGCTAGTGCCAGGCAAGTAGGCCGCAACGGGCCCTTACTGTCAGCCCCGGCAACCCAGCAGCCCTGCCCTGCCCCTCCACGGTTCCATCACCAAACCTCATCGACCTCAAAATAAAGACCGTGACGGTCTTCCATTGGACGGAACTTACCTGGCACCTCGGTAGGGTCCTTGAACCAAACAATTCTGTGCGAAGGCTCCCAAAAGCCTCGCATTCACACAGATAGTGGTTAAACGTTTCTTCTGTCTCTCCGCATTCCTGGAAAATGGGATCCCTCTCGACAGCTACCAATGTAAGTTGTCTTCTGGGAGTACAATGGCCTGTCAGCACCCCAATGATGCGGCGAAGCGCAGAACGACTCCTACCAAGAAACCAGTCAGTCTTGTTTCTGTCCAGTCACTCCACGCACTCCCTCGCCTGCCTATAGCCACTGACCGACCTCCAGTGCTCCTCCAGCACCTCCTCAGTCCATTTATATAGGGCGTCGGAGACCAGATTTCTACTTGTGTCTATAGCAGGCTCAGGGCCACAGAACGGCCGCCGGGAACCAAGCCTTGCGAGGTAATTCGCCACTTCATTCCCTTCCACACCACAGTGTCCCGGAACCCACACCAGTTGTACCTCCTTTGTCGTGGACAGCCCCTTAAGAGCGTTAGCGCACTCCTGAACCAGCGTTGACCTAATACTGGACGCGCAGACTGCCCAAATGACCGCCTGACTATCTGAGCAAATATATACACATTTCTCAGGGCTCATCCTCACATCCTGTCGATTTGCTCCAGACAGAATACTGTACACGTCCGTTTCGAATACCGTGGTATATGCGCCCAGTGCATAACTCTCGCGCACCCTCAGGCTATCGATGTATATTCCCGCCCCGGAGGAGTGCTGCTCCTCTAGCCGTGATCCATCGGTAAATACCTGGCTAGAAGGCTGCAAGCGACCTCATTTTCCCTCCACTGATCATTGCCGGGGACTCTGAGGGTGTATGCCTTATTCAGCCTAATATGATCCTCTGAATTTCGTACCCTGATGGTGGAACTTCTTTTTCCACCTCTTTGGCAACTTTTGCGTGTCCTGTTATTCCTCCCTCTCAGCACCAGTTACCAGAGTCTCGCATTCTGAGATGCAATGCCATAGCCACTTTTCTGATACAGATGGCAAGCGGTGGCAGCATCAGCAAGACCTCTAGCCCGACTGAGGGCGTCGTCTTCATAACGCCGGTGATACCCAGACTTGTCAGCCTTTGAAGTTTGGCCAACTTCCGGGTAGCAGTTTGGTTCACACCACACCACCAAACCACTGCTGCCACATAAATGATTCTTGGCCTGATGATCGCAGTATAAATACAATGAATGATTCGAGGTTAAGTCCTTAGGTCCTTCTTATTACAGGGCGCATCTGCCAGAAGGACGCTACTTCCTTCCTCACTGCTCGTTCTATTTGCGATCCCTGATGATAATTTGGAGCCCAGGACCACCCCAGATATTTGAGTTCGCGCACTGAAGCTAAAGGTTTTCCAAACATCACCGCCACCCTGAAGCCTTCCAGATTCATCTTCTTGGTGAACGGAGAGTCCCAGCTCACCACACCACCCTTCAATTATTCTTCAGGCTGTTTGCATGCATGTACAGACGACGCCGACGAATTTGCCGGTGACTAAGACCAGCCAATCATGAGCATACGCCTGGGCCTAGAAGCCATTCTCTATGAGCCATCCCATGAGGCCATCCATACCCAGACACCATAGATGTGACGAAAGGCAGCTGCCCCGAGAACAGCCGCCCGTGACTCCGACGCCCGAGCGTCTTAAGATCAGCGAAACTCTTCTGTCTTCCAGCATGCTCGCCACCCAACTTATGAGGGATCTAGGCGACCCCTCTCTTGTATGGCGGCACAGACCATATCCGTCCTTGCCCTATCAAAGGTCACCTCAACATCGAAAAACACAGCTAATTTGCTATCTCTGTAGTGTAGGACATTTCCACCTTCCGCATGCCCGCTTGTAGCACCGTCTCCGTCGATGTCCCCCGCTGCTACGCGTGTTGGTTTTTGTGGAGGGGATGATTCCTGAGGATCTCACCCAGCGCAAACCTATCTATTATCCTCTCTAGTGTCTTTAGCAGAAAGGATGTAAGGTTAATTGGCCTGTACGCCTTGGCTATCGTATAGTCCTCCTTTCCCGATTTACGAATGAAGACACCCCTGACACGGCGCCAGGCTTTTGGAACATAGCCCCATGCCAAGCTGGCCCCGTAAAACCTCCTCTATTTTGGGAAGAAATATTTTTATTGACTAAAGAGAGGGATTTTGTCAAATTTATTTTGTTAACTATAAAAATATAACACATCTAAATCATACACTCCATTATTTAAACTGCTGTCAAAACATCACAGAAAGGTTCTATTTCAAATAAATTTGCTGCAAATATTTTAGTAAAATGAGCACAATAGCTGTTAAAGTAACCTAAGACTTTGCTAAAAATAATCCTTGTTGTCCAAAACCCACATTTGTTTCATAACCTTTCATTTTATCACCAATTTTGACGATTTATCACCGCGTCACTTTGACGTTTCTAGAAGAAACCACCACAAAAGACTAAATCTTCGTCTGTACTATTTAGTAAATATTGTTAACCGCATATAAGTATCTTTTCTTTCTTCCTCCTTCCACGTCCAGTGAGACATAATTTTTATTCTTCAAATGCTATAACTTTTTTGTTTTTAGTAGGTGCTATACGTTACATAAGAGTAA